>VDFB02000003.1:299376702-299691834 GCA_007258455.2 Sequoia sempervirens
TCTACTAGCTATACAAGTGTGGAGAAAGCCCTAGATACTTGAGTTGAAGAAAAGGATGAATGAGTAATTGATAGTGGATGTTCACATCATATGATAGGAGACAAAAGTAAGTTTGCGAGCTTACAAAAGTATGATGGTGGTTTTTTGAGATTTGGTGATAATACAGCTGGTGTGATCTATGGAAGAGGACGCATTTCTCTTGATGGTAAGCATAATACTGATGATGTTTTGTATGTGGAAGGCTTGAAGCATGATATTTTGAGTCTTGGTCAAATGGTTGATAAGGGATATAATCTTCAGTTCAGTGATGGAAAGTGAAAAATATTGAGTTTCGGAAATGTAATTGCATCAGGAACAAAAACAAAAGGTAATATCTTTCACTTGAATGCATGTAGTAAAAGTTATTTGATTGTTCAAGTTGATGAAAGTTGGTTATGGAATAGGAGATTGTGTCATGTTAACTTTGATAATATTGTCAAGATAAGTTCTACAAAGGTTGTGAGAGATCTATCTAAGTTGGTGAAATCTACTAATGCAATATGCAAGGAATGTCAATTGGGAAAGTTGTATAAGAGAAAATTTGCACCCTATGTGCAATTCCCCTTTTTTCCTTTGTCCAACTTAGAAAATAAAGTTTGGAGGCTTAATTCCACCTAAGCCTATTGCTTGCATCAAACTTGGTGCCTATTTTGAGCGTCGGTGGAGGTGTTTCTATCGGGGACGCCCACGTAGAGCACAAACATCCACGTGACGCGCTTACGTCCCTAACAAATTCCCACATCTAGAGCCTACAAACTCGTTACACTTCCCATTGGGGGTCAATTTGTAACACCCTCCTCAGCCAAACGACCCAAATATGGTTGTTTCCTTCATCTCCTTCTTCAAATTCACTCCTTCCATATGCATTTCAACTTCTTCTGATCTTCTACCATCCTCTACACATCCCTTCACATATCTCTAAGAATATCTTCACTACTTTTGGACTTCATTCACAAGCTTTACAATCTCTCCAAAAGCTCTAAGTAGCTTCTTCACCATCTTTTCAATATCCAAACACTTTACACTTTACAACAGCAACATCAACACTCCACCACTTCAGTAGAGCAAGTTTGGAACAAAACACCATTATAGTAGAGGCTTGAGTTCCTCTCATTTTCTCCCACAAGTAGCCTTGAGTACTCTTGGTGGAGGTGGTAAGCTTTCACTCCTCTCCTCTATTACTTGGTTGAGTAGCATAACATTATTTTGTAGTGCTTTAAGTACTCTTTACTTCATTTTTACTTTTATCTCTATCTATTTGGCTATCCATGGAGGTGGGAACACCAAAACGGAGTCTGACTGAGGCAGGCCCCTATATAGCCACCCACAAATTTCTCTCCCTCTTGTGTGTAGGTATTGAAGACACTCATGAGCTAGAAGCTTCATCACTCGCATGGTCATAAGTATTTCCTTCCTCCTCATCTTCTTTACTTTACTTTATTTCATTTCTATCACTTTCTGTTACTTTATCATGTCCTGTCATTTTCCTACATTTTGTTAGTTCTTAGTAATTAGGATAGAAGTATTCACTTGTTATTTTTTGAGACATTCTCGTTCTCTGGTCCATACGAGATGCCAACATGCCACACTGTCATTCATATCCTGCACTGACATCCTTTGGCTGAAAGCTTGTCAATTTATCTAGAAAATCTATGTGACCTGCTCTTTCAAAATTTGAAACTTTCACTACCATTCCATTGAGGTAGTATACATAAGTTCACCTCATGAGGCGCTCTGAGTGAAGAGAACTCATGAGTAGTGAATCCCACTACATTACATTTTGGTGAACTCGACATGAAGAACAATGTTATTCAAAAAACTAGGAATTTATTTACCCCTACTTGTTGGGGTCATAACTTTTGACTTGGTGCTTGGAATTCAAAACTATTTGCACCATTGGAAAGGTCTCCTAGAGACCTAGTTTAGTCCCTAAAATACTAGTTCCTTTGGCAATCAAATTTTAGGGACCAACACAAGTTTTGACCTCAAATTCCACTCCGGAGACCTTCGAAGATGCGAATTATTGGAACATAGAAAATATCAAAAAAAAATTAATGGATTTAATATCCTCTTTTATTAGTTTTGTATCTAATTTTGTTCAAAATTTTAATTATGTTTTGTTTCATGCATCTGATTGTGACTTGGCTTTTCCCATGTTGCTTGGTGTCTTTGATCCTTCTCACGAAATTACTCTTACTTCATAAGATATCTTGTTGCAAGAAGATGAAATCATTGATACCTTTCTTAATATTACTCTACCTTCTCTTCATTCCAATGCACTCTTTTCTAGAGATGATGCATTAGTGAATTATGAATCTTCCCCTCATTCCAATGCACTCTCTTTTGGAGATGATGCATTCGTGAATGAGGAATCTCTTATTCCTTCCAATGCACTCTCTTCTAGAGACGTTGCATTTGTGAACGATGAATCTCACCTTTGTCTTGATGCAATCTCTTCTAGAGATGATACATTATCGAATGATGAACCTCCTTCCACATTTGATTCTCCCTAGATCGATGTTGATAATGTTTCTTCAAATAATTATTCCACGTTTGATCTTGTTTGGATTGATGTTGATAATATGTATTCAAATAATTGTTCTACTAGTTGTGATGATTCAGTAAATGTAGTCTATGTCTGTTGCCTCTCAAAGGCCTAAGAGACTGATCATTTATGTGACTCCAACTAGTCCTTCTTCTAAAAGGGTTTGTTCTATTAATGGTGTTCCATTTGATAGTGACTCTCCTAATCTCTCTATAGCTCCCTTTGATAGAGTGGTATCCCATACTTATGAGAATAGAATGAATAAAGAATCAAGTCTTCCTTTAGCTCCTAAACCTACAACTAAAGCACCTAGGGGTTACGATCTTGTTGAGTGACCTTCGGTTAGTCTGGATAAGGTCTCACTGTGGGATTTGCTTCAATCTACTCCTACCTTTCCTCAAAGGACTGCATGTCTTGGTGATGATTGGGGTTCCTTAGACTTTATAGGTTCCTTTATCCAGGAATATAAAGTCGACTCGATCTGCTTGGACCTTCCGATAACATCATCCACACCCGCTATTGAAGATGCTTACTCTTTTGTATCATGGGGTAAGGTGAATGCAAATTGTAATGTTCTTGGCATCAATCCTCCTTTTGGGGAAGATGATCACACTTATGTCAAGAAGGTTGATGGTGATCTTGTAGAGGAGTGTGATCCCCATTGTTGAGACAATGCTCTTTATGAGGATCCTCCTTTTCAAGACTTGCAAATACGTTATGGCCCAGGCTTTAAGCTTGTTTCTAAATATGGCTACAAGAGTAAAGGTTGTGGGCATAATGAACAAGGCATTCAAGTCCCTATATAATTCACCCCTCATAGGTGTACTTTGGTACTTGGTTGATCGAAGGAATAATCTAAATGGAAGCTATGGTTGAGTGATAAGAATGCTTCTCAACCTCGTTTTGTTGAAAAGATTCTCCCTCCATTGTCCTCTATCTTTGTGCCTTCTTCTTCTTGTGAGAAGTCAAACCTTTCTCCACAAGAGAAAGGGTTGCTTCCTACTCCTCATCCTTTATCTGAGCAATAGCTTATTTATTGTGGCTTCTAAAATCCCTCTTAATCACTCTTCCTTCTCCTACGCGTAATAAAATTCACAAACATGATGAAGGAAAATATTCCTTCTGTGCATATCATCAAGTGCCTGACCATTCCACTAGTGAATGTAAGGCCTTGAAGGATAAAATACAATAACTTCTTGATTTAGGTGCCATCAAACTCTTGTTTGATTAATGCACCTTCCTCTTCTTTGCTTGACAAGTGATATTGAGGTTTACCTCTATCCTCTTCTAAGTATCTTGAATGGTTCTCCTCCCCTATATGATGGGGGAAGTGATAACTTGTTCTAGAGATGTGTGTCCTTAAAGGCCCCCTCTCTGTCCCTTGAGTGGACCCCCATCTTCTTTTGAAGGGTTCCCAAGGGAGCCCCTTTGAAAGATTTTATCTCAAATGGATTCTTTCACATCTAGCTTGGGGATAGCATGACTATACCTATTTTGTATCTTCACGTCTAGGTTGGGGGCAGCCTAACTAAACCTATTTCATATCTTTGCATCTAGCTTGGGGGTAGCCTAACTAGACCTCACTTTTAAAAGTGCATCCCTTGAGTGGACCCCTCTTCCTTTTGAAGGGTTCCCGAGGGACCCCTTTGAAATCCTTTCAACTTGACGATGGTTTGTGTGACTATCTCCTTGTTTGCTCTGCAGGATTGAGAACCTGTGGAGCTCCTTCACATACTTACTAGGTGATACGGGCTCTCCTCCTCGAGTGGGGTTTGCTTTTATCACCTCTTTTGTGGTGCGGGTTCTACTTCTGAGTGGGTTTTTCTTTCACCATGCACTTTTTGATGATATGGGTCCTTCTCCTCAAGCAGGGTTTTCTTTTATCACCTCTTTTGTGGTGCAGGTTCTACTCCTAAGCTTGTTTTTCTTTCACCACACGCTTTTTGGTGATACGAGTTATCCTCCTTGAGTGGGATTTTCTTTTATCACCTCTTTTGTGGTGTGGGTTCTACTCCTAAGCGAGTTTTCCTTTCACCACATGCTTTTCAGTGATACGGGTTCTCCTCCTCAAGTGGGGTTTGCTTTTATCACCTCTTTTGTGGTGTGGATTATAATCCTGAGTGGGTTTTTCTTTCACCAAGTGCTTTTACTTGGTGATACAGGTTCTCCTCATCAAGCGGGATTTGATTTTATCACCTCTTTTTTGATATGAGTTCTCCTTCTCAAGCACAGTTATCTTTTATCACATGCTTACTTGGTGGTGCGGGTTCTACTCCTAAGTGGGTTTTTCTTTCACCACGCACTTTGTTCATTTCTATCTTTCTCTTCTCAATTTTATATACAAGATCAAAGATCAACATCTTCTTCATCCTAAGTATATGCTCTTTCTTCAGCTTCATAGTTCTGGGGAACTATGAAGTCATCTTTTCATCCTACACTGTCAAGTTTTCTAGATCATGATCTACTTCCTCAATGGTTCAGGTATACATTTCTAACCCTACTCTTTCTTGATCTACTTTACCAAGCACTCATTAATGTTAGTGCTCGCTAAAGTGGGGGAAAAATATATAAGAGAAAATTTTCACCCTATGTGCAATTCCCCTTTTTTCCTTTGTCCACCTTAGAAAACCAAGTTCAGAGGCTTAATTCCACCTAAGCCCATTGCTTGCATCACACTTGGTGCCTATTTTGAGCATCGGTGGAGGCGTTTCTATTGGGGATGCCCACACTATATGCAAATGTCCACGCGACATGCTTACGTCCCTAACAAATTCCTGCATATAGAGCCTATAGAGGCATTACACTTCCCATTGGGGGTTGATTTGTAATGCTCTCCTCGACCAACCAACCTGAATATGGTTGTTTCCTTCATCTCCTTCTTCAAATTCACTCCTTCCATATGCATTTCAGCTTCTTCCGATCTTCTACCATCCTCTACACATCCCTTCACATCTCTCTAAGAATCTCTTCACCACTTTTGGACTTCATTCACAAGCTTCACAATCTCTCCACAAGCTCTAAGCAGCTTCTTCACCATCTCTTTAATCTCCAAACACTTTACACTTCACAGCAACAACATCAACACTCCACCACTTCAGTAGAGTAAGTGTGGAACATAACACCCATGTAGTAGAGGCTTGAGTTCCTCTCATTTTCTCCCCTAAGTAGCCTTGAGTGATCTTGGTGGAGGTGGTAAGATTTCACTCCTCTCCTCTATTACTTGGTTGAGTAGCATAACACTATTTTGTAGTGCTTTAAGTGCTCTTTACTTCATTTCTACTTTTCTCTCTATCTATTTGGTTGTCCATGGAGGTGGGAACACCAAAATAGGGTCTGACTAAGGCAGGCCCCTATATAGCCACCCAACAATTTCTCTCCCTCTTGTGTGTAGGTATTGAAGACACTCACGAGCTGGAAGCTTCATCACTCACACAGTCATAAGTATTTCCTTCCTCCTCCTTATCTTCTCTACTTTACTTTATTTCATTTCTATCACTTTTTATTACTTTATCATGTCCTATCATTTTCCTACATTATGTTAGTTCTCAGTAATTAGGGTAGAAGTATTCACTTTGTTTTTTTCTAGGACATTCTCATTCTCTAGTCTGTACAAGATGCCAATGCGCCTCTAGGATGCCAGAGCGTCATGCTATCATCTGTATCCTGCACTGACGTCCTTTGGTCAAGAGCTTGTCAGTTTTTCTAGAAAATCTCTATGACCTGCTCTTTCGAAATCTGAAACTTCCACTACCATTCCATTGAGGTAGTATATGGCAGTTCACCCCATGAGGCTCTCTGAGTGAAGAGAACTTGTGAGTAGCGAATCCCCCTATATTACAAAAGCAAACTAGGATTTCATTTCAGAGTAAAAAACATTGTTCAAATGAATTGTTAGAGCTTCCGCATATTGATCTATGTGGTCCCTCTAAGGTAAGAATTCTACAAGGTTACAGGTATTTCATGTTACTCATTGATGATTATTCTAGAATGGTATGGGTTACTTTCTTAAGAGAGAAATTTGAAGCACTGGAAAAGTTCAAGATCTTTAAAGCTATGGTTGAGACAAAGACAGGTTTGAAGATTAAATGTCTAAGCTTAGATAGAGGTGGTGAATTCACTTTCGGTGAATTTAATTATTTTTGTGAAGAACATGGAATAAAGAGACAATTGTCTACACCACATAACCATCAACAAAATGGAGTTGTGGAAAGGAAGAATAGAACAGTTGAAGATGTTGCTAGAACAATGATGTTGGAAGGAAATGTCCCTCATATCTACTGGAGAGAAGTTGTGAGTAATGATGTGTATACACTTAACTAGGTACAAATCAAAGGTGATACTGGTAAGACCCATTTTGAGCTATGGACTAGTCAAAAGCCTACTATTAAATACTTCAAGATATTTGGAAGTAGATGTTACATTAAGAGAAATGAATACATAGGAAAGTTTGATGCTAGGAGTGATGAAGGTATATTTTTTGGGTTATTCTACTTAGAGCAAGGCCTACTGGTGTTATAATAAAATATTGATGAAAATGGTTGAAAGTACAAATGTCAAAGTTGATGAAGACTTAGGTACACCATCCAGAACCTTTGGATATGACTCTGATGATCAAAATGACATTACAAATCAAGGAAAGCAAGACCAAACTACAAATCAAGTGAAAATCAATCTGGTAAATCAGGTGAATGAAGAAGGAGAGGATGGTGAAAACATAGAAGAGAGATCAAAGGAACCTGAAGTTGAAGAACATTCTAAGAATACTTTGAGGTATGTAAGATTGAATCATTCAGAAGATCATATTATAGGTGACAAGAATAAAGGTGTCCAGACTAGGAGAAATATTGTAGAAGAATATTGCTTGATTTCTAAGACTGAGCCTACTAGTGTGAATGAAGCATGTAAAGATGAGCATTGGGTTGAAGCTATGAAAGAAGAGTTGAAGCAGATTGAAAAGAATGATACATGGATTCTTATTCCTAGACCTAAGGATAAGAATGTTATTGGAACTAAATGGTTTTTTAGAAACAAACTGAATGAACAAGGTGAGGTGATTAAAAACAAAGCAAGACTAGTATGTAAAGGATATTCACAAATGGAAGGAATTGATTTTGAAGACCTTTTCCCCTATTGCTAGAATTGAAGTTGTAAGATTATTTCTTTCCTATGCTACTCACAATGACTACAAAGTCTATCAAATGGATGTTAAATCAGATTTTCTAAATGGAAAATTGGAAGAAGTGTATGTTGAGCAACTTGATGGATTCTAGTTGACTGATAAGGAAGATATGGTATGTCAGTTGAAGAAAGCATTTTATGGACTCAAGCAAGCCCCTAGAGCATGGTATGAAAGATTGGACAAGTATTTGTTGAAACTTGGATTTAACAAAGGTACTACTGATAGTAATTTGTATTTCAAGAATGATGATAAAGACTTGATTATTGAAGTCTTTGTTGATGATATCATTTTTGGAGGAGATGATGCTTTGTGCATAAAGTTTTCTAGTGAAATGCAGAATGAATTTGAGATGTCAATGATTGGTGAGATGAAATTATTTTTGGGATTGCAAATTACTCAATTAGATAAAGGGATATTTATATCTCAGTCCAAGTATGTGAAGGAATTGTTGAAGAAGTTCACTATGGAATATTCAAAGCCAGTTGGTACACCCATGGTGACCGGATGCAAGTTGACTATAGAAGATGATTCTCCAAAGGAAAAGAAGAAAAGATATAGATCAATGATTGGTGGATTATTGTACTTAACTTAGACTAGGCCTAATATCATGAATGTTGTATGTATTGTTGCAAGATTTGAAGTTGATCTGAAGTAATCTCATGTGACTGTTGTGAAGAGAATTTTTAGATATTTGAAGGGTATTGTTGACCCTGGCCTATGGTATCCTAAAGATGATGACCTTACCTTGAGTGCCTTTACTGATGTTGACTGGGCATGTGATGTGAATGAAAAAAAAAAGTACTAGTGGTGGAGCATTTTTCTTGGGTAAGAAGTTAATTTCATGGTTAAGCAAGAAGCAAAATGTCATTTCCATGTCTATTGCTGAGGCTGAATACATTGTTGTTGCTAGAAATTGTACTCAAGTCATATGGATGAAACAGATATTGAAGGATATTATAGTTGTGTATAATGAGCCTATTGCTATATTTTGTGATAATTCAAGTGTTATTAACATTTCCAAGAATCTGGTGTTGCATTCAAAGACAAAACATATATCTATCAAGTTTCATTTCTTGAGGGAGAAAGTAAGTGAAAAAGAAGTCAGATTGGAATATGTGCCTACTAAGGAGCAGATTGCAGACATCTTTACCAAGTCATTGCCTAAGGATACTTTTGAGTATCTTAGAGGGAAGTTAGGGGTGATTACCCTTCCTAATCAGAACTAAGATGCAAATCAATGCATTCCATCAGTCTGTGCATTTCATAGACATATTTTGTTTTGAATTGATGTTGTGGTGGCTGCTACTCAAGGGTAGTAGTCAAATGTTCAAAAATTCAGATATGTGGTTCAGAGCTTAAAAGAAAATTTTTATTGATGTCAAAGGGGGAGAAGATTCATGTGAAAAATTGCTGATTATTTGGGGAGAAGAGTTATGTGGGAGAAGAAGTCGTGAAAAATTTAAGCAGAAAATGAGTCAGATTCTCAGGGGGAGTAAGTGTCAAGAGTTAGTTGCGTTGATGGTGTTTTTCACATCATGTGTTGCCATCAATGCTAGAGGGGGAGATTTTTGGATGTTGTGGTTGTGTTTTTGATATGTGGTTGTCATTGATGTCAACACTATTAGAATTAATTCATTTGAAGTTGTATATATCGAGGATATTGAGAAAATTGTAAAGAAATGAGTTGCAGGTTGTAAGTAGTAAAGCGATGTTCAGTATGGTGATATGTTTTGTACGTTGGTGATCAGAGGTTGTGAACTAAAGGGTTTGTTTCTGAATGTATCTAGTTTATCCACATCGATTTTTAGAGTTCTCCATGAAGATTTGGTCGAGCTATGAAGATTTTCATTATGAAATTTTTTTTGTTTCTTCAATTGGTGTTCTTGATTGAAGATGAGGCTATTTCAGTTAGTTTAGTTGTTGTAGATACTTCTACTGGTTCTTAATGTTTTTGGATGTTTCTATATCATGCTCTATCTTTGTTGCACATTTGCATTGATTGTTGTGATCGTGGTTGGTGATTTTCTCTTGTGTGTTCATATTTTTCTTGCTCCTGGCCAACATGGTTTTGAAGCATGTTGTGGATCTTTGAGGAGAATTTAATTGAAGTTTTTGTGTGTTGAAGATGTTGATTTAGGTCCTCACTAAGTTGTGTCTGACTTTGGTTGATGCACATTGATTATTATGAAGGATTTGGGCTGACAGTTATATTCATTTTATTATTTCCTTTTGGCCAACTTGTAGCGGTGAAATTTCTTGTTGCGGATATATAAGAGTGATTGTTTATTCAAATTTAAGAGAGTGAATGTGTGCCAGAGTATGTTGAATGTGTGTATGTGTGAATAATGTTCTAATAATTTGAAGGCAGAGCAGAGTGTGAAGAAGAGTGAAGAAGAGTAAAGAAGAGTGAAGAGTTGTTCATGCACTTAATCAAAACTATGATCAGGCACTAGCAGATGCTATTTTATCAGTTCAAATCCCTGGGGATGGTTATAATCCGAATCTATTTGTAAGACAGTGTGTCTTCCTTTGTAATTGAGCAGTGAGCTCTAGGTAATGCACCTAAATGCAAGTGCATTCCCAATATTTCATTTTCTTATACTTTTAACAGGGTATAATCTTGTGGACTAACCTCCATCATGGTTTTTCCCCTGACAGGGTTTCCATGTAAAAATCTATGTGTTATGTGTGCTTCTGATGTGTTGTTAATTTTTGTTTTCATGGTTAATAATCAAATATGAGAATAAAGCTAATAAGTTGAATAATCTTTGAAGTTTTGGGACAACTGATTCACCCCCCCTCTCAGTTGTCTGCTCTTGTTTTTCCAACATAAGGCACCCCTGGTCACTTGGATCTGGCAAGGACCTCTCTTCATGATAGTGTCTTCAATGCTAGGTAACTTTGATGAAGCTTTCTATCTTTATGTTGTTCATGTAATGAAAAGGTTCAACTTGGAAAGGTGCTCTATGTATCTTTCGTTGTCGTGTGTGTCAACATTGGTGATTATATCCTTCACGAGAAACTCTAAAGTGAACATATGCTCTAACTGTAAATGTGTGTTCTCTACCACCATCAATTCATCATTCACTAGGTTAAGAGCCAATGTTAACAACTGAGCCAATTTTTTTCCATATGTTCTTCTCCTTAAGTTCACCTTCATCGTTAAAGAAGTTGGGAAGATACATATCCAATGGTTGATCAAAATCACCAAGTTATTTTGTGAGTACAACACAAAAACAATCATGCATATCAATCAGCTCATCATAGGTTTTGAATACTTGGTCATCAACATTTCCTTTAGCTATTAATTCTTCCTTTTTCTCCACCATTCTGAGATGTAATATTTTATGCTCCTAGAAAGCATCATACGTTCTAGTGTGAATTGTCCATAGCATGTCAGCCTTCTCAAGTATTTTTCCAAATCTTTTCTTTATCAATTCTGAAACAATGTTGAATTGATGGATCTCATTTCTGCTTCTAATTTATCACATTTATTTTGGAATTTCTCATCCTTATGCCTCCAATATGTACTTTTAGACATAGCTTCCAATACTCAATTATCATTGGACCCAATAATTTGGACTAGGTATTTGAGGAGGATGGAAACTTGTCCATATGGATGACTATTTCCTACCTTAAGTTCTCATTTTCAGTCATATAACTTTTGTTATCTTTCACCAACCTTGCGATTTGAGCTTTGGTGAACTTAGCAACATTAACATTTAAAAATCTGCAGTTTCAATAGGATCACCATCTACAACCCTTTATAGAAGAAGATGGCCAAATACCTTGTTAGGACCATCAATGAGTGTTGGTATTTTATCTGGTGGATATAGGGCCCAAATTTGCAAAGTTGCATTATCAAGATTATACCCTGATCCAATGTATATCCCGTGCACTCATTTTGTGCTCAATTGCAGGGTCTAATTTTGAGTTCTTTGGAAAATTTCAAATATAATAGCAGAGCTCATATCCCATCCTAAGAGAAGCATAACCCTACTTCTTCTAGCAACTTCCTTCCTTTCTCCAGAATGATGTCTTTCATTTCCTTATCTACCTCTTCTTACAACTCCTTTAAAGCTTTCACTTCTCTTTCAAGAGTGGTCTCCTTAATCTTCTCTCTAATTAATTTACCTTTATATTCATAAATAGCTTACCCGAATTCTGTGGACTTAACAAAAGAATCATAGGAAATAAACCTCTGGCTAGCAAGTTGTCTCGCATCATCTAAGATTCATTCTAATGACTCTATAACTACATTTCTCTCTAGTGGGGGCTCATAGTCCTCAATAATAGGTTTAGTTACTTGTAAACATTCCTCCTCATCATCCACCTCTTATTATTCCCTTTTTGAAGATGTCGCAATAGAAAAACTAACTTCTAATATAGGTTGTGGAGAGAGTTGACAGAATGGTATTTCAATTTTGGCCTATATCTCTATAATATCCTCATTTCTTTTCCTTGTAAACACTGAGGGTGGTACATCCCTAGTCAATTTAGCTTCATGTAAGACCAATTTATGCATCTTTTCAATAAGGTCCTCAACTTCAAAAAAGGCTCCTATGTATGATGAATTGTTATATGTTTTTCAAGCCTCTACTTCCATAATTTTGTTGTATAGGTGTCTTCTCCTACTCGCATGATGTTCATCAAGATTCTTGATTAATTCATATTCTACATGGAGTGCATGTTGATACCCTTTCAACCTTTGTCTTATCTTGACATCATTTATGAAATTCTTAGAATCAAATTTCTCTCTTTCATTCCCCTTGGGAAAATTATAATGCTCTGTCTTTTTATTGATAAGTTCATACCCATTCTTAGAAACAACAAAAAACTCTATGAAAAAAAGTGTACCAGGCATAAGTGACTGCTTGTTATATCTCTTTAGGTGCAAAAAATATAAATAGGCCAACTACCTGAAAATTTTCCAAATATGCTACCCTGTCAAGACATGTTTTTAGTAAGAGAAGTGAGGCTCCCTCAAAACCAAATAACCTAATTTTTGTGCAATCATCATATCCGTACCAGTCTCCCCAATTATGATTGACCTTCCTCTTTTATCATTATCTTTTGGTCGGAGAAATCTTTGTATTTCTAGTGACAAGTGTAAGATGGGGGAAAACACTCTAGCCTAGATAAAGTGGCAGCCACAACACTTCGAAGCTTAAACCTCATCTAAAACAAGAAAATACAAAAAAAAGTAATAAAATGAAAGCATTCAAATGAAAACACTCCCCGTATTGTAGTTGATTCACCTCTCTTATCTCTCTTATTTCTTCTTTTTCCAATATTTCCCTCATATATGTTGATGAAGCTGTGTGAATACCTGCAAATAGTAAGCATGAAAGTTGGAGATAACAATTGTTAAGGAAAAAATGGAGTAAGGCTGCTTTTATAGACAACCATTCGAACAGATGGTCGAGATTAAACTTCTAAAAATATGCCAAGATCAACAGTGGAGGATTGATGCACCAAAAAGAGGTGGGCTAGGGATGGCTATGACAGAGATGGCTATAACGAAGACGCCTATGACAAAGATAGAGAAAATGGAGGGATAATGGATGAATTAAAAATTGAAAGATAATTGATTCATGAGAAATGACTATTTGGCCACGTGGAGAATAAATAATTCATTTGAATTATTTATTTGAGAAAAAGAGGAAATGGACAAGTGGAGATTAATTAAAATAATTTGCATAATTATTTTAATTAAATGAGAGGAAATGTGAAAAGAGGCATTAAATAATTAAATTGATATAATTATTTAATACGAGACACATGGACAATTAAATAATTTTGACAATTATTTAATAAATGGAAGAATTAAAAGAGGGAGTGAATAGTTAAATAATTAATACTAATTATTTAACCATAGATGAAAGATGACAAGAGAATAATTTATTTAATTATTGAAGAAAGGGAGATATTAGCGACACAATTAATTTATTTAATTGATTAGGATAGAATAGAGATTAGAAAGTGAATTAATTAAATAATTAAAATTTATTTAATGAATAGAGGAATGCGATCAAGAATAATCAAATAATTAAAATTATTTATTTATCAGAGGACACCGACCAAGAAAAATGATGCTCACAGACTTAGGACATTTTTCAGTGTCTACATTTTTCCCCTGTTTGACATAATACAGTTCATTGTGTTGTGTCAAAGAAATTTAATTTTGAAATATGCCCCAGTGTAAAGAGAATGAGGAAGGATTACCAGGAGGGTTATGGTATGCCCCCTCGAGAGGACAGGCAGGTTCAAAGAACATGAATGTACTCTCAAAATGGATGATAAGAGTAGAGTAAGAGGGATAGAATAAATGTTAGCATGGAAGAGATGGATGTTAGTGCAAAAAAGGACAAAAGACAAAGGAGATGGAATGCTAGATAGTAAATGACAAGGGACCAACTTTCATGCTTTTATATTTATCATCATCAGGTGTCACAATTGTTGCAAATGGAGCACAAAAACCATGGTATGACATAGAACAAGGTGTGCAAGGTGACCATTTGTGAGAGACAAGTAGTCAAAAGACAAAGCCAAAAGACAAGGAATGCCTCGACTCATACTAAAGACCCAATTATCCTAGTCTTTTTTTTGAGACAAACCACAAACAACAAGCAAAGAAAAGAGGTCATGATCCATCATTGTCCTTCTAAATCCCTTAATAGGACATGCTCAAGGTAGCTAGTAACATGATCCAAAACCAATAAAAAAAAATACAAACTTGGACCAACAAAGTGTTTGCCAAAGAGAATAGTGTTTGCCAATAGTATTGATAAGATTGCTTGATATGGTTGATTAAGTTGAATAAGATGACCGAATTTGATGGATTGGTTCACAAGGATTGATTGATAAGTTGACAAAGGTTGACCAATTGACTTGATTAATTGTGCCTAATTTCAGGGACACATCCTGATTAAGGAAAGATTAATTGACCAAGATGATCGAATTTGATTAATAAGTTGACAAGGTTGATTGATTGATTTGATAAATTGCACCTAGTTTTAGGAAATAAGGCAAGATTGATTGACAAGATTGATTGATTCCATAAAGATTGACTAGTAAGGTTGACAAGGTTGATTAATATTGATTGTGCCTAATTACAGGAAGCACAAATCCTAATTAAGGCAAGATTGATTGACCAAGATGACAAGATTGATTAATTGTTTTGATCGATTGATAAGGTTGCCAAGGATTGATTGATAAGGATTATGCATAGCTTCAAGAAGGACACATCCTAATTAAGGAAATATTAATTGACCAAGATGACAAGATTGATTGATATGACCAAGCGATGTGATGATAACTAATTCTAGGAAAGACATATCATGTTTAAGGCAAGGAACGCTATTGATAAAGTTGACCAAGTGACCATTGTTGATAAAGCATCTAACTACAAGAAAGACACATATTTCTTAAGGTGAATGACTAGATTGACCAAAGACAGTCCAATATTAGGAAGGATGCATCTTGATAAAAGACAAGTGATAGGACCGAATGAGACAAATGACATAATACCCCATTCCAATACAAGATCAATGACCAAATCAATTGATTGACAATAAGATAATTGACTGACTGAAGGTGAAATATTTTGTTGGTGATGTTTTCCTCTTCAATTGTGATTTAAGTTTAAATGATGATTGCTTGAAGACCAAGAACAAGACCAGACTTGAAAAACCCTAAAGGACTAAGCTAGGTTGCCTCAGGGGCTCATCGATTGATGGCCTTTCCTATGTTATACACGTAGACACCTCGTAGTTTGACACAACTTGGCTTTGCCTTATTTGAAAAGAGATGGAGCAATGATTTTATTTGGACAACCTAAAATGAATGACCTAATATCTCAGGGGCTCATTTAAGATGAGCCTTGCCTACATAGAAAATGCATAGAGACAACATAGTTCGACTGCACTAACACAAAGTGATTCAGAATCAGACTATGTTTTTGGAAGTTTTGATATTTTTTAATTATTTTGGATTTTGAAGGTTTTAAGTATTTTTTTTTTATTTTTGAAGGTTTTCTAATTTTTTTGGATTTTTGAAGTTTTCTAATTTTTTTTTTATTTTTGAAGGTTTTCTATTTTTTTTATTTTTGAAGTTTTATAAGGCTAATACCTTGTGTTATTTCCCCTAAAGGCGTAGGTTGAGGAATTGCTCCCAGTAAGGTATAGGATCATTGTATTATTCCTGAGGGGAAGTGGCGAATGCAAAGAATGATGATGAAGGCAAAGGATGCTCAATTTTAGTGGTTCTCAAGCCATGGAAAGGATGATGAAGCTTTATTATGAGCGAGTGACATGTGCGAATGGATGAGTAGAAGGATGGAAGACCAGGTGGAGTGATAGTAGATAGAGGAGCATAGACTAACTACACATGGTACCTGTTTGCCAGGTTTTCACCATGGTACTTATCCAAAGTGCCACTGAAGTGGTTTTCACTTTTGGATGAATTATTTCTCTTTAGTATATATATATATATATATATATATATATATATATATATTGTTGTCACCAAGATGCCTATTTGACAGGTTTTCATCAAGGTGACTATTTTTTTGATATTTTGATTTTGATTTTGATTTTTGACTTTTTTAAGGGGATACTCTAAGAATCAAGTGTCGTACTTGTGAAGGTGCATGTTGTTGATAGGTTCAGACAACGGTTCTCCTTAAAGAGTAGAAAACTAATGATTGTTGGATCCATATAATGTTTTGATGATATAAGGGCCCAACCAATTAGGTTCAAACTTTTCGGGCTTCTCTCGTTCTGCTTGATTCTTTAAATTTTCTTTCAAGACTAAGTCACCAATGTCAAAGCTTCTAGGCCAAAATTTCTTATTATAACTATGTCGAAGGCGATGCTAATATGCTTGCAAATGTGTCAAAGAATTATGTCTCTTTTCATCCAATAACTCTAGCTCATGTAGATGGGATACATGATATTCTTCTTGATCAATCAAGCCTTGAATAGATATTTGTAGGATGGTAACTCAACCTCTATAGGAAGTATGGCTTTAGATCCATAGACAAGGGAATATGGTGTGGCTCTTGTAGGAGTGCGTAAACTGGTACAATAGGCCCATAAAGTAGGATTGATTTGCAAGTGTCATTCTCAGCCAGCATCATTGATAGTCTTCTTTAATATTTTTCATATAGTCTTATTAGATGCCTCAGCTTGGCCATTACCTTGGGGGTAATATGGAGTCCACATTGAGAAAATGGCCATGGTGAAGTAAGCGGCTATAGTTTCTAAGCTGGTGCATGTATAAGATCTCGATAAATCTAATACTGGTGACATTTCTTCACAAAGTGATAGGCATCGCATTCCATTGTAGGCCAATAATATCCCATCCTCATGAGATTTTTAGCTAAAGTTTGACCAGTGGAGCCACATATACCATGGTGTACCTCTTGTAAAGTTTTTTGTGCTTCATTTGAGTCGATACATGAAAGGAGGGTACTATCTAGGCTACAACGGTAAAGGGTATCTCCAATGATGGCACATTTGGATGCTTGTCAGATAAAGGCCTTGTGTTGGTTGAGGGACAAGTCTGGAGGAATAATTTGGTCATGCAAGTAACTGTATATGTCTTTGTACCAAGGAGATTCAAGACCAACAAGTTCACACACAAGCTCAGTTTCGGGGAAATCAAACGCAAGGATCAACAATTGTTTGACCAAGAACTCATATTGCAATGCATTGTTAGGAATGTCCAAGAGAGATCTGATTATAGCCGTTGCGTCAGCTACTTTGTTTTGGATTCTCAGTATCTGCTCAAATGTAATGGTATCAAAGTATATTCTAAAACTATTAGCCATGCAGTTGTAGGGCATAAATTTCTCATCCTTGGTGTCATAATCATCATTAACCTGCTTAATCACTAATTGAGAATCGCCATAGAATTGAAGATCTTTAATTTTCCATTTTATTTCCATGCAGAGTCCTGTCAATAATGCTTTGTACTCAACTATGTTGTTTGTGCATGGAAATACTATTCAAAATTATTTGGGAATGGAATCTCCTTTAGGTGTGATGAAAAAAATACCAGCTCCTGAACCATGACTTGTGTAAGATCCATTGAAGTATAGTTTTCATTTTGTCAGTGTTTCTATGACAAAGATTGATTCATTTAGGAAATTAGATATCAGAGGATGGTCTACTTTTACTAGTGCATCTACAAGTTCGTTAGCTATAACTTGTCCCTTTATTGCTTTTCGATCAATGTACTCAATGTCATACTCACTTAGGATCATAACCCACTTAGCTAATCTTCTTGTCAAAGCTACTTTGTTGAGGAGGTATTTAAGATGATCAATTTTGGCAATCAATTTTGTCTTCTGATTTAGCATGTATCTCGATTTCTATGCTGAAAATACCACTACTAGACAAGCTCATTCAATAGGACTATAGTTCAACTCATATCTGACTAACGTACGACTGATATAAAAAAATTGCTTTTTCTTTGCTATTGTGTGTGGGAAATGTTAGTATCAAAATAAGATAATAAAAACACACCAATGCAACATTAAACTAAAGAAAGCTTAAAACGGATGAAAAGAGATCAAACAAAGCTTCTTCAGAATCGTTCCATTGTCCTTTATCTCCAATGATTTGCTTGAAGCTGCTGCTCTCAGATTGTGCAAGCAAAGCTTCTCAGAATGGCAACCTATAGAATGAATATGCAAAGGGAGAGTACTTCTCTATCCTATATGTTGGTGAACTGAAATTTTGATATACAGATATGCTCAGGGGTTGTGGATTATGGATGCTATTGAAGCTATGATATGGAGATGATAAGCCATGATATGGATTGCTAATATGCTAAGCTATGCTATGCTATGATTCTAGAATGCTATAGATGCTAGAAGGCTGATTGACTATAGTTTTCCCATACAAAAGCTTCTTTGTTTTCAGAGACCCGACAGTCCCTTTTATAGATTTTCACAGGAAAGAGCCTAGCTGGCAAAGATCAATGGCTGTGAGATTGTCTGGTAAATTTGAATGGTGAGAGATGGGGAGGTTGAGAGGAAGATTAAATATGTTGGAAGGTTGGAGAGAAGAATGGAGGTTTGTCTTCAACCCACGGGAACAACTTTGCCCAGAAACAGAGAAATTAATTTTATGTTTTTGAAGTTTGTTTCACGGTTGTTGTTGATGAATCCAAATTAAATAAATAAATTTATTTAATTTTATTTGAGTTTGATATTTGATTTTAGGACTATAGAAGACTCAATTAAATGTTTGTAATATTTAATTGTGAATAGACTTTAGAAGAATCAATTAAATATTTAGAATATTTAATTGTGAATGGAATTTAGAAGAATTTCATGAGAAGAATATTTAATCTTTATTTGAATAAAATATTCAAGCCAAGATTATATGATAATTAATATAAATAAATCGTAATGTTTATTTAATTAATTAAGAAATGGATAAGAAACGTGATTAAATAAAATTATTTATTTAATTGAAATGAAAGAATGAACAATATAAATAAATTATTTAAATTTATTTATACGCAGATTGAATTTAGAGATTTAATTAAATATTAAAAATATTTAATTAATTACCAGACTATTGTGATGTGACCATTTTTAGGTGTATACATTTTGTCCCTCTTTGAAGTGATATGTTTTCACGCGTTAGTTCAAAGAATTTTGAAATTTTCCCCAGATGTTGATTATCAAATGTTAATAGGTTTATGCCCCCTCAGACGATGAATCGATAAGATTTTGATTTTTGTGAAATTTTTGAATTTTTAGATTTTTTTGGAATTTTTTTATTTTTATGATTTTTAAGATGTTGATTCATCGTTCGAAAATGATGATGTGAAGAAATTGATGTGAAAATATATGAGATTAAAAATGGATGACCTAGATTGCCCCTGCTGTGATAAAATATGATAAAATGCCCCAATTTTGCTTTTAAATAGGTTAAAAATGTCATTTTCCATGTCATTTTCTCATTTTAACCTAGTAAAATTTGAAATTTTTGAGCTCTGGAGTGAGAAAGATGGCACTTCCTACCCACCAGCACCGTTTTGAGCGCATCCAACAACATCAGCGACCGACGCACTATGGACCCGCAGTATGTACCCCGTTAAACTTCTGCTATTTGAAAATTTTCCATTTAGGGCACGTTTATCCATGTTTTGATGTGAAAGGGTGTGTTTTAGCGCCCTTCAGTATTTTTGTAGCGCCCTTGATAATTTCCATACCACCCATGATTCTATAGCACCCTTGATGATTTCTTTAGCGCCCATGATTCTATAGTGCCCTTGATGATTTCTGTAGCCCCCATTATGGTTTTTGCAGGGCCTATTATGATTTTTACAGCGCCTATTATGATTTCTACATCGCCCATGATTTGATGTTGTTTGGTGTGATCAATTTGTTCCCAAGGTTGTTGGAAAACAAATAGTAGCAGATAAATTTTCTTTTAAAGTCGTTAAAAATAAATAGTTGTTTGATAAGTTTGCTTCTAAAGTTGTTAAAAACAAACAGGATTGTGATAAATTTGTTTTCCATGATGATGAAAAAACAATTTGGTTGATAATTTTGCTTCTAAAGTTGTTAAAAACAAACAGAATTTTGATAGATTTGCTTTCCATCATGATGAAAAATAAATTGTTGATAAGTTTGCTTCTAAGGTTGTTAAAAACAAACAGGATTTTGATAAATTTGCTTTCATGATGATGAAAAACAAATAGGTTGATAAGTTTTCTTCTAAAGTTGTTAAAAACAAACATGATTGTGATAAATATTCTTTCATGATGATGAAAAAAATAGGTTGATAAGTTTGCTTCTAAAGTTGTTAAAAACAAACAGGATTGTGATAAAAAAAATTTCCATGATGATGAAAAACAAATAGGTTGATAAGTTTTCTTCTAAAGTTTTTAAAAACAAACAGGATTGTGATAAATTTGTTTTCCATGATGATGAAAAACAAATAAGTTGATATTCAGATTTCATTGATTTGTCGTGATGATTGGATATTGATGTTGCTTTGATTTGATGATTATTCCTATTCAATAGGAGAGATTGGGCGCCTTGCAGTTATGGGAGACATTCCTGAAGACATGGAGATTGATTCCACAACTTGTACAGGTGGATAGAGATGTGATCGAGGCATGTGGATTGACCTCGTTACTTGAGATGCTTGAGGTGCATCTCAACAGAGCCTTATTGACAACACTTGCGGAGAGGTGGCACAGTGACATGAACACCTTTCATTTACCAACAAGAGAGATTACAGTGACTCTAGAGGATGTATATCGCATCTTGAGGATTCCAATGATGGGTGAGATAGTGATATTTGATGGCCAAGAGGCGGGAGGCATTGATGCCTTGAGGCAGATATTTAGAGATGATGAGATTGCGGGATATTATATCCCATGGAGGGAGATGACAGATTCATATGTGCCCCTACCGTCTGTACTTGTAGGTTTCATTGGAGATGTTTTGTGCCCCGACCATAGGTCAAAGGGTTTTGCAGTTGGGTGGGGTCGTGTACTTGAGAGTATGGTGATGTAGGGTATACGTTATGCTTGGGGATCATGCATGCTTGCACATTTATATGATGAGCTACACCATGTTGTGTACGGTGGAGGCCGAAGTTTAGCTGTTGGTTGTTCACTTTTACAGATATGGGCATGGGAGCACTTTATCGTTATGCGACCATTGACTCGTGGACGACAGCCTATCGGTCGACCATACAGATTCAGATATACTGATGTTATTGCTCAGCCGAGGTTGGGAAAACTGGATCATTGGTAGCATCTTCTGGATGATCTTGATACAGTATGTTGGTGACCCTATGTAGATTGTGAGGCATGGCTACAGGATGCTAGGGAGATGCCCTATGTCTTTACTGCTAGATATATGATTCATTGTACGCTAGGGATTATTGAGAGATTTGTTCTTGGTCGAGTGTGTTGACAGTATGGTTGGTCTCAGGGTATGCCTATGGGTTCTTCCATTTATGCACATCGACAGTAGGAGATTATAGTGTGGGGCCTGCAGATTTCATATGATGGAGCAGTAGCAGAGTTTACCAGTTTGGGAGTACAGATGTGGGACTATAGAGTTGATATTCTTGATGGGGGGATGACTCCAGAGTATGGTCAGTATGTGTTAGAACATCCTATGCCACGATTATTTGATCCTGATGAGCCTACCATTCCAGTTGCAGAGGAGAGACCACATGGAGGTCATAGGTGACAGCGAGAGGCTGCTTCAGAGGGTGATGACTCCGAGGAGGATGATGATGATGAGTCAGATGGGGATGGAGATAGCAGTGATGAGGAGAGTGGAGGTGATAGTGGTGGCAGAGGTGGCAGAGGTAGCGACAGAGGTGGTGGCAAAGGTAGTGGTAGAGGTGGTGGTAGAGGTAGTGGCAGAGGTGGACCACTGATGAGACATTCAGCTCTATCATCTTTAGAAGATCCAGTGGTGCCGAGTCAGATAGCTACCTTGCAGAGTAGAGTGAAGAGCTCATAGGATTAGTTATCACAGGCATAGGACTTGGTTACACAGCTACAGGGACAGTTGACGACAGTGATAGCTGAGAGAGATATAGCCAGATAGCAGGGTGAGCAGGCCATGGCCCTAGCTGACAGTCTACAGAGAGTAGCAGCAGGTACCTCGATTGGTGACATGATGAGAGAGGTGACTAGAGCCACCTGGGAGGCAGAGTTCTATAGGATGAGGTATCATGATGCAGTGCCACCTAAGCAGAGAATGAGTTATACACAGTCTCGGTCTACTCATAGTCACTCTCGGCCTACCAGCAGGGGTGTATCATAGCCATTACCTCCAGAAGGTCCATTAGGGGCAGGTGGAGTAGGTCCATCAGGTGTAGGTGGGATAGGTCCCAGACCAGCACCATCAGAGGATAGCACTTCATAGTACATTTTGCATGATATCTTATGTGTCTTATTGATACTCTATTGAGATATTTGTATACACATTGATATGATCCGATTTTTTATGATGTATAGTTGACATCTTTTGTACATTTGACATTCATTTTTGAGATAATATGATATGCAACAATGATTCCTTATGTGATGAATGTGTCTATTTTCTATATGCATGATGATTTATGTGATGGTTTCGCAATGTTATGCTTATGATGTATATGTATGCATGATTTTTGGATATGAAAATGAAAGTGCAATATTATGATATGATTGCAATCTTTTGATGAATGAATATGAATATGATATGATATATGGTACAATTTATAATGCCCATGAATTTTTTGAATATGATGTATGCTTTGTTTTTATGATTTTCTGATGCAAATATGTATGAAAAATGTATGCGATGATGTTTTTGTGAATGTCAAAATGTACTTAGTCATTTATTGGAAAGATATGAAACTTTGATACTTTTCCAGCTTTGTGGGAAAGTCTATAAATGTCAAATGTAGATTCTAAAATGAATGTAATCTATACTAACCATGCAGGGTATCTGTACAATATTTCCATTCTGAGAACTTATTTGTGCTTTTTGTGTCATCATAGAGCATTGAAATGTTGAAAGTTAATACAAGCATCAAAGGGTATGTTAGCACCAGTGATGACCTGAGTATTGCTTTCATGATTTTTGGTATAGCAAGGTAATACAAGCATCTAGGTATAATTGAACTGAGATGACCTGAGTATCGCTTGCATAAACAGACAAGAGTTAACCTGTTTCCCATGAAAATTCCAAAATGTCATCAATGATACTTAGTAGAGCATGTCTCGCAGCCAATTTTCATAGTACTAATGATTTCCTCACAAACAGTAGACAAAGAAAAATCATACTCCTTCCTTGCTTTTCTAGTTCAATACATCATTGAATTGCTCTAGAGATATGATAGAAAATCAACCAACAATTCAAATTTTTCCTAAAGTATTCCAAACATTATTCAGATTAAGATCATCCAACTTGGCTATCGACATTGATGTTTGTGTTTTGATTGATGTTTTTTTTTACTATGTTGTTTGATTTCATTAGCATTGAGTGATTGTTTTAGTATTGTGGTTGATTTGATGCGTCAATGTATGTTGCATTTTATCAAATCATCATTTTTCCGTTTGTGATATTCTAAAAGCTCGTTGCCCCTTTCTTGTTTAGTCTGTGTTTCTGCCTCCAGTGTAAACACAACCTAAATATTATGGATATGTACAAATTTTGTTGAGCCATGATGAAACAAAAGGATTCCCATTGCATGATATGGATATGATAGATATGTACAAATGATAGATATGAAATAGATGATGCTGGAAAGCGAATGCAAGACATAAGCTAATAGATAGAGGAGCCCATTTTGATTACAAGTAGCGCCTATTTGATAGGTTCTCACCACTTGTTTTTATTGCACTTTTTCAAGACTTTTTCTGATTTTTTTTTTGTTGCATTTTTTAGGACTTTTTTTTTCTATTTTTTCTATTTTTCGGGACTTTTTCTTATTTTTTTTGTATTTTTTCAGGACTTTTTTTTTTTTTTAATTCAAACATAGAACTTCTTCAAATGAATGTTGTTGATCAGTTCTTCAAACAGGTCCCCTTTTGACGTAGATAATTGATATGCTCCAGAACCATATGCTACAATGATGACAAATGGACCAAGCCAATTTGGTTCAAATTTTCCTTTCTTTTCTTTGTCTTGCTAATTGCGTTGATTTTCTTTCAAGACTAAGTCACCTACTTGAAATTTCTATGGTTTAACTTTGTGATTGTAACTACGGAACATAACTTGTTGATAACCCTTCAAATGATCAGTTGCATGTTGACATCTTTCATCTAATAGTTCTAGCTCTTGCAAACGAGATACTCGATAGTCTTCATCATTTATCAATCCTTTCAGTGAGACCCTAAGCGAAGGTATTTCAACTTCTAAGGGTAAGATTGCTTCTGCTCCATATACCAAGGAATATGGGGTAGCCCCTGTTGGTGTGCGAATGCTGGTTCTATATGCCCACAAAGCTGGATTCAATTGGACATGCCAATCACGACTAGCGTCATTTACCATCTTCTTCAAAATCTTCAAAATTGTTTTGTTCAAAGCTTCTACTTGACCATTTGCTTGTGGATAGTAAGGTGTAGAGAACCTGTGTTGGATGTGAAATCTTTCACAAAGTTCATCAACATCCTGATTTTTTAAAGGCCTCCCATTATCAGTGATGATAGAATTAGGAATTCCATATTGGTAGATGATGTAATTTAGGATAAATGAAGAGATTTGTTTACCGATCACGGTCGTCAAAGGAATAGCTTTGATCCATTTTGTAAAATATTTTGTAGCCGTGATGATAAATTTATGCCCATTTGATGATGAAGGATGAATTTTTCCAACAAGATCTAGTCCCCACTGAGAAAAAGGCCATGTCGAAGTGAAAGGTTGTAGTTCTTGTGCAGGTGCATGAATAATATTCCCATGGATCTGGCATTTAGAACACTTCTTGACAAAATTAAAAGATTCTCTCTCCATGGTAGGCCAATAATATCCCATTCTAACAAGTTTCTTGGCTAAGGTTAAACCGCTTGAATGAGTTCCATAAATACCACCATGAACCTCTTGTAAGGATTTTTTAGATTCATCACATTCAAGACATCGAAGGAGCGTACCATCAAGACCACGTCGATAAAGGATGTGGGCGATCAAGGTATAATAGGATGATTGGCATATGAAATTCCTTTTTTCGTTTCGGGATAAGTTTAGAGGTAAGATATTATTTTTCAGGTAGGTATAAGTCTTACCATATAAAGGTGAATCAAAACTAGTTAAATGACATATGACTTGGGTCTCAAGATTATCATAGGTGGGAGAAAACAATTGTTCCATTAAGAATTCATACCGTTTTTTATTTTCTGATAGTTGTAACAAGGAAGCAATTGTAGCCATTGCATCTGCAGCTTTATTATCAATCCTTGGGATTTGTGAAAACTTGATCGTCACAAAATACTTTTTAAAATCATCCACCATGTTCTTGTAAGGTAGTAGCTTATCATCTTTAGTCCGATAATCATCATTGATTTGATTAATGATAAGTTGTGAATCATCGTAGACTTGCAGCTCTATAATCCACCATTCCAAGGCTATCTTCATTCCTATGAGCAATGCTTTATATTCAGCTATGTTATTTGTGCAAAGAAACATCAACCGATATGATTTTGGAATGGTATGTCCTTCAGGTGTGACAAAAAGAATCCCTGCCCCTGAGCTTTGTTGTCTATAGGATCCATCAAAGTACAATGTCCATGATTTCTTAATTGTTGTTGTGAAGACGTCTACATTAGGAAATTCAATATGCATTGGGTTTTCTTCTTGTAAAGGTGCTTCAGCCAACTGATCTACTATGACCTGTCCTTTTATAGCTCTTCGATCTACATAGTGAATGTCAAACTCACTTAAGATCATTACCCATTTTGCAAGTCTTCCTATTAAGGTAGCTTTGCTTAAGAGGTATTTTAGTGGATCAATTTTGGTTATCAGCTTAACTATATGAGCCAACATATAGTGTCGCAACTTTTGAGAAGCAAACACTACTGCTAGGCAAGCTTTTTCAATGAAAGTGTATTTTAATTCATGACTTGTTAAAGTTCTACTGATATAGTATACGGCTCTTTCTTTTCCTGTAGAATCCTCCTGTGCTAGTAATGCTCCCAAAGATACTTTTACTGCTGAAATATATAGTATGAGCGGCTTTCCTAGAATTGGCAGAATTAGGACTGCTGTATTCATGAGATATTGCTTGATCTGATTAAATGCTACTTCACACTTTTCCTCCCATTTGAATGGGATATTTTTATTTAATAGATGTGTAAATGGTAAGCTTTTGTCTTCCAGTTGAGCTATAAACCTCCTGATGGATTGTAGTCATCCTTGTAATGATCGGAGCTGACTGATATTTCGTGGTGGCGGCATGTCCATTATAGCTTGTACTTTTCCTGGATCAACCTCTATGCCCTTTTCTAAAACAATGTATCCCAGGAGTTTTCTAGATTTAAAGCCGAAGACACATTTCTTTGGATTGAGTCAAACATTGAACTTCTCCATTCTGGTAAAGATCTTTGACAAAATTTCTAAATGTCCTTCTCTTGTGTTGGATTTGGCCAATAAGTCATCCACATAGTCTTCCATGAAGGTGTGCATCATATCATGGAAAATGGTGGTCATTGCTCTTTGATAAGTCGCTCCTGCATTCTTAAGCCCAAATGGCATGGCATTCCAACAATAGGTACCCCAAGGGAACATGAATGATGTTTTATTTTGATCCTCTGCTGCAATCTTTATTTGATTGTATCCTAAAAATCCATCCATTAATGAATACATTGCATGGCCAGCAGTTAAATCAACAATCATATCTATGTTTGGCAAAGGGAAGTCATCTTTGGGACATGCATTGTTCAAATCTCTAAAATTTGTACAAATTCTAATCCTTCCATCTGTCTTTGAAATAGGTACTATATTGGAGATCCATTCTGCATAGTCAATAGTCCGAATGAATCCAACATCTAAAAGCTTCTTTAACTCTTCTTTAACCAATAATGCAACATGTGGATGCATTTTTCTGAGTTTTTGCTTCACAGGTTTTTCCCCTGTGTTTATAGATAAATGATGCATTATTAGATTAGGATCTAACCCTGGCATATCGGCATATGACCAAGTGAAGTTGATTTGATTCTCCTTCAAGAACTCCATGAATTTCAGTACTTCTTCTACTGTTAATGATGCTACAAGTTGCAAGATTTTTGGCTGCTCTGCTATACTTATGTTGATTGATTTTGTGGGCTCAATCAAAATAGAAGATCTTTCTTGATAATGTTTAGGAAGAATGTCTAGTTTCCCATCCTTCAGTGCCTCAAAAAGGTTTTCACCGTCGAATTTGCTCTTTATTTTTCTCTTGTTATGATCTACCACTGCCATTTTTTTATTTTCACTGATAGACCCATCTTTTATTTCATTTATTTTGCAACTAAGAGACTTGACACCCTCCCTATCAAAATCTTGAGTATGAGATTCTTGGATGAAACAATTGTTTTCTTCATTAGATGAACAAAGGAAATTTACAATATCCTCATCATCATGGAATGTAGGGATATGGATAGGTACATTGTTGTCCCAATCAATAAGTTCTGAATAGACTAAAGAGATGGGATCATTAGGTTGGGTAAGGTCTTGAACTATCAAAATCATGACATGGTTGTCATTTTCATGATGGACAAGGTCTATGATGGTATTCTCCTGTCGATTATCAATCTCGTTAAAATCTGAATCATCCTCACTTGAGTCATGATCGCTTTGTAAAACATAATCAAGTGGAGGCCATGAGCCCTCCCTGTGTGAATTTGTGTATGACATCGACCCTTTTCTCTGTTAAGAATGTATCATCAGAGACATCATCCCATTTGTATTCATTGGAATCAGTGTCTGAACTATTCTACAATTGGAAAACTGATCCATAAATTTTTTTTAGAGTGAAATCTTCATGGGATTTATCTGAATTTGATTCTCCTTCATGAGTTTGTTGTACTTGTTATGAAGTTGACTCTTCTATATCTTTACCATCCAAGTCCTATTTTATCCTTTGGATGTATTGAAATAGGTTGAATTGGCTCAATGATTCCTTCTTTTCTTTTTCCTATAGGACCATTTCCTTCATAGCCCATTCTTTTCATGATGGTATACCCTTTGCCATATTGTTCAGTAGGTAACTTGATGTGCAAGAGAGATTCATCTTCATCTTTGTATAGCCAGCTTAGGATGTCCCTATCTTCGGCTTCTTCCTCGGTAGTGTTAGCTTCAATGAATTGTCCATCAAAATTTGTGATTGGCACATAAGCTTGGGATGTAGAGGTTGTTGTGATCTTTTGATTTGATAGGGTTGGCTGACCATGTGACCTTAGATAAGGAGGTAAGCTAGAAAGGGATAGTGAATATTCTCCTACTCCTGTGTCTTTTAAATGTAGCTTGGTGTCAAGATTCTTTGTCAATTCTTGCAATTTTCCTTGTAGATTGGAAGAAGAGGCAGTAAGAGCCTCCCTATTGTGTGGCACAAAGGCATCTTGAGTTGCTCGAAGATTTGAACAAGTTTGGGTGCTATTGTAGTCAGCTTGTATAGTTATTTCTTGTCCATCATATGGAGACTTGAGGCATTGATGATACATTGATGGTACTGCCTGCATATCATGAATCCATGGATGACCCAAAAGTATGTTATAAGAAAGATCACGATCTAGAACCTGACAAAAGGTA
The DNA here is from genome assembly GCA_007258455.2 of Sequoia sempervirens. Classification (NCBI taxonomy): domain Eukaryota; kingdom Viridiplantae; phylum Streptophyta; class Pinopsida; order Cupressales; family Cupressaceae; genus Sequoia; species Sequoia sempervirens. The sequence continues at coordinate 299,405,728 of VDFB02000003.1, forward strand.
TTTTTCACAATAGGTCCCACTCTGATAGGTAGCATTATTAGTCCTTTAGAAGCTCTTTCTTCATCATCATATGCCTTGATATTTATTTTCCTGTGTGGATCAATGGAATTTTTTGATATTCCTAAGGCATGTATAAGCTTTAAGGTACAAATGTTTAAACTGGCTCCTCCATCTATCAAGACATGTCTGATTCGATGTTAATGGATCATGACTTCAAGATAAAGCGATGAATTATGCGGATGTTTCATGGAGGCATCATCTTTTTCGAAGAATGAAAGACAAGTGGGGGAAGACAAATGTCCCACCATGGCTTGAATTTTTTTTACATCGAGATCAATGTCGACAGTTGTGTTTACAATAGCTTCTTCTAAAATATTCTTGTGTACGGGAGATATTTTGAGAAGTTCAAGAATGGACATTTGAGCTGATGTTTTTCTCAATTGATGAACTAAATTATAATGACTTGGAGGAGGAATAGCTACCTTAGATGAACTACCTTTTAGGACAACTTTTTCTTGTCCTCTTGTAGTCACATTAACCTGTTGATATTCTTGTTTTTCCTTGATTTTGATAACATTAACCTGTTGATCATCTGCATAGATGTGGTAGATTATGTTGTATTCAACATTATTTATAATTTTTGCTTTGGTATCTGATGTTTCCCCCTTTTAATAGTTTGGTAAAGGATCTTTGAATGCTTGATGATCGTCGTTGGTATGATGTCCTTCAATTTTGATGGTACCATTGTCAATTAAATCTTGTACTAGATTTCACAAGGCTTGACAGTTATTTGTTCTATGACCTTTACATCGATGATAATTGCAATAATACGAGTCATTCCATGATGGTGGTTTAACTCGTGGCTCAAAATCTCTTTGTGGAGGTAAGGTGATAACCTTATTATCAAGAAGCTCTTTGAGAGAAGACTCAAGAGATTGACCCAAAGTGGTAAAATTCTGTCAATTTGAAAAGAATGGAGATCTTGGTAGATTTGATGTTTGGATATTGCCAAGATTGTTATTGAAATTACCATGATTATCCTTGGTGTTTTGATTGGTCATGCTTTCTTGATTGGAATTTTGTCCTTGTTGATTGTTGTTTCCTTGTTGGTTAGTATTTCTTTGTTGGTTGGTATTTCCTTATTGTTTGTTTCGTGGAGCACTTGATAGATTGAAGATAGATGATCTTGTTCGTAGATTGTTTGCATCCACTATACCATCATTGAAGAAATTTTTATTTCTGTTCCAAAACCTTGTTTTATCATTGTTGTTCTGGTTGGATGAACTTGGATTATCAAGTTTAATCACTCCTCTTTTGACCAAGTCCCCTTCAATGGTGATTGTGTTTTCAATCAATTTTTCAAAGTTATGAGGACAATGAAGATTAAGCCTGTAGCTTAATTCTTGATCTAGGCTATTGATGAAGATATCCATCTTTTCCTTTTTAGGAATAGGATGGGAATATCATGCAAACAATCTTCTCCATCTTTGCAAAAATGTAGTGAAAGATTCTCCTACTTTTTGTTTCACTTTACAAAGATCAAGCATGGTTATCTGGTGTTGGATGTTGTAGGCGTATTGTGATATAAACTGATTTATTAACTCCTCAAAGGTTTTGATGGGGGGAGTGATCTTAGAAAGCCACTCCATGGATTGTCCACCCAAACTTCATGGAAATAATCGCATTAAGTAGGTACCTTAATAAGCGAATTCTAGACTCCTATTTTGGAAATCCCTCACATGTTCAATGGGATTAGTTTTTCCATTGTACCTATCAAATTTAGGGATTTTTCAATGTTTTGGAAAAGGGATCATTTGAAGACTCCTATCAAATGGATAAGGAGATATGTCATCCAAAACATACTTCTTTGTTGCACCCTCTTGCATTTCTTTTATTTTCCCTTGTAATTCTTTTATCTGTTGAGTAAGGGCACTAAAATCATTAGGAGTTTCAGGATTCTCTTTAATCCCTTCTATATCAAAATAGGAAGGTAACTTAGCTCCTTGATTAGCTAATGAAAGAAAATATCTTTCTTTTTTTCGTTCTAAAATTCTTTCCATAAAAGTATGGAATTGTGGATCCTACTCTGCTTCTTGAAGATTTTCTGCTGTTATCTCTTCTATATGAAATGGATTCTCTTCCTTCTCACTATTATCACCCATTTTGCTTGTGGTACTTTCTCTTTCTTCTTTTTCTACGTGCTTTTGAGATCTTGTGACAACAGGAATAAGCTTTGTCCCAAATTCTACTAACTTTTGATCAAAAGAATGAAATAGTGCAATTTTTGATGGTTATGAAAGTAAGGATAGAATGAAGATTCTATGACTTAAAAGATTTCTAGTCTTTAGCTCATGTTTTTCCCTAATTGAAAGGATGAAAATCCTATTGGCAGGGATTTGAGCGAAAGATCAAGAAAAGATGATTTTGCACTTTATGAAGTTTGATTGTAGCTTCGTAAAAAGATGGATTTGTGAGAAATGCCTAATGTGATTGAGTTCTCTATTGCAAAAATTGATTTGGACGAGTAGAATATTCAATTGTAGGTTGGGGAATATAAGAAGAATGAATACGTTGACTATGGTTGTGCCTTTGAGAAAGGGCTCTTCTTTGAAAGAAAGCTCGTGAGTATAATGGTTCTACAGCATAATCATCGGTGAAACCTCTAACACAGTCATGATATTGATGGATAAAGGTTCTATGTTTAAGTAAAACCTTTCGACTTTGATACAAGAATCGTCTTTTCTTCAATAGTTTCTTGTAGCTAAGTGGTTTCTTTGGCTTTTTGATTCATTTGAGAATGGATTTCTTGACAAAGGTTGTGGACTTCCAATCTCTTAACATGAGAGTAATCAATGTAATTGTGAGTTTTGGATGATCTTTACTGAATTAATGTTTTGAAGACACATCAAGCAAATTGTAGAATAGTTGTTTTTAAGTCCTATACTAAACATCAAGTGTATGATCCAAATGTTTTTCAAAAATTGTTTTCACAGGTTTTACACATGACAGATAGTTCAAGTAGACTCACTCTTAGTACTCAGGTAGGTCACCATAGTAATCAATAGCCCACATCTTAAAACTACATCGACTCACACAGTCGTGTCACCCCCGAAGGGGCGCACGTGTTTTTGTCTTTTCTAGGTGCGTGATTAGAGTGATAGAAGTGGATACCGGATCCCCTGAGAAAATGGTCCTTGGCAATTATATGGTGAGTATCTTGGGGGTAGATTCTTCCCTCCCCTGCACTATGATTATTATGGTGTTCGGAAACTGACTTCGGTTAGATACTACACTAAGTTCGTAGTAAGGGTTTCCGTTCGGTGGTGCGGAAAATGATATACTCCCTCGAGAGACCTCCCAACCTTTAGAACAAAGGCTTTGGGGATGGTTATCAATGCACACTACCATCGAATGGGATTTTCATCAACCATCTGTATTTGATTAAAGTGGGTTGGAAAACTTGGCTTTAGTTGTTCCAACTTAGGTCGTTCCCATAGGGTGAGTAATTTTTCCCACTATGGTAGGCCTTCTAAAGGGTATTATCAAAGCTTGAAATTGCATGAAATGAAATAGATGAGTTTGGAATTTTGATCACCTAGTTAAGGGAACAGCATAGGCCTATCACCGTTTTAATCAAAGCAAACAAGAGTTCAATTTTAAGCCCCAAATGAACAGTTTTCTATGCTAGGTGAAGTTATTGCTTCACAAAGACATGGAGTTCTTTTTAGTCCAAAATAAAAATAAAAAATGAAGTGACTATCCTAGGATTGCTTCATTCTTTGTCAATTTAAGTGACTATCCTAGGATTGATTCATTCCAATTAAGTGACTATCCTAGGATTGCTTCATTCTTTTAAAGCTCTTACTGGCCGCGGTCGCGTCGGATCCAGTCAAATCTTACTTTAAGTTACAAATTACAATTGTAGCCTTAGAAAAATCTATGCTGGAAAAAAAAAAGCGCTAAAACAGACATCAAGAGCACTATAGAATAAGTAACGGGCGCTACAGGATCATTAAAGGGCACTGAGGAATCCCTGAAGGGTGCCGAGGAATAACTGAAAGGCGTTGAGGAAGCTTTGAAGAGTGCTATGGAATCACTGAAGGGCGCTAAGTAATCCTTAATGGGAATTGAGAAATCCCTTAAGGGCACTAAGGAATCACTGAAGGGCACTATGGAATCACTTATGGACGCTGAGGAATCATTGAAGGGCATTATGGAATCAATGATGGGCACTGAGGAATAATTGAAGGGCGCTATAACAGAGTTAAAGAGCTTTAAATTGGGTGTGAACTGTGTTGAAATGTGTTTAATGCGCTAATATGCTCTTTTAGCCATAACCTATCAGAACAACCTGTAAAAAGATGTTAAAATTGGGGCAAGTTCCCCACAGTGGGTGCCAAAAATGTGTGTGGGAAATGTTAGTATCAAAATAAGATAATAAAAACACACCAATGCAATATTAAACTAAAGAAAGCTTAAAAAGAATGAAAAGAGATCAAACAAAGCTTTTTCATAATCGTTCCATTGTCCTCTATCTCCAGTGATTTGCTTGAAGCTACTGCTCTTAGATTGTGCAAGCAAAGCTTCTCAAAATGGCAACCTGCAGAACGAGTATGCAAAGGGAGAGTACTTCTCTATCCTATATGCTGGTGAAGTGAAATGTTGATATACGAATATGCACAGGGGCTGTAGATTATTCACAGGGGCTGTGGATTATGGATGCTATTGAAGCTATGATATGGAGATGATAAGCCATGATATGGATTGCTAATATGCTAAGCTGTGCTATGCTATGATTCTAGAATGCTATAGATGTTGGAAGGCTGATTGACTATATTTTTCCTGTACAAAAGCTTCTTTGTTTTCAGAGACCTGGCAGTCCCTTTTATAGATTTTCACAAGCAAGAGCCTAGCTGGAAAAGATCAATGGCTGTGAGATTTTCTGTTAAATTTGAATGGTGAGAGATGGAGAGGTTGAGAGGAAGATGGAAGATGTTGGGAGGTTGGAGAGAAGAATGGATGTTTGTCTTCAACCCACGGGAACAACTTTGCTCAGAAACAGAGAAATTAATTTTCTATTTTTGAAGTTTGTTTCACGGTTGTTGTTGATAAATCCAAATTAAACAAATAAATTTATTTAATTTTATGTGAGTTTGATATTTGATTTTAGGACTATAGAAGACTCAATCAAATGTTTGTAATATTTAATTGTGAATAGACTTTAGAAGAATCAATTAAATATTTAGAATATTTAATTGTGAATGGAATTTAGAAAAATTTCAGAAGAGAAGAATATTTAATCTTTATTTGAATAAAATAATCAAGCCAAGATTATATGATAATTAATATAAATAAATCATAATGTTTATTTAATTAATTAAGAAATGGATAAGAAAAGTGATTAAATAAACTTATTTATTTAATCAAAATGAAAGAATGAATAATATAAATAAATTATTCAAATTTATTTATACGCAGATTGAATTTAGAGATTTAATTAAATATTAAAAATATTTAATTAATTACCAAACTATTGTGATGTGACCATTTTTAGGTGTATACAGCTATCATTGTTGCTTTGTGCTAGCAATGCCCCAAATGTTGATGTAGTTGTTGTCGCATATAATATCAAATGTCTTCCATCAATTAGAGGCAAAAAAATTTGTGGAGTCAATAGATAATTCTTGATATGATCAAATGCTTCTTGGTATTTCTCCATCCAATTGAAGGGAATTCCTTTTTGTAATAGATGTTGAAATAGATGGATTTTGGTCTACTAGCTGAGCAAGGAACCTACAGATTGATTGTAGTCTTCCTTGTAATGTTATTAACTGACTGATATTGGTTGGCGGTAGCATTTCCAAGATGTCTTTTACTTTGGTAGGATCAAATTCTATTCCTTTGTGAAAGACAATATATCCTAGGAGTTTTCCTGATTGGACCCCCAAAATGCATTTCTTCGAATTGAGCCTGAGTTGGTACTTTTCAAGTCGGGTGAAAATCTTGTCCAGGACTACTAGGTGACAACTTCATTCTAGAGACTTTGAGAGAAGGTCATCATGATGATCCTCCATAACTACTTGCATATAATCATAAAAAATAGTTGTCATGGCTCTTTGATATGTAGCTCCAACATTTTTAAGCCCAAATGGCATGACATTCCAACAAAATGTTCCCGAAGCACATGTGAAAGTTGTCTTTGGTTTATCTTCCATAGCAATTCTTATCTGATTATAACTCAAGAATTCGTCCATAAGTGATAGCATTTCATATCTAGCAGTAAGGTCTATTATGATGTCAATGTTTGGTAAAGGAAAATCATCTTTGCAACAAGCTTTGTTGAGATCTTTGAAATCTATACATACTTTGATTTGACCATTTGGTTTGTTGATAGGAACAAGGTTTGATATCCAATCTGCATAATCAATCGAGTGAATGAATCCAACATCCAGGATTTTCTTTAGTTCCACCTTGACAAGGAGTACAATCTGGGGGTGCATTTTTCTTAACTTCTATTTGTATGGCTCAGCATTCACTAACAGTGGCAAGTCTCGAACAAGTTCAAGATCCAATCCAGGCATATCAACATATGACCATGCAAAATTAACTTGTCTTTCTGAAAAGAATGCTATAAACTCAGGCTTTTCCTTGATGGTCAAAGATGCTACCAATTGTATGATTTTAGAATTTTCTTGTGTACCAATGTTTACTTCTTTTGTTTCTTCTATAAGAAACAACGATCTCTCTTGATCTATAGGGAGACTATCTAGTCCTCCATCATTAGGTGCCTCAAAGAGGTTTTCACCTTCAGATAGACCATTTATTTTTACTTTTTCACAGTCAGTAGGTGCCTTTCGATTTTTACTTGAAGACCTATCATTTTTATTTTTTATTTTTTTCATTTTCACTTTTGCGACTAGAGGACAAGATGGCCTCACCAAAGTATGTTGCATAATTGAGTTCTATGGTAAATCCAACCTTATGAACCCCACTCGGTATTCCCTCACAAAGTCCCATGAACTCAACAATTGCTTCGTCATTCCTGAAAGTGTCCAAACTTGGTGGTTCTTGTTGATCCCAATCTATGAGTTGAGGGTAGACAAGGGGTAAGCCATCATCGATACTATCAAGAGTCATGGTGTAGGAAAATAGGGTAAAGAAAGAAGAAGAGTCATCAGGTTCTCAGGAGGCAGAATCAATGGTTTCCCAAAAGTGTTTGATCCATTCTTCTCTTTTCAAAGGGACTTTTGGACAAGGACTTGGCAGGCTTGGTAGGGAATTAATTGTAAGCATTTGACTAAATTAATTTTCAAGGGAAGGCTCGTCAAATATTTCAAACATTTTATCAAGGTCCATGAAAGTAGTGGAGGATATGGAATCCCATTCATATTCATTGTAATCGACATCATAGTCCCAAGGGTCCTTGTATGTCTCGATCTCATCTGAAGCATTAACAAACTCACTCAAAGGTAACCCGATACCCTGATAGTCACTCTTACTAGTACAAAGCCTAACCCTTTGTTTTTTATTGACTTAGGAGGTCATAAGGGTTCCAACATTCATTTTTTATTTAGGCTAAGGCCATTGTGTCCATCATGTCCATGTTGTTTCATTATTTGGAACCCTTTTAGATAATATTCGATTGGCAATTTCTTAGTTTCATTGTCCTCTTCTCTATACAACCATGTGAGAATGTGATCATCTAGAGATTCTTTGCCAAGTTCTCTCCCTTTAGTGAAGATGGTAGGGGGATTTTGGATGATAACTTTGGGCTACACGGGAAGCAGTTTTCCATACGACTTCAGTGATTTAGGTAATTTTCCAATGAAAAAGAGACTTCATATTGTAATCTCTGCATCCTTTGTCCTAGATTTGGATCTTTGGTGTGGAAGGTGTAGTGAATGGAGTGGATGATTTGACAAGGGAATATGGGTCAATGTAGTTAGATGGAGTGGTGGATGAAGTGGAAGGTGAGGTCTCTCAATTGATGGGCACTTGACATTCAATGGTTCCTTTTAGGTTTGAACAATACTGAAAAGGATTAGGGTCACCTAGAATAGTAATTTTAGTGCCATTGTGTGGGAATTTGAGGCATTGGTGGTAGGTGGATAGATTAGCCCTCATGGCATGAATCCATGAGTGGCCAAGGAGAAGATTGAAATGCAAATCTAGATCCAAGACATGAAATATTGTGTTTTGTACTGCTAGGCCAACTCTTATAGGAAGTGAAATTACACCTTTGGATGAATGCTCAACATAATCATAAGATTTGATTACAATTTTCTTGGTTTGGTCAATACAGTTTTCAGAGTATTACAATGCTTTCACCAATTTTAGTGAGAAAATGTTTAGACCTGCTCCACGGTCTACTAGGACTCGTCTGATCATGTGTTTATTAACACATACTTCTAAGTGTAGGGGGTCATTATGATCAGATTTTGGTGCAGAGAAGTCTTGCTCCAGAGAAGTTGACATGGTGCGGCATAGCTAGGTATCCAACCATGGCCTGAAATTCATTGACATCTAAGTTAGCGGAGATAGATGCTTCTTGCAATGCTTTATCAAGGATAGCTTTGTGCTATGGGGATACACAAAGGAGTTTCAAGATAGAAATTTGTGTGGGGGTTTTTCTCAATTGATCTAGGATATTGTACTAACCTTTTGGCTATGAATTAGAAGGAGGTCCTATAATAGTTATCTTGGTTTGGTGGGTGGTAACATCACATTCAAAACTTGGCTTGTTTATGATAATAGTGGTGATGTGATCATCAAAGGGTCTAATATTAAGGATGATAGTGTTGTAATCATGTTTGACGACTACATAATTGGAATTATTGTTGTTCCCTAAATTGGAGGCTTTTCCTTTGTCATGGTCTTGCAAGGGATTTTTGAATATGGTATGATCAATATTGGTTTTTCCTTGTGAATCTTCTACTAATATGGTCATGTTTTCAATGAGGTCTTGAATAATATTCTTGAGTGTCTAACATCTAGCTATTTTGTGTCATGTTGGCCTCCTCTAAAGGTTCAATAACTAAGCCCTGAGAGTTGTAACTTAGAGATTAGACATCTGCACTAAGTAGCTATCTTACTCATCATGAAGGTGCATTTCATTGTCAACCCATGGATGTAAACTTGAAATGGGTTAGCACTGTATGTGCACTAGGACTCCACTGTAGTCATCTTTAAACTAGAAAAGGAACAGTACTTGAAATAAAATGTTGAAAATAAATTAACATAAGCATTGAGCATGAATCAACAACTACACTGAGCATCAACAATTGGATTGGAAATGGATGACAGAAATAAAAATATCAACAAATAGATAGGAAACTACTTTGTCTACCTTGGTTGTAGGAATAGTCATATAACAGAGTTCTAGTGGCTGCAGGAACAAACAACTACTGAAACCAAAACTAATTACTAAACATAAAAATAACTTTTAAACTAAGTGGGTGGAATTTTCACCAAGTGGCCCCCCTTGAGTGAGTCTTCCTTAAGCTAACTCAAATGAAGCTAATCAGAATATCATCTTATTCCATGAAAACATGATTACAACATATCAACAATATGATTGTATTACTTAAACTAGAAATGCAAGTATAATCTCAGAACATCCAACCTTACGAAAATGGGGATCTGACCATTATTTATAGAGGGGAAAACTTCTAATTAATCCTAACTACCTAAAAAATTAACTCCAACAAAATAGGAGGATGTCATTTATCAAAAACATAGAAAAGAGAGGGAGGAAGTTATGCATGCACTAGATTTGGTCAAAGCGAACTTGCCCCAACAAGAATCTAGCACAACACACTCCCTATATTTTCTCAACTAACAAACATGACCATTAAAAGGTAGTTACAATATTTCATTCGAACAAGGAATTTCCCTCCATTGAGAGTTTTCCCTCCTTTGACCTCTTAATGACCATCTTTTTGACTTTCTTAGAAACCCACCAGCTGGCAGGAGTTTCTTTCACTTTGCAAGCTTTGTTTACATCAGTATCTTAATGTGAACCTACATAATGACATTAGCATGCACAAACAATTGCATATCCATAATTACCTTAAAGTAACATCCATTCAACCACATGTAAAATTAACATAGATAATTCACATAGCATGTTAATGTCATCAAAAGTCACAAGGATAAGCTTATGCCCAAGGTTTATGGATTTAAGGAAACAACATGGAGAATGTCAACAACTAGGTGCCAAATTCTATAGTAACAATATAAAATATATGATAAACCCTATCAAAATTGAGCAATTAATTTGAATCCTCTTCCCCCCCAACCTAATGTTCTGCTGGTCCTCCAATATAGGGAGCTATATTCCTTTGCCTAGTCAAAAATCCTAAGTCGCCAATTGCAAACTATCCCAGATCAGTCTCTACAGTATCTGAATTGGGATCCTAGTAGAATCCTTGATTGTTTTCCAATATGATCCAACTTTACCTTTCTATAGCTATTTCATACTGATAAAACCTATAATCTCATACTAGCCACAACAGAGTAGGTGGCTAAAATTTCAATGGAAGCCAATACTACTACCTCATACTTCCAATCTATATGTACCTAGCACATCATTTACATGCTACAACATAATTTTGCAAGGAGTGGGGTTCAGCTTGTTTCAACTGATCTGTCAAACTATTCCACCTCTGTGATAGGTATCCCATTACTATTTTCCCTGTAGTGTTAGCTACCTGCTCATATTCTTCATATGCTTCTTCCCTAACATGCACGATTCTATTTTTGTAACTTGGGAGATAAAGAATTTTGTGCCATGTATAATAAATGTCTGAAGGGTTGTTGGATTTAGCTCTGAGAGACAAGGGGTATGAAGTTCTCTTTCCCTATAAGTTCTAAATTGTTGCTCCCAACTGATCTCATTCTAGATCCATGACATGAATTCCCTCAAATGGATATCCCAATGTATAGTAATGGGTTCTAGTTAGGATCATTAGGCACAACATAATTATGCAGGTATAGTTCACACAATAGATTTTTAACTTCAAGAGTGGAAGATTGGTAGGCCTAGAAGAAGTCATCTGGAGTTTCAATAGAGGGCTTAAACCTGAAATAACCCTTGACAGCTTGAAGGAAATATGTTGCTCCTTCAAATGTAGTGCATATCCTCTAGGAGGAGTACTACATGCCATCATTTTGGGTACTAAAGCTACCACATTCTCTACCTTATCCTTTAAGGCAACAATCTCTGCATTATTTTCTTCAATTTCAGCATTTTTCATTTTAACTTCTTCATGTAGCTTGTGTCTTTCCTTTTTCAACTCCTCTTTCATTTGCATTTCACTCCATAAGTTCAGGGCTACAAGATTCCATGAAAAAGTGGGAGGTTTATATTTTCCTACCAAGATCTTTCCTAGCACTGATTCTTATTGTTCAAATAGTACCAACTACAGTGATTATGGTTGTTCATCTTTCTCTAATTACAGTTGTTCTTGATTTTCAACTTGCTCTATAGTAGCAGAAAGATCTACTAATCTTATGTTTGTTTGTTCCTCAAAAATTTCTTTCACTTCAACATTTACCTGCCCCAGAGGGGCTTCTGTCTCCTTCCTAGGTGTTCTTCTGAGTCTAGGGCTTTTTTTTTTAGGCATATCAGTAGTTGGCTCAACTGGTTTTGATTTCTTCAAAGGAATTTTATGTTTTTCTTCAACTGCAGGAAGACCAGTGTCATTAGCTTTTTGCTTTCTACGGCTTGGTGTTACTTTTTCTGGCATTGGCTTCTTGGCTTTCCCTTTTCTAATTTCCACCTCTCTCATTTATGCTTCCTCTTTCCTAATGGCATCCCTAGTTCGAATTGGGGTTTTAGGAAGAACATTGACATTAGGGTCTGAGGATGAACTTTCTTGATCTGAATACTCTGATTTAGAGGAGCCAATTTCTATTCTTGATTCAGTTATAGGAGGGTTGGTGCTAGGGTTTGTACTAGAGGTTGAAGCTCAAGGAGTGGTTTTAGCAACCCTCTCACCCCTACTAACCCTACAAGCTTGAGGTTGACCTCTAGGACACACATTTTCTAGTCTGAATTGATCAATGTTCACAAATTCTTTCCATGTCATACCAAAAAATTCCTATAAATATTTTTCTACTAACAATTTTATCAAATAGTGATAGGAGACAAAATTGTCCCTACCTTTTTGTGTTTCAACTATCATGATTGCAAGGAGGTTGTATAGCACATTGGGCACATTCATCCTTCTTCCATGTATCATATGGTTCAAGAGCTTAAAATGCATAGAATAGAGGCATGATTGGAAACCCTTGTAGGTGATATACTTAACAATGTAGACAACAACTTGTTTCCAATTTTTTGATAGAGTTCTCCTCGTTCCTTGCTTATCTATAACCAGTGGAGGATAAATAGGTTCAGTGATTTTTTCCTTGGCTGACCTTGCATCCCTGGAAGTAGGGTATGGCTCTCCTTCAACACAAAATATCATTACCTCTACAATTCTCTCCTCAGTGGCTATCACTTTTAGCCCTTTTACTGTTTCCTTCTCATCAGAGAGTGTTTGTGGAAATTCCAAAGCAATGTCCTCATTAAAGCTATCAAGTTTCAGGAAGTAGTCCAACCATCCACAATTCTTGAATTCAGCTAGAGAGAGTGCATCCTACAGTATCACATCATGAACTGTAGGTTCATTCCTAATCAGTTGACCTCCTATTGTTTCTACCCAAAATCAAGCAAACACTTCTACGAAATTTTCTTTCCTACAATCTTTCTCTGAAAACCCAATTTCTTCTTCTTCCTATAACTCTTTTGTAGTGCTAATGCCAATTTCATATGAAATTTACCTTTTTGGCGATGTTTAAGATTATGAATAAGGAAATAAAGAAACATAAATAAAGGGTATCATCATGAAAAATGGTGGTGGTTCAATGTCATATCACACATGCAAGACATCATTTCAAGTATATCATTCAAATTGTCTCATTTCAAATTTGTTGACATGTATGACATGTGGACATCTAGGTTTGCACTCCCCCCAACCTAAATTAGAGTATCTATCTGCACAGGCTGGGTGGTAATTATGATGTGATAGGGAAAAGTACAAATATGTGCTATGTGAAATATCAACATTAATATATAGTAATTAAATAAATGCATTTAAGATAATTAAGATATAACAAGTTGTTATACATGCACCTAAAAATTTGGAGTGTTGTTTGCAAAAAGAGTGGAAGGAAGCATGGGTTACTTTAAAAGTATAGTTGATCAATTAAATGAAGTGGTGATGGAATGAAGTGATGGTGGAGTTATGGAAGAGAGAGGAAATATGGAGATGGATGGGCGGATGGATGTATTTGATGAAGAAGTTGATTTGCACAAAAGTGGAAATCTTTATTATGATGTAATTCCATGCATACCTTGACTAGTCAGAAGAAGGGACACTAGGTCCACTTCCTTCGGCTGCAGGAAGTTCAGAGGTTTGGTGTTGAATAAATTGTTGCATGAATTCTTGTTTGGGAGCTGGTTTATGATATAACCTGAGATGGTGACCGTTGACCAAGAGCTTGAATCTGATAAGGTCAATGGTTGTGAGTTGAAAAACACCATTGGAGAAGACTTCTGCAACTTCTTACAGTTTCAACCACCTGGTCTATAGTTTTCTTGCATTATCTTGATACTCGGATTCATAAAGGAGTGCACAATCACTTGGCTCAAACTTATTTTCCTCTATGTATCTATCATGCCATTTGACCCTCTGATTTTGCACTATCTTAGTATGATGAAGAGTTGACTTTCTCATCTCATTCAAGGAATTTAGCTGCATGATTCTATCCTTCTATGCCTCAGATATGTCTATCCCAAGATCTAGTGTAGTTCTAAGAGTTTTATTCTCAAGCTCTATAGGCATCCTATTTTTTTCCTATATAGTAATTCAAAAGGAGTGAAACCAGTGGTTGTCTTCCAAGTGGTTCTATAAGTCTAGATAGCTTCTAGCAACTTGTTTGCCTAATATTTCCTGTGAATAGCCATTTTTTGGTAAAGATAGTCTCTATTTCCCTATTGGTCACCTCAGAGTAGCCATTGGCCTAAGGGTTTTAGGGGGTAGATTTCCTATGCGTTACATTATATTCATTGACCAATTTTGTGACAAGGGTTGATGTAAACTGAGCCCCTTGATCTGTCACTATCTCTCTTGGAACCCCATAATGTGTGAAGATTTCTTCAAAGAGGAATTATGCAACTTTATTATCTCTAGCATGTTTCATAGCTTTAACTTCAACCCACTTGGTCACATAGTCAGTGCAAACCAAGATGTAGGATTTTCCATTTGATGGTAATTCAATTGGACCTACAAAATTAAGTCCCCATTTATCAAATGGTGTGATGACTACCTGGGGGTATAGAGGCATTTGAAAATATACAATGATTTCTCTTTGAAAAGTTGCAGGTGCATTACACAAACCAAATGGAAGTACTGAATAGGAATAAGTCCCCCATCGACAGGTAAAGATTGTCTTTTCTTGATATTCAAGTGCAATCTGTATCTGATTATAACCACTAAATCCATCTAGAAAAGAAAAATATTGCTTACCTATAAGTGAATCCAGTACTTGTTCTATGAAAGGAAGGGGAAAATGATCCTTTTTGGTGGCAAAGTTTAGTTCTCTATAGTCAACACAAACTCTCCATTTACCTCCCTTTTTAGGCACAATTACCAATAGGGACACCCATTGGTTGTCTGAGATAGGGTAGATAAATCCCGCATTCAATAATTTTTGTAGTTCCCCTTTTACAATCTCCCTCAATGTAGGGTTGATTCTCCTTTGTGGTTGCCTTACTAGTGTGCAGTCATCTCTAATATATCCTATGAGTATAGAGCTTGGGATCCAATCCTTTCATGTCATGGTAATCCCATGCAAATGCATGTTGATGGGTCTTCAATAGGTTTGTTAGGGACAACTGATGTTCTTGACTCAACTTTCTATTAATATTCAGATGTTTCCCTTCTGGAACTTTCACTTGTGTGGTTAACTCAATCATAGATATTTCACTAATGCTTTTAATTTTTAGTTCATGTTGTAACAATGTATGAATCATATATGTTGTTACATGAAGTTCTATTGCAAGAGGAGCGGACAAAAGTGTCTTCACTGGACTTGCAAAACCAAATTCATGAGTAGATGGTTCTTCATGCACCTCACAATGTTTTTTAATTATGTGGGACAATACTTCATCTTCTTCCTGAAGCTGAATAAAAGGACTTTTTCCTATCATCATGAGTTGTGCCACTGAATTGACTTCCTCGGCATCTTCTCCAATATGTGGCCATATGGGGTTATCTATATCATAGGATGGTTGAGCAGGAGGGTAGAGAACAAGATTTTTGGTGCTTCTCCTATTAGAAATAGTCATGTTCCCTTACCGACATCCAATGTAAGCATCTACTGTGGCTAACCACGACCTACCCAAAATAATGGGATACCCTCCTAGTGTAGCTTTAGGGGAGAGGATCATGAAATATGCTAGGTAATTTCAAGAGTCTAGAGTTACAACAAGGTCTTCTACTATACCATCTAGTTTGACAATGGAACTGTTAGCAAGCTACAAGATAGTAGGATTTGGTCTCATATTTGCAAAATTTAGTTATTGTAGGATCTCCTTAGTCATCACATTTATTGTTGCTCCCAAGTCAATTAGAGTATTTTTTATTTGGATTCCATTTATAACAACTCCTACCACATGACTACCTAGGTTAGTGTATTTAGGAACAATACCTTTCCCAAGCATGATATTTTCCAACTATCCCACCACATGAATGGTAGTGGGGTATTTCTTTTTCCTCCCTGGCTTTATGAGACATGCTTCCTTAATTGATTTGCTATATATGGCGATATCTTTTATGGATTGGAATAAAGGTATCTTAACACATATTTGTTTCAACTAATCTAGAATGTCATAGGTTGTTTCCTCCTTCTCTTCCTTTTTTTTATAAACTTCTAACCTTTGAGGGAATGGTGGGTCTTGATCAAACTGATGAACTAGTTCAGGATTTTTAGGCATACTTGGATGAATAGGGAAATTTTGATGCTCCTCTTCTTCCATAGGAAGCTCAATGATGATAGGAGTGGAAGGAGCTAACAAAGTGGTTCCTGAATGTAGATGAATACCACTCACACTCATAGCATATGCAGGGAATTGATTAGGATCTACAAAGTAGATTGGTTGATACTATGGTTTGTTATTTGGGTTAGGTGTGGGTTGAGCTAGTAACTGAGTAAGTCTAGGTGTGATAGAACTTGAGCTAGTAGAAGGAGGTATTATGGAAGGTTGTTGAGGCTATGGAGGTGGTTGCATGTAACTAGTTTCCTGGTTTGGCCATTTTTGTTCTCCCCTCCATTGGGATGTCTATTGTCAATTGCCAATTCCTTTGGAATTGCTGCCAATTCCCAATTCTCTTGGGATTGTTGCCATTGGGGTGGAGAGTTTTGGTGATTGGGCCAGGTGTTTGGAGGGTTGTTCCAAGGTTGAGGTGGATATCCTCCATAGTTGGATGGGTATGGGGGTTTCCATTGATTACTAGATGTATACAAATTGATATAAGGCCTAGTAAAAGATAATGGATATGGTGGCATACCTTGTCTTGGGGCTCATGGTCTCCTTTGTGCAATGTAGTAGACTTGATCATCATCACCCTAGATTGTCTTGAGCTCAAGTGGGATCTACTTGTTGTCAATGTTGGCTACCATTTTGCATCTACAGTCCTTCTTTTGTCTGTAATGAGGGCAATATTCTGCCAACATTTCCTCTGCCTCCTCATGTTTCTTCTTTGTTTGAAGTGTATCTAGGTATGTAGCCAAATTGTTTATGATGTCTTGCTTGAAATCTACCAACAAGTGAGTAATCTCCATCCTTGAAAATCCATTGGTGGAGCGTTTAACCATAGAGGATTGGTAACCTCTTCCTTTCTTTAAAGTTTCCCTAGAATAATTTTGACATATCTTCTTAATATTATCCTAGGGAACATGGATGATATCTCCCCCTCCCATCAAGTCCAGAACATCCATGCAACTTTCATTAATACCTCTAAGGAAGAGCATATTTTGAGACTCTTCATTGAGTGTATGATGTGGAGATTTCTGTAGGCAAAACAAGAACCTTGAAATATAGTCCTCTAAACTCTCATCTTCCTTCTGTTGCATCCTAAAGATATCATCTCTTCTCATACCACTACCCCTACAATATTCTTTATACTTCTCAAGAAACTTTGTTTTCATATCATACCAAGTCTCTACAGTATTCCTATCTAAGCTCATAAACCATCTTAATGCACCTCCTTTAAAGGTGGTAGGAAACAATTTAAGCCTATGAGAATCAGTAGTATAGTCAAAGCTTCTGCAGAGGATATCAAACTCAAACAAGAAAGTGTCAGGATCTTCTATGACAAGCCCATAGAACTTAGGAAGGAATGAAGTAGGGATGTTTTTGAGGTTATTAAATTCATTATGATGAGTGATAGGAAATGGAAAAGATGGTTGGTTGGGTCTATTTTTATTTGAATCAACCATATCTACTTGATGGAGTGCCAAAGCAAATGGATTCTCAATCAGGTTTTGGGTAGCTTGGTCTTCAAAGGAAGTTTCAGAACTAGCCAAATTGGGAAATGCATCAAAAAAAGGATGTGCCTCTTCTTCCTCTTCATCTCTTGGAATATTTTGAAATTCAACCAACTAATTATCAAGATTAGGGTCATTAGGAAGGAATCTCCAATAAGCATCTCGTCTCCTACCTCTATGCATGTGCTATTAACTCAGTATCAACCAACTCACACAAAGAATTGGTGAAAGAATAGCATATCATTACTTTTCTAAATGAAGGGTATGATAAGAACAAACTTCAGAGATACTAAAGCAAGAAAGGAACTACAAATGACTCCAAATAACTTTCTAGTTTGACACCATCCCTGGCAACGACGCAAAAAATGTTGGCCTCCTCTAATGGTTCAATAACTAATCCTTGAGAGTTGTAACTTAGAGATTAGACATATGCACTAAGTAGCTATCTTACTCATCATGAAGGTGCATTTCATTATCAACCCAGGGACGTAAACTTGAAATGGGTCAGCATTGTATGTGCACTAGGACTTTGTTGGCATATGGCTTCTACTGTTGTCATTGATGGCAACTGAAGTCATTCATCCGGTCTGCACTGTAGTATCTGCCTATACCAAAAGACAAAATGAAGAACAGGGTATCCAGTTGGAGTTGAATCTGTCAAGTAATTTGCATTATCAGTTTATTAGTTTTGGTTGTGGATCTCAGGAAAGGTCATTGGGTATCTAAAATATGTTATTCTCAAGTTTTTTGTTGTTGCATCATGTGGTGTATGAGTTAGGAGATCCAATTGCTTTCTTTTTTGTTCATCAGTATATGAAGGTCGACTAAGTGAATATTGGGTATTGTAGATGTCTAAGGCAGAATTGTTTAAAGTATCTTTATGTTGAATATTTTTTTTTAGGTACTAACTATGCTATGGCCAACCTTGGTGGATGCACATTAAATGTTGTTCATGATTTGAGCCAACAATTGGAAGATGTTTTTTATTTTATTGAAGCCAACATATAGCGATTGAATTCTTGGTAGCAGATATATATGTGAGATCAGTTAATTCATTTTGATGTGTGTGTAAGAGTTCTATATGTATTGATGTATGTTTGAATATCAAGAGAGTAGTTGAGCGATTATTATCTATGCAAAAGAGGATTTTGTGAAGTGAACTAAGGAAGAACAAAGAAAAGTGCAGAATCAGATTGTAGGTCCAAAATCTGATATATGAGCCTAACCGAAACTGAAATCAGGAATTTGTTGATGCTATCTTCTCAATTCAACTCTTTTTTGTATTCCAAATATTTTGTAAGGTAGTGAGCCTTCCTAATTTTTAGCAGTGAGCTCTAGGTAGTGTGCTTGAATGCAAGTGCATTCTCTTTTGTAAAACACTTATATTTTGAGTACTCAAAATTGTGGATTGACCTCCACTGTGGTTTTTCCCTTAACCAGGTTTCCATGTAAAAATCCTTGTGTTATGGTGTTGTTTCTTGTTGTTCTATGTTCATGCATCTTTCATTTGATTGAATGTTTTAGGTACTAAAGAGAATAGATTAATAAAGTTAAATTTGCACAATGTTGATTCACCCCCCCTTAGTGTTGCTTGAGTCCAACAATTGGTATCAGAGCTAGTTCCTCAGAAAGAGTTTTAAAACTTGAGGTGGATCTTGGAATGTAATGGACTCTGGTAGTCTTCAAAAACAAATTTTGATGGCACTTGATGATCTTGATCAGTCTAAAGTAGAAGTCTAGGAATTGAGAGAAAATCTTAAGGATGCAGAGAAATTCAGTCAGAACTTGAAGGAACAGATTATTAAGTCTAGGGAAAAGACAAAGGTTCTTTGTGATCAATTTAAGCAAAAAGAAAGAAAAATCATGGATGATATTCACTTGAATCAGATCTTGAAGGAGATAATTGAAGAATGCGAAAATCTTGCTAAAGACAATGCTACCCTAAAACATGAGATGGAATCTATGGCAATGAAAATGACTAAGGAGATTGAAGAAAGAAAGAAGAATGAAGAAAATATTGCCCAATCCCTAAAAGATATATTTGATGAATGTAGTAGAATTAATGGAGAATTCATTTAGCTAGAGATGGAACTACAAAAATCTAGAAGAAATGAAGAAGAACTTGAAAAAAATTATTATTCTCAAAGATAAACTTACCACTGCAAATGAATACAAGGAGAAATTCAAGATTAGCTCTGTGAAGCTTGATGAGCTGAATCAAGGAGAAAAGAGTGTAAATGATAAGCGAGGTCTTGGTTATAAGAAAGGAGAAAGTTCCAGATCTAGAAAGAAATTTTTTTAAGCAAGGACATCTAATGAACAAAGCAAAAGGGCTTCTGGTAAGACAACCTAATGCTCAAAAGTTTATTGAATATTGTTTTACTTACAACAAAATTGGTCTTATGGCTGCTAAATGTAGAAGTAAAATGAAATCCAGTGAATCATCATTTTTTGGTCAGTGTTTTAATTGCAGTAAGTTTGGTCACAAGTCAATTGAATGTGGAAATGTGTCAAACAACTTTGTTAATAAAATGAGTGTTAGATGTTATACTTGTGGGAGATTTGGGCATATTGCTAATCAGTGCAGATCAAGAATAAATCAATGGAGTGACTAGGTTGAACAAGTAAATGTTGTGTGTTTCAATTGCAACAAATATGGTTGCATTGCAAGATTTTGCAGAAACTAGATTATGGATAGAAGAGGTATGGTACACAAAGGCAGAAATGTGCAAAAAGATGGTAAAGTAAAACTATATGTCGATGAAATCAGAGATCAGATGAAGAAGACATGGGGGAAGAAGAATTCCTTTGATGAACCAACACTAGAACCTGCTTCTCGTAATTCCTCTAGGAATTAGTTTTAGGCTTTTGGCCTAGGGGGAGTTGTCAAGAAAATCTGTCAAACCCCCTACGAGTAATTAACACTGGGATGTGGATGAGTGCAGTAGTTGCACTGATGATTTACACATGTTGTTGGACTAATTGGAAAGATTGTTGTGCTGAGTTGAAGATCTACAGAAGAGTTATCTCTCATAGACTGAGAAAACATGGTATCCAAATGTTTTAGGGAAAAAGAATTTATTATAATAAAAGTTAGGTGTGTAAGTTTTTAAAAGGAAGTTCAAACCCTCATTTTCCACTTTGTCAGAGAAAAGAAGAAAGAAAATGCTCTGCGCAAAAAATTTTAAAAGCAAGAATTTGGCGGTAAACCCTAATCCATCAGGTATTATGATTGCATTGAGAAATTTCAATTCGGTGTGTGGTTGAATAATTTCATTGGTATTTTCAAGTCATGGAACAAATCAAAGGATTGGTAAAACTAGATGAATATAGTAGTGAAAAGATTAGAACCGAAAGAAAAAAAAATTCAAACGATGAATTGAAAAGGTTGAAAGAAGTGAAACACAAAAGCTTAGATATCTAGAGTGAATTTTCTTATTTTGGAAACATAGGAATCATTGAGTTTGTTTTGAACATATTGAATGATGAAATTTTGACTCTGGATAAACCCTATCACATCTCGAAAGAAGTAATTGCAGTGGTAACCAGGTTATGCAAATTTGGAGATGTGCCAAGGAAGAAGTCAATTTAGAATAAAAAAGTCAAAACCCTAATCAGAGTAACTGGAGATCAGAGGGCACACATAATATCTACAATCAAAGATCTAGTGACAAGGTACATTGTACATGGAATATCTTATAAAATCTTTTTCAGAAATAGAGAAGGTGCTACTTCGGCAAGTGCAATCTATATATCATACAAAATGATAATGGAAGATCAAAATTTTGATCTTTGTTGATTACTGAAAGATCGATTAATGGAGAACATGCTATTGACAAAGGAAACAGGTTACCCTTTCAGCTTTGGTACTTTAGTTACATGCCTTGTGATGTATTTTCTGAATTTCTTACCCCTGAATGACAATGTAATGTGGGAAGAAAGTGAACCAGCCTGCAAGCAGATATACATATACTCTCAAAATTTAGCAAACTGTGATCAAGTATATGAATTTTTCTTTAAGGTTTTGCTAAAGAAGTTTGGATCAACTGGTGTTTTAATTTTGGTAAGAAAACTTGAAGTTGGTTCGTCCTCTAGTGAAATGGAGAGAAAGAAGAGAAGAGCAAAATAAATTGATATTAGTACTCCACTAGCATGCAAGACTTTAAAATTTGAAGGGAAAGGGAAAGAAAAAGTGATTGTGGACATACCAGATGAGGAATCTAATAACGAAACTGAGGACACCCCTGGAAAAGAATTGGAAATAGATGAACCCAAACAAGAAAAGAAAAATTCAAATGGAACTGAAGGAGAAGGTGATCTAACCAAGGAAGATATATTGCAACTTATCCACAAGGAAGATGGAATGCATAAAATTGTGAACATGTGGTCTATCAGGCCTTCATATGAGCAGGACATGATCTTGAGTGTACTAGGTGCTCATTTTGTGCACAACCATATCAAACTAGAGATTTTGCAAAATAAATTGCTAGAAGAGATGATTGAATGTATCAAGGAAATCATGGACTCTGAGTCTCAGAATAAGGAAGAAGAAGAAGTGATTCTACATTTGAAGAAGCGGTATAGATTGTCACTTACTAATCTGAAAAAGCACATGAATAAGCTAAGGCAATGCATAAGCACAACAAGCAACATTTATAACTATTGTATTCAATGGACCCATGCAATCAATAAGTACAAGGAAAATTTGGAACAAATTGAATCTAAGCTTAACAATATTGGTCAAAACTTTAATATGTCCCAAGATCAAGATGGTGCAATCAAAAAAAGGATTCAAGAATTTTAGATAGAGCAATAAAATGTTTAGAATACCAGGAATAGAATTGTGGACACTTTTTGGAAAGTGAAGGACATAATAGAATGTAGGCTGGAACAATTGATTGAATTACTGAAGAAGGGAGAAGTAATGGAAGATGCCTTCACCATTCCAAAATCCCTCATCAAGATTATCAATCAGACATCTGATAAAAACAACATGATTATAATCACTAGGATTGCAGTGGAATCTTGGAAGAAATTTCTTCCAGAAATGAAGGAAAAGCACAAATTAATCTTCAATTAGTAGGTGCAATTCTTCAAGTTTTTGAATCAAATTTCGCACAAGTTTTTGGTTATATCTTCATAAGGAGATATTGTTGGCATAAGGGGAAAATATTTTATTACCTTTTTCATTGATGTCAAAGGGGGAGAGAGTGCAGTGAAAAATTCCTTATCAACCTTAGGGGGGGTTTTGTTGAGTTTTTGTTGAGTATTGTCAACTTTGGCGTTTTGTAGTTTTGAAGGCTCTGACACTTAGTCATTTTTCACTAAGTGTTTCCATCAATTCCAAAGGGGGATATTGTTGGCATATGGCTTCTAGTATTTTCATTGATGGAAACTGAATTCATTGATCTGGTCTGCACTAAAGTATCTAACTATACCGAAAGCCGAAATGAAGAACAAGGTATCCGGCTGGAGTTGAATCTATCAAGTAATTTGCATTATCAATTTACCAGTTTTGGTTGTGAATCTCAAGGAAGGTCGTTGGGTATCTAAAATATGTTATTCTCGATTTTTGTGTTGTTGCATCATGTGGTGTACAAATGATGAGATCTGTTTGCTTACTTTTTTGTTCATCAATATATGAAGGTCGACTAAGTGAATATTGGCTATTATTGATTTCTAAGGCGAAATTGTTTAAAGTATTCTTGTGTTGAATATTTTTTTTTAGGTCCTAACTATGCTATGGAAAACCTTGGTGGATGTGCACTAAATGTTGTTCAAGATTTGAGTTGACAGTTGGAAGATGTTTTCTATTTTATTGAAGCTGACATATAGCGACTGAATTCTTGGTAGCGGATATATATGTGAGATTAGTTAATTCATTTTGGTGTGCGTGTGTGAGAGTTCAATATGTATTGATATATGTGTGAATATCAAGAGAGAAGTTGAGTGATTATTATCTATGTAGAAGAGGATTTTGTGAAGCGAACTAAGGAAGAACATAGTGAAGTGCAGAATTAGACTGTAGGTCCAGAATCTGATATATGAGCCTAACCAAAAATGAAATCAGGCATTTGTAGATGCTATCTTCTTAATTCAACTCTTTGTTGTATTCCAAATCTTTTGTAAGGCAGTGAGCCTTCCTAATTTTGAGCAGTGAGCTCTAGGCAATGTGCCTGAATGCAAGTGCATTCTCTTTTGTAAAACATTTATATTTTGAGTACTCAAAATTGTGGATTGACCTCCACCATGGTTTTTCCCTTAACCGGGTTTCCACATAAAAATCCTTTTGTTATGGTGTTATGGCTTGTTGTTCTATGTTCATGCATCTTTCATTTGATTGAATGTTTTAGGTACTAAAGAGAAAAAATTAATAAAGTTAAATTTTCACTACACTGATTCACCCCCCTCTCAGTGTTGCTTAAGTCCAACAAACTCCACTACAGTCATCCTTAAACTAGAAAATAAATAGTACTAAAAATAAAATGTTGAAAATAAATTAACATAAGCACTGAGCATGAATCAACAACTACACTGGGCATGAAAAAATGGACTGGAAATGGATGACAAAAATAGAAATCTCAACAAACAGACATGAAACTACTTTATCTACCTTGGATGTAGGAACAGTCACAAAAACAGAGTTCCAATGGCTATAGGAACAAACAACTGCTAAAACTAAAACTAATTACTTAATAGAAAAATAACTTTCTAAAACCAAAACTAATTACTTAATAGAAAAATAACTTTTAAACTAAGTGGGTGGAATTATCACCAAGTGGGCCCCCTTGAGTGAGTCTTCCTTAAGCTAACTCAGATGCAACAAATCCGAATATCATTTTATTCCTTGAAAACATGATTACAACATAACAACAATATGATTGTATTACTTAAACTAGAAATGCAAGTACAATCTCAGAACATCCAACATTATGAAAAGGGGGATCTGACCATTATTTATAGAGGGAAAAACTTCTAATTAATCCTAACCACCTAGGAAATATGTCATTTATTGAAAATATAGAAAAGAGAGGGAGGAAGTTATGCATGTGCTAGATTTTGTCAAAGCATACTTTTCCCAACGAGAATCCAACACAGTACACTCCCTAGATTTTCTCAACTAACAAACATGACCATTAAAGGGTAGTTACAATCTTTCATTCAAATTTCCCTCCATTGCGAGTTTCCCTCCATTGAGAGATTTCCCTCCTTTCACCTCTTAATGACCATCTTTTTGACTTTCTTAGCAACCAACCAATTGGCAAGAGTTTCTTCCACTTTGCAAGCTTCATTTACATCAACATCTTAATGTGAACCTGCATAATGACATTAGCACACACAAACAATTGCATATCCACAATTACCTTAAAGTAACATCCATTTAACCACATGTAAACTTAACATAGATAATTCACATAGCATGTTAATGTCATCAAAAGTCACAAGGATAAGCTTATGCCCAAGTTTTATGGATTTAAGGAAACAACATGGAGAATGTCAACAACTAGGTGCCAAAGTCTATAGTAACAACAAAAAATACATGATAAACCCTATCAAAATTGAGCCATTAATTGGACTCATCATTATTCATAGTATTATTCTTTCCACCAATTAGGTTTGATCAATGAGGGCTCATAGTTTTTGGTATCTAGTAGTGTGATGACATTAGACTGTAAAAGTTGTTTGAGAATTGATTTGATGGGTTCACCCGAGGGGGTATATGTTCTTTTAGGATGGGGAGGGATTCTTCATTGTTGATTATTTTTTATTGCATTTAGTGTTTGGTTTGACCTTTTGTTTGGGTGTTTGGTCTATTGGATGTATTTGATGAGGACGAACCTTTAAGTTGAATGGTTGGATGTTTGGTTATTAGTCTAGCATCAACAAATCCATGATTTGTAGCATTTTTTTTTAGGATTAGTATTTTCTCTTGTCATTGTTGGGTTTTGGATTTTTGTTTGTTTACCTTGACTAGTCCTTCTGCAATAAGACATTTCTCAATAAGGAAACCTTTCTCAAGAATCTCCTCAAAGGTTGTGCAACATTGGATTTGAATTCAACTCATCAATTCACCATTAAGGTTTTCCAAAAACATGGTGACCAATTGTTTTTCAGGAATATGACAAGGGAACTTGCTAACCAACCCTTGCCATCTCTAGAAAAATAAAGTAAGTTTTTCCCCTTCTTGTTTGTTTGTGCTCTAAGTTGCAAGGGTGACATCATTTTTAATGTTGAAGGAAAAATGATTGATGAATTTTTCAACCAATTCACCCCATGTTCTAATTCTTGGAGGGAGATGTGCAAACCAATCTAAGGTTGGCCCTGTGAGGCTTCATGGGAATAGTCTCATTAAATAGGTAGGATCATATGAGACTTCCATACATGACGTGTTGAATTCTTGAATGTGTTCTATTGGATCCCCTGTTCCCTTATACTTAGGAAAAGGCGGTGTTGTGAAATGAAGGGGAAAGGGTGGCATGTACAAATTTCTTTCAAATAGAAAGGGGCACAATTAATCCACGAAATAGGTCTTCTTGTTGGTTCCCAATTGTATATTTGTCATCTATTGTTGGAGGGCCTGGACTTGTTGTATCAATTTGTCTGCAATAGATGGTGTTGCATTATTTTGGTTTGGTGTCATGATGTTGGCATTAAGGTCATATGTTGGATTTGAATTAGGATTGATGCTTTGTGATGTGGGACCTCAGTTGCCATATTGATGTGTATTGTTTTGGTTTGGTATGAAATTGGCATTTAGGTGTGTTCCAAAGGTCATGTTTGCATGCGGTATGGTGTTTTGGAATTGAGGTGTTGACCCTTGATTTGTGCCTTGGTTTTGAAAATTTGGTCCTTGATTAGCATTTTGAAATGGAGGTGTAGGTCCTTGATTAATGTTTCGAAATAAAGGTGTAGTTCCTTGATTGATGTTATGAAATGAGGGTGTAGGCCCTTGATTGGAATTTTGAAATGAGGGTGTAGGTCCTTGATTGATGTTTTGAAATGAAGGTGTAGGTGTATTTTGTGTAAATAGGGAAAAATTCAGATTTAATATATTGAAAACAACAAATTAACTAAACCCTATCAAGCACCATGAAGCACAAACTAGAATGAAAATGCAAATAAACAAAGGAAATGCAAACCAATTTTCAAACTAGACATGATTGACCTCCATGGCTCTTCTCCACCTGCATGAGAATGCAAGATTTTGAAGGTTGATTGTTGGAGAAATGTTGGTTGCTCAATTTAGCAGCATAATATTGGCATGGGGATGATAGATGAATGACAATAGATAGAAATGGATGAAAGACTCAAGAATGATTTTGACAGCATAAAGATACTTGAAGAATCAACCCCCCAAATGGCTTATGAGAGAGTTTATTTATAGGAAATGTCCGATTTGGATTGACGGTTGAGATTGGATGTCAATAAGATGTCTTAATCAATGGCCAAGATTGAAAGTTGTAGCATGAAATAGGTTTAGGTCAAAATTAGGGCAATGACAAGAAATGAATGGCTAAGATTGAATTATAAGATAATTCAATCAAGGGCTGAAATTAAAGGAGATGTCAAGAGATAAGATTTGATGTGGAAAATAAGATTGGCACAGAAAAAGAGGTGATAGGAGAAATTAAATAATAAAAAATATTTAAATTAGGTGGCAAATGAATAATTAAATAATAAATATATTATTTAATTATAGAGGAATGTGACAAAAGGAATTATTTTGAATTAAATAATGATTTAATTCAAAATTCAAGAGAGTGGACCAAATTAAATAAATAAAATTTATTTAATTTATGAAAGAAGAGGCTAATGAATGATTAAATAATTAAAATAATTACTTAATTATAGCGGATAGTGGACAAAAATTAAATAAATAATAATTTATTTAATTTTAGAAAGAAGAGGACTTAATTAGTGACGTAATAAAATTTATTTAATTAATCAAGCAAGAAATAAAGATAGGAATGAATTAATTAAATTATTAAAATTATTTAATTAATAGAAGACATATGACTTTAGAAAATAATTAAATAATTAAAAATTATTTAATTAGCAAAGACAAAAGGGGAAATGACAGAGAATTTAGAAATTGCAAGCCTAGGACAATTTTTAGTGTCTACATTTTGAAATGAGGGTGTAGGTCCTTGATTGGTATTTTGAAATGAGGGTGTAGGCCCTTGATTGGTATTTTGAAATGAGGGTGTAGGCCCTTGATTGATATTTTGAAATGAGGGTGTAGGCCCTTGATTGGTATTTTGAAATGAGGGTGTAGGTCCTTGATTAGTGTTTTGATTTGGGGTGCTTTGAAATTGGAATAAGGACTTGATTTGTGTTTTGAAGTTTGTGTATATAACCTTGGTTTGCATTTTGTAGTAAAGGTGTGGGACCTTGTGACATAGAACCTTGATTTGTGTTTTGGAAAAGGGGATTTCTAAAGGTCTTACCCATAGCATTTGAGGAACTTCTAAGTGTGAAACTTTGTCCTTGTGTAGTAGTATGGGTTACCTTGTTTTCAAGTGTTGAGATGATTGGGATGTGTGTGGTAGTGGTAGCCATGTGTGTAGTTGTGCCAAGGGGTATGTTTGACATTTTTTGTGATGAGGGCATGCCAAGTGCAAATGGATTTTTGGTTTCTTCTTCTACAATGGTTGATATGTCAAAGCCTTGAGATAATTTGGAACCATTTTTAGCTAGTGCATAGAATAATCTATTAGGGTTAGCACTAACAAGTTGATCAACCATGCTTAAAGCCCTAGGATCTTGATAGTATTTTTTAATTTCTTGAGGAGTCAATCTCTTGTTGAATTCTTCTAGGCTTAGGTTTTCCCATGTGTCATTTTGGTCTCTTTGTGGTTTCTCTCTTTGAGGTGTGGAAAGATTTGAATTGATCCCAAGGGTAGTGTCATGAAAAGGGTCACTTGAAAAATCCATGTACTATCTTTTGGTTTGTGACCTTGTTTCAACCATGTGAGACTTTTGCAAGTTGGAAGATAATGCAAAGTGGTGATGAAACTAACTATGTTTTTGGATTTTCTTGGATTTTTGAATATGAGGATGCAAGGTGATTATGCAAGGATGATAATGACCAAAGGATGAAGCTAATGAATGTTGAAGAATGCTAAAGGTTGATTAATGGTCAAGGATGATGATAAGGTGACTAAATGATGCTAAATTAATGATCAAGGTAATAGTGCAACTAAGGTTAAGATGAAAGTAAGCTATATTTTTGTATTTTTGGGGAATAAGGATACAGGGATAATGAGACTAATGGATGAAAAAGGATATGAAAGGTTGAATAATTGATAATTTAAGGAAAAATGATATGATGCTAAGGCTAAGGTAAAATGAACTATTTTTTTTTTTGTATTTTTGGGATAAAGGTGCAAAGTACAATTTAGATCAAATATGGACAAGATGGTGATAAAAGTTATGATCAAAGGGATGTAATGAGGATCTAAATGAGGTGAAATCGATGAAAAGGAATCCTAAAATTTTAAACAAAGGATGCTAATCAAGCTAATGTGGGCCCAAGGAAACAATTCCAAGTGTCATTGACCTTTGTGGGAATCAAGAGGATAATTTTGAGAAGGTTGAGTCAAGGCTAGGAAACAAGCTTAAGACTCAAATTTGACCAAGGTGATAATGACAGAGATTGATAATATGAAGGATTAAGGTCAATGACAAATAGAATATGCAACCAAGGATTTTCTAAAATCTTAATGGTCTTCCTATAATCAAAATATGAAAGTCTAAATGCAACCTAAGGGTCCAAGTTTAATATATGCAATCCAAAGGATGGAGGAAGGTAATCTATAATGCAATGTATCCCTAAATGGAGATGCTAGAATGAAATGGTATGGATTGCAAGTCTCTGGTTTAGCAGTAAAAGGTAAGTGTAAACTGAGTTGATCAGATTTTGAATAAAGATTTTCAAATTTTTTGGTTATCATACAATTGCGGCTCTATTTTATGCAAATGTGTCATTTTAGGTTATGGGTTTCGAGAGTACAGTTGTAGTTCAGGATGATAGTTGTGGATCTAATTTTTGCAAATGTGTTTCAGGATGACAGTTGTAGTTTTCTAGTTATCAGATGCATCTCAGAATATTAGTTTAGGCTCTATTTTTGATAGTTGTGGTTCTCAAAATGTTGCTTTTGACAGTTTGATAATTTTTGGTTTGGTTTTTGAGTGGATTTTGACTATTTTTGATGAAGTTTGATTAGAAAACACAAAATACAATATCAAGCACTTGTTTTTGGTCTATCTTTGGATGTGAAAATGTTTGATTTCAAAATAAAACACACATAGACAACAATGCACAAGCCCTATGGTTGGCAAGGAAACCATTGGTTGATATCCCCACTTGGATTTCTCCAACCACTTGAACAAGGTGGATAGCTAGAGACTTGGTGGCACTGGCTCCCCTCCATGACACTCACTTCTCATGATCACCAATTCTCATTCCCCCAAGGATGAATTCCTATCTCTACACATGCTCAATGAAGATGTGGGGTGCCTTTAAAGGTCTGACCTCCTGCGATCAACAAGCGTATAAAAGGGTTTTTGTCAATTAACACAAATTGGCTCTTAGTAAGGGCATTCCTTCAGAGTGGCCATACATACGACAACATTAGGTCAAGACTATGGTGAGTCAAGAGGCCTCCAAATCCTTTGCACAGAAAGGACTTTCACATAGCTCATGGGGCTACTAAGGGTGGCACTTGTTAGTATGACACATCCACACCCATTACTAACTAACTTCATTAAAGAAGTACATTTATTTATAGTGGCTTGGAAGAGCTTTTCCTTAGCTTTGTTACCACTTGGGTCATTCCCACCTTTTGAAGTGGGCTGGTAGGCCCTCTAATAAAAGGTAAACAACAGCGAGGAAGTACACTTGATCATCCCAGATCGCACGAAGCGCAAGGAGAGAGCATATTTCGTGTCTTTACCTCACACTCACATGGGGTTCATTTTAAGCACCAAATCCAAATGTGTGGTGTGATTATAAAATTTCCAAAGAGGTACTTTTTCTCACTACAAATCACCGAATGACGCAAGAGGAGAGCATACGCACTCTATGACAAATGCAAATCACCGAACACGAGAGACACTTGTTGATTTTACCCTTTAATTATGATTTGAAGACACTTGGATTTATTTTATGTCCATGACGTGAAATTCAAATTCATTTTAATACCCATGAGTGTAAGAATGCAGATTGTTTTTCTTTTTAGAGCCTTATGAGTGAAAAATGTAGATTCATTTTATCCTTATGATCCTGATGCAAGTTGTAGAAAACAAACAAAATGAATATTTACTTAAAACTAAACTAATGTAAAGCTTGATTTTTTTGTTGTTTCTAGAGAAACAATTTTTGGGAGCTCCAATCCAAAGCCACATGCTAAAAAAAAAAATTAGTAACCAAAAACCCTACTCTACTAAAAAACCCAAAAGTAAAACCAAAAACAAACTAAAAAACAAGAAATTTTATACCAGACAGGAAGTTGTGTCATTCTTTTTAGCAAATGCGTCACTGTGTTGCATCACACCATCGTGATTTTGAATTCAAATTTTCCATCCTATCATTTCCTTCCACAGATGCATCGTTCTTTTCAGAAAATGTGTTGTTTCTTATTAGATGTGTCACTATTTTGAGCAAATGCATCATTCCATACTAGAAACCTGCAAAAATAGGAAGAAAGCCATACAAAATCTTGCAAAATTTTGTCTTTCACATTGGGTTCACCAATGTAAGATGGGGAAAAACACTCTAGCCTAGATAAAGTGACAGCCACAACACTTCTAAGAGATAAACCTCATCTAAAACAAGAGAATAAAAAAAAATGAGGAATAAAATAAAAACGTTCAAATGAAAACACTCCCCATATTGCAGTTGATTCACCTCTCTTGTCTCTCCTATTTCTTTTTTTTCCAATATTTCCCTTATATTTGTTGTTGAATTTGTGTGAATACTTGCAAATAGTAAGCAAGAAAGTTGGAGATAATGGCTATTAAGGAAAAAATGGTGGAATGCTACTTTTATAGACAACCATTCAAATGGACAGTTGAGATTAAACTTCTAGAAATATGCCAAGATCAACAATGGAGGATTGATGCACCAAAAAGAGGTGGGCTCGGGATGGCTATGATAGAGACAGCTATGATGAAGACAACCATGATATAGATTAATGAGCAAATAGAGGGATAATGGATGAATTTAAAATTGAAAGATAATTAATTCATGAGAAAGGAATATTTTGCGAAGTGAAGAATAAATAATTCATTTGAATTATTTATTTGAGAAAAAGAGAAAATGTACAAGTGGAGATTAATTAAAATAATTTGCATAATTATTTTAATTAAATGAGAGGAAATATGAAAAGAGGCATTAAATAATTAATTTGATTTAATTATTTAATACAAGAGACACATGTACAATTAAATAATTTTGACAATTATTTAATAAATGGAAGAATTAAAAGAGGGAGTGAATAGTTAAATAATTAATACTAATTATTTAACCATAGACAAAAGATGACAAGAGAATAATTAAATAAATAATAATTTTATTAATTATTGAAGAAAGGGGGATATTAGCGACACAATTAATTTATTTAATTGATCAGGATAGAATAGAGATTAGAAAGTGAATTAATTAAATAATTAAAAGTTATTTAATTAATAGAGGAATGTGAGCAAGAATAATTAAAATTATTTAATTATCGGAGGATGACGACCAAAAAAATAGCACTCGTAGAATTAGGACTTTTTTTAGCGTCTACAACAAGTTATAGTTATAAGTTTGACCAAGAAGTTTGTATAAGGGTTTTACAAAATATTCTTCAAAATACAAGTAGTGTGATCTAACACATCTACTTTTCATCCTCATCTATGTCTTTTATTCTCAGATGCTCACTGCATATTCTCATATTTTTCTCTTCATTTATGATGAGATGCATAAATAATGAATAATGCCTAAATCATATACCTCCATCATTATCCTTGATAGAAGTGAGGGTGTTATGGATATCATTAGCTAAGTACTCAGCATAGTCAAATGGTCGGGCATCCTAGTTTTGTAAATCAGCTACTAGGACCATTGGAGCTATTCTTCAAACAGGCTCACAAAGAATGGAGGGTGTTCTAATAAAAATACCTTAAGCCAATTTTCTTCAACACGGGGTCTATGTAGTGGCAACCTCCATCTCTTGTAACTAGAACCCATGTTGTGGCAATCATCTAGAAGGCCTTTAATCCTAAATTTCATGTTTGTGCTGGTATCCAATTGAAACACCATGAAAATATAGTTCCTCATAACTGGAAAGACAGAAGATCCATCTTCAAAGTAAATCATGCAGGTTTGAGGATCATACTTGTCAACAAGTTCCTTAACCAATTCAACATTGAAAAATACATTAGGTACTACCAATCTCCCTAGATTGAGTCTCCATGGGTTGGATATTGGTTGGTGTCTACGAATTTTCTTATAATGGTATATGAACAAATCATACCCCCTCGTTGGGGTCCATGTGTCACCTATTTCCTTGTGTCTATCTTCTAATTTCTTAGCTTAAGGATTCAATTGTGCATTTCATCTAGACCTTTGTCCAAAGCTAGGACATTGGTCAACCAAGTCTTGATTCAAATGTCTAGTTTCAACTTTTATCTCTTAATTTTAGGAGTTTTAGATGTACTTTCCATAATATCAATTCGTAGAAAACCCTACTTTTGTGCTTGCTAGTTTAACTAGTTTTGGACATTTAAAATTTTAGCTCAATCTTAGGTACTTACTTGAACAACAATGCATTTTCTAGTTCTTTTGTCAATGATCACTACTACACTCCATTCATTCCCTTTGAATGCTCAATGATTTCCAAATGACGCAGTATTTTATCTTTAATTCACTCAGATCTAGTTCATAAATGTCGTCTAATGGAAACTTTCATGTCATTGAAAGTATAATCAAATGTTTTGAATATAGTTTGTTGATCTGTTTGTCATCACCACCAAATTTTCTCCTCAAAATACTAATGTCTTGTCAATGGGAAAGTAAGTGCTTTCACTATATTGAAAGGACAATGTTTCGTTCTTACCAATATTTTTCTCTCCCCCTTGATGTCTTAATAGTATACTCGTTCTTTCTTTTGGGATTTCAAAGAGACTTTGAATAACTTCACTCTGATATCCCAATTTCCTTTTGAACACTTCCTTGGATAAACCTTGAAAATAGTCTATTCAATATTCTTTTGTCACTCTAATACATTTACAGGGTTTTTAAATCATATTTTAATTTTGGTCAATGAAGCCTTTTTCCTTTTATATTATCAAAGCCGAGGCGATAAATTTTATCATTTCATCAAAGGGACCAGTCTCTCTATCCCGCCGATATGCATTTTTCCCTTTGATGGAATCTTCAATTCGACCATATGCTTGTTTGTTTTAGGGATATCGAAGGGACTAATATTTCGTTCTCGCCAATATATATCTTTCCTCCCGATATGATTAATAATATCTTTTCTATTTTTTGGGCTTTTGAAGGGACTCCAAAGACTCTCTCTTTGATGTTTCATTGTCACTTCGACATACTTATGAGCCCATCATATTTTCTTTACTTTGATACTATCAAATTCGAGGTTGTGAATGTTATTATTTTAATTCACATCATCCCATCTAAGGGACTCTAGACTATTTCCTCTTGATATTTCAATGTGTCTTTGATGATATCTTGTTTGGATTATTGAAGGGATGTTGCGACAAGTCCTATCGATGTTGTATAGTCTCTTTGATAAAGTTTATAATAAAACCTGAGCTTAATTACAGAGAACACATGGGATGTTTATAATGGCAAGCCTATGTGCTAAGGGATCAATACACAAATTTTTTTTAGGTTTTTCTTAAGGCTAAATTTATGCAAATTTTAATAGTTGGTTCAAACATTTATGCATGTAAAGGATCTAGGCATGCTTTGTTAAAGTATATATATGATACTTGTTTGGATCAATATGGAATTTTGTGTCAATTAGACCTAAAAATTGATTTGCAAGGTGAGCCTGCTTGTGGAATTTTGATTTTTATGAGGTTTCACGTATTGGATTCAATTTTTTCATGGTGGTGAAGTCATACAAATTCTAGAGGTTCTAGTAGTGGCTCTAGTTGGGGATGGATGGTTGTTAAGTCAATGCAAGAATCCAGAAGTAGTCTTTGGGATGCAAAACATGGGTGGAGATGGTAAAAATGAAAAGGAGAAAAGGAAAAAATCCTAAACTACTGTGCATGGAAAATAATAACTTTTTAAGAAAAGAAGTACTTCAAGAATTGTCCATGCACTAGCAACTCCTAATCTTCACCAATCATTTTTTGCAGGTAATATGAATCTTCACCACACTTGCTAGTGATGACAAATGGGCCCAAGCATAATGCCTAAAACTTCCCATGTTTTCCTTTGTCCTAGATCCTAGCATTCCACATAAGAACCATGTCATGAATATTAAATTTTCTATCTTTTTCCTTTCTGTCAAATAGGTACTTCATTTGTAATTGCATATTTTCATTATGCTTTTGCACTTGATATCTGATTTCATCTAACTCTACTAATTGTTCCATTCTTTCTTCCATGGGTTCAGGGATATCCATATCTTCTTGTAGGATGAACTTATATACTGGTAAGAGATTGTGCATTAGAATCCTAGCTTGGGCTCCGTACACCAACTCAAATGGATATTTTCTAGTGGAATTTTTTACAATGATTCTATCTACCCAGAATGCTAGTCTTAATTTGGAATCCCATTCTTTCTTGTTATTATCTAGCATCCTTTTGATTATCTTTATTATGTTCTTGTTGCTAGATTCTACTTGTCCATTTTCTTCAGGATGATATGGTGAGGCATATTAAATCACTATGCCATACAATTCACAAAACCTCTTGAATTCATCTAACCTGAAGCACATGCCATTGTCTATGATCAGTCTAATAGGAACTCTGAATCTAGTGATGATGTTTTTCAATATAAAATTAATCACAAATTTTCTAGTGGCATGTTTTCTTGGTATTGCTTCTATCCATTTTTTAAAGTAATTGATGGCTACCAAGATCCATCTATGTCTACCACTAGATTTATCTATGATTTCCCCTATAAAATCAATTCCCCATTGATGGAAAGGGGATTCAGCTTCAATAGGTCTTAATGGAAAGGCTCCATTGTAATTCATTTTGCTAGAAAACTTCTAACATTCTTCACATTTTCTTACATACTTGTGGGAATCATTAAAGATTTTGGGCCAATAATAACCTGCTGTCAATATTTTGTGTAGTAGTTTTTGCCAAGAAATGTCCCCCACATACTCCTTTATGCATTTCTTTTAGTGTGTACTCAACTTGTGTTTCATCCAAACATAGCAAAAGGATACCATCCTTGTTCTTCCAGCACAGATCCACATTTATAAACACATACTTTGATGCTTGGAGTTTTATAGTTCTTTTCTAATTATTACTCAAATTTTTAGGACACTTCATATATTTGAGATAGTATGCTATATCATTGTACCATGGTGTATGTTAAATACTTCAAACCATTTTATCTTCCTCTCCCACATTGTAGACTTTTACAGCTTCCAAATTGGATTCAACCATTAACTTGGCTAACCCTTGTCCCCTTAAAATATTTGTGATTTGAATATCAATATTGAACTCTTGAATTTTGTTAATCCATCTGCACCTTCACCTAGTGACTTCTAATTGTACAAATACATACTTAACTATAATGTTAGGAATGTAGATAATTATTTTTGCCCCTACTAGGTAAGTTATCAATGCATTGACTACTTTTACTAGTGCATACGTTTTCTTTTTAGTGATATCATACTTTACTTCTTCCCCTTGGAGATATTTTCTAAAGAATGATATGGGTTGTGTGTAACCTTCTTCATTCTTTTGCAACATTACAGCTGCAACTATGTGGAAAGATGCAAAAGAAAATATTTGGAATGGTTTATGAAAATCTGGTAATTTAAATACAGGAGCCTCTTTGATGGATCTCTTAATTGATATGAATGCATCAATAGCTTATGTTGTCCAGTCAATTTTTGAACCCTTTTTCAACATCCTTGAGATTGGCTTCACAATTTCAACAAAGTTTGAAATGAACCTCCTGAAAAAAAATTATTTTCCCAAAGAAATATTGGTTAGCTTTTACTATTTTAGGAATGAGAATGTTATCAATAGCCCCTAATCTATCTAGATGAATCCTTACTCCATCTTTGGAGACTATGTGTCCCAAAAAATTTCCTTCAGTCACAGAAAAGTGGCATTTCTTTGTGTTCAAAGCTATGCCATATTTTAGGGACTTAATGAATATTTTCTCCAAATGTTCACAATGATCTTCTTCCCTTTTTGAATATGTTGTTAAATCATCATGGTAAACTACCATTATGTTATTGATCAAATCAACAAAGGTGACATCCATGGCCCTCTAGAATGTAACATCAACATTTGTGAGGCCAAAGGGAATTCTTACATACACATGTGTCCCCCAAGGTGTGGTGAAAAAAGTCTTGTACTACTCTGATTCTTTGATTTTCACTTGGTTGTAGCCAAAAAAATCCATCCATCATAGATAACAGCTCACAACCTATTACCCTTTACAGAATGTCTTCCATGTTTTAGGAGGGGATAATTATCTTTGAGTGATGAAACATTTAGGTTGTGAAAATCCACACATAACCTTATGTCTCCATTCTTCTTTCTTACTGGTACCAAATTTGATACCCAAGAAGAGTGCCTAATGGGTTTGATAATGCCACCACATCTAAGCTTCATTAGTTCTTCTTGCATTTTGGGTGCCAATGTAGGATTTATGGGCCTTTTCTTCTTCCTAAAAGTCTTGGCATCTGGTTTTAGTGGTATTTCATGTTGGAATAGATATTCTTTGTAATCCTTTAGGTCATCATATGACCAAGAAAATAAATGTTTATATTTCCTGAGAAGGCTATAAGCATTTATCTAATCTTGGAGCTGATCCTTTTGCCAATGTACACCCTTTGGGGACCCATTTAAGTCCCAAGATTGATCTCCTCAATATCTTCTTGTTTCATTGGTGTTTCCTTTAGAAGGGATCTATCGTTACCATCAAATACTCTTTCTAGAGCCACCAAACCTTTTGGTATTATATTTGTTCTAAGTTGCACCACTTCTTTCCCAAAGACATTTTCTTTACCATCTACCTCCTCAACAAATGCATTAAAATCTATTTCTTGAGATTCATATTGATCTATGCAATGGAGAAACTTAATTAAGTTCTCATCATCATTGAATACTTTCCAATTAGAAATATTATTAGGGATTGTAGGTCTAGTCTCGAATTCTACCTTTGTGATACCTACCAACGTAATATCATCCCTTTTCAGAGCAACATTTTCCAAGATTTTTCCATTATATTTTTAGATCTCTCCACCCAATCTATTGAGAATGCATCAAAAATCTCTATGGCATCCCAAACAACATGTTTGTATTTCTTAAGCCTTTTATTTTTTGATGAATATTTTGCTCTGAATTATGAAATAATCAATTCAAAGTCTCCATAAACTACTAGCAATTTTATTGCATACGTTGTGGCAATATTCATATCCAACAACAATTCCTCATATTCAACTATGTTGTTAGTGCATTCAAATGTTAGTAAGAATGAGTATTTGAATTTTTTACCCATTGGTGAGATAAACATTATTCCTGCTCCATTTCCACCCTTGCTACAAGCACCATTGAAATACATATGCTAGACACCTTGTTCATCGAGTTGAGCTTCCTTATTAATTGGGTCTATGTTTTGTAACTCTGGTTGTGAATGCTCAATTTTGAAGCTTCCAAGATCTACATCACAAAAATAGTTCATCTAATTTAGGTCAAGATGTTCTATAACTTGTTCAAATCTTGGTTCCCTATACAACTTAACCTCTCTTCTGATGACAGGTATAGTTGTGTATTATAGGTCCAATTGAACATTTCCCTCAACTGTGATCATCCATTGTCTTGACAAAATCATACCATAATATGATGGAGTGTCTACTACAATAATATCAGTTTTATATGTTGCTTCGGGGTAGGAAGAAAGTTTCAGCTCCACATCCCATATAACTCCAATAACAAGGACATACCTATTATACATTGCATAACATTTCTCATATGTGGTGTCAACCCATAAGCCTAACTCCTTCATGATAGCCATTAGCATGATATTTATTCCTGCTCTAGAATCATACAATTTTTCATTAATTTGTTGTTTATGAGTAGAGTGGTATAAAAGGGGTCCACTTGAGATGGAATTTTTGTCAATGTGTTTCCTAAGTAGATCTCAGGGCTCTTCATCTCTTCATCCTTGACATTGTTAACTTTCCCATGGTTCCATCTTGCAACATTTTTTCTTTGTCCTTCTATATTATTTGGTATATTTGACATCATTTTAATTGTACTCTTTCTATACTCATTTATCTTCATCATCTCTAATAAGGGTACTAACATCTTGATTTGAGATAAGGCTTGGGTGATATCAAAGGAAGGTGTATTCACTATCTGTTTTGTCTTATTCAATTCTATCTTGGTCGTATCTTTCTTGTCTTCTAGTTTCTTAGGACCACTCTTCATT
This sequence comes from Sequoia sempervirens, assembly GCA_007258455.2. Lineage (NCBI taxonomy): Eukaryota > Viridiplantae > Streptophyta > Pinopsida > Cupressales > Cupressaceae > Sequoia > Sequoia sempervirens. The sequence goes on from VDFB02000003.1 coordinate 299,444,967, forward strand.
TTATGTTGTTCAACTTTTGTTGCTTCCTTTGGGGTATCTTTTTGGGATGCCTTTAGAGGTTCCTCCTTTATATTATTTTTATGGATTCCTGGGCCTATCATTTTTTTATTTGGTTGATCTTTGATGAATAGACTTGCAGGTTTTCTTTGATCAACATTGATTGTCCTATTTCTGAGGTTATAATTGTTTCTAGCCTGGGCCATAGCAACAATGGTGAGTGTTTTTATTTCTTCTTTTGTGTAACAACCTATTTGATCTATGGATTAAAAATTAATTGTTAACTAACTATCAGCTGATATGCAACTAACTTTATTAGAAATTAGGGTTTTTCAATAGATTACAAGATGTGTCTAAATTCCAAATTATAACCAATATCAGCTGAAAAAGAACTTCTAACAGTTCACAAAAATTCATAACAAAAAAACTGTCAAACTAGGGTTTCCTTTTAGGCACAAAGTTGCTTATTTAATTCAACTACCATCAAGAATTCAACATTTTAATGAAAGGAAAATAGCTGGCTAGTCACATTTCCTAATTCATCGATTAACATTTTTATAGAAATACAAATGCTTAAAAGTAATTAAACTTTTAAAAAATTGACAAGAAATACCTACAAATAAGCATGTAGAGTTTGTTATCCTGACATCTTCTTCAAGAAGAAATTTCTTGAGCTACTTATCATTGGAAAAATGGTTTATCATCAGGGGCTTTACCGCCCAACCAAGACCTTTTGTCCTCCCGTGTTCTTCAACTAAAGAAACTCAACCCTTCTCGAGGGAAATCAACAAGGATCAATTGTCATCATGTCTCTGAGCCTGGTGTCCATGAACCTATACTAATGGTCGATCCCTCCTTTGTAGGTTCCTCCTACCAAAAGGATCATTCTGACCAGAGTATATCTAGATCATGAAAGATGACATTGCCTAACTAGCATCTACCTTGGCCAAGGATTTTTAATTGCTTCTAGCACCACTGTGTCAGTCTCTCTGGCACTACTATGCCGATGCCTCTAGCACTACTGTGTTGACATCTCTGGCACTACCATTCTGTCAACATACACCCTTGCTCAACATGACTGCTTCTAGATTAGGTTTCTTAATACATGTATTTTTGTTGACAAATTTCTCTTAGTTTCATGACCTTATAGCTTATTATTTGAATTTGAATTGGATCTTTTATTAATGAAGTTTAGCTAATGTCTTAAAAATAGAGAGAATTAGCATATTGATTAGTTTAAGCAGTACTCAAATGAATTTAATGAAAGCTCAAAGATCTTGGTATGGATAAGTATACTTTTTTAGGCCAAACCAATAAGAGCGGAAGAGATTTGTAATGAAGCAGAGTGGAAAACATACAAGATAACCATGAAGAATTATTCATGCACAGGTGCAGGTGACCTATACTGAAATGCCAGGTTGACAAACTAGAAAGGAACACCAAAAGATTAAGATTAGGTTAAAGAGGAAAATTACCATTCCAAAATAATGTTGCTACATCATGGTTGAGACTATGTGTGCTTCCATTTGATTACAAAGTATATACAAGTGAAGTTGTTTTCCATGGCTTGAAGATTTAGATGGGAGGAGGGCTTCACAAAGAAAAGAGGGTATAGAATTAAAGATTAGCTATCCCAAGACTCATCCCTAAGGCTATGTAAGCAACAAGATAATGATTGATTCAGTTGACATTAAAATATTAGAGGTAAAGGATTGCAGGACTCTAGACGGAGATTCTCTTAGATATAGAGCAGTAAGAGATTCAGAACGCAATATTGGACTTAATCCTTATAGGAAAAAGGTGATAGATAATGCCATATTTGATGAAGAGTAATTAACCTAAGACAATTATAGACTCCCATAATCAACACAATCAGAGAAGAGCGCACTTATCGTTTAATAGATATAAAAATATGATCAAGCTCTAGATTTGAATATCACACATTTTTTGAAGAAAAAAACTAAATAAGGATTCATAACGTGCCTGGCTACATCTAAGATTGGAAAAGTATGAAGAATCCTTAGCTCGATGCTCAGCTATAGATTGGCACGCGAAATCCTTCTCAACTTGTTCAAGTAAAAAAACCTGTTCCAACAGAAGGTAATCTAAGCAGGAGACGTCCTCAGGAATTTTTGGATTCAAAAGTATGATTCAAAACTGTTCAAGAGGTATTCAACAATGAATGTGAAAGTGGAATTCTAGCTATGGTGGAGAGAAGGTATTGAGAATTTTGACATAATAGAAAGAAGAGCTCTCCCAATCATTTTTCCTAGAATGACAAGATGAATTTTTTGAGAAGAATGAACTTGCGATGGAGAGGCCGTCATTTAAGAGGTTACCTTTTCGAATTCCCATCGTGACTTCTTGAATTCAAGGTGTTTTCCTTTGAGCACCCAGAGATTGGCGACGTGCTATGTCCCTTAACTCATCTGGCCTTCTCCCTTATGAATTTCTCAACCCCATAATGCGTTTCAATTATTTTAATATAATTCCCTTTTATTATTATTATTTAAGTTTTAATATTTAAACATTTATAATTATATTATTATATTTAAAATACCCTTGTTAATTGTTTATATTTTAATTTTGACTTTAATGATCAATATTTATTTTATTTAAGCCAAGGCCAAGGTTATATCTTTGTGTTGTCATACACTACCCAAAGTTCGATGACAAATAGATCCTTATCAACTGCGTCCTCTCCCTGATGATAGTCCCTTTCTCCCTTCGTGTGATGTCGATCCTACAACCACTTGACATAGGAAACTAGAGTTAGACCATTCCTAATGCATTTATTCACATTTACATATAATATCATCATCATCATTATCATCAGATGCATTTGCATAATTAACTAATCATTCACTTTCACATATACAATTGTAAAAATGAAATAGTTATTCAATCCATTATTTCATGCTCATATGAAAGGTAGTTATAATAACAATATTAGCATCCATGATTCCCTTATCATAACATATTAAGTCTTAGTGGGGGAATGTAACATTTTGTCATCTTTATCAATTTAAACTGATTCAACTATGGCATTGTGTTAGATGTATGAGAAATTTCTTCATTATTATATTCTTGATCAGATAAGATCTCATGTTGACAAATATGAACATTGTATCTCTGGTTGTTCACATCATATTCAAATCCATCCTCTTCAGAAGATGAGTACTCTTTGTTAATCCCATGGGGCCTCATTTCTAGCATGTTTATGGTATGATCATCCCTCTCTTGATCATAGGGCATCTCATTTTCTTGTATGGATTGTGCAACCACACAATACTCAGGTAAGTGGGGTAAATTACATGCTAAACACCATGGATTTTTTTCTTCTACATGTGTTCCATGCCTTTTCAATGGGCTAGGAGTATCTTTGCTGAAATTTTGTCTTTGATTGTTATCCAAAGGTCTTATGTCCTTCCAATTTGTTTTATATGGAATATCATGCAATCTAGGTCTCTCATTTCTATAATGGTTACCCTACTTAGTTTGAGGGTTGTTGGGATTTTTTGGAATCCTAACATCATCTCTTCTGCTAATTCTCCCCACAACCATTCTATTATTTTCTATATTTATAGCAGCTTTAAATGCCTCATCTAGGGTAGGAGGATTTCTCATTCTAAGCTCATAACTAATCTTTGGATCAAATGTGTCAAGTAAAACACCAGGAACATGGGGTCTGTAAGTTTCAAATGGTGTGGAATATTGTTTAATAACTTATTAAATTTGATGTTAAACCAATTGACTGCTTCGTTATAGATTTTTTGAATATCTGTTAGTTCATACATGGAAAACTTTGGATCTAAATGATTCCCATACTACTCTCTAAATTTTCTTTTGAATTTTGACCAAGAATTGATACAAGCATTAGGTAAACTTTTATACCAATTTCTTGCATCCTCTATCAATGATTGCATAAAATTTTTCATGAAGATATCTTCTTCTTGAATATCAAAAGAGTCCATGACTATCCCAAATAAATTTATATGATTTTCCCCCAGGACAACATTGTTCCTAGAGAATTTAGGAACTGTATTTCTAATTTCATTGCTAATGGAATTTGAGTATCCTTGAACACCACTAAAGTCAAGTGGCATGTATCTATATATGTTCATAGGTCTTCTCACAGGTGGATTTTTCCTCTAGTGAGGTTGATATTGTTGGTATTGGGGACCTTGTTGTTGATGATATAATCCATTTTTCATACCTTGGTTATGATTTATAAGAGGGTTGGTACTTCTTTGAGTATGTTTTTGTGGATTTTTTATGTTGATATTAATTGTACCCTTGATTCTAATTATTTATTGTCCCTTGACTAGGGGGTATATGATATGCACTCCCTACTGAATTTGAGGGGGGTGGTACTGAAGTGTTGTTTTGTTCATGAGTATGTGTAGTATGAATGTTTCCTCCTACATTATTATGTGGAATTGATGGGCCACCTATATTTGCATATCCAATCTATATATGGAGGGTACATATCATGACCCATTTATTATAATATGAGCCTTTTATTGATGTAATTCTTGAGCTACTTGTCTCTCTTGTTCTAATAGCTTGACTATCTCAAGTTATTCCTACATTTTTTGTAAATCTCATTTCACTTCTTGAGCAATCCTTTATGTTGTTGTTATAGGACTATTTTTGACTTCTGTGAAATGAACCATTTGTGGTGTGAAACCATGTGAATCATTTGTATATGTTTGAGCCCTACTTTCTTCATAATTCCTTCGTGCTTCATTGCATTTCATTTCTTGGTCAAGTTTTGCTTCAAACTCTATCATCTTTTGAGGGTTAGGTTCAAAAGAGAGGATGGTGTTGTATAGATTGCCATGCTCAGTTTGATTTTGAGGTTCTCTTGGTGGGAATTTCTCCCCATTGTGCATTTTATATTTAGGTGAATGGGTATTGTATACAATGAATTGTTGTTCCATGATATTTTTTTGTTATTTTTGTTGATTTTTGTGTGACTCTATGTTTGTAGCTACATTTACAGCAGTCCCTTTAGTATTTGTCTTTGAGATAGGAGAGGATCTAGAGCTGTCCTTTTTCCCATTTTTCCATCTTTTATATTTATTTGATTGGCTATTTTGACGTAATGACTTTCTACCCTCCATGTTATGGGAGACTGTGATACTTTGATGCCTAGAATTCCCCCTTTTTGATGTATATTTCAAACGTTCACTCCTACAGTAATTTCAAAAGATTTGGTAGAGTCACTACCCACTTTTATGAAAAGTGAGAAAATGGTATTAGTTCAATGTTATGGTTTAATTATGTTTATTCTTCAGTTCATCCCTAGCAGAATCCCCTAATCAGTCATATGAAAGTGTACTTACACAATGTAATAGTTTTGTGACTCTATGATGGAATGGTTTGGAATCAGGATTTACTAATCTACTCCCCAGTAGAGTCAGAAATATTTTGGTTGTGTGACTTGAATATGGAGTGTAATTTACTCAACCATGAATCTCTGGTCATAGCCTGATTTGAAACTTTAATGACTCTATAAGGCAAGTTGATCTTCTATTAGATTTTCTTAAGTTTGTCCCTAGTAGATTCACCAATCTGTTGGTTCCCAAAATTGCAAATTGCAAACCCTAGGAGTATGCTAGGCTCTATGGTTAGTTTTAATGATGTTTTTTCCAATGAACAAAATTAACCAATGTGGTTAGAATTCCTTGCTCTTCAGGTCCCGATAGACCTAGGTAGGTGTATCTTTGACAATTAAGTAGATTCAATTTGTGGAAATTAAGTTATCCTTTTCCCTATCTACTCCAATATTGCATGTGGTTTTGAGTTAGATAGATTGAATATTGAGACTAACTACTACTACTATTGCTAATTCTAGAATTGAAAGTTTGATATGAATGTGTGAGATTTTATGAAGTGTTGTATTGGAGTTGATCAATGTCTTATCCTATTGGGCAATGGAGTTGGAATGTGGATGATGTATGTGTCCTACCTCTGGCTACAACTCTAACTAGTTCGCATAGTATTTTCTATGGCTTGCATAAACGTGCAATGAAGTGATTATAGGGTTCTTCTTATCAATCCAAATAAGACTTCTAGGTCACTGTGATCTATTTAAAAGGATTTAATCTTTACTTGAAAGAACCAGTTAAAAGGAATCACATAAGAGAAACAAATGTGTCTTGAAAAATCAAACATATACATGATACATTTAATTTGAATAACAAGGAAATATTAACTTAGAGACAACCATATAATCATACACAATAATACCAACAAATAATTGAGACCAAGATTCGAGCACCGAATTAAAATTTCTTCTCTATTGATTTCCTTAAAAATCATAATATATCAGAAGTCTTTCTTTTTTGTAAGCTACTCTATTCTATATCAAAATTCAGTCTTGGTTTCCCATATATATGGGGAGCAACAAGATTTAGACCATTACATCTCAAAAGGTGTCTCTTCAATTATCTTTTTTTAACATAAACTAAAACCTTAACAATGATTATTACATGGAATTAACAAAGACAGGAAATAAACAATGAAGTATGAAGCATTTGCAAGACACCAGAATCTGTTAATCTTCATAAGGTACCCATGATCACTTGGATTTGGCAAGGTCCTCTCGCCATGATAGTGTCTCCAATGCTAGGTGACTTCGATGAAGCTTTTTGTATTTATGTTGTTTGCATAATGAACAAGTTCAACTTGGAAAAGTGCTTAGTGTATCTTTCACTTTTGTGTGTGTCAAAATTGGTGATTATATCCTTCATGAGAAACTCTAAAGTGAACATTTTCTCTAACAGTAAATGTGTGTTCTCTACCACCATCGATTTGTCATTCACTAGGTCGAGAGCCAATGGTAACAACTGAGCTAATTTATTTTTCCATATGTTCAACTCCTTAAGATCACCTTCATTGTTAAAGAAGTTAGGAAGAGACATATCCAATGGATAATCAAAATCACCAAGTTCTTTTGTGAGTACAATACAAAATTGATCATGCATATCAATCAGCTCATCATATGTTTTGAATACTTGGTCATCAACATTTCCTTTAGTTGTTAATTCTTCCTGTTTCTCCACCATTCTGAGATGTAATATTTTATGCTTTTGGAAAGTAGCATATGTTCTGGTGTGAATTGTCCATAGCCTATTAGCCTTCTCAAGTATTTTTTTGAACCTTTTCTTTATCAATTTTGAAAGAATGTTGAATTTGATGGATCTCATTTTTGCTTCTAATTTATCACATTTCTTTTGGAATTACTGAGCCTTATGCCTCCAATATGTACTTTTAGACATAGCTTCCAATACTCGTTTATCATTGTCTAATAATTGGGAGTAAGTATTTGAGGAGGGTGTCAACTTGTCCTTATGGCTAACTATTTCCTGCCTTAAGTTATCATTTTCAATCATATGGATTTTTTTTATCTTTTACCAACCTTTCAATCTGAGCTTTGGTGAACTTAGAAACATTAACATTTAAATTTGTAGTTTCAAAACAATCACTATCTCCAACCATTTGCACAAGAAGATGGCCAAATACCTTGTTAGGGTCATCAATGAGTGTTATTCTTTTATCTAGTGGATACAGTCCCCAAATTTACAAAGTTGCACTATCAAGATTATACCATGATTCAGTGTAGATCATGTCCACTCCTTCTATGCTCAATTGTAAGGTCTTATTTTGAATTTTTAGAAAACTGACAAATACAACAACAAATCTCATATCCCATCTTGAGAGAAGCATAACCCCTACTTCTTCTAGCAACTTCCTTCCTTTCTTTGGAGTGATGTCTTCCATTTCCTTATCTACCTCTTCCCACAACTCCTTTAAATTTTTTTCTTTTTTTTCAAGAGTGATCTCCTTAATCTTCTCTCTAATTAATTTACCTTTATATTCATAAATAAATGACCTGAATTCTGTGGACTTAACAAAAGAATCATCATAAATAAACCTCTGGCTAGCAAGATATCTCACATCATCTGGGATTTGTTCTTAGGACTCTATTATAACTACATTCCTCTCTAGTGGGGTCTCATAGTCCTCAATAATAGGTTTAATTTCCTACACACATTCCTCTTCATCATCCACCTTTTCTTCTTCCCTTTTCGTAGATGTACCAATAGGAAAACTAACCTTTGGTGTAGGTTGTGGAGAGAGTTGACACAATGTATTTCAATTTCAGCATGTATCCCTATAATATCCTCATTTATTTTCTTTTTTAACACTGGGGGTGGTACATCCCTAGTCAATTCAACTTCATGTAAGACCAATTTATCCATCTATTCAATAGGGTCCTCAACTTTAGAAAAGGAACCTGTGTATGATGAATTGTTATACATTTTCCAAGCCTCTATTGCCAAAATTTTGTTGTACAAATTTCTTCTCCTACTCACATGATGTTCATAACGATTCCTAATTAATTCATCTTCTACATGGAGCACATGTTGATACCCTTTCAACCTTTAGCTTACCTTGACATCATTTATGAAATGCTCAGGATGAAAATCCCTTCATTCCCCTTGGGAAAATTATAGTGCTCAAGATTTTTTTTTGATAATATCATACCCCTTCTAAAAAACAATAGAAAACTCTTTGAAACAAAGTGTATCAGGCATGAGTGACTACTTGTTATAGCTCTTTAGGTGCAGAAAATTTGAATAGGCCAACTTCCAAAAAAATTCCAAATATGCTACCCTATCAGGACATGTTTTTGGTAAGAGAAGTGGGGCTCCCTCAAAACCAAATACCCTAATTTGTGTGCAAGCATCATATGCATACCAGTCTCCCCAACTATGATTGACCTTTCCTCTTTGATCATTATATTTTGGTCGGATAAATCTTTTTATTTCTCGCAACAAGTTATAGTTACAATGTTGTCCAAGAAGTTTGTATAAGGATTTTACAAAATATTCTTGAAAATATAAGTAGTGTGATATAAGACATCTACTATCCCATAGTGTGGCCCACATCTATATAGGTCTAATGTTTCCATCATCATCTATACCTTTTATTCTTAGATGATCACACCATATTCCCATACTCTTCCCTTAATGCAAGATGAGATGCATAAATAATGAATAATCCCTAAATCGGATACCTCCATCATTATAATTGATAGAAGTGAGGGTGTTATGGATATCATTAGCTAAGTACTTAGCATAGTCAAATGGCTATGCATCCTAGTTTTGTATATCAGCCACTAGGACCATTGGAACTATGGCCATTAATATGGGAGCATCCAAACCAAGCAATTGACAAGCATAGTAGTATTTATACAAGAAGTATTCTTCAAACAGGCTCATAGATAATGGAGGGTGTTCCTCTGCTGAAAATTCCTTAAGACAATTTTCTTTAGCACGGGGTCTATGTAGTGGCAACATCCATCTCTTGTAACTAGTACCCATGTTGTGGTACTCATCTAGAAGGTATTTAATCTTGAATTTCATGTTTGTGTTGGTATCCAATTGAAACACCATAGAAATATAGTTCCTCATAACTAGAACGAAGGAAGATCCATCTTCAAAGTAAATCATGTGGGTTTGAGGATCATACTTATCAACGAGTGCCTTAACCAATTCGACATTGACAAATACATTAGGTACTACCAATCTCCCCAGATTGAGTCTCCATGGGTTGGATATTGGTTAGTTTCTATGCATTCCCTTATAATGGTATATGAACTGTGTATTGTTTATTTGTTAATCTAATTGAAAGCAAAACACAAATGAAACATTATACTAAAGAAAACTAAATGAAATCAAATAAAACAAAGTTTCTTCAGAGCCGTTTCATCTTCCTCTATCTCCAGGAATTTGAAGTTGTTGCTCTCAGATTTGATGTAAGCTTCTCCAAATGGATGTTGTAGAATGAGTATGCAAATGAAAAACCTCTATTCTATATGCTGATGGAATGGAATTGCTGACGGATATAGACAGGGGCTGTGGATTATGCACAGGGGCTGTGAATGGAAGATATCATGATTCTATACTGCTATTGCTATGATTCTATGCTATATTATGCTATGATTCTATGAATGCTATGAAATTTGCCTATAATTTACTTGCTTAAAAACTTCTATATGATTTGGAGTTCCCAGCAGTCGTATTTATAGATTTTTGCAGGCACAATCCCGGCTGGCAAGAATCTACGGCTATGAGATTGTCTGGTAGGTTTGAATGGTGAAAGATGAAGAAGTTGAGAAGAAAATGGGAGAGGTTGAGAGGTTGGAGAGAAGGATGGATTCCTGTCTTCAACCCACGGGAACAAGCCTACACAGAAATAGAGAAAATTAATTTTCTGTTTGGGCAGTTTGTTTCACGGGTGTTGAAGATAAATCCCAAAATTAATTAAATAAATAAATTTATTTAATTTCATTTATTGCATTTTGATTTTTAATTTTTAAAAACTATAGAAGATTTTAATTAAATATTTTAGAATATTTAATCATGATGTGACTTTAGAAGAATATGAAATATTAAAAGAATTAATTAAATATTTTGGAATATTTAATTATGAATTATTGAATTAGAGGAATTAATTAAATATTTGAAATATTTAATTATAAATAGATATTTAGAAGAAGAAGAATATTTTAATCTTTATTTGAATAAGATATTCAAACTAAGATTATATGATAATTAATATAAATAAATCGTAATATTTATTTAATTAATTAAGAAATGAATACGAAAAGATGATTAAATAAACTTATTTATTTAATCGAAATAAATAATGAAGAAATATAAATAAATTATTTAAATTTATTTATACGCAGATATAATTCGAAGATTTTAATTAAATATTAAAAATATTTAATTAATTACCAGACAATGTGATGTGACCATTTTTAAGTGTATGCATTTTGCCCCTCTTTGAAGTGATGTGTTTTACGCATTGCTTCAAAGAATTTTGAAATTTGCCCCAGATGTTGACTGTCAGGTTTATTGATAGGTATATGCACCTACGAACGATGAATCGATTTTTGATTTTTTTTTTGAAATTTTTGATTTTTATCAATTTTTGTGAAATTTTTTGATTTTTATGATTTTTATGATTTTGAAGATGTCGATTCATCGTTCGAAACTAATGATTTGAAAAAAAAATTGACCCGAAGAGATATGAAATGAAAATTTGATGAAGAAATTGCCCCTGCTATGTGAAAATATGATAAAAATGCCCCAATTTTGCGTATTGCGATGCCCTGATTTGATGATGTTTGTTTGATAAATTTGTTCCCAAGGTTGTTGGAAAACAAATAGTAGCTGAGAAATTTGCTTTTAAAGTTGTTAAAAACAAATAGTTGTTGATAGGTTTGCTTCTAAGGTCGTTAAAAACAAACATGATTTTGATAAATTTGCTTTTCATGATGATGAAGAACAAATGATTTGATAAGTTTGCTTCTAAAGTTGTTAAAAACAAACAGGATTTGATAAATTTGTTTTCCATGATGATGAAAAACAAATAGTTTGATTGATATGTTTGCTTCTAAAGTTGTTGAAAACAAACAGTAGATTTGATAAATTTTCTTTCCATGATTTTGAAAAACAAATAGTTGTTGATTTGATTTGATAGGTTTCAATTGATAAGTTTGCTTCCAAAGTTGTTGAAAAAAAACAGTAGATTTGATAAATTTGCTTTCAAAGTTGTTGAAAACAAACAGTCGAATCATGTATTCTGATTTGATTGATTTGATTGATTTGATGATCCATTTTGATTTGAATGATGGTCTAATCTTCTGATGTTATTGAAAATTTGATCTTCTGATGTAGGAGCAGGTGGTGTGAGACCAACAACATCTAGGGGTAGCACCTCATAGTGTTTTCATGTGATCAGTTTTGATTTTTTTATTGAGACATTGTATACTTTGCTAGCTTTTGGGAAAATCTATAAATGCAAAATGCAAATTCTAACATGAATGCAATCTATACTGATCATGCAGGATATTCGTACAATATTGCCATTTGGAGAGCTTATTTGTGCTTTTTGTATCATCATAGAGCATTGAAATGTTGAAAGTTAATACAAGCATCAAAGGGTATGTTAGCACCAGTGATGACCTGAGTATTACTTTCATGATTTTTGATATAGCAAGTTAATACAAGCATCTAGGTATAATTGAACCGAGATGACCTGAGTATTGCTTGCATAAACAGACAAGAGTTAACTCATTTCCCATGCAAATTCTGAAATGTCATCTATGATACATAGTAGAACATGTCTCACAACCAATTTGCATAGTACTAATGATTTCCTCAGAAACAACAGACAAATAAAAATCATACTCCTTCCTTGCTCTTCTAGTTCAATACATCATTGAATTACTCCAGAGATATGATAGAAAATCAAACAACCATTTAAATCCTGCTTAAAGTATTTCAAACATTTATTCATATTAAGATCATCCAATTTTTAGTTATCATCATTGATATTCTCATTTGTTTGGAGCATGTTGTTTCAATTTCCATTGGTATTGAATAAACATGTTGTGATTGATTTGATACGACAATGTTTGTTGTATTTTGACAAATCATTTTGTGTCTGTTTGCGATGTTCTAAAAGCTCGTTGTCCCTCTCTTGTTCAATCTATATTTCAGATTTTGCCCCCAATGTAAACACAACCTAAGGAATATGGATATGTACAAATTTCATCAAGCCATGATGAAACATAAGGATTCCCGTCATATGATATGGATATGAAAGATATGTATAGATGATAGATATGGATAAATGAAAGATATTGTATGAAAGATATGGATAAGATATATGATCAAGAAGATCCTTAACCTTGTCAAGATCAAAGGTGGAAATGTAAGGAATGGGCATAGAGAGGATAATGACCATGAATGATAAGATGGATGAAACTTGTCCCTAAGTGTAGAGTACAAGAGGAATATGGAAGATAAGATATGCATGATAGGGAGATAGAGGAAGGACTTAAGCATCAAGTTTCACAACCAAATATCCCTCTAATAAACCATGGAAATGGGAATTAGAATCCTAAATGTTGGCAGATTAATGATAGAAGAATCTAAGGACTTATGCAAAAGTTTGGATTAAAGGAGAATGATGGGAGATGAATGTTGGATAATGGATAGGAGGTTGGAAAACCTGTTTATGGATAAATGGAAAGGTTGAAAAGATCAACATTGGCACACACCTTGAAGGGTGGTGGAGTGATGGAGGAAAAATGGATTTGGAAGGTGATAGGTTATTAGATGGAAAATTGGAGGAAGCTTTTGGATTAGCAAATTTGGATGCCAATTTAGAGTTTATTGCTGTTATGAGACTTTTAGGAATCCACATGACTTTTGATTTTGATATTTTCTTTGTGGGCCTTTGTGGCCTTTGAGATTTTTCTTTTTGATTTATGGACCTTTGTGGTCTTTGAAATTTTCCTTTTCTCTTTGATGGGCCTTTGTGACCTTTGGAAATTGCCTTTGCTTTGATGGGCCTTTGTGGCCTTTGAAAATTGCCTTTTGATTTTTGGATCAAATTTTCTTTTATTTTTGCATGACTCTTCGAGGAGACATGTTGATCCTTTGATACATGTGGAATTTTATATTGAAGCTTTTGACATTTGGCACCCAAATGGCTTCCAATAGAAATGGAAGGAGTGGATTGAGATGAACGATATGGAAGTATGATGGATGAGTTAATGAAGGAAGAATTTTGAAAGTGGATCAAGGATGTGTGCTTTTGTTGTTCTTGAAAAATAGGATATGGAGAAATGTGGGACCCTAATATGGATGGAAGGGTTGATGAGCTAGGGTTGGAATGATAAGGACCAAGGATAGATGGAAGGTTTGATGAACTAGGATAAGGACCTAGGATAGATGGAGTTTTTGATGGACTAGGATAAGGACCTAGGATAGATGGTGTTTTTATTGGACTAGGATAAGGACCTAGGATGGATGGAGAGTTAGATGGACTAGGATACCTAGGTTGAGTATGAGGTGTATAACCAAGGCCATGAGAATATGGATGTGCTTGGACAGAAAGGGGTTCTAGGATACCTTGCTCATGAAGACCTAAACCTTTTCCTTTGTAATTCATAATTTCACACATTCGTTTACCAATGGGATATGTATTGTTTGTGAAACAAGATGCGAGTCCATTGTGAAGAGGATATGATATGGATGAGAGGATAGGTTTTGGAAGTAAACCAGAATGGATAAAGGTGGAGGATCCCAATTTATAGGTGTGGAGTTCATGGATAACTTGAATAGGTGTGATAGGCTCTTGACATGGGGATGATGGGGTGTTTTGATCTTGACTTGGAAAAGGATTATGAAGTGGTATGAAAGACATATCTTGATCATGAGAAGGATAATCATCTTCATGGGATGAAAGGGTATCCTTGAATGGAAGCTTATATTGATCTTGATGAGGAAGGGAATCATGAAATTTTGTAGAAATCATAGCTTGATCATCAATTGGTAAGACATCATTAGATAGGATGGAAGAAATATCATGCTCTTGGGATGCAATAGAATCATGGGATGGTATGGATTGATTAGATGATGTGGAAGAAGAACTTGGAAGAACATTTTGTTCTTGAGATGGAAGAGGATTATCATGGGTGAATAATGAAAGGAGGGGATCATCATATGGTTCTTGAGAGATGGGATCTTGATCAAAGATAGGAAGGGTTTGTAGAATGTTTTGATTGAGATGTGTAGAATCATTGGATGTAAAGGATATGATAGAAGAAGGTGATTGAATAGAATTGTTATCTTGAGTGAAAGAATCTTGAGATTCATTTTGAATTATGGGGGATGAAGATAAATGCATGACATGACAGGATTGGTCAATTTTATTTGATGGCTTATATTTGGGCTTCTTATGTAACCTTTGCAAAAATTCAAAAACATTGAATTTGGATGATGTTTCTTTTGGAGGAGAAGAGGTTACCTTCATATTTCTGTCAAAATACTTCGTAGTTGTACTCCCTTGTATTTCATTGATTTGCCTTTGGAGTGCTCTTGTTTGTTGGGGAAGACTACTAAGATCATTTAATGGAGTTTTAGTCTTTTCAGGATCTTCCTTAATTTTCTCCATATTGTAGTTAGAGGGCAATTTGGCACCTTGGTTTGCTAAGAAAAGAAAGTAGCCTTCTTTATCTCGCTCTAACATCTTGTCCAAAATTATGTGAAACTGTGGATCCTATTCAACTTCTTGAATCATTTCATCGGTTATCTCATTATTTGAACTATTCCCAGTACGAAACCTATGAAGAGGATTTTGTTCCCTATCACCCATGTTGTAAAGTGGACAATAGGCATATACTTTTGAAATGTTCTTCTAGACTTAGATCATAGGTTTATAAGTGCAAAAATGATAATGTCTCGATCTGATAAGATGAAAATCTTATGATATGATCAAATGACGTTTCTAACTCTTGATTGTGGCTTCCAAGATGAAAGGATATCAGAATCATGTTGGGGAAGTTGAATCAATAATCAAAACTTGTTTGAAAAGATGCACTTTGAGATTTGATTCTAGTCTCAAAAAATGATAAGTGTAATCAATGTAATTGTGAGTTTTAGATGATCTTTACTGAATTAATGTATTGAAAACACATCAAGCAAGTTGTAGAATAGTTGTTTTAAGCCCTATGCTAAACAAGAAGTGTATGACCAAAATGTTGTTCAAAAATTGTTTTCACGGGTTTTACACATGATAAGCACTTCAAACAGACTCACTCTTAGTTCTCAAGTAGGTCATCATAGTAATCAACAGCCCACATCTTAAAACTGCGTCGACTCACACAGCCATGTCACCCTCGAAAGGGCGCCTGTGTTTTTGTCTTTTCCAGGTGCGTTCTCAGAGTGACAGACGTGGATACCGGATCCCCTGAGCAAACAATCCTTGGCAGTTATATGGTGAATATCTTAGGGGTAGATTCTTCCCTCCCCTGCACTGTGATTGAAATGATGTTCGGAAACTGACTCGGTAAGATACTACACTAGGTTCATAGTAAGGGTTTCCATTCAATGCGGAAAATGATAGACTCCCTCGAGAGACCTCCCTACCTTTAGAACAAAGGCTTTGGGGATGGTTATCAATGCACACTACCGTCGAATGGGATTTTCATCAACCATCCGCATTTGATTATAGTGGGTTGGAAAACTTGGCTTTAGTTGTTCCCACTTAGGTCCTTCCCGTAGGGTGAGTACTTTTTCCCACTACGACAGGCCTTCTAAAAGAAGCTAATAAAACAGGAAATTGCATGAAGGGAAATTGGTGAGTTTGGCATTTTCATCACCCAGTTAAGGGGAGAGCATAGGCCTATCACCGTTGAAGCAAAGCAAACAAAGATTCAGTTTTTAAGCACCAAATGAAAATTTTCTAAACTAAGTGAAGATGTTGCTTCACATAAAAAGAAAATTCTTTTTTAAGCCCAAAACAAAACATGAAGTGTCTACCCTAGGATTGATTCATTTTACTTTAGATGACTACCCTAGGATTGGTTCGTTTTACTTTAGATGACTACCCTAGGATTGGTTCTTTTTACTTTAGATGACTACCCTAGGATTGGTTCATTTTATCCTTAAAAATTTTTAACTGTCTGCGGCTGTGTTGGAATCAGTTAGACTGTTTTACAATTACAGATTACAAAATACTGCCTTTTAAAAGTTGCGCTGCAACAGACATTATAGGCGCTGCAATATTAATTACAAGCGATGCAATATCTCTTATGGGTGCTACAAAATTGATTAAGGGCGCTGCAGTATTGATTATGGGTGCTGCAAAAGTGATTATGGGCGCTGCAAAAGTTATTAAAGGCATTGCAATAGTTGTTAAGGGCTGCAACAGTCTTCAAATGCGCTAAACTGGAGATGAAATTCCCAAAACGTGTTGTCTGCGCTATTCCACTGTTTTTGTCTGTAACCTATCAGAAAAATCTGCAAAAAAATGTTAAAATAGGGGCAAGAGCCCCACGGTGGGCACCAAAAATGTGGATGTTTTATTTGTTAATCTAATTGAAAACAAAACACAAATGAAATATTATACTAAAGAAAACTAAATGAAATCAAATAAAACAAAGTTTCTTCAGAGCCGTTTCATCTTCCTCTATCTCCAGGAATTTGAAGTTGTTGCTCTCAGATTTGATGTAAGCTTCTCCAAATGGCTGCTGTAGAATGAGTATGCAAATGAAAAACCTCTATTCTATATGCTGATGGAATGGAATTGCTGACGGATATAGACAGGGGCTGTGGATTATGCACAGGGGCTGTGAATGGAAGATATCATGATTCTATACTGCTATTGCTATGATTCTATGCTATATTATGCTATGATTCTATGAATGCTATGAAATTTGCCTATAATTTACTTGCTTAAAAGCTTCTATATGATTTGGAGTTCCCGGCAGTCGTATTTATAGATTTTTGCAGGCACAATCCCGGCTGGCAAGAATCTACGGCTATGAGATTGTCTGGTAGGTTTGAATGGTGAAAGATGAAGAAGTTGAGAAGAAAATGGGAGAGGTTGAGAGGTTGGAGAGAAGGATGGATTCATGTCTTCAACCCACGGGAACAAGCCTACACAGAAATAGAGAAAATTAATTTTCTGTTTGGGCAGTTTGTTTCACGGGTGTTGAAGATAAATCCCAAAATTAATTAAATAAATAAATTTATTTAATTTCATTTATTGCATTTTGATTTTTAATTTTTAAAAACTATAGAAGATTTTAATTAAATATTTTAGAATATTTAATCATGATGTGACTTTAGAAGAATATGAAATATTAATAGAATTAATTAAATATTTTGGAATATTTAATTATGAATGGTTATCGAATTAGAGGAATTAATTAAATATTTGAAATATTTAATTATAAATAGATATTTAGAAGAAGAAGAATATTTTAATCTTTATTTGAATAAGATATTCAAACTAAGATTATATGATAATTAATATAAATAAATCGTAATATTTATTTAATTAATTAAGAAATGAATACGAAAAGATGATTAAATAAACTTATTTATTTAATCGAAATGAAATAATGAAGAAATATAAATAAATTATTTAAATTTATTTATACACAGATAGAATTCGAAGATTTTAATTAAATATTAAAAATATTTAATTAATTACCAGACAATGTGATGTGACCATTTTTAAGTGTATACATGAACAAATCATACCCCCTTGTCAAAGTCCATGTGTCACCTAATTCCTTGCATTTGTCTTCTAGTTTCTCGGCTTGAGGATTCAATTGTGTATTTCATTTGGACCTTTGTCTAGATCCAGGATATTGGTCAACCAAGTCTTGATTCAGATGTATAGATTCTAACTTTTGTCTCTTAATTTTAGGAGTTTCAGATGTACTTGCCATAATATCAATTCATAGAAAACCCTGCTTCTATGCTTGCTAGTTTAACTAGTTTTGGATAATGAAAATTTTAGCTCAAGATTAGGTACTTACTTGAATGGAAACACCTTTTTTGGTTCTTTTTTCGTTGATCACTACTACACTTTGTTTCCCTTCCCTCAAAATTCTTAATGATTTCCAAATGACCCAGGATTTGGTCTTTAATTCACTCGGTGTTGGTTCATAAATATCATTTGATGGCAACTTTCATGTCATTAAAAGTATAATCATTTTTTTTTAATATAGTTCATTGTATTGTTTGTCATCGCTACCAAATTTATTGAATACGACAAATGAGAGGGGGGGTGAATCAGTTGTCATGGAATTAAACCTTTAATTCAATCACTAGAACTAACACATAATATTGCTTAAATGATTAATCATCAAATGCGAATGCAAAAACTCAAATCCAACACATACACATAATAACACAAGATTTACATGGAAAACCAATGAGGGAAAAACCATGGTGAGGATTAAATCACACTATAGAGAATATCAAATTTGATTACAAAAAGGCTCACTGCTTGAAATAAGGACTCACTATTCAGAACAAGGACTCACTGTCCAATAGGGCTCACTACCATAGAGATACAAAAAAGACAAAGAAGAATTTTTACAGAGAGACTACAATCCCAATGCAACAAAGGATTCCACCACAGTCACTCAATCAACTTACATGAATGATAGAGTTTTCCTTTTGCTCACTACATCTGGAAACTCAACATTAAGCTTCACAGTGATCTACCACACTCTCAACACACACTCTTATTGAATAGAATCAATGTCACACAAAACTACACTTTCTCTTTTCTCTTATCATGCTTCTTCTTCGCTCTTCTATATTTTCCATTACTAACTCATATTGTATTTATACCATCTTCAAATTTGAAACATATCCAAAGTCAGCTATCCAAATCCAAATTCAAATTAGGTCAGCACCAAAACATCCTAGGGTGGATTTAGAATGAGGGCGACCCAAACACACACTTCATCATTCTCAAAAGTAGCATTTCACACAAGTTTGGCCACACCTGTGTAAAACACATAGAACTATTAAGCATGAACTTTCCAAATGTCAAAACTAACTTCAATACAATTAGGGCATCTCAACTTTAGAACCTTACATCATAAGACTTCATCAAGGAGAAATCCAAACCAACACCATTTATCCCAGACCTCAATCAAAACTACATAGAACCATAGTTAACAACTAGTGAACACAACTTGCACTGTACAATGAACCAACAACCAAGAATTTGAATATAGCACCTTCTCAAAACCATGAACAACATATATAAACCACACAACCACAGGAGCAATTCTGGACCAAAAACCAGACCAACCACAAAACACCTACAACATATCTTTATTATAATTTTCTCAATATCCTTGACATATACAACCAAAAAAAACTAGTAGATAACCATCTAACTGGTTGACATCAATGACAACACCTTCAATATTTCCATTCTTGCAACAATCTCCCCTTTGTCATTGATGGCAACATAAGATGTGAAAAACCATCAAAGACAACATACAAGCTCTTAATACACTTTTCTATTTCTCCCCTTTAGAAGATAATTCCATATATGCTTCTCTCAATTTTTCTTTCCTTTTTCACATCCTTTTTCTCCCCCTTTGACATCATTGGAAAAGGAAAGAGAATGCTTTACATTGATTTCTCCTTTGACATGAAAACAAAATACTCATAATGACAACACATGATACTACCTACTCCCCCTAAAAGGTAGCCACCAAAACATCCACCCAGAAGAAAGATAGATCCATAGATCCACAGGACTGATGCATCTCCATATGCATCTAGTTCAAGAAAGAAGGGGAAATAACCCCCAAATTCTCTTGGAGATACTAAAAAGTATCTTTAGGAAGAGCCTTCATGAAAATATCAACAACGTGATCCTTCGTTGGAACATACTCAAGCTTTACTTCATTCTCCATGACCTTCTCTCTCAAGAAATGATATATGATAGATATATGCTTCATCCTCGAGTGCATCACATGATTCTTTGAAATGTTAATTGCACTTGTATATCATAGAAAATAGAAATAGGATCATCATATACTATTGTGATATCTTTCGATGTATGTTTCATCCATATAATTTGTGTACAAAAATATGTAGCAACAATATACTCAGCTTTAGCAGTAGACAAGGAGACTGAATCTTGCTTCCTACTCAACCATGCCACCAATCTGCATCCAAGAAAGAGTGCACCACCACTTGTATTTTTCTTGTCATCTACACATCCAGACAAATCTGCATCTATATAGGCACTAAGTGTAAAGTCAATATCTTTAGGATACCATAATCCATAATTCAGAGTGCCATTCAAATATCTAAAAATTCTTTTAACAATAGCAACATGTGTTTCCTTAGGGTCTTCTTGAAATGTAGCCACAAGACAAACAACATGCATTATATACGGTCTAGTAGTATTCAAATATAGTAGTCTGCCAATCATAGATCTATACTTTATTTGATCAATCTTAGGTGAATCATCAACTTTTCCCAATTTGCATTCAGTCACCATAGGAGTACTTACCGGTTTGGAACCATCCATCCCAAAATTCTTCAACATTTCTCTCACATACGTAGATTGTGAAATGAAAGTTTCCTTCTCTATTTGATTAATCAGTAGCCCAAGAAAGAAATTCATCTTGCCAAACATAGACATTTCAAATTCTTTCTGCATTTCTTCCACAAACCTCTTGCACATAGTTTCATTTCCTCCAAAGATAATGTCATCAACATACACTACTACAATCAAGATTTTGTCATTCTCAATCTTAAAGTATAAATTACTATCTTTTGTACCTTTGTTAAAGCCTTGCTAAATCAAATACTTATCTAACCTCTCATACCATGCACTAGGAGCTTGCTTCAATGCATATAAAGATTTCTTCAACTTGCACACCATATCTGGTTGATCTGTTAATTGAAATCCTTCTGTTTGTTCCATATAAACTTCCTCTTCTAGTTCACCATTCAAAAATGTTGACTTGACATCCATTTGATAGACCTTAAAGTCTTTATGAGAAGAAAATGCCAAGAACATCCTTATGCCTTCCATTCTTGCTACTAGAGCAAAAGTTTCCTAAAAATATATACCTTCTACTTGTGAGTAGCCTTTACACACAAGCCTCACTTTATTTCTTACAACTTCTCCATTCTCATTCAACTTATTTCTGAATACCCATTTTGATCCAATGATGTTTTTGTCTAACGATCTTGGGACCAATTCCCAAGTTTGATTTTTCTCAATCTGCATAAGTTCTTTTTTCATAGCTTCCTTCCAATGTTCATCTTTACAATCTTCACCAACAATCTTTGGTTTAACCTCAAAAAGTAAACATAGATTTACTTCAGCAGTAGCTCTACTTCTGGTTAACACACCTTTTGTCTTGTCTCCAATAATCTCTCTTTCTGAATGATTCTTCCATACATATTTTGGTCTCTTAGGGGACATCACCAGAGCATCTTCTTTTGTTTCATTTTGTTCATCTTTCTTTCCTTGCTCATATTTTTCTTGTTCTTCCATAAATTCTTCTATTCTTACACAATCATTCTCATCAGATACATATCCGTCAATGTTAATAGGATTCTTTATTGTCTCATCAACCTTCACATTTTAGCTTTCTACAATATTTCTCAATCTTTTATTGAAATATTTGTATGCCTTTCTATTAGTAGAATATGAAAGAAAAATTCCTTCATCACTTCTTGCATCAAACTTACCCAAAGTTTCCTCATCCCTTATGATATAGCATTTGCTTCCAAATACTTTGAAATATTTAACAATAGGAATTCTTCCATGCCATAGCTCATAGGGAGTCTTTGTACTATTTTATCTTGCTTGAACTCGATTGAATGCATAAACAGTAGAATGAATAGCTTCTTTCCAATAAACTTCCAGTAAACCAACCTTAGTAATCATTGATCTAGTAGCCTCTTGAACTGTTATGTTTTTCCTTTCAACAACTCCATTCTACTAAGGAGTTTTCGGGGCAGATAATTGTCTCTTTATTCCATGCACTTCACAAAACATTTTAAACTCATGGGAGGTTAATCATCCACCTCTATCAAATCTTAAGCATTTTATCTTCAAATTCACTTCATTTTCAACCATAGATTTGAATGCCTTGAATCTATCTAATGCATCTAATTTCTCTCTAATAAATGTAACCCACATATATCTAGAATAATCATCAATTAAAATCATAAAGTACCTTTCACCAAGTAGACTTCTTACTCTCATAGGACCACAAAGATATGTATAAACTAAATCCAATAGTCTGGAAGTGGATTGTTCCTTCGATCTATAATGATTTCTCACTTGCTTTCCAAACTGACAATTCCTGCAAATAGCATTAACAAGCTTTGTAATTCTTGATAAATCTCTCATGACCTGAACAATACTGATCCTTTCCAGGTTATCAAAATTCATGTGACACATTCTCCTATGCCATAACCAACTGTCATTAATCTGAGTCATAAAACATTGTCCATAAACACCCTTAAGTTGATAGATATTCCGTTCAAATTTCTTTCCTGTAGCAATCAATGTTCTGGATCCTTTTGGATCTCACATCTCTCATCCTTAAACACAAGATCATATCCTTTTTTGCACATCTGACCAATGCACAACAAATTACTCCTTAAAACCTTAACATAGTAGAAATCATCAGTATGATGCCTGCCATCAAAACTTACTAAACCTATCCCACAGACTTTAGCACCAATATCATCTCCAAACATAACCAAGCCTCCATCATATTTTCATAGCTTAACAAACTTACTCTTATCATTAGTCATGTGATGTGAACAACCACTATCAACTACCCAAAATTTATTTTCTTGTTTAGCATGTAGGGTAGAGATAACTGTACCTTCATTTTTCTCCTTCTCCAGAGGGATTTCTTTTACCTATCTTAAAGAATTAGCAAAAGTAGGTTCATCCTTAATCACCAAGAACACGCATTCATAGTCATCAAGATCTTCATATTCTAAATCCTCATCAGATATATTAGCATTCTCATCCACATAATAAGCTTTGTTACTCTTCTTTCCTTTCTTTTCCTTTGTTTATCTCTTTTAGCTCTTTTCGGACACTTTGTAGCATAATGACCTATTTCTCCACAACTAAAGCATTTAAAGGGAAACTTACCTTCATACTTACTAGAGCCTTTTCTCATTATTCTTACAAAGTTGGCTTCTATTTCATCAAGGTTTCCTTCATCCGAATCTTTAGCTTTTGTAGTTTTAAAAGTAGTCTTTGATTTTCACCCATTCCTTAAACTCGACTTCCTCATCTCATAAGATATCAAAAATCACAATAATAGATCCTTAGTATAGGTCTTATAATCTATAGTCTGCTCAATAGCACTCACTTTCTCACTATAGGCATCAGGAAGAGTTATGAGAATCTTCTTTACAATGTTATCTTCATCTATAGTAGCACCAAGTCCTCTCATTTCAGCCACTATCTCATCCAATCTATGTCCATAAACTTTAATATTCTCATCTTTAGACATATGTAGAAGATCAAACTATTTTTCCAAGTTCTATAATTTTGCTTCTTTAACTCTTTCATCACCATCATGCACTCTTTCCAAAGCATCCCAGACTTCCTTAGCCGTTTTCAAATTTTGAACCTTAATCAACTTAGAATGTACCAAACTATTCTTCAAGATGAACTTCACCTTATTGTTTGCTTCATGTGCTTTGATCTCTTCAGGTGTACTCAGACCATTAGTAGGAGGAGTGTAAGGATTTTTGAAGCTTCCTCCACATCATATCTACAATACTCTAGATATTCTTCCATCAATACTTTCTAGATACCATAGTTAGTTCCATCAAACCTCGGATAATCAAAAATCATTTTTCCATCCATCTCAAACCTTCCTCAAGTGGTTAAGCTCTTCACCAAGGAACCTTGTGCTTTGATACCAATTGTTGAATAGGACAATTGAGAGGGGGGGTGAATCAGTTGTCATAGAATTAAACCTTTAATTCAATCACCAGAACTAACACATAATACTACTTAAATGATTAATCATCAAATGCCAATGCACAAACTCAAATCCAACACATACATATAGTAACACAAGATTTACATGGAAAACCTAATGAGGGAAAAACCATGATGAGGATTAACTCATTCTATAGAGAATATTAAAACTAATTAAAATAAGGCTCACTACCTAAGGCTCCCTACTTGAAATAAGGACTCACTATCCAAAACAAAGACTCATTGTCCAAAGCAAGTACTCACTATCCAACAGGGCTACAATCCGAAGGGCTCACTTCCACAGAGATACAAAGAAGACAAAGAAGAATTTTTATAGAGAGAATACAATCCCAATGCAACAAAGTATTCTACCACAGTCACTCGATCAACTTGCATGAATGATAGATTTTTCCTTCTACTCACTACATCTAGAAACTTAGTATTAAGCTTTGCACTGATCTCCCACACTCTCAACACACACTCTTATTGAATAGAATCAATGTCGCACAAAATTGCACTTTCTCTTTTCTCTTATCATGCTTCTTCTTCGCTCTTCTATATTTTCCATTACTAACTCATCTTGTATTTATACCATCTTCAACTTTGAAACATATCCAAAGTTGGCTAACCAAATCAAAATTCAATTTAGGTGTGTGCCAAAACATCCTAGGGTGGATTTAGAATGAGGATGACCCAAACACATGCTTCATCATTCTTGAAAGTAGTATTTCACACTTGAGGTTGGCCACACCAATGTAAAACACAAAACCATTAAGCAAAAACTTTCCAAATACCAAAATTAACTTCAATACAATCAGTGCAACTCAACTTTAGAAACATACGTCATAAGACTTCATCAAAGAGAAATATGGACCAACACCATTTCTCCTAGACCTCAATCAGAACCACAAAGAACCATAGTTCACAATTGGTGAACACAACTTGTACTATACAATGAACCAACAACCAAGAATATAAATATAGCACCTTCTCACAACCATGAACAACATATTTGAATTGAACAACCACAGGAGCAAATCTAGATGAAAAAATGAAGCAACCACAAAACACCTACAACATATCTTTATTACAACTTTCTCAATATCCTCGACATATATAACCAACAACAACTAGTACATAACTAGCTGACTGGTTGACATCAATGACAACACCTTCAATCTTTCCATTCTTGCAACAAAATTCTCCTCAAAATACTATTGTCTTGTCAATGGGCAAGTAAGTGCTTTCATTGTATCAAAAAGACTATATTTTGTTCTTGTCAATATCTTTCTCTCCCCCCAATGTCTTCCTTAATAGTATACTCTTTCTATCTTTTGGGATTTCGAAGATATTTTGAATAACTTCACTTCAGTATCCTAGTGTCTTTTTGAACTCTTCCTCGGATAGGCCTTAGAAATTTTCCATTCGATATTATTTTGTCACTCTGATACATTTACATGCTTATTAAATCATATTTTAATTTTGGCAAATGAAGCCTTTTTCCTTTTATATTATCAAAGCCAAGGCAATAAATGTTATCGTTTCATCGAAGGGACTAGTCTCTCTGTCTCTCCGATATGCATTTTTCCCTTTGATGGAATCCTCAGTCCAACCATATGCTTGTTTGTTTTAGGGATATTGAAGGGACTAATATTTGGCTCTTGCCGATATATGTCTTTCTTCTTGATATCTTTAATAATTTTTTTTTTGTTTGTCGGGTTTTTGAAGGGACTTTGAAGACTGTCTCTTCAATGTTCTATTGTCACTTTGACATATTTATGAGCCCATCATTTTTTCTTTCCTTTGATACTATCAAATTTGGGGTCGTGAATGTTATTATTTTAGTGCACATCATCCCATCAAAGGGACTCCATACTATTTCCTCCTGATATTTCAATGTATCTTTGATGATGTCTTGTTTAGATTATCAAAGGGACATTGAGACAAGTCTTGTGGATGTTGCATAGTCTCTTTGATAAATTCTATAATAGGACCTGGGCTTATTTACATAGAACACATGGGATGTTTATAATGGTGAGCCTATGTGCTAAGGGATCAAGACACAAATTGTTTTCAAGTTTTTCTTAAGGCTAAATTTATAAAAAATATAATAGTTGGTTTAGACATTATGCATGTAAAGGATCTAGGCATGCTTTGCTTAAGTATATAAATGATGCTTTTTTGGATCAATATGGAATTTTCAGTGTCATTCAGACCTAAAAATTGATTTGCAAGGTGGGCTTGCTTGTGAAATTTGGATTTTTACAAGGTTGAGGTTTCAAATATTGGATTCAAAGTCTGTCAAGGTGGTGAAGTCCTACAAATTTTGGAGGTTCTAACACAACTAATATAGATAACTTGTTTTTCAAATAAGTGGTGAGGTTGCATGGTATACCTAGGATTATAGTTTCTGATAGAGACACTAAGTTGATGGGTCACTTTTCGAGAACGCTTTGGAAGAAGTTTGGCACCCATCTTAGTTTTAGCTTTCCTTACCATACCCAAACAGATGGTCAAAAAGAAGTGGCTAACAAAAGTTTTGGTAATATGTTGTGGTGTCTTGTTGGAAACACACATGGTAATTGGGACATAGCTTTAGCATAGGTTGAATTTTCATATAATGATTCTCCAAATAGGAGTATAGGTTTAAGCCCATTCTACATTATTTATGGTATGCATCCAAGGGGTGTATTTGAACTTATATATTTTGGTAATTTTGAGAGGAGAAGTGTAGATGGTGAGGAATTTGCAAAAGGTATTCATGACCTTCATGAAGAGGTCAAATTGAAGATTGAGGAAAGAAACCAACAGTACAAGCAATATGCTGATAAGAAGTGTAGAGTACATTTTTAGGTTGGTGATCTCATTTTGGCTCATCTCAGGAAGGATATATTTCTAAACAGTGAATCCAAAAAACTAAAAATAAAGAAGATAGGTCCTACAAGATTCGTAGAAAGTTTTTCGCCAATGCTTATGAGATAACTCTTACTTCTAATATGGGTATCTCTCCCATCTTTGATGTGGCTGATCTCTATCCCTATAAAGGTGGGGAAACAGATGGAACAACAAAAATAGAGTTGATTCTATGATGGGAACAACAACTAACCAAGTAGGCTTCGATCAATATTGAGTACATCTTGGAGAAGTAGTTGATAAAGAAGAATTGAGGTAAGGAATATTTCCAATACTTGGTTAAATGGAAGGATCATCCTTTAGAGGATACTACTTGGTTAAAAACTATCGAGATCTCCAAATATAGTCATAGTGTTGATGACCTCGTGAGAAGGAGTTCATGATTTTGTTTTTGTTTTCGGGGGAGCCTCATGGAGGAGCATCGACACCTTCAATTTTAGATTTATTTTTAATATATTTTTTTGGTGCTTGCTTTTGGATTTTAAATTTTGGCTTGGTTTGGAAGTGTGGGAGTATGCTGATTTGTTTTGTTTGACAATTCCATCCACCTTAGCAATGATTTGAAGAAACATTTAAATATGTGAAAGTTTTAAATATTTATATTCACATACCCACGTGACAAAAGGAAAATGAGATATGCAAATTAAAATCAAATTTTCATATGGCGTGTGGGGGAAAAAGGAAGAAACGGTTGCAAATTTAGTTTTGGAAATAGTTATAGTTTGATTTTTCAGTTGCCAAGTTGGGGAAAATGGAAAACTATGTGGGAAGCTAGATATTCATATAAGAAAATTTTAAAAAAATGAAATTTGAAGGGGGCTGAGTAGATACATGAGGGAGGGGAGGCCCATAAATAGCTAAAAAATAAGAAGAATTGCCTTGAAGCTGGGGTGGCTGGTTTTGGCGTAGAAAGGTAGAAGTTGGGTGTGTGAGGCTTTGAAGGAGATTTTGATGTGTGTCTTTTTATTCTCCATTCAAATGTAGTGTTGGTGAGGGAAATTTTAATTGTTGTGTATCCAATTTATTTATTGTTGTCTATGACTGGAAAGGCATTGGAAGCTCTAGAATTCCAATGAAAAAGAGTTTATGATGTAATTTGTGTTTTTGAAACAAGTTGGATTCATTACTTGAAATGTTGAAAGTTTATGCCAGCTTTGGAAGTTTCTTCCTTTATAATTTTTTCCTGTAGCTTCAAGTTACTCCACATTTCTTTGCAAATTAAATACTATTTGTTGTGTGTTAGCTTTTTCTTTTTTCCAACGGGGATGTGGGATTGGTTTCAGAAATTCATTTGTTGTGTAAACATCCCTTTATTGTTGTGTAAATTTGTTTTTAAGGCTGAAATAAATCAAATAAAATTCTTTTGGATTAGAAATTTTATCTTTCCAATCAATGTAGTTGTGCATCCATCATTTTATTTTAAGGTTGTCTTACAAACTGAAATAAATCCAACAAAGAAATTTTTAGAGTTGAAGTTTAATCGCAACCATCAAGTTATATTTTTTTGTCATGGACGGGACTCCATATGATTGTATTTAAGGGATACCTTATATAATGTATGATTAACTTATTATATAATATTTTATTGAGTCTCTTGCATGCTTTCCATAATTATATTTTTTTAATTCTTGAGAGCTTGTGTGTTGGAATGAGGGTTGATGTACACTTGACTATGTATGATAATCCAATAGAGTGGTTGGGAAATACAACATGTGCACCTTGCTTGATTTATTGGTTGGGAAAGGAAATTGTTTGTGATTATTTTATAGATATTTTATGGTCGTGTTATTTTTCTTATGGTTTTGTAATAGCCTAAAAAAAGTGATTAGAAAATTATTTACTATAATAAAACATTATAACTAAAGCACAACTATACAATGATGTAAAGATAGTAAAACAAAAATATACATTACAATAAGAATTGCATGGAGTTTCAACAAATATAAATTAAAAATTAATTTATACCATGGGTCATATTACAACTTGTTAAAATCTAACCATGAGATAAATAAGCCACTTCCATAAGTACTTTTACAATACAATCAAAATTCTTCACAATATTTGTTAGTATCTATTTCCAATTTGGGAATTATTGAACCCATCTTTAGGAAAATTCCCTTTCCTTCTCATCAATCAATCTAGGCTAAGGAGCATATATCCATATTTAAATTGTGTGACACTCTAGGATTTATCTTTCTTAATTCAAAATTTTAAATTATTTTATAACATATATAATCATAGATCTCAAAAATGTCAATACATAGTAATTTTTTTCAAAAATCCCAACTATATTTAGTTTTGCATTTACATACAAAAAAAATCAATCCATTATAACAAGTAAACACAATATTTTAGAATATATCCTCCAAAACACCCAAACTATACATAGACGTTGATACATTGAGTAATACAATGCATTATACAAACCAAACATAAGGAACAAAAACATAACAATATAAACAAAATGATAATGCATCAAACATAAAACAATAGTGAATTCAAAATAAGGAAACATAACATACAAGAATATATATAAGAATCACAACCTAAAAATCACTATAAGCTCCACACCACACCAAGTCATGCATCTCCAAACTATTAGTGTACCACTATATAAATACAAATTTAAGTAAGAAGAGATTGGCTAATAGAAAGCACAAGCACCTTTCCACCAAATCTCATGATATAAAAATGGTGTTCCAAATCAAGCTATATGAATTTAATCAAAAATCTCCTAGCTCTAGTAATGGGAACATAATGTGTACCTTGATACATGTTGTGATCTCTTTTCCCATTTAGTGTACTAGAAATTTTGGTATTGTGAATCTATGGCAAGATCAAATCTCATGAACTCCTACAATCCTACTTAAAATGAGATGGTTTTCAAGTGTGTTGGACTTCTACAGTAGAGAAAAGTGATGTCTATGGTGATTATTTATATTGACACCCAAATTTCTCTCAATCCAAACTATTATGATGTCTATGGTTGCATAATTTATTCTATGTCCAACCATGATGTGCTCATCATCTTTCCTAAAATAAGATCCCTCCTATGCACAACTTCCACTCAAGCTAAGATTAATAAATGAAAAAAAAAATTTCCTGACCTAGGATCCTAGGAGCTAGGTAGGCTCTAATACCAAATTAAATAAAGCTAAATGACACTTATTCTTTGATGAAAGAAATGATAAATAAATAGGAATCTAGTGATTTTATAAAGAAACATCACACGTACAATAAAATGCAACCATGTGTCAAACATAGATGGCCTAGTTATTTACCCTAGGAAAATATTTGAGGAAAAAACTAGCAACAAAAGGAGCCTTAGTGAATTACTTATCACCAACAAGAATAGTTAAATTGTGTTCCATGTATCCTCTCCCCTATAAAACCATCTCTATCTAGAAAAATTATAGCATCTCAACCCCATACAAAATCACAAGTCTCTAATATCTACATCTAAGCACCCAATATATAGAGCAAGTCCAAACCAAAAAACATGAAATGGTTTCACAAAACCATTAGATAATAGAATGGGATAAATTGGTACTTAGATCTCCAAGCTAAATCCAATGTCCAAATCCATGAAAATTTGACATATTATAAATATTGTAACTTATGTTTCATAGAGCATTGTTAGAAATATGAAATAGATTGAATAACCCAAGGAACTTTTTAAGAGAAAATCAAAGTTACATAAACTAGAAAAACATAAGAATTCAAACCAAGAACCTGAGAGATTATGTAATGTCGATGTGACAATATTGTATTAAGAGCTTCCAAGCTGAAAATATACAATGCAAAGATGCATAAAGTATGCATACAAAAAAATGCAAATACAAGCTAGGTAGTGAGTTACATAAAACTTAGGAGAGGAGGTAGGTGGAAAATCCAACCAATAGGAATTAACCACTAAAAGTGGATATGGACCACCAAAAGTGGAGGATGCTACCAAAAGTGGAAAGTGTTCCACCCTTTAAGGAAGGGGACAACACATCACTTATCTCCTACTAATAAACTCACATTATTATCCTAAGAAAGCTTAATAAAGTGTAGGAAAAACCTAGGACTAAAGGAAAATAAATTAATGCACTAGGAAAATGAAAACCTACACCAACACCCCCCCTTAAGCACAACTTAGGAGGATGTAAAAGATGATGAGTCCTGAAAAATGAGGCCATGTTAGGTACCCATGTACATATAAAGTTTCCACCACCCCCTCCAAGGAAGAAGAATCCCCCCACAAATAGAGAGAGAACACCCCCTAGAATAGAGAGAGAAGAAAAGGACTAAGTAACCCCCTAAGGAGATCCAATAGTAGATGCTTAAAACTGGATGGAGAAGATATTCCACAATCGTCGAACAACGTTCCTTCCCTTAGGAAGAAAAAAAACCAATGGTGTGAGCAAGATATATCCCAAGTTTCTAAAAGGAATATGTAGGAAGAAAGTGCAAGATGTATGAAGTCTTTGAAGTCGGCTCAAGTGTCTTCATGTCGATGTTGAAAAAAGTCACAATCAAATTAGGTTTTCTAGGCCACACTATTGAAGATGACAAATTAGAATTTCCCAGAGATTGATGTAGAGAACAATCCAAATAAACTCATGGTTTGACAACAATTGTGAAATAACTGTCATCAAAGAGGAGAGATAACCCCTCAAATGTGTCCTCCATATTTGAAATATATGTCTCCATAAACAAGTTTGAAATACCTATCAAGATATCATCCCACAAATCTCAATTAGGAAGACTATGGATTTCCTATTGGAAGAAATCATTCAAAGCTTTTGAATAAGAAACATTGAATTTTTTAGTAGCGACAGATGCAAGGACAAAAGTGTGGTCCTCAAAGAGAAGATGTATGTCCTCAATAGTATCATCTAGATCCAAAATGAGGGTCTCTACAAACAAACAAGAGATGTTTGGTAGAAATTGGTTCCAAAAAACTGAATCCAAAAGACATAAATGATCCTACTATGCAATGAATCACTGGAGGATCTCAAAGAAGAATCTCTGGAATCCGAAGCTCTGCAACAAGTGATGTAAATGTAATCTCAACATGAGGATGATAAGCAAGGAGAGAAGTCTTTATATCATTTAAACGTTCAAGACGTGCATAATACTTAAGCTCCTCCATAAAAGGGTATATTATTTGTATCATCAAGTGGAATGAGGCAATCTATAGTAGGATCATCTATGAATGGAGAAACATGAGGGTCTCTAAACATCTCCCAAATCTTGTTCCAAAGTGTGTGGGGACATTTAATGTCTGCTATAACCAAACATAGTGTATTCATCAACATAAGAACCAATGATTCCTAATTATACATGATCAATTATATTACCCCATACTAATTTCCTTCTAGGTGTGTTTGGTTTAAGCATGAGCCCATAAAGGTAAGGTAAAAAATTTAGCCATCTAAGATGGGTTAGAATGTCTTTTTTCCAAGACTCATAATTAGCCTTATCTAGGATTATCATAGAAGGATGAGAAGAAAAACCCATGGTACAATCCTCAAATGATTTCAAAGGAACACCAAAAGATAACACCAATACACTCCCAACCTTTTCACTAGTATCAAATATCACCCCCCCAAATATTACAAGGTTGAAACTTTATAATTCAATCCGTTTACAAAGCCTTTTCCAAGATACAATGCTCAATGAGCTCAAAATAGCCAGAATTACAAATTTTGATACAATATGAACCTAAGGAAAAAAATTGGAAAAATTATCCTTATGGTTATGTAGTGCTCTTCAATACCATTCCAATGCCTATTCATTTTTGAAAATTGGAGCACCGGGGCAAAAGTTATGGCTTGTTGAAAAAAATGGCATAAAATAGCTTCAACTTGCAATATCTGGTACAAAATGGAAATATTTAATTTCAATATCTCTATGGATAGAAATTTCTCGTCTTCAGCTTTCTAACAATATCTTGTTTTCCAAAAATGGGCACCGTGGCAAAAAGTTATGAATTTTTGAAAAATTGGCTAAATTTAGCCTACAAGAAATGATTTTTCCTAACAAAAAAGGTTTTACTTCTGATTTGATTTATGAAAAATATATTGATGGTGTGTAGATAATAACAGAAACCCAAAAATATTTTGATGCTAAGAATAAAACCTAAAAATGGTTTTTTGATTTAGCAATTAGAAGATGAAAAAATGAAGTTTTCTAAATCTTCAACGTGTAGAAAAATGGGTGTGAGACACTTTTGGACATATTTTTAAGATATGCTCAATATATGCAAAATATAATCAATACCCAGATAGTATTTCAACCTTAGAAACAAAACCCATAAATTATTTTTCTTACCAATGGGTGGAAGTTGGATTTTTGAAGCAAAAATGAAAATGGCTCCACTAAATATCTGTTTGCCACAATTGAGCTTCAAACCCTTGTTGCAACTATGTCAAATGATCTCCAATTTGGATGAAACAAAAGCCAATCTTGATTTTTTTGAGCCTTTGGGACACATTGGAATAGTGAAAAATGTTGTCAGTATAACCAAAAACGTTGTACTCACCCAGACCTCACAAAACGCATATGCAATATGAAGAGGTTATTAGATTTTTTCAAATCCTTTCTAATTCTCCAGATTGTTTAAAACACAAGATAAGAGCATACATGAAATTATAAGATCTTTATAAGAAACTCAATCTCTCAATTAGGAATCTATGAACTTATATTTCTCAAAACAAAAGCTCTAATACCATGTTAGAAATTTGAAATAGATTGAATAACCAGGGAAATTTTTAAGAGAAAATCAAAGTTACATAAACTGGAAAAGCATAAGAATGCAAACTAGTACTACAAGAGATTATGCAATGTTGATGTGACAATATTGTATTAAGAGCTTCCAAGTTGAAAAGATACAATGCAAAGATGCATACAAAATATATTCAAATACAAGCTAGTTAGTGAGTTTATATAGAATTTAGGAGATGAGGTAGGTGGAAAATCCAACCAATAGGATTTAACCACCAAAAGTGCATATGGACCACCAAAAGTGGAGGATGCTACCAAAAGTGGAAAGTGTTACACCATCTAAGGGGACAACACATCACTTATCTCCTAGTAATAAACTCACTTTATTATCCTAAGCAAGCTTAATAAAGTGTAGGAAAAACCTAGGACTAAGAGAAAATAAATTAACCCACTAGGAAAATAAAAACCTACACCAACAAGCATCTCATAACATCTCACCAAACTTTGATGCTTTACTTTGGACTCATTATCTCTTTTTAAAGATGTTCTATGATGCATATGGAATGAAGTGATGAAATTTTTTATCGTGATGTGACTTGTATGTGGAAACCAGTAAATGTGTTATGCTCCCAAGTATGAGATACCGAGTATCCTACTAGGGATAAGGGTGAGGGGACATCAAGAATAAACCCAATATGTATACCCTTCATAATGATGTTGTGTATAAGTTAACTAGTTTTGAAATTGTGTAAATAGGAAATGTGTGGATGTGTACCTTCTAAATGGAATATGATGTATTATCATGTGTA
This sequence comes from Sequoia sempervirens, assembly GCA_007258455.2. Classification (NCBI taxonomy): domain Eukaryota; kingdom Viridiplantae; phylum Streptophyta; class Pinopsida; order Cupressales; family Cupressaceae; genus Sequoia; species Sequoia sempervirens. The sequence goes on from VDFB02000003.1 coordinate 299,479,799, forward strand.
AGTCTTGTATATGTGTTAATTGTGTACCCCTAGCATATGGCTCCCCTTCGGGATTGAGATGTCAGCTAGCGTAAACAAGGGGTTGAGGGACACATACCCATCCATTGAGAAATTATGAGCTCAAGGTGTTGGACCCTAATCCTAATAAAGGATCTATGTCGAGACATTGTAATTTTCCATGGACGTTGATTGTGATCTACTCCCCTACACACTCACCCATATTCATTAGTATGACATACTAACATAATAAGCAACACAAACTTACACATATACATCTCATTTAGAATAGTAAACATAGTGTAGCGCCAATACAAAAGCAACTTATAAGGACACATGTCAAACCCTAGAAGGATATATAAAATGGTATGAACAAAAGATTTATTTTTTAAATCTACCGACTAGGGTGCCACACATTTGTATTCATAGGACTAGAATTCATTAGCTTCTTCATAAGAACCAAAATAACTACCACCAAATATGTCAAAGGTGGATCATTTCAATAACCAACATTGTTAAACAAAAGTAATTCCATTAATAATTTAAGCAATTCACTCTTAGCTTTGAACAATTGAAAGTATCATCAAGTCAAATAACAACCCGATCCTATATCAATTCATTTATAATGTACCATGACAATAGTGCTAGTCAAAACTAGGGAGTAAGAAACAAATAGCTATACTCATTTGTACCATGAATTTATGGTTATATGCTCAACCAAATATGACCACCAATAAAAACTTTTGCAGCCATTGAACAAAAAGGGTGGGGCCTTACACATCATAAGCTAGTTAAAATTCATAACCAAATATGTGACCTCCCTCATACATACTCTTCCATGTTTCATAAGATCGTCATATAATCTCTTACATATTACATGAAATTATATATTCTTACACATATAATACAAATTAAACATGGTATAAATTCTAAATCAAATGGGATGCCCTTTTCCATGATGATACAATAAATAATATAAATTTAATTAATTAATTAAAATTTTAAAATTTGCATGGTGTATGACACCTAATCCCAATAGGCAAGTGGAAAAAATATATGTACTAAATGATGGATGAGCAATGATGGTGGAAGAAGTAATAGTAGAGGATAAATCTATGGTAGATGTAGATCCACTAACCACAATAGATTAAGTTTAGTATAAATCAATTACAAAGTCTTTAATCAAAATGGCTTGTCATAGAACACCTCATGAAACATACGTATTAGTTGTGTAGGATTTTTTGCATTGGATAAATTAGCCAAAAAAAATAATTCTTGATTATTAACACAAGCATCATGGTAATAATCCTTATTGTTGTCATTATGAGAATGATAATATAATTCATTTTCTTTGAATGGGGTGGTCATAGTAGGGTTTAAGTGAGCACTTCTCAATAGAAGATTAGGATCTTAATTGCCTCAAAAGTGTATTTTTAGATTGTAATAGAAATTATAGTGATATATCATGTTTGAAAGTGAAATCCTAACATGATAGTCAAGAGTGGGCGAAAAAATATATCACAATAAAGCTCTAAAGCCCTACTAGTAAAATATGTAACAATGCAAAAGGAATGAAAGAATAATGTAAAGAGTTTTTAGATGAGAAAATGAGATAAAATTCAAAAAACGTGGATTTGAAAAACCTTGTATGGATAAGAAACCCTAGGACAAAACTAGGTCATGTAAGATCAAATGGGTTCACCAAGATATAAGAGAAAATAAATTTTCCTTGAGGTTAATTTGGGTTAAAAATGTAAATTCAATCAATTAAGCATCATTCAACTTAGATTAACCAATGATAACTAGGAATGATGAAATAGATAACTATACTTGCTATCTTAGAAAAATAAATGCAAAAAAAATAAAATTATTTAAATCAACAACTATATAAAATATCATATTCAATTTAACTAAACCACCCAAAAAAACAAAAACATAGAAAAAATTAATTGAATCTAACTCTAAATACTCCTACAATTTTTATTTTTATTTATTTTTAGACGACAAGAATCGAGTAGCCCCCTCTAGAAAGTGCAGTGCACTTGGTAAACTTTTTCATGTGACTGGTGATGCCGGTGCGACATGCCCTCCAATACCACGGGGAAGGGGGGAGACTAGACCTCGTGACCTCTTCCTTGCAATAAAATGCTTTAACCAATCGAACTAGACCCCCGACTCTAAATACCCTACAATTATCATATATATATATAACAAATTAACCCTATTTGATTTCAACAGCCCAATAGTGTGACCATTTAGCTTGCTTTTGGGTTACTCATATGAAAAGGACTAAACATATAATATATTCAAAGATATTATTCATTTACACTAGTGATGATCTATTATGCTATCATAACATTTTTTAATGGTTTTGCCTTTTTCTATACAATCCAAAGGCCACACTATTCATTGATTTAAAAAGCATGTGTTAAGGGAAGTACGTATATGACTTTGCATGCACTTGTTTAGACAAATCACAAATTTTTATTTTTTTAAATTCCTTGAAGAACTCGACCTTGTTGACCAATAGTTTAGACTAAAATAATCATACATATTTATTATAATTGTTTAGAATAAAATGATCAAGTTGAATTGTACATTCAACCATTTATATTTTATAATTTTGTGTACTTGAGTAGAAGCGTATCATAATAATCTAAAGAAATTGGATAATAATTATAAAATCTTATCGTGTAGCAAAGGAAAGTGCATAGGAATAATGACAATAACAATAATATTTTTTAATTGGAAGTGGAAGAGATATTATTACAATTATTCTTTCCTCTCCTTTACGGTAATGATCACGGGCATGTAAGGATTTTAAAGGAATGCCTTTCCTCGATTATATAACCCATCACTATTCCATCATCTTAACATCTTTGCTACCTTCAAAGGGGACATGTGAATTGAAACCATTCTCACCAATTTAAAATAAAGGAGGCAACAAGATAATTTTTGTCCTCTCGGGTAAAATTGTGTCCTGTGCTATCTCATGCATTCATACTTCAATTTATTTCCTATATTCATCCTCTTAATCTTAACCCTAATTCAGTCTTCGACTAGTTTAAAGTATATTTTAATGATTATTTTTAGAATAGAAAATGTTTTCTAGTATTTACATCTAGCTTCTTACATACACATCTATTTTTTATAACATTCAAGGCATCTATTATTGCGACAATGACTAACTTTTAACATGATGTATTTTAGGTAGGAGGTCAGCGAAACAATTGCCTACACCTAGAAAGCCCATAACTCAGTGATGAGACTCACACACCACATAGAAAACAACATCAATATTACTTGCATTAAATTAGTAAAATCTATCTTCAAAATTATAAATAGGTTGAAAGGAACCTGAGTTGATTATACACAGAAACTAACTAATGAAGTGTTTTATGTCCAAGATGGATGAAAGTCTAGATTTTTCGTAATTTCAAACCATCCCCCTTTGTATCTTGAATGACCTTCCTTCTTTGTCCCCACTCAACTTTCTTTTTCCTTGCTCATAGTCTATTAGATTACCACATTTTAGGGTACTATTATGTGGTCTCACAACACACCCCATGTTACTTACAACAACATGGGGACCCTTAGGTTAGCAAATCCTAGAAGTGCAAAGTGAACTAAAAAGGGCTAGCTCAATGTTAGATTAAGTGTTTAAAATTTCAAAAGAGAGGTGTTTCGAGGAAGTAGCGCATTATGGAATCGTGATGAGGGCCACACAGCCCAAAACCCACATAAATCACAACAACAAATACCAACACAAAAAATGCGAGACAGAAAAACAACCCACTTTCAATTATTTTTCAGATAATGGAATTACATATTCAAAACTTACATGCTACAACGTCATGGGCTTGATTTCATTACAACAAAATCAACTCATCAAAGAAAATATACTATTCGAAGCCACAATCTGCACTATCAAGGCCACCTTCTACAACCCCCACTTAACCTTTTTTATTTTCCCAATAACTGCCCTAGAATGTTCTAGAAAGTACAAATTTCCCCTTTTGTTTTGGTGCCAAAAGTCTCGCCATTTGATTTCTGGCCTAGGAAGAAATTTTTAAGAAATTCACTTTTTAGAGAACAAACTTCACGAGGCCATAACTTTTGATCTAGGCGTCTGATTCGCTATTATTACATATCTTCGGAAAGCTCTCGACGAGCTCTACAATGCATTAATTGACCATAGGTCGATTCAACGACTTTTTGAGCTGTTTCGAGGCCTCCAAAATTTTATATCTGAATTTGACGCTGCATTAGAGAAATTTTTCAGGACGAAAACTTTAATTTCTCCCAAACCATGTAGGGTATTGAGGTGATTCTTTCGCGACCGGAAATGTTTTTCAACTCTGCTCCTTGGGGTAAATTTTTACGTCCATACGAGCCCGTTTTGGCTGACTTACTCAAAAGAGTAAGTTCCTAGTTTTTGCTATTTCTGATGCTTGATAGTCTTATACCCCTTAAGTGCCATCATGTAACTCAAAACAACTAAACAAAATAAAGAAAAAAAAAATTGGGTGATGCAAGATTGCCCTAGACCACTGGATGCTTCTACATTAGACACCCAGGGTAATTTGAAAAGTGACCCAATCACTTCTCAGGAGTTAGAGGGAAACCCATACGGTTAACCTCAACCTCATATAACCAAGATGAATCTTCAGCAGGCTTTCCTCTCCATTTCACCAAGTACTCTGCATATTGCCTATTTCTTGTGCTTCTACCCACACAGTTATCCAAGATTTCTTCTATCTCTTCTCTAAAGTAGGTGTTGGAATTTTAAACTATTCACTTATTGGACCCTCCTCTATATCACCTTCATGATACTCTGTCAAATCAGCAATGTTGAACATGGGAGAAATGTTTATTCCACTAGGAAACTCTACCTCATAAGAATTTCTTGAATCATACTTCTTCATCTTTAACTTGTATGTACCAACTAGAAACAATTCCTTTCACAAATGAACCATGACTTCATCTCCTACCTAGAACTCCTTATACCTCCTTTTCTGATCTACTCGAGCCTTATATTGTGAGTTCATCTTGTTGATGTGTTTCTTCACTTCTTCATGCAAATTCTTTAGGTGCTCAACAAAATCTTCAGCCTCAACACTACTCTTCTCCCCCTTATCCATCTTTCTCAGTTCAGAAGCAATTCTTTGACTACTCCCATCTACAATCTAGAATGTGATTTACCAATGCTCCAATTGACAGAATTGTTGTAAGCAAATCCTGCCTGTGGTAAAATCAAATCCCATCCCTTTGGTTTATCTCCTACTAAGCATCTTAGTAGGTCATCCAAACTCCTATTCACCACCTTTTTTTGTCCATCAGTCTGTGGATGGTGTGCAAAACTGACTTCAAATCTGTCTTCAACTTCTTCCATAATGTCCTCCAGAAATAACCAACAAATTTGGTATCTTTTTTTGAAACTATACTCTTTGGTAGACCATGTAGTCTCGCCACCTCTCTGAAAAACAACTCTACAACAAGAACAACATCACTAGTCTTATGACATGGAATGAAATGTGCCATCTTTGAAAATCTATCCACCACCACAAATATGGAATCATGCCCTCTCTGTGTCCCCGGCAAGACAAGAACAAAATCCATCCTAATATCCTCCCATGGCCTCTCAGGTATAGGTAATAGCTGATACAATCCAGTAATCTGACATGTCCCTTTCACCATCTTACATACTCTGCAACTTTGTACAAACTTCTTCACATCTTGTTGTAACTGTGGCCAATAATAATTCTCACTAACAAGAGAAATGGTCTTATCTTGACCAAAATTTCCAACCAATCCTCCACTATGCTTCTCCTTGATTAGATTATCTCTCATAGAACTCCTTGGAATGCACAATTATCTTCTTCTAAACAACATCCCATCTTGGATTAAGAAATCCAACTATCTCATCCTATCCAATGTAATAGGTTCCAAACAAGCCTTCCAAGCTTCTACAAAGTCTAGATCTTCTGGATACAAAATCTTGAGTTCATTGAACCCAACAAACTCTATATTCATCTCTATCAACAAAGTTTTCCTTCTACTTTCCTTGACTATTGAGCTACTGCAAAGCCTAGTGATCAGTATATAAAACAAATTCTTTTGGAAACAAATAGTGTCTCCATTTCTTCAAAGCTTGAACTATAGCATAAAACTCTTGAGCATAGACAAAATATTTCTTTTTAGCATCATTTAACTTCTTACTAAAATAGGCAATAGGGTTACCTTCTTGACTCAAAATAGCTCCTATGGCAGTGTCACTAGCATCACAATCTACCTAAAAGACCTTATTGAAATCTAGAAGTGCCAAAATAGGTTGCTTTGTAACTTTCTTCTTCAACATATCAAAACTTTTGGCTGCTCCTGTAGTCCACTTAAACTCTTTTCTATCCCCTCTCATTGCTTTAGTTAGAGGTGCACAAATACTACTGAAATTCTTAATAAACTTTTTTTAAAAAATTGCTAGACCATGAAATGATCTTACATCTGTAACATACCTCGAGGTAGGCCATTCAATGATAGATTTCACCTTCTCTGGATCCATTTTAAGACCCTCTGTTGAGACAACAAATCCCACATACACCAACTCTCTCTTCGCAAAACTACATTTCTTCAAATTAATCAACAACTTCTCCTCCCTTAGTTTTTCAAAAAAAATCAGATATGCATCAAGTTCTCCTCCAATGTCTTACTGAAAATCAAAATATCATGATAATAAACGGGTATGTGCAGGATCATGGTGCGCCAAAAAGTCGCAATATTATGGGGGTATGTGGCTGACGACTTTTTTTTCACCCAAAATTAATGAAATGAAAAGGGTTTTTAGAGGAGATTCTCAGATTTCCACAAATATAAATTATGATTTAATTTGGATTTAATAAATAATTATTATTCATTTTCTATTAGAATTATGACTAAAGTCATGATCGATAGGCTAATTGAAAAATATCTATAACTTTCAAACGCACCATATTTTTTGAATCAAACATGTGTCACATTCTATGCTTCACATACTATAGGATTGAAAAAGAAAATTAAATTTCATGAAGTTTTGACCAAGTTAAGGTGGTCCATTGAGTTTTATATTTTATAAAAGTTGTAATAAAAAATTCATAATTAATTATTTACTTGGGAAAAAAATTAAAAAAAATATGCATCACATTCGGACATGAGTCCTCTACTTATATATAAAAATCTTACAAAAAAAAATTATCATTTTATTATGGTTAGGGTTAGATGCATACACCTACTTATTTTTTCCTTTGAAATTTAAGTACTATGCATTGAAATTTCAAATTTTCACCAAATAGATTTTATTTATTTTTAAATAAACCTAGTATTTTAGAAACTACATTCAATTTTCTACAAATTCTATTCTTACATATTTTTGAAATAATATAGATAACTTATTCAAATATTTACATCAAGTTGCCTAACACTGATTTTTTTGAATTTTTTGCCACTTAAGGGCCTATTTTTTGCACGATGATCCTGCACATACCCAAACAATAACAAATTTTCCTAAAAATTCTTTCAATGCCTCATTCATACTTGTTGTATAAAGGTACTCAGTGCATTGGTTAGCCCAAAATGCATGACTAACCACTCATACAAGCCCTCCTTGGTTTTGAAGGTTGTCTTCCATTCATCTCCTTCTCTAATCTGGATCTGGTGATATCCACTCTTTAGATCTATCTTCGTGAAATACTCAACTCCACTCAAACAATCCATAATTTCATCCATTCTTGGCAAGAGAAATCTATACTTGATGCTGATCTTGTTGATGCCTCTAGAATCTGTACACATTTTCCATTCCCCATCCTTCTTTGGTGCCAGTACTATAGGTACTGCACATGGACTCAAACTCTCTCTGATCAATCCCTTCCGCAACAACTCTTGCACTTGTTTGTTCAACTCTTCACTCTTTGTTGGAGTCATACAATGAGCTGCCTTATTTGGAAAACTGGCTCTAGGAATCAAGTTCATCTAATGACTAATCTTTCTTACAAGAGGCAAACCTTTAGGTACATTATAAAAAATAATAGCTTGAAACTCATTCAACAAACCTGAAACCTCTATAGGTACCTTAGTAGTATCTTCTTTATCAACTTTAGGGATCAATGCAAAACACATATGCTCATGCTTCATACATTCTAGGAACTTTCTTCCATCAAATAAAAAAATTCTTGCATTACTGCATACCTTTTCTTCTGCCTCTTTCAAGGGATTCAACTTATGATGAACTCCATCCTTTGTCAAAGAATAGGTGTTGGCATGTCCATCATGTATTGCTTGCCGATCAAACTGATATGGTCTTCCTAACAACATATGACAAACATCCATAGGCATAATATCACACAATACCTCATCATGGTAATTTCCAATCTTAAACTTTACTAGGTTCATTTACCAAGGCTGTATGGTCCTTTTGCAACCAAGCAATTCGATATGGGTTTGGATTCCTTCTTCTCTCCAACCACAACTTACTAACTATTTCTTTTGAAACAAAGTTATCAATACTACCTTCATCAATAATAACATTGCAAACTTTACATTCACACTTACATCTAGTGCAAAACAAATTATTTCTTTGAGTTGGTTCATTCTACTCATTCAGCAGGGTCTTTAGGTAACAAGAACCTCTCCTCTTTCTACATCCTTAGAATGGGAAGATTTAGCATCTTCATCTACATGTGCAACTCATGCATTACCCTCAGGTCTTCTATTTTTCCTTCCTTGATGTTGAGGAAACTCATAGGCTCTATGTCCTTCTCCACACTGGAAATAGGTTCCATGAAATCCTCCTCTTCCTGGTCCTCGTCCAGATCTTCCCCTTCCTCTTTGGTCTCCATTATTCTGATCACGGGGACGGTAGGTGTTATCTCCTTTTTGGTTTTGGCTGCTACTGAAGCCTTCGCCCTTCTTTTCATCTTCATTTCGACCTCCATATGACCATCCACCAGTCTTTCCTCCATGGCCTCCACCTCATTGCTTGTTCTCAAACCCCTTGTTCAGTCGTTCTTCAACCTTTAGAGAAAACTGATAAGCATCTTCAATGGTGATCATTCTTACTAGTGCCAATTCTTCCTGTATGCTTGGCTTCAACCTGATAATATAATGGGAAATTTTTTCCTTATTCACCTTAGAATGTTCTATCTGAATCAAGACCTTGTGAAATTCCTGTGTATTATTTCACTGTCCTTATCCCTTGCCTCAAGTTCTGCATCTTCTTGAGTAGCTCTAATTCGTAATCGACTAGAATAAATTGTTTCTTCAGTTTTGACACCATTTTGTCCCATCTAGAAATTTTATCTTTCCCTTGTCTTCCTCTTTCTAACTAAACCTCTTTCCACCATATAGTGGTGTGACCTTTCAATTTTGTCTTTCTGAACCTTAGTCTATGAGGATCTTCAATCTCCTCAAACTCAAAAAATTCCTCCATGTCATTGATCCAATCAATCAATTCTTTAGGATTCAGATTTCCATTGAAAGTTGAAACCTCCATTTTAGGTCTCTTCCCAATGCTTGAGATCTCTCGTAGCAATCTTGTTTCTCTAGGATCCATTATATCCTACTCTTCCTCTTCCATTTCCTCCTCTATTTCATCTTCACTTTCATCTCTGTCTCATTGCACATCTCTTCTTTGAACCTCTTGTTGCAAGGATTCTAATTTCCTTCTACGGGCTCTGATTTCATCTCTAGGTGGACCTCCTCCACCCTGGCCTCCACCTCTGCCATATTGAGCATGTCTTGGAGGCATCTTGAATTCAACCCACACTCATAGGTCTTGTTGCAAATGCCTCACATTTGACACTTTGTTATAGGCTTAGGAACTCCTGCTCTGATATCACTTGACGAGGGCCACACTGCCCAAAACCCACAAAAATCACAACAACAAATAACAACACAGAAAATGCGAGACAAGAAAACAACCGACTTTCAATTATTTTTAGATAATGGAATTACATATTCAAAACTTACATGCTATAGCCTCATGGGCTTGATTTCATTACAACAAAATCAACTCAGAAAAGAAAATCTACTATTCAGAGCCACAATTTGCACTATCAAGGCCACCTTCTACAACCCCCACTTAACCCTTTTTATTTTCCCCAATAACCACCCTAGAATGCTCTAGAAAGTACAACTTTCCCCTTTTGTTTTGGCACCAAAAGTCCTGCCATTTGATTTCTGGCCTAGGAAGAAATTTTTAAGAAATTCACTTTTTAGAGGACAAACTTTGTGAGGCCATAACTTTTGATCTAGGTGTCTGATTCACTATTATTGCATATTGTTAGAAAGCTCTCGACGTGCTCTACAAGACTCAAATAGACCATAGGTTGGTTTGACCACTTTTTGAGCTGTTTTGGGGCCTCCAAAGTTTTATATCTGAATTTGCATCTGCATTGGAGAAATTTCCCAGGATAGAAACTTTAATTTCTCCCAAACCGTGTAGGGTATTGAGGTGATTCTTTTGCGACAGGAAATGCTTTTTAGATCCACTCCTTGTAGTAAATTTTCATGTCCATATGAACCCATTTTGGCTGACTTACTAAAAATAGTAAGTTCCCAATTTTTGCTATTTCTAATGCCTGACAGTATTATACCCCTTAAGTGCCATCATGGAACTCAAAACAACTAAAGAAAATAAAGAAAACAATCTTTATGGGTGATGCAAGATTGCCTTGCACTACTAGATGCTCCTACATCAAATCGGGTATTACAGTTTCAAGGTTGGGAGTAAGTGTAGAGTAGCCAGTAGATTCTATAGTGAAGTTGTAAAGTCAAGGAGGAGGTTGTGTCATCGTGTAACTATTCTAGAATGGAGTGGACCCAAAAGTGAATTTAAAAAGGTAAAAGGAGTTTCACAGTGGAGATTTTAGGTAATAATGCTTTTACAATGAAAAGACGCTAGGTGAGTACGTTGATGGTGCATCGAGTAGTTGAAGATTTGGAACTCTTCATAGCACGATAAATTTTTGAAACTTTCCATAACATAAAAATTTCTTGAAGGTAGCATAATAGGTGTAAACTTGAAAAATATTACGCAAAGAATTATTACAATTTAAGTCATAAGCATGGTGTGAAAATTCAAGAAGCAGAAAAGCTAAGGTTGGGAAATAATTCACTTTGATAGGGTAATTGAATGCATGATGTTTATTGTTATTGTGTAGTGTTATGATGAAAGAGAATATTTACAGGTTGCAAAGTGTGGAGATAGGTGTTGATACCAATGGCAGATGTTTTTCTTGACTTTGATAGTGGGTATTTTCTCTAATTCCAGTAGCAAGTATTTTTCTCGATACAAGAAGTAATATCTTCGAATGCGAGAATTTTGAAGATTTTCATTAGAAAATGGGATTTTGCATTTTGAAAACTAGAGGAGCTCGAGTACCTTTTCAATCTAATTTCTTTAGGAATCAAGGTATTTCAATGAGAATCAAAGTGACATAAACATAACTTTGATCTTTTCCTTAGAGATTATGAGTTGACATCTCCCATGTGCAACGAATGCCCTGGTGCCATGTGTCTTTTATTAATTAGTTTTTTCTCTCCATCCATGTGCTTTTGTAACAAAATCTTGCCTTGTGTTCTATAAAAGGTAGTTATTTGCTTAGTTTAAAGGATCATAATTTTTTGAAACAACAAAACTTAAATTGGAACATCACCAATTTATTTCTTTACTCCATGTGTTATGTTCAATTCCAATATAAAGACTTGTATTTACTATAGATATTGATAATGATAAAGCAAGTAAAGGTCATTCCAAATCATACATTTTGTGTGATTGTAAGTTGTTCATTCCTATTGAAATAATCAATTTGTTGTACTAGATTTGGGTGCATTTTGAAGTTATCTCAATGGTGAATGGTTTGGTTTCTTTTAACTCTTGCATTATTTTGAATGTAGTTGTAAAGAAATCTAGTGAAATATAAAATAGTTAATGCTTTATCTTTTCTATTTCTCAGTATATGTGTCGATACCAATGGCAAATTTTTTTCCTAACTTTGATAGTGGGTATTTTCTCTAATTCTGGTAGCAAGTGTTTTTCCCGATACATGAAGTAATGTCTTCGGATACAAGAATTTTGAAGATTTTCATTAGAAAATGGGATTTTTCATTTTGAAAACTAGAGGAGCTTGAGTACCTTTTCTATATGATTTATTTGGGAATCAAGGGATTTCAACAAGAATCAAAGTGATGGAAACATAACTTTGATCTTTTCCTTAGATATTATGACTCGGTATCTCCCATGTGCAACGAATGCCCTGGTGCCATGTGTCTTTTATTAATTTTTTTTTTCTCTTCAACTAGATGTTCTTTTGTAACAAAATCTTGCCTTGTGTTTTATAAAAGGCAGTGAGTTGCTTAGTTTAAAGGATCATAATTTGTTGAAACAACAAAAATTAAATTGGAACATCACCAATTTATTTCTTTACTCTACATTTTTTGTTCAATTCCATTATAAAGACTTGTATTTACTATAGAGATTGATAATGCTAAAGAAAGTAAAGGTCATTACAAATCATACATTTTTTGTGGATGTAATTTGTTCATTCCTATTGAAATAATCAATTTGTTGCACTAGATTTGGGTGCATTTTGAAATTATCTCAATGGTGAATGGTTTTGTTTCTTTAAACTCTTGCATTATTTTGAATGTAGCTATAAAGTAATCTAGTGAAATATAAAATAGTTAATGCTTTAGCTTTTCTATTTCTAAGTATATGTGTGGGTAATAACTAGGAGCAATTAATTTCTTAGGCTTTATCTTTTCTTACCTTGATCTTATGAAGTTTATTCTTGAAAATACTTGAATTATTTGAAGTTTAAAAGTGATGCAAGAATTATGTTAGGATCATTACATCATTGATTGTTCGTTGAAAGAAAATTTGAATACTAGTAGGCCCCCTATGTTAAAACATCAATTGCACAACAAACCCTAAGAGAACATAGTATGTCAACACTTGGCATTCCTAAGCCTTGGGATAGATAAATTATTAATTGAATTTGGTGATTCTTTCAAGATATATAGGTTCTAGTGTTCAAATACAAATGTTTTATCTACATGTTGTGTGTGTAACAACCACATCAATAGGTATATTTTTTCAAAAAAACATGTTATGTTTCTATATTTGTTCTTTTTTGTACTAGTGTTTTACTTCATTTTCTTTTCTTTAAACATCCTCATGATAATTAAAAAATAAATTCGCAATTATTATATTCTACCCATTTATCTTCTAAATAAATTTATCTTCATGCTAGGTCATTTTAACTACATTGCTCAAGTTTGAAACTCCCACTTGATTCCCAAAAACACTTACCGCATCATTCTAGATAAAACAACTTAACTCTATCTACTTTGCATTGAATGGACTAGCTTGAAGAGTTTGTATACCAAGTGTATGGAAAAAACTCAAATGTATAATTGCATAGTAACTAGGAATATGTGCTCAACAACAAAGAATGTTTGTACAACTCTAACTAGTTGCACAAAAATTATAAAATAGTTACATTGTAACTTAAAAATATTGAACATCAATTATATGTCTTACTACTAAAGTGAAATACAATTATCCAAGACCTTATTAGTTCATCCAAGCATTCTATTTATCAAAAAATTAACTAAAATTATATCATTCATTCTTTATTCTATTTTTAGGTGATGTAAGATCACTCATGGACATGGATGCTCTTACATCACATTGTTATAACTACACACACTAGTACCATAATGTCACATACTCACATAGTTATTCAACTACATGTTAAAATATTGTTCTAGTGGCTTAACCAAGGTGAGTTCCTAGATGTGCTACACACACTCCTCTTTACCCTTTTCTACATTTTACAAGATCTATAAAACATGAGATAGGTGCTAATAGTTGTAGTTATTTTATGTTAGAAAGTACAAAGGTTACAACTACAAGAGTATAGGAAGATAGAACACTAAGAATACATCCAAGAATTATATTTATACAAAATCCAACTTAAATCCTCTCATCTATCCTTTATTCTAATTTTAGGTGATGTAAGATTACTCATGCACATGTATGCTCATATATCACATTATTATAGCTTCATACACTAGTGCCTTAAATTCACACACAAAAATCTATTCAATTACTTCATGTTAAAAAATATACTGATAGATTGGCCAAGGTGAGTTCGTAGATATGTTATACACACTCCTCTTTCCCCTTTTCTATATTTTACAAGAACTAAAAAGTTGAGATGGGCGGTCACCTTTGTGTCATACTGCACCTCCTGTGCAGGAAAACCCTCATTTATTGTGTGTACGGCCACATTTACTGCAGTTTCTTGTTTCAATATGCCTTCAACCAGTTCTAACCCAACAATTCTTGTTGGTGTTAGCGGTTCAATGGCGATAATCAATGGCTCCTCCTCTGAACAAGCATCCTCGAAAACTTATTCTGAAAGTATTTCACAAGGTCACTGTCTTGATTCACCTGTTGATGTGGTTTTTCCGTTACCAGAATTTTATTCTTCCTGTCAATGGCTTGAGCAATACACCCTTGGGTATTTTGTTGGGAGAACTCCCCCTGAAAGTGTGCTTAAAGATTGGGTTAACAAGGCTTGGGTCCCTCATGGGGTCCGCCTTGATATGGTCCAAAACTTGACCAAGGGTTTCTTTTTGTTCTGCTTTGCGGAGGTCAATCATGTGCAGGCCATCTTAAGCCATGGGCACTGGTATGTCTAGTCCTCTCTGTTAGTTTTTTCAGGCATGGACTCATGACTTTGCTGTCTCAAATGACACCAATTTTTCTAGTCTGGATTGAATTTCTTGGTCTTCCCTTGCCTTGTGTGCCTTTTTTGAATAGTATAGCCTCCTCATTGGGGAGGGTTATCTGCATTGAGCTAGATAGATTCTTTTAGGCCCGCCCCCAAAAGAGGGTTTGTGTGGAAGTTGACCTTTCCAAAGATTTAAAAGACTCCATTGATATCCAAATTGGAGCTTTCCACCACACCCAGAAGGTCACCTATTTTAATTTTCCCAACACGTGTTATAAGTGTCAGTCTGTGGACCACAAGATAAAGGACTTCCCTTTAGCACTACATCATAACCTTCTCCACCACGAGATGCTGAAAAGCCTCATTTGGTGAGTGCATCTACTACCAAACCTGAGGCAAAATGGACTATGATTACAAACTGAAAGAATAAGTCCACTAGTTTCGGGTTGGGTCCTATGACCTCTGAGCCAGTGAAAGGTATTTCAAACCCTTCTGTGAAGGGGAAAGAAGCTTTGGTTGGAGCCGATTATGTCTCCCAGCAGTCTAGTCCAAAGGCTACGCCTCAGTCAGCTGTTATCATGCTAACACAGCCGAATGTGGTTTCACAGCCGAATGTGGTTGAACAGCTGAATGTGGCTTCTCCTATAATAGGAGCTCACTAGTGTTCTCACAGCCCCTCCCCCCTAGGGAAGAAGGGGAATATGTCCAGGAAAAATAAAGGATGTCCTCCCCATCCATCCAGATTGGATTAGTTCCACCAGAATTTTAACAGAATCATTTTTCTTCTCTCAATGAAGAGGAATCAGATTTTGACAATATGGAGGAGTTTTACTCATTAAGTTCCTTTCATGGAATGTTCGAGGTCTGACAGACCTCTCCAGAAAGTATTATGTCAGGGATACCTTGTGTAAGTACTCTGGTGTTGAAGTGCTTTGTCTCCAGGAAGTTAAAATCTCTAGTTTCTTGCTTGTTGCAGCTTGTCACTCTATTTGGCCAGCCAGTCGAATGTTCTGTACTACCCATGATGTTGGGCATGGTGGAGCTATCACCCTTTTGGCCCCACAATGGCACTCTTCTGTGGTTGACCATGGGTTTGATCCCACTCATCATCTCATTTGGATCCTTCTCAACATTGATAATCATTCTTTTGGGATTATTAATGTCTATGCTTCTAATGATGTTGTGGAACGCTCTTTGCTCTAGTGTTGGCTTGTTGATTCTTTACTAGTTGCTACCTGGTTACTCTGTGGGGATTTCAATATGGTGGAAATGGCATCTGACAAAGATGGAACTCTTCCATTTAGATGGATAGCTGGGGAACAGGAGGCGTGGTTTTACATGCACAATAAATTGGGGCTTTTTGATCCCAATATTGGTCACCGCCATTCTCATTCTCTCTGGCACACTTGGTGCAATTTTTGTGCCAGTTCTGACAAAGTATTTAAGTGCCTTGATTGTGCCATGATCTCAATGCAATCTTTTTTCTCCTTTGATAGCTCCTCTCTCTCGGTTAAGCCGTTAGTGGATGTGACCTTTTCAGATCATTTCCCCATTTCCTTTTTCATTGAATGGGACACTTGACAGCCTCGTACATGTAAAACTCAGTTTTTTTTAAACACATCTTTACTTTGCCTTAAGCCTACTTTGGCCCACATTCACAGAGTTTGGAATTTGGAGTGTAGGCCAGCTCATCATACAAGTTGGATTTCTTGGTGGAATGAAGCTATCATTCGAACGACTAGATTTTTGTGCATTTATGGGTGCCATCTGGCTATTTTTTGCCAGTGATCTTATGAGGCTACCACCGCTAACCTCTATGCTACCTCTAAGGCTTTGGTAGCCAGCCCCTTTTCCCCTCTCTTCAAGTTAGGGTGGCGGAGATAAGGCACAAAAAGTAAATTGCTGATAGCTATGCTACTTGAGGAGCGCAAATCAAAGCCCGGTTGCACTGGCTAAAAGTTGGTGATCGTGCCTCCAAAGAGTTTTTCTTGGCTCTGCATGCCAAGCACACATCCTCGAGCATTAAAAAAATTAAAGATGGTACTCAAGTGCTCTTTGAGCTTCTTGACATTCTCTAGGCCTTTGTGCATCATTATTAGCAAGTTTTCACTGCACAGGAAGTCATGTCTGTGCGACAGCAGGTCCTTTAGGATTGCCTTGTTGTAGTGCCACATAGCTTTCTTTAGCTCAATTTTTTTTTGCGATCAAATTTTATTAGTTGATGGTCTCAAAGAGGTTGTGTATTCCATGGTTGATGACAAAGCCCCAAGAATTGATGGATTCCCTTGTGAATTCTACAAATCCATGTGGGACAATATCGGGCATGATCTGCATCAAGTTTACTTAGAAGCATTTCACTCTAATTTTCTGGGTAATTTAATTAATAAAGGTAACATAAAATTCATACCTAAACCAGGTGACCCAAAAGACATTTGTAACTGGCAACCTATCACGCTTCTTAATGTCTCCTACAAGATTATTTCCAAGGCCTTGTCTCTTAAAATCAACCATCTTCTACCTCAGATTGTGCCCAGAGCAAACTGGGTTCATCAAATCCAAATTTATTCTAGATAATATCATTGTTGTCTGGGAAGGCATGGAATGGGCCAGGTGCTCAAACTAGAAAGTTGTGTTCATTAAGATTGAATTTTCCAAGGCTTATGATCGGATTGAATGGCCGTTTATCTTGGCTATGTTACAAGCCCTAGGTTTTGGACCCAATTTCATTCAATCTGTTCGAATGCTCTTTGCGGATGCCTCAACATATATCACCATCAATGGTCACCAATCCTCTACCTTTGGAATTTTTTGTTCCATTAGGCAAGGGTGCCCACTAGCCCCCTCTTTATATGTGCTTGTAGCCGAGGGTTTTGGTTATCTTTTGGCCAATGTTGTTTCCCAGCGGTGAGTCAAGGGCATTTCCCTGCCCAATTCTCAGGCTCAGCTTGTTAATGGCCATTTTTATAATGACTCATTTCTCACCAATCTAGAAGATGAAGACTCTGTTGCTGCGGCTCTTGAGTGTCTTAATATTTTTTATCTTGCCTCCGGCTCTGCCATCCAGTGGCATAAAAAATTTTGTTACCGAAAATCTATCTTTCCCTCCCCTCCATGGCTGTAGCAGTATGGTTGGAAATGGATTGTGCCTGGCGAAGTGTTTCGGTTTTTGGGTATTCCCTTTGCTTTTCAAGCATCTCTGGCTGAGCTTTGGCAAGCCGTGCTCTCCAAAGTTGAGCAGAAACTTACTTATTGGGTTACTAAGCCTCTTTCTTGAGCTGGGAATTTCCAAGTGTGTTCCAAAATCCTAGCAGCCATCCATGTCTACTATTCTTCTTGTTGGGCCCCCTCCAAAGCAGCCTATGGCAAGATTGAGAAGCTACTTCGTGATTTTCTCTAGGCCTCCTCTGAAACTCATTGAGGGTTTCATCGGGTGGCTTAGGAATTTTTGTCTTCCCAAAGATTTGGGAGGCCTTGGGCTTCTTTCTACTCAATGGAAAGGGACTACTCTATGTGTTAAATGGATTATTCATGCCCTTACTGGGAATGAGTCCTGGAAAATTCTTCTCAGGCATAGTATTCAATCTAGTTTCCTTGTTCATAGACCTACCTGGAAGGGGATTGGCTTTCAAACCCTTCTGGTCATGAATGAACCAATCCAGATTGTTGGGAATTTTGTTATCAAAAGTATCTGGCAGGGCTAGGAAACTGTCAAATCTTGGCTCTGCTAGGTTGGCTCTGGTTTTTGAGATGGGTTGTCTCTCAACCAGCATAATGTTTGGTGGTCACCTCTTTTTTCTAGTAATGGTCAACTGGTGGCTAAGTTACCAAGGATTAAGGTGCTCAGATTTCACAAGAAGGGTATTCAGACCCTGCATTAAAAATTTTCCAGACCCACCATGTGTATCATGTCATGGGATGCTTTTCGTGCCCAGTATAGGTTTCAAAACTAGGACCATGCTACTTATGATGATCTGGTGAATGTCATTCCTATTGAGATGCTTCATAAGGTTATAATTCATGGGACCAAACCTTGGTGGAAAGACTGGAAGTGGTTTCTAGACACCCCTTTCAGGAGCTACAAGCCTCGGCTTGGTTATAGGTGGCTCTCACCACATTTTCCTATGATTTAGATTTTGAACCAGAGGTGGCTTCTTCAATCTCCTACTCATGTCTAGCGTAAAATATATTCTACCACTTGGTTTGCAAGTGTTGAGCTAAAGCTCGTCAACTTTGCTTGGTGTATTCTTTTCCAAGGCTTGCCTATGGGCTCTTGGCTGGTTCACCTGGGGGTCTGGGACCCTTGTTGCCCTTTTTGTGGGCAAGCTGAGAATTTTAAACATCTTTTCTGGTTTTTTCCCAGAGCTCAACAAATTTGGACTTGGATTCATGACTTTTTTCAGCCCTTTTGGCCAGAACCTTTCTCCTGGCATATGGTGCTACTTGGATATTCTCCCAGAATTCCTACAAAATTCACCTAGCTCTGGCACACTTTTAGGGTGGAAATTCTTATCAATATTTGGAAGGACAGAAATGCTTGCATTTTTTCACATTCTCAAGTGGATATTCATATTTCTCTATATGCTAAAGCTATGATTTGCTCTAATATGCTTTTACAGGTTCAAGTGCTAGCTAACAAAGTTGCACTTGAGGTTGCTCACCTTCAGGTTCTTCTAGATCACCGAGGAAATGCCCCTTGTACTATTGCTCAGGTCCTTACCTCGCCCACCTATTCCCATGGCCAGTCACCCTCCAAGGGCCGATAGCAGAGTGGCTCTACGTGTCCCCATTCCCAGCCCCTGCCTCGGCGAGATTCTCGCACTCCTTGGTGTAACCGCTCTCCTCCGTCACGAGCTACTCAAGGGTGGCCTTCTGGCAGTGCTTTGGGGAGCATTGGTGGTAGTGGGTGGCCCTCTGTAGATCCTCCTGCTTCTAGCTCTAGGTGGGCAAGTTTTGATAAAACATTCCCGCGTATGGCGCTTGCTATCTCGCCCTGGGGTGAGGAAGAAGATAAAGGAAAAAAAGATGTTGATGATGGTTGGGGTCCTCCTCCCGACATCACTCCAAACCTCGCTGATGTATGGGGAGAAATTTGGATGACAGAGACCCTCCTGGCTCTACTGGCACTGCTCTGGCTGCTTAATGGCCTTTTTTAGCTTTGTTATTTTGGGCTTCTGGGCTTATCCCATGTTATTTGTTAGTTTTCTGGGCTTTTCCCATGTGACTCTTGGGGTGTACCTCTCTACCACCCACCCTTTTTTTGTGAATATGTATGTTTATATTTTATTAATATAGCTACCTGCCTATTCATCAAAAAAAAAAAGTTGAGATAGGTGTTGAAAATTGTAGGTATTTTATGTTATCAAGTCCAAATGATACAATTGCAAGGGTATAGGATTCTAACATACTAATAAATTAGTGCATAATATAATACACTAATGTAAGAGTGATTCTTCATCACATGTGGTTATCTTTGATGAGCAGCTGAAAATTTATGAGGTTTCTACAATTTAGTCATCTTTTGTTTCTTTCTAACAAATATTTTTAAAATTGGTTTCTCTAACTCTAATCTCATTTCCTTTCTAATAATATTGCAACTTCTACTTTCACATTTTATCCATTTGATTAAATATAAAATAATATTTTTATTGATATATATACATACATACATATACATACTTACATACACACATATGAAATGATGAAAAATAGGTGACCCAAAATGGTACTATATGGTGCACCTAGTCTCCTATATTTCATTCAATATGTGAGCTATAATGTGAAAATAAGAAACATAAATCCAATCTAACCCAACTACCAATCAAAAGGAAGATTTAGAGAGGGTCAAATTCTATGTACCTTTCACCAAAAGTGTGTTTTGAAACCTCATTGAGGACTCATTCGCCATATGGCGAATGGGTCCTGGCTAGGGCTCTAGAAAATCAATTTATGGGTTTTGCTCCTCTCAGTCTACACTCCTAGATTCTAGTCGAGCACTATTGAAATGATAGAAATAAATCCTATAGCTTAGTTTTGTGATTTGAAAACTTTCTTAGCAACTTTGACAACTTTGGCAATTTTTCTCTCCAATAGATCTTCAAAATAAAACTTGTAATCACACATCAAAGAGGAGAGAAAAATGTTGTTTGTTAGGGAATAGGGCTTTTCCTTGGTTAAACCCTATTTCAATAATTAAACCTTATGATGAAATAATGAAACATGAAGGATGAAACATGAAACATGAAACAATGATACCTTGTTTGAAACCTTGGATAAAAAATCTACAAACTAGCATGAAGTGTTCTCAATGAATGTAGATCTTGATCATGAAACTTGATTAGAGATTAGTCCTTTGAAATGATTGATTGATCTTGAATGCTACATCACCACATTAGCTCAATAACATGCATGATGCACTAAACCTTTGACATGATGAAATGAATCTTGATTGATGTAATAATCTTCAATAATTTTCCCTTGAATGCCTTGAAAATGATCTTGAATGCTCTTGATCTCATAAACTTGATATTATTCTTAGAGACTCAAAATTTCTAGATCTTAGTTATGAAACATAGTGAAATAACCTTGTATTTATACATATCTTAACATTAATTCCTAAAATTCAAATATCACAAGCTGGCATTGAATCATGGATTTGAAATCATTAAAATACAACCAAAAGAATATTTCAAGGAGGGGTCCTAGGTCTAGGTGAGGACCCATTCACTATGTGGTGAATGGGTTCTAGGCTACTCACCTAGGACACACTTTAGGAAATGTGAAATTTCATGTGAAAATAGGGTCCTAGGACCTAGTGAGGACCCATTCGCCATGTGGCGAATGGGTCTTAGGTCACTAACCTAGGACACACTAAAGTGGCTTAGTGAGAAATTCATGCCTATGTATCAGGTCTCAACATAAAATGAGAAAGTCACGCCTATGTTTCAGCTCTCATCATTCTAACCATACCATATCTATCCCCTTGATAACTTCAATAAGGCACAACAAGATGAAATAAGACAAAGGGGGTCAAAAATGAGAGAATCATATTAGGCTCTCAAACTATATCAAATCTATCCTCCTAATAACTTAAATAAGGCACCACAATGCAAGGAAAAGTTCCACAAGCAAGCAAGTTGTGCTATGCTAGGTGGCCTTGAATTATGGTTTCAAGCTTCACAAGGTCAACAAATTTCATTATGCCAAACACTTATGAACATTTTATATCTATATATATATAGGTTTTTGTTCAAAGGGATTTCACTTCGTTCATGTAAGATCTTCTTCTTAGGGAACATCGTGCCTAATGTCTCCAAGAGAGGACAAGTCAAGAGTAGAAGTTTCACAACTTAGGGAATGCAATGTGTCACATCACCACTAAGAGGAAATTCATACGCTAAGAAATATTGCACTCTTGGAGGACATCAAACCTAATGACACCACCAAGAAAAGGGAACATCACAAGAAAAAATAAAATTGCGCCATGAAACATGAAAAATGTCAAAAGATATTAACGATGTATGCCCCCACTTTAAAGCAGTTTCTAACACCATTGTTGTGAGAAATTGCTTTAAATTAGCCAATGTTTACTCCTAAGACATGAGAGATTCCTCAGAAATCCCTATGCCATGTCATATATTTCTAAAATAAAGCTACGTCGCAAAAAAGGAAAGAGGGGTTGCCTCCAAAAATACATAAGGGATCTACAAATTCAGGGTTAATATATCTTTGCTACAATGCTGTTATAGAGACATCATAAATACTTAGAACTTGAACATGCCTTTTGTCATCCCCAAAAGGAAAACAAAAGACAAGTGAAAAAGATAAAATGTTTATGACATGTAGAAGAATGTAGATACAAATAGAGGAATGCACAAAAAGAGAGATATACATCAAACAAAACAACACGAGGGATCACATTATGCATATGCAATCACATAAAGAAACATGAAAATGAAAACAATGCAAAAGACTAGTAAGACATATGGGATTCAACCTATAGCAGGTCATCCACATCCCAATCTTGATCAGTATATACAGGAGGCAGACAACTAGCCAAAGGGACAAAACCAAGTTTCAAACTAGGGGAAGCACCAAGTTCAAAACTCTTATTGGTAGAATTTTCATTTAACTTCATATAAGAAGAAAACAATGAATTCAACTCATTATGAACTTCCTCATCAATTTTTGTAATATCAATGACATCATCTAAGTTAATCACAATAGGAGTTCAAATGATAATGTCTCTACAAGGTTCTTAGCTACTTTACAATGAGGGTAAAGAGTCATCATGCATTGCTTCAGGTAAGTTTGGATTTTGATTTTCTATGTTGCTCTTTTCTTACCTTAGGGGAGGAATGGAAGGAACCATAGGAGGTTGTTCAACCACTTTCTCTTTAGCTTTGCAAACTTGTTCAAGTTTATGAGGCACAATGGGATTGTTTTGATTTTCTCATGGTCTCTTATAGAAAATAGTAGGCTGATTTGTCATAGGTTTCTCTTGGATATTTGGAAGTGATTTTGGTTCAATCATTGGTCCATCAAGGATAGGTGGCTCAATCACGAGTGGAGGCATGTTTCTAAGGGATAAATATTCTATGTATTTCACCTTAAACTTTTTATATGCTTTGAAAAAGTAGTCCTCATGAGGTCTAATAGGTTCAATAGGATTAGGCCAAAAGAAATCCAATGAAAATTTTCCACGAGAAGACACAAGATTAAAGCCACTATGTTGTATAGTAAAGATCTCATTGCCAAAGGGAAAATTTAAACATTTATGCACAACCAATGGGACAAAATTCATGGAGCAAAGTCATGGATAGCCTAACTTCACACAAAATTTGTCCAATGATGGGATGATGGTGAATGATAAAATTAATGTTTTCAATCTAAAATTTAGAGGGAGATTTATCGATCCCATCACAAGACAAGAACAACTGTTATGTGTTTTGATCCATGCTTTTGATTTGACATATGTATCTTGATATAGCTCATGCACAAATAGGAATTCTTCAGTGATCACATTCTACACACAAGTGGGATCAATTAATATCCCATTAGTAAGTTTGTCATTGGTTCTTCCACCTATGCATAGAGGACCATTGGGTGCATGTTTGCTTATGTAATTTTTGTGAAAAATCAATATCAAGAGGCATTTTGGTTGAGCCCTTACGAGGTTTAGCTTTGATAAATGACACTACTTTAACTTTTTTGTCCATATTTTCATCTTTTTTTATTTCATCATCCATGTTAACATTCATCACCTCATTCTTTGTTTCACTAGCTTTGACAAATGAAATGGAATGTTTCGGCATGGGATTTGTAAATATTTGTAAGTTTTGGTTAGGAGGAGCTACAAAATTATCACCTTGATCATTCACACCTCCAATTAGAAGATGATTAGAATCAATGAGGTCTTGCATGAGATGTTAAATATGCTTACAATATTATGTATCATGTCCATTTTGTTGGTGATAATGGCAATAATAATTTGGTCTATAATTTATGGGTAATAGTTTATTAGGATCAAGAGCTCTAACAGGGGGTAGAGAAAGCATATTCTTTTCCAACATCTATAACATGATATTATGAAGGGTATTGGGATAGAGGGGTAAATTTTCTATTCCTATCCACAAAGGTAAAAGGAGTTGTTGTCTTTATGGTAGGCACTTGGTTATCAACTTGTTGATTTGGTTGAGGGGAATTAAGCTACAAAATTCCCGTATTCTATTTCTTGAAAGGTTGGTAACTATTTTCAGGTGTGGATTCTGGATTTTTAGAACAACTAGGGGGATTTTCATATCATGACCATAAGCTAAATTCTAATAATCATGAAGGGTTGTACATAACTGTGTGAAGGATGAGAATTTTAACATCTCAAGTTTGATTTGGATTTTTCTTTGTAAATTGGCAATAAATATTCATTGGAGGCTGACATTAGGAATATTAATGTTTATTTGTTAATAAAGCATATGATAGTGTGTTATGAAATTGGTAACCTTTTCATCATCCTTTTTCTTGCATGTCATTAAATCGGCTAGGGTCATCTTGGGACCCATGTGAATGTGGACGGTTGTAAAAGGAATCAATAAGCTCATTGAATGAGTTTATTAATTTTTTCAGTAAACAGAAAAACCACTCTAGAGCTCCTTCAATGACCTAGGGAATAGTTTAGCCAAGAGCTTATCTTCAAAGATAAAGTCACTACATAGGGTTGTATAATTGAAAATATGGCTAACAAGATCTCCTTTCCCACCATATTTATCAAATGTAGGAACTTCTATAGCTTGTGGAATTTGTGTTCTCAATATCCCTAGGGATAATGGGTTGGTTTTGATGTATTGTGAAGGTTGACCATTATTTTATTTTTGTATGGTTGTGATTGGTTTTTGAAGGGCTAACATGTTTTACAAAAGTGTGTTAATGATGGCATCATTGTTGTTATTGTAAGGTGGGGGGGAGTAAGGTGGAGTGGTGTATGTATGTGGAGGGAAAGTGAATCGTAAATTTATGTGGGAGGATGGTTGAGGAGATATTGGTATTTGAATGTACAAATCTAGAAGGATTCCCTATGGAAATACCTCAGGAAGTATTGGCATTGCTAGTAGGTTTAACAGTTGTGGTAACTTGAGTACTAGTGTATGTAGGAATGGAAATGGGAATTGTAGGAGGAATTGAAGTTCCACATTGACTTTGATTATACCCCAAACCTTGAGTACAACTAGTCATGGTAGGGATGGTGTTGTTAACACCATTCACATTCGTTGTAGGTATGAAATTCATGGGAAATGAGGTATGCATGTTATGATCCATAGAGGGTTGATTATCAACACTATTAGAAAGAGAGTTAGAAAACCCATGATTCATGGTGAATGGTGTATCATAGGATGACATGAGTCTTCAACTATGTCCCACAACAGTATTGCTAATAGGACACCAAGATGTAAAGGTCATGCAAGAAATTTCACAAACTTAGTGTACACACCCAAAATGTAAAGAGGGTAAAGTGCAATGTAATGACCTAAAATGTAATGTGTAAATGCAATTTTTTAGATTCTAAACAAGGTAATTTTTTTATTACACTGTGTAACAATCTGAATATGAAATCTTGTAAATGCAATTTTCAAAAAATACAATGCACTAAATGTACCAAATTAAGCTATATATGATGAAATTAATGAAATAGAAACTTTGTAAACAACAAAAAATATCTGAAAGCAACAAACAAAAGCACAAAAATGAAGATTTTAATGCTAAAAAAATTAGATTATGGCCTTATCAGGGACTCATTTTCCCTAGGGAGAATGGGTCCTAGATTAGGGTTTTGAAACAACTTTTGACATATTTATAAGTGTTTTCCAATGGTTTTTCAGATTCAAGTTTGTTTTAGCAAGATTCGGTTTTAGTTTTCTATGAAATTTAATATGAAATGCAAATGCAAATTATGAAAAAATGATATTCTAAAAGACCTAGTTTGATATGCAATTTTTGTTTCAATTTTCAAAAGCAAGTTTATATGATCTAAATGATATGCAAGATGATTGAATTCTTTTTTCTTTTTCATATTTAAAGAATGCAAATAATGCAATCCCAAAACCCTAGATGCAATGCAAAGTTGAATACAAACTAGACACCCTAAATGAGACCTAATTTAGTGTAAATGAATGCAAGATCTAAATCTAGGATGAAAAGGACTCCAAAGTCTAAAAACTGTTGTGCTCAAAAGGTCGGGTTCACCAAAATGAGATGGGTGGAAAATAGGTTACCCAAAATAGGACTATATGATGCACCTAATTCTCCTATATCTCATTCAATATGTAAGATATAATGTACAAATAAGAAACAAAAATCAGATCTAACCCAACTACCAATCAAAAGGAAAATTTAGAGAGGGTCAAATGCTATGTGCCTTTCACCAAAGTGTTTTTTCAAACCTCACTGAGGACTCATTCACCCTATGGAGAATGGGTCCTTGCTAGGGCTCTGAAAAATCAATTTTTGGGTTATGTTCCTCTTAGTTTGCACTCCCAGATTCTATTCAGGAACTGTCAAAATGTTGGAAATAAATCTTGTAACTTAGTTTTCATGATTTGACAACTTTCTTAGCAACTTTGAAAAATTTGACAACTTTTGCAATTTTTCTCTCTAATAGATCTTCAACCTAAAACTTGCAATCACACATCAAAGAGGAGAGAAAAATATTGTCTGTTAATGAATAGGAGTTTTCCTAGGTCAAACCCCATTTTGTTAATTAAACCTTATGATGAAACAATGAAACATGAAGGATGAAACATGAAACATGAAACAATGATACCTTGTTTGAAACCTTGGATAACAAATCTACAAACTAGCATGAAGTGGCCTCAATGAATGTAGATTTTGATCATGAAACTTGATTAGAGATGATTCCTTTAAATGCTTAAGTGATTTTGAATGCTACATCACCACATTAGCTCAACAACATGCATCATGCACTAAATATTTGACATGATGAAATGAATCTTGATTGTTGCAATAATCTTCCCTTAAATGCCTTGAAAATGTTGTTGAATGCTCCTGATCTCATAAACTTGCTATTATGCTTGGAGAGTTAAAATTTCTAGATCTTAGTTATGAAACATAGTTAAATAACCTTGTATTTATACATATCTTAACATTAATTCCCGAAATTCAAATATCACAAGCCAACATTCAATCATAGGTTTCAAATCATTAAAATACCACCAAAAACATATTTCAAGGAGGGGTCCTAGGTCTAAGTGAGCACCCATTCACCATGTGTTGAATGGGTCCTAGTCCAATCACTTAGGAAACACTTCGAGAAATGTGAAATGTCATGTGAAAATAGGGTCCTAGGACCTAGTGAGGACCCATTTTCCATGTGATGAATGGGTGCTGGGTCACTAACCTAGGAAATAAACCTTCTAAAATTAGGTGTTGTGTAATGACATTTATGAATGCCAGGTTTTATCCCTTAAAATGTATATTTAATTAGGCTTGGATTTGAATTAAATGGTCCAATTAAGGAAAATTAACCTTAATTAATTAATAAAGCCCTAGGTTAGTGTGAAAGTGTAAAGATACACTTTACAACACCCTAAATAAGGCACAATTAAGTCCATTTATTTTAAAAGGTTCCTAAATTTAATGTGAATGTGCGAAACACATTACAACACTAAATCAAGGTAACATTAAGCTTCATTTTAATTATTAATTATTCCCAAATTAAGAAAAAAGTGATACTTTTTCCGTTACTACAACATACAAACATGCATGCATACATTTATACATACATACATACATACATACATACATACATGCATGCATGCATGCATGCATGTATGCATACAAACATAGTTCAAAGGGTAAACTAGGGTCCCTAGCCCTTTACATCACAAAACTTAGAGAAAACCACTACCATAGTAGCACAAAAAAAAAAAGTAGTAACATGTATCTTAAGAACAACACATAAGGAGCATTAAACATTAAATCATATAAAATATAGCTATATATATCAATATATTCTTATCCATGGAGGTTTATTAGACCCTCCCATTCTTTTGAGAGAGAATTTAACTTGGTTTCCCAATCTTATTATCTCGAGTGCTTGATTTAACTTCCTTATTTTTTCTTGAGTTCTCCATATTTTCCTTTGCTGTCTTTTTTATCTTTTAAAGTTTAACTTATGATAAAATAATTATAATTTTTGTTGAATATATCTCATGTATTTTCTTAGATTAACCACTTTAAAAATAATATTTTTTTATTTTATTAATTTTTTTCCTCATGTTTTCCAAACTTTCAATCAACTTAACCCATTTAAAGTTACACTTAGTACAAGTTGTTGCTTTAGATTTGTCTACTAGATAATTCACTAGCATACTTTCATTCTCCATATTATCCATAGGATCTTCAAATATTTTTTCTATCTTCTTCATTATTTTTAGAGCAATTAAAACTATAATTTATGGTTTCATCAATAATAAAACACTTTGGTTTCAAATAGGATAATTAGAGCGGAGAAACTAGGAGAGATTGTTTTTTAAAAAGAATTTGTTGTCAATTATTTGAATCTATGACTCTCAAATTTTCCTGTAATATCAATTTGAACTTCCTTTCTAGATTAATGCCTTTTTCTATTTCCTAGCATTATTAACTTTATCAAACACATAAGTGTATAATACTAGTTTACTTTCTTATCCTATTACTACTAGGCTTTGCATTCACAAGAGAAGGGATAAAGGTAGCATCAATGGTAACATCAACAATATTTGACTTGATTTTGACATTCTCAAATTTGCCACTCTTTTTTTTTTTTGAGATGTAGAGCCAACATTATCATCAATTCATTTACCACTATTTTAGTTAAAAATTTGAACCATCATTATTATAAAGTACTTCACCACTAGTTTTGTGAGAAGAAAAACTAGCATTATTGGAATTTCCTTTTAAAATAATGGGACTCTCTCCTTTTCTATTGGTTTTATGCCTTGCACACACATGCCTTATTTTTCCTTAGAAAAATGAGTACCTCCTTTCTTTTATTTTCTTTTGATTCTTTGCTTATTTCCTTGATGTGTTTTCAGGACTTATTTTTATTTTTATTTTTTCCTTGTGCTTTAATTTGGGTAATTTGCCTCTTGTTTAGCTTTTGGATTTGGTCATCTTGTTATGGCTAAAAAAAATTGCTAAAACCCCAATTATTTTCTTAGAGAACAAATTTTTTATAGGTTTGATGCATAACCATTATTAGAATTTTAGATTTGGTCATCCTAATATGACTATAAATGAATCTCCAAAACCATGATGTGCAAAATGGGATGTGATGTCACCCAAGGTTGTTCCTTATCTTTGTATTAATGATAATTTTCTCATGCATTATCTTGGGTTTTGTTCTCATTTCCACCTTTTTTTGTTTCTTTTTCTTTTGAGTTTTGGTGTGCACTCAATCTATTGAAAATTTTCTAACTCCTTGCAAATAATTTTCTTAGTAAATTTCTCATGTTTTGGTGAGATATTTTTAGTAACTGAGTTTGTGATTTCCAATTTGTTTATTTGTTGTATGCAATATTGCTTCTCTATTCCTTATTGGTGCTATTAACCAGGTAGGGTTGTAATATTTCTTGGTTTTTTAATGGTGGAATTTCATTTATTTTCTCATTTTTTTCTTTAGTTTTTATTTTGTGTATCATATGTTATGGCTTCTTTTTTATTTTGCAAATTTTCTTGTCTTTATTTCATTTTCATTTTCATTGCTTTGCATTGATTTCATTTCCTTTTATGTTTCACTAGTCTTTATTTGTGTTCAATAGTTGTAATTTATATTTCTTCCTCTAGCACATCTATTTTTCATCTTTGTGAAAATTTAAGGTAATTTTTTACTTATGATTTCATTCTAGCATCAAAATTTTGTAAGTCTTGACACTTGACATCAAACTTTCAAATTTTTCTTTAACCATCCTATTTTAGGATGATTTCTTTGAGATACTTTAAGCGTCAATTACATGCTTATTATTCATTCATCTCTTTCAAATTCATTTTGACCATCCTTGTTCCTAAGTATTTGTTTAATGGTATCTCCAAAGTCTCATTCCTTATTAGTATATAATATATAATTATCTATTAGGATTGAGATTCCATCCATACCCTAATTTTGGTACTTATTTAATGAATTATTTGATGTTTAGTCCTTAATCATTTTATATTGTATTATTCATCAATTTCATGAGTTTAGGAATACCATGATTTGGGTTTTTGTTCAGTGGGTTCTCTAAAGTTTGATCCTTTCATTTAACATTATATTATTCAATGGGATTGCGAATTTAGGCTTATCATTATTTATGTATTTTTTAATGATATCTCTATTTATGTTATCTATTAGGATTTGAGCTTGGAATACTAATATCAATGGTGCATGATAAATGATATTCCCAATCATCAACTTTTCTATTTTGTCTTTTACACCTTTTTAAATTTGGGGATGTAGAGACACTCTTATTTTGTTACTTTAAGCATAGATTATGAGACACCCTAGAACTCTAATCCTCTTACTATTTTACTTTCTTGGGATCAAGAGTTTGTTGTATTTACACTTATTTTCCTTCAACTATATTAGATTAAAATTGCATGCTTAATAGGGTGTTTTGGTTTGTGCTATTAAAAATTATAATTTTGGGATCCATGATACTCTTGGTATGAATCATTTGAAGATATCAAGGCCTAAATATTTAATGGTTTGCATTAATATTTATACACTTAGTGGTATAATTTTTTTATATGTCTCTAATGGTATTATTAAAGCCTTTTCTATTCAATTCACTATTTTTATCAAGTTATTTCATTGTTTAACTCTTACTTATGATTTGTGAATTTACAAGTGGGTTGTTCATATATTTTGGCATAGCTCAAATATATTATTATTGAATAATCTAATATTTTCATGTGTTCTTGGTAGTGCGCATGTAAGGATGAGAATCGTCAAAAAAATAAAAATGAACTATAAATATAAAGGTTATCATCCTTCTTCAAATATTTTATCCCCTTAGGATGACATTATAGATACTAACTTGGGAAATGTAGATGTTTAGGAGTTCATGAAGCAAGTTATTGTAGAAGGAGATAAATTTTTCATGGCCCAATACATAGAAAAATTATGATTGGTTTATAGATAAAATATCCCCAAATTCTCTCCATTCTCTTGTAACTATTTATAACTTGTTCTTAGAGATATGAATAGAAGTAGATAAAGTTGTTTGGCCTTGTTGGAAAAAAATATATATTATTTATTCAAAAGTGTTTGAAATATTTTTTGAGCTACCTAAATTATTCTAATATGATAGAGAAAATGAAGGATGAAATGCAATACTATGAGACAAAGCCAACAAGTACTGATAACTTTATCAATGAAAACATTCAACTATACAAAAGAAGGTAATGATGGAAAATTTCCCACATAAGAGAGAATTTTAGGAAAATTTCTATGGTGTCATCACTCTTCTGATTAGAGCCTTTGGTATGCCCAGTTCTATGGATTTATATCTCTAAATGAGATTTTTAATAATTAATATTTTTGAAGAATTTTTTTTTTACCAACCCACTCTTGTTAGTGACACATTGCATGAGTAGATGATAATTTTTTAGAATTATACATATACCACATGACCTCTTACTTGGTATACCTATCGGATTTCTAGGCCAAATTTCCATGATTAAATTAGGTGGGAATATTGTATCTAGGTGAAATAAAAGTGTGATCATTACTCTCAACTATAATTAAAGGAAATATGGAAGCATTACAACATGGTTAATGATGTAGTTGTATACGCAATCATTAAATGTTGAGAGAATGATTATGCAAATAGTTTGTACCTTGAATTAACCAAAGTAATGGTTGATCTAGGGACTTAGTTTTTCTAGTTAAATAAATTCTTGTACATTAGATTTGGTAGCCTTGAGAAAGCACCTTATAGGTTACCCAAGTAACCTGGCAACAATATACTATTCTAGAGATTTATACGTAGGTTGTGGAGATTGAAATATTGCTTTCCAATAAACACAGGGTTAGGATTTCTTTCCCCATATATGTAGGGTATTATTATTTCTCTATTAAATAACATTCCAAAAGGGTGAGTGAGAAAGGGAACATCTAACTATGCATTTATAGAAATCAAGAGGTAGATTTGATCCCACTAGTGTGATTAGGCCATTGATCAAATCATTTGATCTGCTTGTATTAGAAGACTTTTGGGTTTATTTCTTAGATGAACATGAGGTTATAATAAATGTCGTATTATCACATGGTAACCCCATTCATTAAGGGAGGAAACATTGAGAAGGTCCCAAAGAATATGCATGAAGATAGAAAGGTCCTGAACCTTCTTATGACAAGGAAAATGTCTTCAAATAACTACTTAATAGATTGGCCAATCTCAAAAAATACATCAATTGAGACTAGACAAAAGGTTGTGTTTGTCATAGTTCCAAGAGATGGTTGAGGAAAATTATGGATGGCCCTAACTCTTTTCAAAATAAACCTCCCAAGGTCCCAACTGTAATAATAAAATAGGTGATTATTCTTATAATAAAAAATTAAGGCCAAGATAAAGAAAGAAGCGGCTCCATTTTATAAACTATCTTGGAATAGGAGGAAGAAGAGGTTGAATATGTATAACCATCATAAATAATCAGAAGGAAAAGATATTATATAGCTCAGGAGGTATCTCAAACACCACCATATCTTCCAATCTATATGTTAGGTCCCAAAATAATAAGTCCACAATTCTAAAACATGGTTTGTTACACCTTTAGGGATATGTGTGTCTTTAGGAGGGTGAAATAGATGTGCATAAATAGATTTAGGATGATTGAAGGCCTATAAAATGAGAGTGACAAATATCTTCTACTCTTTAATCTTAGCTTAGACCTAGAGGGTGCTCCTAGAGGTCTCCTTAATAGGATTTTGCATCAATTAAAATACAACAATAAATAGAACAAATAACAATCATACCCAACTATATACCTAACCTAATTTTTTAACTAGATCAAATTTAACTAGTTGCAAAAGACCTTAATATATATGATCACACATTTTACACATGCATTTAAAAATATGATATTTCTATCCCTTGTGATGGTTTAATTTTTTTTCATTTTTATGAGATGGTAAGGAGTAAGCATACAACTCAAACTCTCTAATGGTTTAACAATTATATTCTACTTAAGATTTATAACTTATTTATAATCATGAACCATAAAAATAGGTATTGACCCAATATAAACCTATAACTAACCATACTAGATATGTTTAAATTAATCTTTTTTATCTTAAATTAATAAAAAATGGTCCCTATTCCATTCAACAACACAATTATAATAGAAAATAGGATGAAAAATACACTTAGCATAACATCAACATAACTAGGTTTACACTCATATGAAAATCATATATTATATTTTAACAATAAACATACTTAATCATCCCTTATCATAATTACAATGATGAGCATATATATTGAAATAATGGTTACTAAAAAAGTTACAATAGATTAGGTGTCATCACACATGTACCAAACCCTCAAAATATTCATGTCAACAAATGTGGATAAATTAAGTGTTTAAGTACAATTAAATTACTCCCCTAAATCATTGTAAATAACCATGTAAAGACATAATATACACAATATCAAACCATTCCTAAAATATTATAATTCATATCCCTTTATTCATAGTTAAAACATTCAATGTTTGCTACCATAGAATAACTTGCATACATAACTAGGCCCTAATATTTGTTTGACAACCAACCTTATATATGAATGGCTAACTAGATCTTTAATATTCTTCATTTTTTTTGAGTCCATCTATGATGGGGAACTTGAGATGGTGAAAAAATTAATGACATGAAGAAACCCATGTACACCCTTTTCATAGTTATCATTTCTCTAATAGTCACATTCTAAAATGTATGAAAACCACTTGTAAAATGGTAAAATATACATGAGAGGTATGTGAGAAAATTTTACCACTATGAAAATATGTGTTTCATTAATTTCATCCTTAGATTAGACATATTAGGTCATGGATGAGCCAAAATATTTACTACAAATGTATTACCAAGAGAAGACATGAAGAAAATGTGTTGTGAAAAACTAACATCTACATTAAATAAAACATGGCTTGTCCTTTTTATTTACCTATCTTAAATATACACCTACATTATTCAATAATAAATTTCAAGCATAATATTATTTTATTCAAACATCACAAAGCTCCATTGGATTGATTTTATGGTTTTTGGGTCATTTTTCCTTTATCATTATAACTGATGTGCAAATATGATTCAATTACTTGCATTAGTTTTTCCATGCCCATGACATTCATTTTTACTTATATTATTAACTAGGGCACAAATATAGCCATTTAGATTATCACAAGTAGGTGTAGGGGCAAAATAACCATCAAAACAAATGCTAATCATTTATTGAATTCCTTAATTAAAAAATGCCATGAAAATGTGCAAAAAATGTAAAACTATTTGTGTAAATAATGTCATTATATTACTAGTTAATTTGTTATCACCTTCTAGTTTGACCTATTCACATTTGTTTATGTTTAGTTAGGCTATAATTTTAGAGTTTTCTCTCACCCATGAGGTTGAGACACGTGTCCTCACTTTGTGAGGCACCTATTGCATGGTTACTTTTCACTCAAATGAACACTTGTAACGTGACTTTACAAGTGTTTCATATTTTGTAGGGTAGATGATGATTGTTTCTAACTTGCCTACCTTCACTGGCTTTCCTATGTAAGTGAGGTTACATTTAAATTTTTATTTATCCAATCTTCTACCAATATATTTTAAATTTCTTCAACTTCTTGTGCTTGCTTTGTTTTTTGTTTCATATTTTGTGGGGTAGTTGGCCATTGTTTCTGACTTCCCTACCTTCACCACCTTTCCTATATAACTAAGGTTAAATTGTAATTTTTATTTATCCAATTTTCTACCAATCTATTCTTCAACTTCTTCAGCTTTCTTTGTGTGTTATTCTCACAGGTTCGGTGCTAGATTCCATCCAGATCGATCCTCCTACACCTACTTGGTATTAGAGTTTCTTCTAATTCATTAGCTGGCTCAAACCTAATATTATACGAGGCACAATTTAACAATGAAGAGGTGTGAATTTTCCATTGCCCCTATTCTACGTATGTAAAGATTCTTCTCTCTACTTGAGCATGTGGGAAGAAAATTGTGCATTATCTTTGGGCTTTACCTCTGCGTGGGTATCAATTTTCTCAGGGAGAGTGTATGGGAGGAAATGTGATGAGAATAAAATAACATCATCATCACAAGGTGGTGTGTGAAGGAGGCATGAAGGGTCGAAGTTGCAAGAAATCAAATCTATGATGGGTGTGTTGAGATACAAAATTATTTGTTTCATTTTACTTTTTGAACAAAATGAATCAATTATGTGATCTCAAAAATTGAAAAGAATCATGGTAGACTACAACACATCACAAATAGTGGAGGGAGAGACGTCAAGGCTACCTTTTGGCTCAATTTTTTATCCTTTGTGGTGATTTATTTTATAGGAATGGTAGGAGTGAGCATTCATGTGTTATATACCAAACATTCCAAGACTCTGAAAGTGCACAATAGTTGGCTCTCTCTGGTGAAATGATTTGTGATAGTGTTTATTCTTTCCATTGAATTTGTTCATATTTTTCCCATGGCCTTCACGACTCTATCTAGCAATTTTTTGCACATATTTTTTTGGTTCACCTCCACAGACTTGCAACGACCTCTCATCAATTGTCGTTGTCTATGTAGCCATTAGACTGCACATTTGACTATGTTTATTAATTTATTAAAAATAATAATTCAATGCATTTTATTGGATGGGTAGACATTGCCTCATCCATTTATCATAAATACCAAGTCATTTTTTCCTTCATGCAACTTGCATAGCAATCTATCTACCATGCCACCATTTTACTTGGCCACCCATCAATAAATATCCTTTCCATGACAATATTGGAGGCACCAATATTGTGTAAACATGGCCCATCAACCATATCTTAGAGGGCCAGTTGTCAAATTTGAGCAACAAAATTTTTTATTTTATCCCTTAACTCAGGATTCAACTTCTAGTGGATTATTCTCCCTACACCAATCTAGCAAGAAAAAGTCTCTCCACCTCTCATTCTTCATTAATCACTAACTACCATAAGATTAGGTTTTTTAGTTCCATTTCAATGACACTTATCACTCAAGACCTGATGCTCCCAATATTTAGCATTTTTTAATGCTATTTGTTGTTAGCTTTTAATGAAATTTGTTGGCACTTATTAAGCCTCTCACATTAAAATATAGAGTATTTCAACAAACTAATAACCCCTAACATTATATACTAAACATTTATTGTATCAAATAGCATTTAATGTTGATTTCTAGTGGTTAGGGAAGATTTTCTAGTTTATCAAAGTGCTCATTAAGAGGGGGTAGATGGGTAGTCTTAAAAAAAATCATAATTTTCAAATGGGAAGTCAAATTTTGAATGGAAAAATTCAACAGAAAGCTCTTTCCATTCGAGAAAATTTAGCATCGAGACGATGTAAAAATTGTGTTGCTTAACACATATTTTGTCTCCTCTTTTAACAAGAAAACTTTAAGTTTCTAAGTGAAAATTATGGCACATATGATTATTATATCTTTTGATTAGCTACTCAAATTGAATATTTCTTTCATGAAAGTGAATGTCACTTTCCCATTTCATTGGAAACAATATCATAATCAATTATAAAGTGTCATTTTTGTTACATTGAAATTTTTATATGCATTAAAACATATAAAGTGTCAATTCAAGGGGGATCAAAATAATCAAGGGGGTTATGTAGTCATGTTGTCATCATGCCTTGATCACTTTATATTTATTTTTATATTTCTTCTATGATTCTAAGTTTTTCAAGTCAAAGAATTTGGGAATGATTGAAAATAATGATTAAAAAGATGATCAACTCACTCATAATCATCTGCTACATGAGATTCTAAAGATTCTTAACTGAGAGAATTGAGAGATTATTTCTAATAGAACATCACTTCTTGCATTAGAATTCAAAGGTGCTTCATTGAGAGCACCCAAATATTCTTTACAACAAGACTTTACATCACTTCTTTGGCATCTATTCTACATAAGTCTTCACATGGGGAATTTTAGGAACATTAAGAGAAGTCATCATCATCTTATGAGGGGGCTACATAGTCTCTCTTCATTGTATCAATTCTCTTTTAGAGAGGGTTTTGTTATTTCCATAGGGTTTTTCTCCTTTACTCCACTTTATGATAAATTTGTACATGAGTGATATCTTTAACTCATCATCACGCATATACATTACTCCCTAGTTTGTACTTAAGGGGGTACGTTAGTGTAAATAGTGTCATTAGATAACTAGTTAAGTTGTCATCACCTTCTAGTTTGATGTATTCACATTTTTTAAAGTTTACTTAGGATATTTTAGAGTTTTATCTCACCTCATGAGGTTGAGATATGTGTCTTCACTTTTTGAGATACCTCTTACATGGTTACTTGTCACTCACAAGAACACTTATCATGTGAGGGAAGTGCCAAAAGATGGGGATGAAAAGGGGGGCTTAAGTGGCCACTTTTTTTCTAAAATTAGAAAATACTGGCCTTGGACGTGAAATTGAGGATAGTTACACTTAAAATTTTGAGATGCAACAAAAACAAGGATCGTAGTGCTCCGAGTCTACTTTCTAAATTACTATTTTTTTTAAATGCTAGAGATTAAGGGTTTCGAAAGAGGGGGCCACAAAAATTGGTATTCCTTTGGTCAAAAAACATAATATAGCAACTTTTGTTGCTCCCTCAAAAGGTTAACTTTTTTTAGTATTTTTAAAATTGCTTTGGTGAGAAATTAGCTAATAGGATGTAGTTTATGCCCAATTTTTTTCCTAATTTTTTAATGAATATTTGATTTTTTTACTAATTTTCAAAGTGGACACTTCCTGAAAAAACAAAATTTTGGCCATGCTACCCCTATAAATTTTGAAAAATAATTGAAAATTATTTTTTTAATATATGTCAAATGGAGTCTAGTTTCTAAAAATGTAATTTATTTGACATTTTGATGAACGGTTAAATTTATAATAAAAAATACCAAACACTGGTTTTTGCCAAAAAACAGATACAAAAACAAAAAAAATTATAGATCAAAGGCTAGGCATTGTTAAAATATGAAAAAAAATTACATTGTTAGATAGCTAAGAGAGAGCCTAACATTAACCAAGTGTTTTATTTGTTCGACCTTGAAACACATACAAACCTGATGCTTAGCACAAACACGATTATGTGAAATATTGTAGAATTTGCAAAAACATGTCTTTGGATTTTGGGTTGGCACTCCAAAGAAAATACCAAACCCAAGGCTTGGGAATTCCCAAAGCAAGAAATAATGTGAGCGTGTTATAATGCACTTGCGTTATTTCTTAGTTTTGACATGTTTTTTATGTTTCTTCCAAAGACATGTCTAGCAAGACATAACACGAGTGCATTATAACGCACTCACGTTATGTCTTTCTTTGTGTTAAATGCTAGTCTATTGAA
Organism: Sequoia sempervirens; assembly: GCA_007258455.2. Lineage (NCBI taxonomy): Eukaryota > Viridiplantae > Streptophyta > Pinopsida > Cupressales > Cupressaceae > Sequoia > Sequoia sempervirens. The sequence continues at coordinate 299,518,680 of VDFB02000003.1, forward strand.
TGTATGCATGCTTGTATGACATGTATGTATGTATGCATGCTTCTATGCATGCTTGTATGTATGTACACTTGTATGTATGTATGCATGTATCTGTGTATGTATATGTATGTATGTATGCTTGTGTGTATGTAAGATTTTATGTACATTTGTATGTATGCTTGCATGTATGTAAGTATGTATGTTTCTATGTATGTATGTCTTTAGAGGGAGGGATAATTTTAAGAGAGAGAGAGAGTTGTCTAGGTAGGTTGGGAGGGAGAAACGGAAGGAGAGACCCGAGAGAGAGAGAGAGGTAGAGAAGAAGTGAGAGAGACCTAAGAGAAGGAGAGGGGGTGAAAGGGAGAGACCTAAGGGAGAGGGATTGGTAGAGAAGGGGTGGGAGTGAGAGAGACTTAGCTAGGTAGGGTGGGAAGGATAGAGGGAGAGGGAGAGGGAGAGGGAGAGAGAGAGAGAGAGAGAGAGAGAGAGAGGACCCTGGGAGAGAGATACTTGAGAGATAGAGGGGGAGAGAGAAAGGGGGAGAGAAAGAGAGAGTTATGTAGGTAGGGTGCTAGAGGGAGAGACTTGAGATTTTGAGGGGGCGAGAGGGAGATAATTGAGAGATAGGGATAGAGGAGTGGGAGAGAGAGAGTGTGTGAGAGAGAGACATACCTAAGAGAGGGAGAGGGTGTGGGAGGGAGTGACCTAAGAGAGAGGGGGAGAGAGAGAGGGAGTGTGAGAGAGGGGTTTGGAGTGAGAGGGACCTCTCTAAATAGGGTTAGAGGGATAGAGAGAGAGGGGGAGAGAGAGAGAGTTACCTAGGAAGGGTGCTAAAGGGAGAGACCTGAGAGAGAGAGAGGGGGGGTGGGAGGAAGAGACCTGAGAGATAGGGAGAGAGGAGTGTGAGAGAGAGGGAGTGATGGAGAGGGAGTGTGTGAGAGAGAGAGATGTAGGGATTGATTGAGAAAGAGGTATGTAGAAAGAGGGAGAGGGTAGATAGAGATAATAGGAGAGGGTAGGAGAGAGGGAGGGAGAGAGAGGTTAGATGGATAGATAGAAAGAGAGGGATAGGGATTGAGGGTATAACATTAAGGGATTAGGGTTGAGATTCCAATGTATAGGGTAGAGGGTTTATTGTAATGGGTAGAGGGTTGAGGGTTTAAGGGTTTAAGGGTTGAGAGGTTAAGGATTGACATTATAAGGTTTTAAGAGTTGAGGGATGAGGTTTAGCATTTAAGGGTTTAGGGTTGAGGGATTATGGTTGAAGGTTGAGGGTATAGGGTTGAGTATATAGGTTATAGGGTATATGGTTGAGAGATTATGATTGAGGATCCAATGTATAGCGTAGAAGGTTGAGAATTGAGGGTTTAGGGTTTAATGTATATTATAGAGGGTAGAGGGTCAAGGGTTTAAGGGTTGAGGAATTAGGGTTTAAGGGTTTAGGGTTGAGGGATTAGTGTTTAAGGGTTGAGGGTTGAGGGATTAGGGTTGAGGGACTAAGGGTTGATAGTTGAGGGTTTAGGGATTAAGGGTTGAGGGTATAGGGTTAAGTGTTTAGGGTTTAAGGGTTGAGGGATTAGGGTTGAGGGATTAAGGGTTGAGGGTTGAGGGATTAGGGTATTGGTTTGAGGGTAGAGGGTTTAAGGGTTTATGGTTTAGGGTTGAGTGTTTAAGGGTTTAAGGGTTGGGATTATAGGGTATATGGTTGAGGGATTAGGGTAGAGTGGGAAGGATTGAGGGAGGGAGAGATGAAGGGAGAAGTGAGATAGAGAGAAGGAGAGAAGAGGAGGGAAGGATGAAGAGAGATGAGGGTTGAGGATCCAATGCATAGGGTAGACAGTTGATAATTAATGGTATAGGTTTGAGGACTTATAGGGTTGAGGGATTAGGGTATTGGGTTGAGGGTATAGGGTTGAGGGTAGAGGGTATTGGGTAGAGGGTAGAGGGTAGAGGGTTTAAGGGTTTAGGGTTTAAGGGTTTAGGGTTTAAGGGTTGAGGGTTAAGGGTTTAGGGTTGAGGGTTGAGGGTATAGGTTTTAGGGTATAGGGTTGAGGGATTAGGGTTGAGGGTGTAAACACCAAAAAATACTTTATTAATACTATGCATATGATTCTGATTAACTAACACCATTTCTTCCTAAATCACTTCAAATTAACCAATTAATTAAATAATCAACATTATTGATTAAATTCAACTATTAATCAAATAATTAGATTTATTGATTAATTCACCCTTCTTCTAACTAATATTCATCATATTTAATTAAATCAAATCATTTAATTAAATCCCCTTAATCCTCTCATTTGAATAAATCAATCAAATCAGATATCACAATCTCCTAATCCACTCCAATTAATTAATCCTAAATCACCTTTCTAATCATCATTAATAATTCCTCCAAATTTTAACTCCCCAATAGTTAAATCAAGCCATGGTCAACTAACTAGGTTGCACATGAAAATAATTTCTATTAATTATTTAATTCCCCTATTTTCCCTCACAATGTCATATTCCAAGGAATATTCCCCTCAACCACTTCTCATTCAATTTCCCTCCACAGGTTTTCAAAAACCTATCACATCCTCTTACATTTTCAATAAATTCTCTTACATCCTCTCAAATCTCAACTAATTTCATTCAATTACTCTTAAAACCTTTCAAATCCTCAACCAATTACAGTTATTTATCTTCCATCCTCCTCCACTCACACATTTCCCAAAATGTGCTCCACCTTCCTCCAATAGAATTGTGACACCTGGCACATTCTCATTGGCTCCTATTTTATCCCACATTCATCAAATCCTCTCATTCTTCAACCCTTGGATTCTATAAATAGAGACATCATTTTCATAATATGGATCCACAACTTCATGCATTATCATTATAGTCATTTTCATTGTTTGCAATCACCATCTTCATGTCATTTTGAGTTCATTTTCATCACTTAGCATCATTTCCAAAATTATAATCATCTTCAACATCAATTTTATCAATTGGGATTGGGAAAGGACTTCTTTCCACATCAAAGGAGCACTAATCCCCCTATGGGATTGAGATTTGGTTAACTTAGTTGATTACATGCTTTCTTCTTGTTTATTTTATGTTTTAGCTTCATGTTTTCATCTTTTTTCTTCCAAGAATTTCATAGGGAACATTAGATTGAGCTTTCTAACATGTTTAAAAAGTTTTTGTTGATCTTATGTTAGTTTGTGTAGGTTTGGTGTTCACATTTTGGCGCTAGGAGGGAAAACCACTTTGTTTTTTATGAATTTCACCTAAAATTTCATGTTTTTGCAGTTACAAGGGAGTGACGCTACTTCTGACTCATAAAACATCACATTTTCCTATAGAGTCTCTTTTGTGAGCTTCCAGAGTGCTGCTTTCAGAAATAGCGTCGCCTTTGCTCCATTGTGTCACACTTGCTTGCCTCTATCGCGTTGCATATGCTTCAGCTTCCCCTTTGACACTTCTTCCTTCTATCTTTACTTTATGTCTGTAGAGCACCACTTTTTAAATCATGCCACATTCACTATCTTTGTCCTTTGTAGAGTGGCACCTTTTCTTATCAACAGAGCACCACATTTACTTTCAGCACCGCATTTTCCAGTTGCAGAGTGTCACTTTCGTTGTAGAGCATCACCTTTGCAGGAAAGGGAGGAAAAATGAGTTGGAGACTTAAAAGAATTTCGTAATGCTCATTGTAATAGCTTAGGCTTTCCAATTCTACATTTTATTTCTTGTTCTAGGACCAACTAGATTTATTTTGGGCATAAAATTTACAAACAAATCAAGCTTTGTCAAAGTTGGTTAAAATTGAACCTTTGAAACTCACTAGAATTTGGATTTTGGGTTAAAATTGAACAAACGACTTCGTACTTGGTTTTGGTGCTCTAAAAAGAACTCGTCATTGGTTTGAGGATTTAAAACAAACTTGTTTTTTATTTGTCTTGTAATATTTTTTGCAACTTGTGTCATTTGAATGCATATGCAATTCTCTCGCACTTCACATGGATCTTGAGAATCAAAAGCATTCTAGTGACATTGGTTGTCTAAGAAATTACCTATACATTTCAAGTTCGGGTTTAAAATTGAACAATCATGCTAGTGTGAGAAGGAGACATTGTGTGTGTTCCCTCCTTGTGCTTTACATGAACTGGGTGGTCAAACTAAAAGTGAACTCCCTCACTTTTGTTACCTTTAGAGGGGCCTACCTAAGACCAATTTGAAGGTGACTTCAACTAGTTTTTCACTCAAGCTAGTATATAAATGGATAAGACTAAACTATCAAGTCCTCATGGTATGTAGGCCTTAGCCTAATAGTGTCTTTCAAAATGGGGTACTACTGTAAAAATTATAAGATCCCCTAGTAGGATTGATTAAAGCCTTTAGTGGCTTGTTGGACGCTCGCAAGGTGCCATGTCCCTGATTATCCTGACTAAGAACCAATTTGTATAGAAGCCAAAATTCTTACTATTTGTTGGTGGAAGAACGGTTGTTCTAAAGCCACCCCACATTTGTACTATTCAAATTAGATACAGAATAAATCGTTTTAATCTCTATATTTTAAGGATTTTGAGATTTGGTGGTCTCAAGAAGTGTGTGTTGTGGAGGGGAGCTAGAGTTGCCAAATCTCTAGCTATTCACTTTGTCTCAGTGTTTGGAGAAATCCAAGTGGGGACTCAGCAAATATTGTCCTTTCTATCCTAGGGTTGTGCAATTTTTGAGTCAGTTAAATACTTTGCTTGGTTCTAAAAATTTGAAACAAACATTCAAAAATTCATCAAAAACTTCAAACCCTTTGGAAGAACACCTATCTTTGAAAGATTCCACTTATTACTACTTGTCCCTAGGGATTCTGTCCTTAGTGGCTTCTAAATATTTGGGCCCATATCTCAATTTTTTCTCTCTAAAGTCAACATAGGAAAATTGTGCCTTTGATTCCTTGATTTTCACATAATGGACCTTGTGGAATGAAAAGGACTTGAGACATAGACATTCAGTTTGAAAAGCTAAGTAAGAAAGTGTGGATGTGGTAAAAAGAATCCATTAAGCAAAGATAAAAGAAAACTAAACCCCACACGTGTTTGTTCAAATGATTTCCACAAAATCAAAATCCCAAAACCAAAGTCTATCCATCGATAAGTGTCTTAGTCCAAGAGCTCTCAAGAAACATATTTCGACACTTTACAAAGTCAGAGATAGGTTGCTCTGTAACTTTTACAAATGCACTTCAAATGACAACCCAAATTTGTATTCATTCTAATTATTGTGAAAATTCATCTCTCTTCCAATGTTTTGAGTACCTCACATTGTAGGGTTGAAAGTTTCAAAAGGATAGCCTGTTCTTCAATACCTAGGTCTTGTAAACAAAAGTATCTCTAGGTTCATCTAGGATCAAAATCAACACCCTCACTTGTCACATCGTCAATCAAATCCCATCTCACAAAAAAATTTAGAACCTTGGAAAAATCATTCATACTAGACTTTTGGTAAATACTTCAAATCAAAATCACAATCACCTTGTTTGGCTAAGTGTGTGTGGATGAATCCTTCCTCATACACTTAGTTAAATTATCATCCTTGTGGACGAGTTTATTCCAAGATAACATCCAACATCTTGGGGTTTATAAGTCCATTATCCAAATCAAAAAATCTTGAAGTCTAGTATTCCTCCAAGGGTCTTAAAAGTTCAAACATCCACATCATTCATCTTTCATCATTTGATACTTAACATCCTAGATTTTCTTTTTTGTACATTAAGTTTAGATCAACCTAAGGAGTTATAGGTTTACCTCCCATATTCTTGAAAGTTGATCCTTATTTTATGGTCCAAACTAGATCTCAACACAAGAAGAAGATGGAACAAAACAAAGAAACATCCACTTCGAGTGACTTAAGTCAAACTACATCAGAATACAATCCCATGGAATCTACCAACCCTCCATTTAACCCCCCTCAACTACCACAAGATCTTCAAGAGGGAGGTTGCCAAGTGGAGGATGTTACCAACAATTTCCAAGGAATGACCCAAGAAGAAATCATGAAGCTAGTCCAAAATCCTAAAAACCACGAGATTTTCAACACAATGATGAGACTCGACCCTTCACAATACATGTTAGCATTAGCAAAGGGGCTAAATTCCCTTTTGAATATGATGTGAGAACTATTGTGGAACAAACTCTTGGGAATATTCCATTGGTATCATTCACACCATCCTTCCAAAACATCATTCAACCCATCATACAACCCTCATCATCTAATTCTCCAAGTCAGCCCATGATTACCAAGGGGAGTTCATTGCTCCAAGCTCTTCACAAACATCCCCTTCTAAATAACCAAATCTTAGACGATAACACCATCTTGAGTCTACCAAATACCATCCCTCAAGACCCAAAGTATTCATATGTCCCATTCATTTTCAATGACACCAACAATTCATCCACCTTCGCTGCATCACCGACTTATTCTCTTGATACACAAGGACCAGTGGGTCTATTAGGACAAGGGGGAAATTTTGATGCATCATCATCACTTCTGAAAGGAAACACACTACCAATCTTCCCACCATTTCCCCCTCTAACATCAACACCCACACCAATCCAAGGTTTAGGGAAACTCCCTTTACCCAACATACCAATCCAAAATCAATCAATTCAAAACAATCCTCCAAGCATGCCATCAATATCACAATGCTAGGTGGCATCAATCAAAGCAACCCAATCAATAACTACACTATCTATAACACCCCAAAATGTGGACTCCCAAGGACCTAGCATATCAACCACACCATCTACCAAACAACCCCTTATCATCACTCAACAAGCACCTCCACAACCACCTCAAAAAAATATCATCACACCATCCCACATCATTCTAAATCCTTCACCTCCACAACCAAATCCAAACATGGAAAATAAATATAGCATCACACTACAAGGAGCCCAAAAAGCATATCAAAAGGATCTTAAAAAATTCCAAGCTCAGCAAGCTGCACAAGCTGCACAACAAGCACAGGTACAACAATTCGTACAATAGGCTGCCCAAGCACAAGCCCAATATTTATTGCAACAACAAGTTGTACAAGCCACATAGGCTTCTCAAGCTGCACAAGTCACTCAACAAGCTCAAGCTCAGGCACAAGATCAATACCAAGCATAACAAATCCAATCACAAGCCTTGTTATAGCAACAAGATTATCAGCAAGCTTTGCAACAATACCAAGCACAACAAGCAACTCAGCCACAAGCCCAATAACCAACATTGTTGGGACAAAATCAGCAAGACCAACAACAACCATTGTTGGTCCAACAACCATTGTTAGCACAAAAACAACCATTGTTGGCACAACAACAACCATTGTTGGCACAACAACTACAGGCATACCAACAAGCATTGTTGGAACAACAAAACTTACAATAGCTTCCCACAAACACACAAACCACCCCACCCCTCACTCAAGAAACCATACCACCCCAAAACACATACATCCCACCACATAATCCACAAAATGATTTGTCTGCACAAATTAAACTTCTCTCACAACAAGTGCTAGACATACAATTGGGAAAAACAACAAAATCACAATGGAATTTGTGTCCCTATCCATTTGACAAAAGCATTGTGATGGTTCCATTCCCATAAGGATTCAAGATACCTAAATTTGGAAAGTATCGTGGGACTGGAAATCCTAAAGATCACATCAAGGAATTCCATGTACACTATATGGAAGTTGAATACGACAATTCTTGTCTAGTGCGACTCTTCCCTCAAAGTTTGGCTGGTCCAGCAATGGAATGGTTCTCCTACCTTCCCCCTGGAATTAAAAAGTTTCAAGAAATAGTGAACCTATTCATACAGAATTACTCATTTACCATAGGCATGGATATGAGCTTGGAAGAATTTTCTAGCTTAAAACAAGCCAGGGGAGAAACATTCACATACTTCTTGCAATGATGGTGATCGAAGTCCAATAGAAGCAAGTGAGCTATGCTAGAAGAACAAAAAAATGGAACTATCATCTCCAATCCTAAAGGAACTTTTTCCTTTTATTTGAAAATGCAATGTATAACAACATATGACCAGTTGATCCCCAAGTTGCTCAACATCGAAATAGCCCTTATAGCACAAGGGGGCACACTAACATATCAAGACAATCGACCATCAAAAAATTACAATGAAAAACCTCGCACATGGGAAAAGAACAAAAATGTCACTAACGATGGTGTCGTTGATGCCAAAGTTATTATCAATGCCCCAAGGAAAAATACATAACAACAACCATACCAACAACCACTAGTCAATGCCCAAAACAACACACAAATCAACCCATCATCACAACAACCCACCAATAAAATTTTCAACAATCGAAATGATCAAGGGGTACCACCCCCAAAGAACAAGTATCCCCCTAAATGAAAATAAACACTACTTAGAGAACCAATCAAATATGTCATGCAACATCTAGTACAAGCAAATTTCATCAAAATACCAGTCTATGAAAACTATCAGAAGCCTCAAGTTAAACCACCATGGTATAACGAGAAGCACCTTTGTGAATTTCACAAGATAAAGGGACACATGATGACAAGTTGTATGAAACTTTAAAATTTGATCCAAGATCTCATTAACAATAAGACCATAACCATTGAACAACTAGCTAGTAATCAAGACCTCAAGATATACATGAATCTGAGGCCAAATCATAATAAAAGAAATAAAAATGGTAAAGGAAAGAGCTATAATAATGTAAACTATATTTATTACCATGTTGTATCCTTGGATGAATGGGTCATAGTTGTTAGCATCAAGGGATTTAGAGTTGAGTGTCGAGTCACCACACGTGGTGGTATAATTACCATTATAGGACCTTCACCACAGCCCATGGCACCTGTCAGCAATCTGAAATCCATCCCTAATGGTTATAATGTCCTAGATCAACTTAAAACAACCCCCACCCAGAACTCTATCATGGAGTTGTTGAAAATCTCGCCCACACATAGGGACATCCTAGAAAAAGGATTGGCTGCATCTTCCATTCCCATAGATCTTGATACTAACTAGTTCCAAGCTATGGTCGAACATATCACTACACCACATCTCCTTACTTTTTCAGAGCATGATCTTCCAACCCAACCATCTCACAACTGTGCACTCCATCTTCAAGTCATAGTCCATAGGAACAAATTCAAAAGAGTCTTGGTGGATGGAGGTGTAGGTCTAAACATTTGTAATTTGAAATTGGTAAAGAATTTGGGATTCTCTAAAGATGCCATTGAGAAAGGAAAAGGTATCACTATCAATGCCTATGATGATCAAGAATGGGTGTCTCAAGACACCATTCAACTCTCTATTCAAGTAGGGCCAACAATCATGGAGACTACATGCCAATTCCTTGATCTTGAACTCCCATGCAATATCCTCCTCGAGCACCCATGGATCCATGGGATGCAAGTTACGGCATCCACATTCCATCAATGTGTCAAATTCCCTTATCAAAACCAAGAATTCATAGTCCATGGTGATCTTGAACCATTCTATTATTGCAAAAATATGGAGGCCAAGTACTACAAGATCCCTCAAGTACCAAAGAATGATGAGGGACCCACATCTCCTTATATAGACCCATCCACCCTAGCCTCCACTTCTCAGAAAAAGACACCTCCCATTCAAGACATCCCAATTATTAAGGTTATAATCCAAGATAATGGGTGTGGAGACTATAATTTGAAAAAGAGTGCCTTTGTGATAGGGGAGTTACCTCAATCTCCTAGATCTCATTGGAAACCACATCCAATTGACACATCCCAAACCTTCAAAGAAAAACCCACCACCTTCATAAAATGGGGAGACCTAAGCAAATAGGTAGTTGTTGAGAAATATGTATCAAGCCTATTGTATCAAGATGAGAGGCTCATACCTGATCTTCCCATGGATGATGATAACAAAGGACTATAGTTAATGTGTGGATGGGGCTATAACAAAAATGAAAAGCTTGGGAAAAATGATAACAACCTGTTAGAACACATTATTCCTGAGAAGCTCCTAAAGAATCTTGGCCTTGGATGTACCCCTGGAAAGATAACCATTCTTGGAAAAGGTACCCTTGTTAAAAAGTTCAAAGCTCCTCCTAAATTACCAGTATCTATAGGTCTACCTCTACATAACTATAACTTTGATATAACCAACGTATGTAACAAAGATCCCATCACTGATTTACAAATGTTATTTGAGGATTCCTCCCATTTTATGACCACTATCATGTCTTTTGAGTTGAGTAACTGAACCACTGAACTTAAGCTTATCTACCCCCAACTAATAGACTGTCACCAATGAGGACCATCGATCTTAGACACATTTGAAAATGAAGAGGCTCTCTCAAAATTCATGGCACTTCAAAATACTCTACCATATGGAGATCGCAAAGCAAGTTTTGATATTGAATTGGACACACATGCATACTATGGGGAAATAATTGAAGCTCTTAGTCACAAAATAGAAAATTTAAGAGTAATATCTAGGTCTTTAAGTGTAAACCTCACTATGGCACTTTCTAACCCAAAAATAGTAAAAAATAAAGGACATATCCGATGGTGAAAACCTCTCTGAGGTTCCAAAGGATGAGGGATTCAATCTTCCCCTTAGTGCTATTCATGAATAAAAATCAACAGTACTGGTAGAAAAATGCAACCTAGTCAATCAAGGAACTAAAGAAACACCACACATCACTTTCTATGTAGAGTCACTTTTGACTAAGGAACAAGAACTTCTAGCTACATTTCTAAGAGATAGGAAAGTGATTTTTTCATGGACCTATGCTGACATGCTAGGTCTTGATCCTAAGGTTATGGTTCATCATCTATCCATCTATCCAAAGGAAAAACTAGTAAGACAGAAGTTGAGAAAGATGCATCTGTAGATTGCATTACTAGTCAAACTTGAATTGTAGAAACTCCTTGATGTTGGCTTCACACAACCCATTGATTATCTAGAATGGGTTTCAAACCTTGTACCTATTTCTAAGCCCACTGGGGGAATCCATATCTACACTAACTTTAGAGACCTAAGCAAATCATGCCCTAAGGATGATTTCCCTCTCCCAAATATAGATATGATCATGGATATGATAGCAGGGCATGAAATGTTATCATTGATGGATGGGTTTTTAGGGTACAATCAGATTATGATAGCAAAGGATGATCAACATAAGACAACCTTCACCTATCCATGGGGCACCTATGGTTAGAACATGATGCCATTTGGGTTAAAGAATGCTGGAGCTACATACCAAAGAGCTATGACACTGATTTTTCACAAAATGATCCATAAATCTGTAGAAGACTATGTGGACGACATACTATCCAAATCAAGAAAGTGTACAGACCACATAGCAACACTAGGATCCATCTTTGATAGACTCAAATAATATAAGGTTAGACCCAATCCTAAGAAGAGTGTCTTTCATGTGCAATCAGAAAATCTCCTACGATATATTGTATCAATGAGGGAATTCGAGATAGACCCTACAAAAGTCAAAGAAATTCTTAAAATGGAAGCACCACAAACATTGAAGTAGTTAAGAGGTTTGCAGGGAAGGCTCCAATCCATTTTCTGATTCGTAGCACAGCTAGAAAATAAGGCTATCCCATATTCTCATCTACTCCACAAGGGGGTAGCATACAAGTGGGACAAGAAATGTGATCAGACCCTCAAAAAAATCAAAGAATACTTGTTGACACAACCAATCCTCATGCCACCAATTCAGAACAAACCATTGATACTATACATATCAGCAATAGCAGCATCCCTTGGCACTCTCTTAGCACAGTATGATAAAACAGGGAAGGAAAGAGCCATTTACTATATCAGTAGAACCATGGTGGGACACAAGTTAAATTATACATTCATTGAAAAATATTTCCTTGTAGTAGTGTTTTTCACACAAAAATTCAGGCACTACATGTTGGCTCATCAAATAAAGCTCATCACAAAGATAGACCCCCTCAAGTATCTACTCTCTAAAGAAACACTCATAGGACAAATGGCTAAGTGGGTCATGACCTTAACAGAGTATGACATTGAATATGTAGAATGGAAAGCCATAAAGGGATAGGTAATTGTAGATCAACTGGTAGAGGCAACTATATATGCAAAGAACCCATTAATATCAGAGTTTCTAGATGAGTCAATCTTCAATCTAAGTGCAACAATTCATTAGAGGGTATATTTTGATGGATCCTACACACATCATGGATTAGGAGCAAGAGTATTCTTCATCACACCTTAAGGGGATTGTATTCCTAAATCATATAGATTATCTTTCCTGTGAACCAACAATATTATCGAGTACGGGGCCCTTATCATAGGGCTCTGAAATTGTAATACAATGGAAAATCATGGCACTTAAAGTCTATGGGGACTCATAGCTAATCATCCATCAGGTCAATGATGAATACCAAAACAAAGGATGACAAGCTTACACCATATAAGAAACTAGTGGAGGACCTCAAGGAATTCTTCATCGATATCACATTCGAGGAAATACCAAGGGCCAACAATAGAGTAGTTGATGCTATGGCAACAATCAAATCATTACTAGATATCGCACGCAACATCCATAAACATGAATTCTTGGTAGAGCAGCTTCTTGTACCCACTTTCGAGGTACCATATTTTGAGTTCGTGTGTGAAATAATTGGTCGTGGTGATCCTTGGTACCATGACATATACATCTACCTAAAAAAAGGAATCCTCACTACTGATATCACCCCAAACCTTAAAAGAACATTGACAAAAAATTCATCCTATTTTGTCATCTTAGGTGATACCCTTTACCATCGAAGTATTGTAGGAACCCTCTTGCAATTCCTTAACCCTGAGGAGACTTTGACTGCTTTAACTAAGGTACACAATGGTATTTGTGGTTCTTATTCTAGTAGTATGACCTTGGCCAAGAAACTGTTGAGGACAAAATATTACTGGCCTATGATGGAGGGGGAAGCTCACAATTATGTACAAAGATGTTTACAATTCCAACAGCATGGTGACCTTATCCATGCACCATCTCAGAAGTTCCAACTGAATATAACACCTTGGTCCTTTCCACAATGGGGGCTTGATCTCATTGGAAAAATCACTCCCACCTCATCCAATGGGTACAAGTTCATTATCACCACCATAGAGTATTTTACAAAGTGGGTAGAGGCCATTCCCATGACCTAAATCATAGGGAAGCATATTTCCAATTTCATCCTGAACTACCTCATTTTCCACTATGGTGTTCCATAAGCCCTTATCTCAGATAATGAGACACCTTTCAAGAACCAATATGTTTAAGATCTATGCCAAAAATTCAATATCCAACATCACTTCTCCACCCCATACTAACCCCCATGGTAATAGTCAAGCTGAGGCTTCTAATAAAACCATCTTAAAAATCCTCAAGAAGATAGTCAATGAAGTTGGTCGCAACTGACACCTATAGTTGAATCCTGCCATATGGGCCTATTGAACAAGTACCGACATGCCTATAGGTGCAACCCCTATTTCCTTGGTCTACGAATTAGAAGCCATCCTTCCCAATGAGATTGAGCTCCCATCCTTAAGAATATCATTGCAAAATCTCATTACTGATGAAGAATATTAGGTGTCATTATTGAACAAGCTAGAACTTGTGGATGAGTGGCACATGGATGCCCAAAAACATCTACAAGTATATCAGAACCATCTCAAGTGAAGCTACATTAAAAAGATCAAGAGTCAGAACTTTCAAGTTAGAGAGCTCATATTGAAGTAGAATAAAAAAAATGTGCCAAATCTGGACATCAAGGAAAAGTTTGAACCCAACTAGTTGGGACCCTCATCATCACGACAAGTTATAAATTAGGAGCATATCAACTATCTACACCTAAAGGTGAGCCTTTGTAGGATCTAATTAGTAGCTCCCATCTCAAAAAAATTATGCCTTAATCTGAAATACAAAAAAATATAAAAATACCATAATCCAAAAAAATGAGAAAAAGGATTGAAAACAATAAAAAAAAATCATCCTCTAGTGAAACCACTTCGGTGTTGCTTTGGGAAAGTACCTTGGTGAAAACCTGGAAAATAGGCACCTTGTGTAAATAAAGCAATTTTGATCCACCATGGATTCTTCAGCTTGTTCTACACTATTCACCCATCGCACTTCCATATCTCCACCCATCGCCCGTCTGCGTCTGCATCATAGCTTGATCTTGTGTTGGTATCATGGCCCATCCTAAAACTACTTGGAACATTCCTAAGGTCATTTTATCCTTCCTATATTAGAGTATTCTATCACATCACATTGGGGGCATGTTCTTATACCTGCATTAGATCAAATTCTTATATATTCTTGAAATCTACCTTAAAATCAAAAAATACGAAAACATTCATAAAATCAGAAAATCCAAAAAAATGATCAAAAATAGAAAAAGTCAAAAATAGAGTCATCACGTTGAACTATGGGTCTCTGAGCTTGAACGTAGGAAAGGCCATCATTTATGTGCCCCCGAGACAAATTAGGTCAGTCCTCTAGGAGTCCATCACAATAAACTAACTATCCATTTGTTCATTTCCCATCAATAAACGAGTCTATGTCAGTCAAACTATGTGGTCTCTACATGTATAACGTAGGAAAGGCTAATATTTGAGCAGCCCTCAAGGCCCATAGGATAAGTCCTTAGGTTAAGTTATTGGTCAAAATCTTAGAAAACAAAAAAATATTGTAAAATTCAAAAATCAAAGCGTTTGTAAAACATCTCAAAAATACCAAAAATAGCCTCAAAATATTTAAAAAATATCAAATACATTCAAAAAACCCAAAATAATTTGTCCCACTTCAATGATCACCCGCAATAAACATTTAGTCACAATAAATCAATTGTCACCTTCAACATTTGGTAAAACAATTAGAAACAATAATGGAAAATTAAAAGTGAAAACTAAAGTGTCAAGGGTCTCAAGTCTAGGTCATTAGGTAAACAAGTTGGTAAATTCTTGGTATCAATAGCTTGTCATCCTATTAGTATCAAAATCATCTGATAACATCATGTCCAAGGATGCATCCTTCCTACAATGGACATCAACATCAAGCACCACCATAGTTTAGTCTTGGCTAGAGGTATGAAGAAAATTAGCTTGTTTGTTTACTTGATCTTTCCTTTTGAACTTATCTTATTGTGCCCATCCAAATGACCTCTCGATGATCTCTAATCAAAACGATTTAGAGAGAAAGGAATGGGGCATTGATCATTATCTTTTATTTGTTGTGCTTGTTGGAATATCTTGCAATATAACCTTGGTCATGCTTGCTTGGTTTAGTTTGTAGGGAGAGTGTTTCAGGTATCTTGTTGACTATTACATTGGAAGGTTTTTCCTTTCTATGTTTTGGTACAAGATGTTTAAAATATCTAAAGTACATCCTAACAAGGTTTTTGTATGTCAAGTGTGAACAAGAATACTCCTATTTGTATGTCAAGTAAAATTCCATCTCATGAGATACAATTCCATCCGAGTTGTTTGTACCTTAATGCATTGTATCTATGTGTGTTATCAAACATAAGGAAAATAATTCCCTTTATTTCCCCAATCTTTGATAAGCAAAATGTTGATAGTGTTTTCTACGTAGCAACAACTCAAACATAATGCAATATTCTACCTCTCTTGAAAGGTAATTTTCAACAAGTTAATAAAAATCACCCCAAGGTCTCTTGGGTGTCAGGTTATGACAATGCATAAACAACTTAGATAATATGCGAAAATGCTGGTAATCACAATCGGACCTTACTACAAGCAAATTGTATCATTCCAATTTATCAAATTTTGCAATATTATAATCTTAAATCCTAAATCTAACCAAATAAGGAAGAAACATCAAAAGATGAGGTTGTAAGAGATATAGCGAAATCTAAATTACTTCTAAGATGAACAATGCCAATGATAAATTCCTGGAATGGACCAATCTCAAATAACCAATTCCTGCTTAACCCACAATGCAATATCACAAGAAAAGTGCAATCTTCTAAGGCAGACAAATTTTCAAATCATAGGCATTCATCTATAATCGAACTAAGCACAGATAGATGTATGGTCCAGGTTGACTTCATCAGTCTACTACAATCAGATAGTTACTGGGAGTATAGACCAGAGATTGCTACAAACATTCCAAGCATGAAACCATAAACGTTGTTCACCAAACTAATCCAGTTCTAAATTTAACATCAAATCTTACGTCTTCAAGCAATTTCAAAAGATGGAAGAACATGAACCATGCAAGATAAACTAACACAAAAGAATTCACTAGAAAAACCACAATCCCTTCAATTGTATTAGATCACCAAGATATAGCAACAATTCCAATGTTTTGTGTTACAAAATTTGCTCCAAAGAACTAACTACTACCTCTACTACAGAATTCTCTAGCTCTTTCTTAGTCTAGCTTGTCTCTATTATCTGTCTAACTCCTTACAAATGAGGCAAGAATGCCATTTAAAGAGAACCCCCAAAACATGTCGGCCTAGCCAGACATTTACAAAATAAAATAACCAAAACAAGTCGGCCTCAGGAATTTCAAAATAAGGCACACATTAAATGCTGATACATCATCAAGGTCGGCCAAAACAAATTCCTCAATGCAGCCCGAATCAACACGTGCCCTATAATAATAGGGAAGCACAAATCACGAAGTTGGAATTAATTACCACCTCCCTTATCCTTGTTCTGATCCAATGATTCATGAACCTTCAAAAACACCTTGTCCAACTCAACAATAGGTGGAAAGGGTAGGATTTTGAGCTGGCATTCAATTGATTCAATTTCATCCCTTGACCGCTTAACCGTTGTATCCCAATCACCCTTATATGCCAAGTACTTATCCACCACAACTAGATAAGTAGCCGCATCATCCAATTGATGCCCTGTCACAAAATTTTCAATATCAGGGGCATAGACATCATGCCACCATTCCCTCAATTGCTCCAAACTCAAGTATTTAGGGGCAATCTTCCTCCTCCTAGTCATTACCTCAAAAAAGGCGATGCATCCATCATAAACACTAGTTAGATTTCCATCCATCTGCTTCCTTTGTTTATAGATATTTTTGATGGCTTTCTGTTGAATTTGTAGGGCTTCAAACCACTCCCAAGGCTCATTAACCCTAGATGAAGAAAGAATTCCATCAAAAACCAACTGATTCTTACTATACTACATGATTGTTTTGGTTTTTTGCAATAAGAGATCAGTGTCCTCCCTATCCTAAGATAAAACATAATCTAATGAATCCTTAGCCCTTATTGCATCCTTTCTAGTTGAAAGAATCTCCTTTATTACATCATCTCCCTTAGTCTGTACCTCCTTCAACCAATTTATTGTAGCCATAGTAGAAGCTTTCATCTTTCTATTTCAGAAATGGTCTCCATCGGCAGGAAACTAGCAGTAGCAAAAAAGGATGGGTGAAAAGAGTGCAAAGGCTTCATCAAATCTTCTAAGCATTTCCTAAGCCTTTCATTCCCTTTCTTTAGTTCATGCTTAGACTGTGTTTCCTTCCTCAATCTCCCAATGATCACGGCACTGGACCCCTCATATTCTTCAATATCTTGCTCCATAGAAGCGGGCCCAAGATTAATGGTCTGTACATCATAATCCTTCCTAGTGACCTCATCTTTACTTTTACTAGCAGCAGGGGTAGCAATATGAATAACCCTCTTACTAGCTTCATCCCTCTCGATCTTGGAAGCCACCTTGGCTACCTTCTTCTTTCCCTTTCCAATCTTGGCCAACATTTCATCCCAGTTGAGAGGAGTGTCCTCAACAATGACCTGTTTCCTCCTGATTTCTTTGTCTAGCCAATCCAAAACAGTAGGATCCACCCGGATTTCATCCTTCTTAACCTCTTCATGCTGATCTAACATCTCATCCCTTTCCTTTTCAAGAGATTGACCACCTTTGTTTTCCAACTCTAGCTCCTCTTCTTGTAGGGGTGATGAAGTCTTAACAAGGACATCCTCCTTCTCAGGAGATCTATTATCTTTTCTATTTGTAGGAGAATCCTCATATTGTACCAATGGAGAATGATGCACCTCCACATGTTCTACCTCAAACTTAGTAGTTGTGCCATAAAGTTCTCCATCCTTAAATGGTTCTGCCTCCTCACTGGTCTCATGCTCTTCATGAGTAATCTATTCAGGTATATCCAATGAAGGGGAGGTATCTTTTTGCTCC
Organism: Sequoia sempervirens; assembly: GCA_007258455.2. NCBI lineage: Eukaryota > Viridiplantae > Streptophyta > Pinopsida > Cupressales > Cupressaceae > Sequoia > Sequoia sempervirens. Next base: position 299,536,896 of record VDFB02000003.1, read on the forward strand.
TCTACAGTGGCTACCATTGGAAGAGGATCTGCCTTTTGCATAGTCTCCTTGGGAGATGGAGTTCTTGACCTTCTTGAGTAAACCTGAGTTTTCTCTCCTAAGCTCTCCACATCAACCACATGAGGATCCACCTTATCCCTAGAAATCTCTTGATCCTTCTTCTTAGAAGCCCTAGTTGTCCTTGTCCTTTTTGGCTCCGAAGGAATGTCTTCTTTCTCTGCTTTCTCAAGTTCCTCCTCTTTAGTGGACTTACCTATTTTCATAGTATGACTTCTCTTCTTTCCTCTAGGTTTTCTTTTCTTTTCAGGCTAACTCTCCTTAGGGCCTCTGATTTTAATCTTAAAAGGTGAGCTTACCTTAGTTTTTCCTATAGAATCATCCTCTCCTGACTCCTCCGAGGTAGAATGAGCATTCAGATTTCCCATCAGATTGAAAGTACAAGGTACCTTCTCGCTCTCCAATTCCCATACTTTATGTTTTAGCCATGACTTGGTAGATTTCATAATGGGAGCCATCAATTCCACCAACTTAGTTATTTCCTTTTCTGACCAGTTTATCTCTCCAATGGGCCTGTCTTTGACTAATTCAAATGCATGATCCTAGACTAAATTTTGATCATCTTCCAACTAATCAGGAATCAACTTGAAATTGTACATTCTAATTACATCAACTGGAAGCTTGGAATACCTTTTCTTTCTCACCTTAAAGTCATCCTTGTTGTTCGCCCAGTAATCCTCTAGATCATCTTTGTGATGATTTTCTTTAGTAGCCTTCTTTTGTGCTTCGCCAGTGATGTCAAAGCCTACCCTCTTAGAGTGGAAAGAGAAACCAAAAGTACTCAATTCCTCCCCTGATGCATGAGCCGATTGGATTGAAGGACAAACCTCACTTATACCAATTTTCAAGGGAAAATCCCCACCAAACCCTATCTTGTGCTTCTCATTTTTAACAATAACATCGAAATCACATATCTGTCGGGTAACCTCCAAGAGTATGATATGGTCAGTGGGATATCTTGGAAATCTGTATGGAGCAGTGGGACATCCATCAATTCTGATATAGGAGAAGGTGGGGAATTGTATAAACTAGACTCCATATCTTTTAATCAATTCCTTGGCTCCATCAGAAATTCTCACATGCTCCGCATACTGAAGCAACCTAGTAATATGCATAGTGAATGCATCATTTGCTCTTCTATAATTTGGATTCCCCAAGTGCAGCTCAGGGTACACCTCATAGATGACATTTTTCCCAAATGTTCCTTTTGGACTCAATCCCCTGTATGGATAAAATCTGGCAAGTACATATACCACATAAGATGACATGGTGAATTTCTTTGTCTCTAGCACATCTCTCATTTGTCTATCAATCATTGCACTAATAATCCCTACCCAATGATAATTGATGCCTTGCTCAATCTTGTTAATAACATGCACCATCCAATTCTCCAATGCCCCAGCACTCTTCAAGCCAGCTATACCCTGCTCAACAGTGTGATTGCATTATATATATCTTGTCAAAACTTGACCCTGTGTAACTATTTAGGCAGCTTGGACAAATGAGATTTTGGATTTTCTAGCCATGAATTGATCATCTGTTGGGCTTTGGTAGGTTCATCCTCATAGTAAGTTCTAGCCAAGTCCATGTCCAAGGTAGAAACGCATGGCAAGTCTGGCATATCAAATGCCTGGGCAATGGAAACTGGATTAAAGTTTGCCAACACTCTCCCATCAGTGCTAACAATCCTCTATGTATCAAAGTCATAGTGCTGGGAACACTCCAATATTAGTTCATAGCATTGAATTGCAGGAGGAAATCCGGCCACATGAGCTAGTCTGGATTTCACCATTCCCTTGGTCAAGACCAATAAATCCCTCTGAGCTAACCTTTCTTTGAATCCCTCATATCTCCAAGCTCCCACATTGGTGTCTAAGACCTCTAACAAAACTGAAGCCACCTTACTATCTGGTAATTGATTCTTCACATCCAACCTGACCCTTTTCGCATCTGAAACTGAGGATCCCTCTGTATCTCCCTTGGCCTTTCCTGCCCCTGCCTTGCTCGATTCAGCCTGCATTCATAAAGGAGCCTCATGAAAATCCAATTATCATCCATATTTCAATCAAAGGTTAGCCTTGAAGCCACATGAAATCATTAAGATAAATCATTAATCATCAATCTTAAAAATTTGGGAAAATGAAATAATCTGGGAAAATCTAGTTAGGGCAGAATTTGGAGAAATCTGACCCAGATAGACTCCTGCTGCCAAGACATCATTCATCAAATAAATCATCAATACGAACAAAAGAGATGCATGATTATCATGAGATTCATCCATTTAACAACAAGAAATCATCATCCAACATTTAATTCGTTACTTCCATTTCAAAAATCAAAATCAATCAGAACTAGGTAGAAAACTAGAAAAATCTGGGTAGTTCAAATTTCTGCGGACAGCTTGAAATTTCAAGAACTCATCATATTTCGGAGAAATGGAAGAATTTGGGAAAATCCAGGTGCACAGAAATTCTGCAGACACCTCAGAAACCTGATGATCGTCTGACACGCAGACCATTAATCAAGTGATCATACAAAGCCCCCTATCTGAATCCAACAAACATAAACTCAACCCCAATAAGCCAAATTTTGATTGTACTTGAATTTAAACTCACAAAGACTCTCAAATGGTTGATCCCTGTGATGAAATAATGATGCCCTAAATTTAACAATCAAACCTCCACCATGAGAGTTAAGGTGAGCTCATAATTCAGACACAACCCCTCAAAATGATAAAACTAGGGCACACCAGGGTCTCAAGTGTTGCGAACAAGGCCGAGCTAAACACAAGACAAGAGGTTCGCGCCAACTCCACCAAACTTAACAATCCCGGGTAGACATATCGAAACCCTAACTTCACAAATTATACCAAGTTACACGCCAACAAGGCAAGGCCCTAACAGGAATGCCCAGTTACAGGGGTATACCTGACATTCAATCAATAAATGAAGGGATGCACAATGCAGGTGTTAAAACCCATGGAAAGGTGAATCAAACCCTAATTTGATAAATTTGTAACCATAAAAACAAACAAGGGCTTACCCAAATAATCATCAACAATGACTTGAAAGATTCTGTTACAAAGCGTAAAACAAAAGGAGAAGTCAACGATGACTTACCATGGATTAAATCTGAATGAACCTCAGGCCCAAGGAATTCACTGTGAATTAGGGTGCCCTAGTGACAAAAATATCAACACAAATGCTGAAGGAATCCATGCGCGAGCACACCAAATCCAATGACCAAAGCTCAAAAATGAACAAACTCAAGTGCCAGAGCAGATAGAAAATGAATAATGAAATCAAGAAGAGCACTAAAATACCTTAAATCCACTCACAATCATGCCAGAGAGGACGTACCTCAAGTATTAATGGCTGATAAGACATATCGAGGAAATCCAGAAACCCGAGTTCAAAACAGAATTCCAAAAAAATCTGAGCCAACCGGACTATCCTGGTGAGCATAAATTTTGCGGATGACGCACCCCTCGGGGACTCCAACGAAGTTCAAGAAAATTTGCGTGTTCTAGAGAATCCTAGATTCATCCAAAAACCTGGACTCTAGAAAATCCGACAGCGATAGACAATGAACTAGGACCCAGGAAAATCCAGGTGAGCCAGAAAATCCTGGACCCAGGTCAAAACTCAGACTTCCATTAAAAACCAAGTTTGATCAATTCAACATTCAGGGTAAGACCAAGGCAAGCAATACCAACATCCCAAGACCTTAAAAGGACAAATCCAATAAAAACCAAAGGTCCAAGAGACATCCGAAATCAGAAAACAGAGGGTCCCTACTCCAAGTGGGGTGTGTGTGCAAAATTGCACAACACAAAACATCATCATCATATCTAATAAAGTCCTAACAACTCATAGACTTCTTAAAATATTGAATCATCTCAAACTCAATGGTTGATCCCTCTTTCTTATATCTTCTCCATATACTAATACTAACATGGTATCATGACATTTAGAAGTATGATATATATATGCATCCGTCCTGCATCCACAAACCGTCAACATACTACACATCATACATATCATCATAATATAAAACATTATCCATCATAATATAGATTGGTTATTCTAAGCATCTCATTCAACCACACAATTGCATTTATATCCATTGTATAACCATATATGCATTATCATAATCCTCACTTTGTTGCGTCATACATACATCACATATAGAAAAGATACTGAAAAATAAGTTAAACATATCATTGCATTGCATCCATCACATAATAAAAATTTGAATTCATCACATAAAATTCCATCCATATAGATCCATGTGCATTCATACCATACATCGATAATATCACATTACATCATAACATAAAACATCATAATATAAGCATTACATGCATCCATCCATATCATCTACATCCATCACATAGAATAAAATAGCATCACATCATATGAATTGCATCGAAACCATATCATGTATATATATCAAAAAATTTGAATGTTATGATACAATCAAGGTCAAATATATAGTATATTCATCAAATATACAAGAGGCTAATCAAAACTCAGCCAATGAATGTATATACATCATCAATTAGGTTGTAAAATCAAAAAATGTGTCCAGTGCACTATCAGTGCCTTGAGCTACCCTCTCTCTCTCTGTCCCTGTGATGGATGCCTTGAATCTGGTCATGAGACCCTGATGTCCCTATCCGAGGGGTCCTAGTAGGAGCAACCTGACTGATGTGGGAGAAATATGGCTCCCGTCACTCCTATGTTATAGCCCTATAGTATAAAGTCCATTACTACGATGCCTCCTGCATCACTCATCCATACATCTCAGTTGGGACTGTGGCCTACCCCTATTCCTATTGCACTGCTTCCTCTAGCTGTTGTCTCCATCCTTTCTCCAAGGCCAACCCAAGATGTCCATCCTATCTCATCTGGCACTCTTGTGCCACCTCCTATCATGCTTGATCCCTCTCCTAGGTCAAGGTCTGAATCTGAGCCTTGGCCTGCTACAACTGCACTATTAATACCTGTACTTGCACCTGCAGCACTACTATCTGACCATCCTAAGGATTCAGAACTAGTGGTGGTGGCCATGGTGTCTGTTGATGTGGCTATACTGGTGGCCTTTTCCCAATGGGTGGCACTAGTTGTGGAATTTTTCCATCGTGCCCATCATGTAGTCCACCTCTATCCTATCCATCCTATTCCTAATGGCTTGGCTACTAGGAGACCTAACCAATCTGAGGTCCTCTAACCCATCCTCTACCCATCACAAGAACCAATAGTAATGTCAATAAAATAAGGGTGTGGGCCTAAAAGTTTGCATCATAGGTCTATCTAGTTCCCGCATCTGCAAGACCATCAAATACACCCACGACATCACCACAAGTTGTCTGAAATAATTGATTGCCTATTGGGAAGAATCCTCTACCCCCACGCTATCTCTCTCATCCTTTTTTTAAATATAACTCTTTGTCCATCATCATGGGAATCTTGTACCTCTTCTAACTGGTGAGTAATGCCATCTAGGAGGTACCGCTCTATCATATGATGCTTTCATCCCTACAGGTATCTGCACTGCGAATAGTAGAAAGGTTGGGCATCATCATCATGCCACCTATGAAAGTGGAACCATGGTCTCCACCAAAACACTGTCATCTCATCAATAACTCGCCTCCAGTGCAGGATGCATGTAATTCCTATATAATGGAGGGTGGTCATCCATCCCCAATACTTGTAAACCATAGGATCATCATGGTTTTTCTAGATGTCTACAATCGTGGGCCTCAAAATAGTTATATGCTCATATTCCCACACATGAAGAAGTGTAACTCCTGCTCCAATGCTACGGGACCCATAGTACACGAGCTAGTGCATATCATGATACAACGATGCTAGAATGACTGGCCCCTAGGTGTAGACAGCCATCTCCTCCTTCATGTGAGACCAAACAATCCCCCATCCAATGCTACAGCCTATCACTCTCCTATCAGGAATGAAGAATCCTAAGATCAAAGAGCCGAAAAACAAGGTCAAATCAGGGGCAATCCCCTCATATCGGTGAAGTTCTATCTAGCCCCGTCAATCTCATATTGATCAACACTAAATAGCTAAAATATGGCATCATCTTCAGCCTCCACATCATATATGATCCTCTCGCTATGTATGGGGATCCATAAGATCCGCCATACATCCTCCAAGGTAACCGTAGCCTCACGAGTTAGTAAATGGAATGAGGATATCTCACTCCACCATCTCTCCACCAAAGTTGTCATCATCGCAAGGTGTGTCCTCACCTCAGGCATCTTAGCTACATGGCCAAATCCGATCAAGCCAAGGAAGTACAACACATCATCTGATAAATGTCTTGCTTTGCACAAAATCTGGCTCCTGTGTTCCTTTGAGTGGAGAACTGGTAGGACCTCCTACATTTGAAACACTCACAATTCCAAAAATCATCAACTTGGTGCGCTTTCAAAAATAAAAAATCACCTAAAAAGCAAAGGTGGCTCAACTTTCACAAAGGCGATGCTCTGTCATGTTGCAAAAGTGATGCCATAATCAAAAGTGGTGCTCCATGTCAAAGGTGATTCAACATTTAGGCGCGACACTAGACTCTTCTGGGGTCGTGTGGCACAATCTCGCAAAGGCAATTTAGCATCATTTTGGTTACCCTAGGACCCTCCAAAGTCACACGATGCTCGACTGCAAACGCAGGTTGACATGCTCAAACATGATGCTGACCATAACAATTTTGGTTCCATATGGGATTGCTTTTGATTGAATTAATTAGACCCTAATAAATGCTTCAAAATCATGCAAAATGAGAAAAAATTTGAAAGGCGTACTAGGGGCCCTGCATCCTGACACCACTGCAACTCGTGAACCCGATTTGCTCAATGTCTAGGGAGCACATGAGCTGCCATTCCATCAACACCTAAGAGAAAAAAATAAAGATTTCATAATGTCAAGAGTTCAAATGATTTGAAAATGACCCTCCTAACCCTATTTATGCAAATTTTTTTAGGGTTTTTAGGGTTTTTTAACCCATTTAATCTATTTTTTGTCGAACGAAGCTTGTTTTGACCCATTTTCATCGATGTAAGCTTGTTTTTACATCCTGTGGGCTATTTTTCACTCTTGAATCCATGTTAAACCTTTTTCAAGATCTTGACCTAATTTTTCATTTTTCACCTGATCTCTCGAGGGTGCAATGATGTATTTCTTCCACTGGGGCAGCAGTGGGCCATCCGAAAAAATTAGAATTTTTTTAAATTTTGATCATGGTAGTGTTATTATTTGAACTGACACAACAAGTACTTCACTTCAAAGAGGGGGAAAATGTAGATACCAAAAAATCCCTAATTAATACTATGCATCTCATTCTGATTAACTAACACCATTTCTTCCTAAATCACTTCAAATTAACCAATTAATTAAATAATTAGCATGATTGAGTTAAATTCAGCAAATTTAGCTATTAATCAAATAATTAAATTTATTGATTAATTCACCCTTCTTCTAACTACTATTCATCATATTTAATTAAATCAAATCATTTAATTAAATCCCCTTAATCCTCTCATTTGATTAAATCAATCAAATCAGATGTCATAATCTCTTAATCCACTCCAATTAATTAATCCTAAATTACCTTTCTAATCATCATTAATAATTCCTCCAACTTTTAACTTCTCAAGAGTTAAATCAGCCCATGGTCAACTAACCAGGTTGCACATGAAAATAATTTCTATTAATTATTTAATTCCTCTATTTTCACTCACAAGGGCATATTCAAGGAATATTCCCATCAACCACTTCTCATTCAATTTCCCTTCAAAGGTTTTCAAAATCCTATCACATCCTCTTACATTTGCAATAAATTCTCTTACATCGCAAATACCAACCAATTTCATTCAATTCCTCTTGCAACATTTCAAATCCTCAACCAGTTTCATTTATTTCTCTTCCATCCTCCTCCACTCACACATTTCCCAAAATGTGCACCTTCCTCCAATAGAATTGTGACACTTGGCACATTCTCATTGGCTCCAATTTTATCCCACATTCATCAAATATTCTCATTCTTCAACCCTTGGGTTCTATAAATAGAGACATCGTTTACACAATATGGATCCACAAGTTCATGCATTATCATTATAGTCATTTTCATTTTTTGCATTCACCATCTTCATGTCATTTTGATTTCATTTCCATCACTTAGAATCATTTTCAACATCAAACTCATCAATTGGGATTGAGAAAGGGCTTCTTTCCACATCAAAGGAGCACCAATCCCCCTATGGGATTGAGGTTTGGTTAACTTAGTTGATTACATGCTTTCTTCTTGTTTATTTTATGTTTTAGCTTCATTTTTTCATCTTTGTTCTTCCAAGAATTTCATAGGGAACATTAGATTGAGCTTTCTAACATGTTTAACAAGTTTTTATTGATCGTATGTTAGTTTTCATAGGTTTGGTGTTCACAGAGGGTCCAATGTATAGGGTAGAAGGTATAGGGGTTGAGGTTTTAGGCTTTAAGGGTTGAGGGTTAAGGGATTAAGGGATGAGGGTTGAGAATTGAAGGTTGAGGGCTTAATGTACAGGGTAGAGGGTAGAAGGTAGAAGGTTGAGGGTTTAAGGGTTGAGTGATTAAGGGTTGAGGGTTGAGGGATAAGGGTAGATAGTTTAAGGGTTTAAGCATTGAGGGATTAGGGCTGAGGGTAGAGGGTATTGTGTTTATATTAATGGAAAAAGTATCCTTTTTCCTACATTTGGAAATAATTAATAGGAAATGAACTTAATGTTGCCTTGATGGAGTGTTGTAATGTGTTTTACACATTCACATTGAGTCTAAGGCCCTTTTTAATCAGATGTACTTAATTGTGCCTTATTTAGGGTGTTGTAAAGTGTTTTCTTAGCCTTTCACACTAATCTAGGTATTCATTAATTAATTGAGGTTGACTGAGCTTAATTGGCCCTTTAATTTAAATATAAGCCTTATTAATTTCATTTTTCAAGGATCTATCCTGAAACCCATTAATGATATTGCATAACATTTAAATTGGAAAAGTTGGAGTCCTAGAAAACTATGCTAGGACCCATTCATCACTTTGGGTGAATGGGTCCTCCTAACCTAGGACACCCCTTTTTTGGTATATTTGAGGTGGGTTTTTGATGTTATATCACCTCCTTGAAGCTTGGTCCTAGAAAATTGTGCTAGGACCCATTCACCAAAGGTGTCGAATGGGTTCTCCTTACTTAGAACACCCCTTTTTGAATTTATTTTTGGTGGGATCTTAATTATTTTGAATCTTATATCTGATGTTGGCTTGGTTTATTTGAATTTCAGGGTTAATTCTTAGATTTAGTATAAATATAAGGTTAATTCACATAGTTTCACCTAAGACTTATTATGCAAGCATCATAGTACTTCACAAGAGAATTATAGAGCATTTTCAAGAGTATTTTAAAGAAATTCTAAGGCAGATTACCAAGGTTTTATTGCAGCAATTCAAGATCAAATCATCATGTCAAAGGAATAGTGCATCAAGCATGTTGTTGAGCTAGTGTGTTGATGTAGTATTGAAGATCCATTTGCAAGCATTGTTTCACATCCAATTCAAGATCAAGATCTACAATCTACATGGCCACTTCATTTTAGTTTGCAAATTTACATTCCAATACATTATCAAAGGTATATTTATTTCATGTGCTTATTTCATTGTTTCATCACAAGGTTTAATTACCTAAGCAGGATTTGACTAAGGAAAACCCCTATCCTGTAACAATCAAGTTTTTCTCCTCTTTTTTGTGTGTTTGCAGCTTTCTAGGTTCAAGATCAAGTTGAGAATAAGATTGAAGTAAAATTCTCAAAGTTGTCATCTACATTACAAGAACACAAAAACAAGGCTACATAATTTGTGTCAACTTTTTGTGAGCTGAGCACCAAGGAGCTAGAAGTGCATAAATTAAGGAACAAAACACATAATTTAGTTTTCATAAACCCCAATAGGGATCCATTCACCACTAAAGGCGAATGAGTCCTCAGTGACCTAAAAATAGCAAATTTTCAACAAGGAACACATTTTTTGAGCCTCTCAACACTTCCCTTATTGTTGTTATAATAGTTAGGAGTGGTTTTTTATTATTATTTATGCATGCTAACCCTCATAATTGAGTGAAATATCCCTTAGAAAACATAGTGGTTTATCATCTTGTTCAATTCATTTTGATAAAACCTATTTTTCTTTGTTTCAGGGTTGAGGGTAGAGGGTAGATGGTTTAAGGGTTAAGGGTTTAAGGGTTGGGGGTTCAGGGTTGAGGGTTGAGGGTTGAGGGTATAAGGTTGAGGGATTAGGGTTGAGGGTTTAGGGTTTAAGGGTTGAGGGATTAGGGTTGAGGGTTTAGGGTTTAAGGATTGAGGGTTTAGGGATTCGGGTTGAGAGAGTAAGGGTTTAGGAATTATGTCTTGAGGGATGAAGGTTTAAGGATAGAGGTTTTAAGTGTTTAGGTTTTAAGGGTTGAGGGCTAAGGGTTTAGGGTTGAGGGTAGAGGGTTGAGGGTATAGGGTTAAGGGATTACGGTTGAGGTTCCAATAGAGAGGGTAGAGGGTATATAGGTTGAGGATTCAATGTATAGGGTAAAGAGTAGAGGGTTGAGGGTTTAAGGGTTGGGGGATTAAGGGTTGAGGGTTGAGGGATTAGGGTAGAGAGTTTAAGGGTTGAAGGGTATAGGGTGTTGGAAAAATGAAGAACATCTCATTTTGTTACTTTTTGTTGTCATTGATATCACCGTGATATATAAATTGCAACTACAAGATCAAGACTGAAGTTATTTCGGTATCTGAACTGGTATTTTTCCTACATCCTTTGGTATTTTGGTCTACATTTTTTTGTTGGTGATTACTGTTACTTGTAGTTTTGGGTAATGGTTTGTAGATTTCGAGAGCACGTGCATTCCATATCTCACGTATCCAGTTGCTTGTATGGTGTATTGACATTATGTTGGTATTTGCATTTGTGCTATTAGGTCTATCCCTGGTCGACCTAATGAATGTATTATGTAATAGTTAAATATTTTTTGCAGATATATGTGTGACCTATTTTAGGTCTATGCTGACTTGATGTAGTGTGTCAGATGTATGAATTATATTTTCAAAAAAAATTATGAATTCTTGAAGCTAGTAGTTGGTATTTTTGGTAAATATGAAGTGCATCTAATTATGCCAACCTAATTGATGCTTGCGGAGAGATCAGATATATATATTGGATAATCTTTGAAGTTTATTATGCAAATTTTGGTATGGTGTGAATGTGAATAGGAGCAAATATGAAGTGTGTTAAGTTAGTTTATTGAGCTACATTGGAATTGAATCTGCACTCACTAGGTGTACTCCATCAGTTCATTTTCTAGTTGTAAGCCATTCTCTGTTATTGTAACTATGTAGGTAGTGAACTACCTTTGTTTCTGAATAGTGAGTCTTGGCAGTGAGCCACCCATTTTTGAAATATTTTATAACTATTTATACTATATTGTGAGCTAAGACTCACCATGGTTTTTCCCATTTTGGGTTTTCCACATAAAAATCATGGTGTTCATGTGTTCTTTGATATCATGATTTGTTAATTATTTTACTTATTTGTGCTATTGTATGCATTAGAATAATTACATGGTATCTGATTAGAAAATTTAAGAAGATACTGATTCATCCCCACCCTCTTAGTATCTTGTACATTTAACAATTAGTATCAAACCTTGGTTCCTTTGGAAAGACCTAATAGCTTGAGGGAGATCCTGAATATGGAAGAAATGGATGATAAAGGAGAGATTTGGACTGCACTTGAGGATCTTGACAAATTTGAAAGAGAAAATAGAGATCTAAAAGAAAATATTAAAGATGCAAATGATTGTGTCTAAAAATTAGAGCAATTGAAAAAGTTCAAAGATAGGCACAAGGAAGTAACTAATCAGTTGAAGAAGGCTAATGAAGATATTGTGGGTTTGAAAGTACAATTAAAAGAGAAGAAAATAATTGAAGAATGTTTGAACAAGTTGGTACTAACCAAGTCTGAAGATTGCACCAAACTTGAACAAGAAGTTGTGAACTTGAAAGTAGATTTGGAGAAGGAAAAATTATGTGAAAACAATTTCAAATCTAGGTCAGACAGGCTTGATGAACTAATTGCAGGACAAAAATTGAGTAAATATAAAGGTGGTCTAGGAAATGAGACCGGTGAAAGTTCTATGACCAAGAACAATCAAAAGACTATGAATAAAGGAAAGCAAAAAGAAAATTCAAGGAACTACACTAGGAGACCTCCGGTGAGATAGCCTAATGCACAAAGGTATCCATCTTTTAATGGTACTTGTTTCTCATGCAATAAATTTGGTCACAAGGAAACAAAATTTAGGAGAAAAATGAATCAGTTCCTTGGTCCTTTTACTGGTAAATGTTTTGTATGCAAAATAATTAGACATAGGGAAAGTGAATACAGAATGTTGATGATGAATGATCAGTTTAATGGAAGAAGAATGAATCAATCCTTTGATGGCTATTGCTATACCGACAACAAGTATGGACATAAGGCTAACCAGTGCAAAATAAGAGTCTATGGAATTCAATCTAACCAAAAAAATATTGTCTGCTATAACTACAACAAACCAAGACATGTTTCAAGAGTCTATAGAAGCAAGAAGAGTAAGGAGACCAATCTGGTGGAAAAGAGTGAATCTATGAAGAAGGTTGGCAAAGATGAGATTAAGAAGGAGATGAATAAAATTTGGAGAAAGAAAGAAGAACCAAAGACCACTGATGAGTCTATTCCCTCATCCGTTATAGATGATTTATTTGATAATTAGACCTAGCAAGGTCGTAGGGGGAGCATTATCAGAAAATTATAAGAACCCCCTAGAAAAGTGGTGTCAAGTTTGGCACGTGGATGAAATGTGAAGATTGAATTTTCAGAGGTTCTGGAAAAGGAACCAGTAGAAAATATGAAGGGATGATCTTCTACGGAGCGAATTAGGGTTTGTCTGTGAAAAAGACAAGTTTTTAGCAGCTTTTTGGATTTTGTCACATTTAATGCGAATTAGGGTAGATCATTATTTTATAAAGAAATCATTTAAGGAATTTTTATCATTTGAGCATTTAGAGAAATTGAAGAGCTTTTGGAGAATTCTTGAAGAGAATTGAAGTTTGAGCTATGGAAACCCTAGTTGTCATTCATTGTGCAGAAATAGGTATTTTTATCTTCTGAACTATTCTATTTTTTCTTTACTCAAGTTGTTTGAGTTTAGAACTGGTAGAATGGAAAGTCCTGTTGTTGTGAAAGTGTCGGAGAGGCTGAGGCCCTCTTACAAAAAATATTCATCTAAGGTTTTCAAAGATTACCACATGGGTGCATTTTCGCCAATCCCACATGGAATAATGCCAACTAAAGATACAAGGATGTATATTCATGTGAAGTATGAGGAATATGATCACTCTAAATTGATTGATATTTGGAAAAAAAGTGTTTACTATTGATGACTTCTTGGTAAAACCTAAGTACTCAAATGTGGTTGAGAAAAGGCTGGATAGATGGAACAATTTTCCCAATTTCAGCTATGATGAGAAATATGTGAAACTAGTCCTAAGCAGAATTCATGAAAAATTCCTCTAGACTGACTGCCCACACTTGATAACAAAGGAAGCGATTAGGGTTGTAAGAAGGATTTGGGATAAAGGTATAGTACCTGTGTTAAAATTTGTGAAGAATGACATAGTGATGGAACTCATAGGATCAACATATGAAAAAAGAGCCCTAGTGACAAAAACCATCACTAATCATGTTGTGAAGTATGTAGTGATGATGATTGGACATAAAATATATTTCCCAAACAAAGAGAATTATGTTTTGGACACAACAATCTATACTAGTTTTGATATGGTTGTGAATGGTGTTGATTATGATCTTTGTGAGCTTCTTTGGTTATAGTTTCTAGAGAACTTGAAATCGACAAAGGAGAGGAAGTATGCTTTCAAGTTTGGTCCATTGTTTATATGTTTATTGTTTTACTTCATGAAGAGACTTCCGAGAAAGAGTGAAGAAGTACATAGGGACTCATCCACACTAGTAGGACATTAAATTTTTGACTATTTTCACATTCTAGGAAATTTGGATGCTCAAGATAATGCTCTAAAAAAATTCTTTGTTGTATTTAAAAGAAACATGATTGAAAGGAAAAGGATCCCAAGGAAAATTGTTGAGAAGTATAACTATGATATCATATTCCATGTTTCTTCATATGAATGCATGATTGTGGCTATAGAACCTTAAACTATATGGATTCAGCCTGTGGGATATGAGGTGACAAAAGATGAATATTAAGGATATGTGCAATTATTGTTGAAGAATGCAAAAGACCCCAACGAACCTAGAATTGGGACATATGTTGAAAAATCTATGGAAATTTATATGGCACAGCAGAAGCCTAAGATTAGGAAGAAAGTGGATAAATTTCTTAAAGAAGTTGGATTCACTAATCAGGAAATTTCTCTTAGAAGGGCTTGGGGAGAATGGTTGGAGGTAGAATCATTTGGCCTGAGGAGATCTGGAAGAACTACCTCTGCAAAACCTTATGCAGACTCTTTAGCTAAGATTGATCCTAGTGTGGTGGATAAAGGTAAGGGTCTTATTTCCTCTGGACCAACTAAAATATTTAGGAAGAGGAAGGAAACTCCTTCGATAGTCCCTAAAAATAGAGGAAGGAAACTCCTTTGATAGTCCCTGAAAATAGAGGAAGAAAAGAGAAATCAACAAGGGAGAAAAATATGAGTGTTACAGATGATTAGGATGATGAAGAAGAAGATCCTGAAGCAAAGAGAAAATTTACCCTCTGGTGAAGGTGCATCTACATAAGCCATTGGTTCTAAAAGAGTACATGTTTTATCATCTTCTAACGATGAAGAAGAAGAGAAAGAGTTTAGCTTGCATGTGCACACCAAGCCAGATTCAAAGAAGGCTAAGGTAGCTAGTGAGGCCTCAGAGGACTAGAGAGATGAACAAGACATTCGGTAAGTTATAGCCCTTGATATAAACTAGAGCCAACTCTTAATTCCTTGTTAAATTTTGAGAATATCCTTCAACCCACAACTGAATACTATGATAAAGTTGGAGAAAAAGACCAGGAAAATATGCTTCTAGTTGTTATTGAATGTGTTATCATTTTAGAAGTCAAATGGGATGAAATAAGAAAATATGTACCTGAAAGCATGTGAATTGATCTGATGAAAAGGAGATCTGAGGTTGTTGTATTTGAAGAGAAAATCAGAAATGCAACATATAATAAAATTGGGTCTCCCTTGACCCCTGATGATCTGAAATCTCTAAAGATCTATGCTAAAATGTTTCAAATGAAGAATAAAGTAAACATGTTGATGAACAGGAACAAGAAGTTGATAAAGAAAGTAAGAAAGGAAACAACAAAGGTAATCTAGGAGACAACAGAAAAATATGGTATGTTTAAGACCGATGATGATGCTACTACTACTAAAAATACTGAGGAGAATACTCCTCTTGATATAGGTAATGAAGATATTTTTGGAATTTTTGATGTTGAAATTAATGTTGGAGATGAAAATAATGAGTAGAATGAAGGAGAAGTTGAGCTTGAGATACATAATGATGCTTCTCTAGAGCACACTAAAGTAGAAGGGAACAATGATCAAGGAAATGATGAAGAAGAAATACAAGGCAATGGTGAAGAAGAAAGACAAGACAATCCTGAGGAAGAACAAAATAAGGATGAAAAGGATGGAAATGATGGAGAGGATAATAATGACAAAGATAATGATAAAGATAAAGATGAAGGAAAAGAAGAAGAAAAGAAAGAAGAGGAAGAAGAGGAAATGGAAGAAGAAAAGAAGAGAGAAAGGAAGAAAAGAAAAACGAAGATACTGAAGGGAAAAATGAAGAAAGTGAAAGGAAAATTGTTAGATAACTTAATATTCCTGGAGAATCATCCTCCAGTAATGATTTTTTGAAATAATTTCTTTCCAAGAAAATCATATTTTAGTTCATTATTCCCTAGGAGATTTTGCAAATTCCTATGATTGAAGGGTTGGTGGATATGGAGAAGATTTCTTCGGTACATAAAGTAATGTTGGGAGATGCTATGCAAGCATCTGGTAGGAAGGAAATTATTGAAGCACATCAAAGAGGAATAGAACTTTTAGAGGATTCCCTCAAGGAATTACAGGAAGTCTTACCTGGTGCATCCATTGATACATCTCTCACCCCTATTGAAAATTTGAGATTGTTATTAGATTCTCTCAAGGAGTATACCTCTAGGGTTAATGAAAAGGTAGCACAAGAGGTTCAAGAGAAATTGGAGGATAAAAGGTTACTGGCTTTACATGACAAGTGTGCTCTTGCACACTCTAGAGTTGAAAAGAACCTGGAAGCCATAAAGGTTTGTGAGTCTAAAGCTAATGTTCTTCTTGCTTATGGATTAAAGTGGTTGGATGCCACTGAAAATATTAAGGTTGTTATGGATTCTATTGAGTCTCAGTTGACAATAGTCTCTAGTACTTATAGTCTATCTAAAGATAGAGACAACTCATCTTGGAATGTAATCTTTGGTAATAAAGAAAAAATATATTTTTTGTAGAAGCAGAAGCAAGAAATTATCAAGAAATTTGACCAGTTGAGTGAAATTGTGAGAGTTCAATTTACTCCAAATGGAAAGGCTCCGGTTTGCACAGAAAAGATTGAAAAGATAAACCTGACTCTTGATACTACAGAAGCTACATAAGAAATTATGATTGAATTGGAGTGTTTGAACAGGATTCTGATTGATGCTAAGGATAGTTGGGAGAATGGACAAGCTATATGGGATGGAATTCTGAAGGAGCTTCAAGGCTTGTCATCTTCCAGTTGATACATGTTTCTTTGTTTTCTTTTCTTTAATGTTTTTCAGTTATTTTGACACCCCCTTTGTCCTTGATGTCAAAGGGGGAGTGAATAATGGTGAAATGGTGTTAGGGGAAGAAGTATTGTAAATAAGGAACTCTATAAATATTATTATTGGTTTTTGGAACATGTTTCCATCAATGACAGAGGGGGAGATTGTTGGAAAAATGAAAAACATCTCATTTTGTTACTTTGTGTTGCCATTGATGTCACCATGATAAATGAGTTGCAACTAGAAGATTAATACTAAAGTTATTCTAGTATTCTAGTTCAATATCTGAACCGGTATTTTTCCTACATCCTCCAGTATTTTGGTTCGCATTTGTTTTCCGGTGATTATTGTTGCTTATAGTTTTTGGAAATGGTTTATAGATATCGGGAGCACATACATTCAAGATCTCACATATCCAGTTGCTCATATGGTGTATTGACATTGTGTCAATATTTTCATTTGTTCTATTAGGTCTATCCCTGGTTGACCTAACAAATGTATCGTGTAATAGTGAAATAATTTTTGCAGATATATGCATGACCTATTTTAGGTCTATGCCAACTTGATGAAGCATGCAGGATGTGTAAATTATCTTTTCAAAAGTTTTTATGAATTCTTGAAGCCGACAGTTGGTATTTTTTGTAAATATGAAGTGCATCTAATTAGGCTGACCTAATTCATGCTTGCAAAGAGTTCAGATATATATATATATATTGGATAATATCTAAATTTTATTATGCAAATTTTGATATGGTGTGAATTCAAATAAAACTAAATATTATGAAGTGTGTTAAGTTAGTTTACTGAGCTACATTGGAACTAGATCTCCACTCACTAGGTGTACTCGATTAGTTCATTTTTTGGTTGTAAGAAATTTTCTATTATTGTAACTCTGTAGGTAGTGAGTCCTGGTAGTGAGCCACCCATTTTTGAAATATTTTATAACTATTTATACTATATTGTGAGCTAGCACTCACTGTGGTTTTTCCCATTTTAGGTTTTCCATGTAAAAATCTTGGTGTCATGTGTTCTATGATATCATGTTCCATTAATGCTTTTATTTATCTTTGATATTGTATGCATTGGAATAATTGGATGGTATCTTATCAAAAAAATTAAGAAGATACTGATTCACCCCACCTCTCAGTATCTTGGACATTTAACATAGGGTATAGGGTTGATGGTAGAGGATAGAGGGTAGAGGGTTTAAGGGTTGAGGGTTGAGTGTTTAAGGGTTTAGGGTTTAAGGGTTGAGGGTTGAGGGTTTAAGGTTTTAGGGTTTAACAGTTTTATGGATTGAGGGATTAGGGTAGAGAAAGAGAGTTTTCAAGTTATGTAGGTAGAGAGAGGGAGTGAGAGAGAGAGACCTGAGAGAGGGAGAGGGGGTACGAGGTTCAGACTTGAGAGAGAGAGAGACCTGATAGATTAGGGTTGAGTGTAGAGGGTAGAGGGTAGAGGGTTTAAGGGTTGAGGGTTTACGGTCGAGGGTTGAGGGTAGAGGATTGATGGTATAGATTTGAGCATATAGGTTTAAGGGATTAGGGTTGAGGGTCCAATAGAGAGGGTAGATGGTATATGGGTTGAGGGTTTATTGTTTAAGGTTTGAGGTTTGAAATAGTAAGGGTTGAGGGTTGATAATTGACAGTTGAGGGTTAAGGTTTGAGGGTTTAATGTATTAGGCCATGAGGGTAGTGGGTTGAGGGATTATGGTTTATGGTTTAAGGGTTGAGGGTTGAGGGTTTAAGGGTTTAGGGTTTAACAGTTTGAGGTTTGAGAGTATATAGTTGAAGAATTAGGATAGAGAGAGATATTTGTATAGTTATGTAGGTAGAGAGAGGGAGTGGGAGAGAGATAGAGGGAGTGAGAGAGAGAGAGAGACTTGAGAGAGGGAGAGAGAGAGACCTGAGCAAGGGAGTAGGGGTAGGAGGGAGAGAATTGAGAGAGAGAGGGGGTAGCAGAGAGATACTTGAGAGAGAGAGAGACCTAAGAGACTATGGTTGAGGATAGACAGTATTGGGTTGAGGGTAGAGGGTTTAAGGATTTAGATTTTAAGGGTTGAGGTTTGAGGGTTGAGGGTTTAGGGTTAAGGGTAGAGGGTTGAGGGTTGTGGGTATAGGGTTGAGGGTATAGGGTTAAGGGATTAAGGTTGAGGGTATAGGGGTTGAGGCTTTAGGGTTTAAGGTTTGAGGGTTGAGGGTTGAGAATTAAGGGTTGAGGGTTTAATGTATAGGGTAGAGGGTGGAGAGTGGAGATTTGAGGGTTTAAGGGTTGAGGGATAAGGGTTGAGGGATTAAGGGTTGAGGGTTGAGAGATTAGGCTAGAGAGTTTAAGGGTTTAAGGGTTGAGGGTATAGGTTTGATGGTAGAGGGTATTGGGTTCGGGGTAGAGGTTAGAGGGTTTAAGGTATTGGTTCAAGAGGGTAGAGGGTTGAAGGTTTAAGGGTTTAAGGGTTGAGGGTATAGGATTGAGGGATTAGGGTAGAGAGAGAGAGAGTTTAGTTATCCAGGTAGAGAGAGGGAGTGGGAGAGATATGGAGTGGGAGATAGAGGGATGGGAGAGAGATAGAGGGAGTGAGAGAGAGACTTGAGAGAGGGAGAGGGAGAGAGAGATACCTAAGAGAGGGAGAAGGAGTGGGTGAGAGAGACTTGAGAGAGAGGGAGAGAGTGAGAGAGAGACCTGAGAGACTAATTTCATCTAATTTCATCTTACTTTGTAGTGTATTTGTAATGATGGCTAATTTCATCTAATTTTCTACACATCTCAATGTAGGGAATGTTTATGCAGTTATTGTCGATGAAGAAAAAAAGAGGGAATGGATTATTACTTGTGTCATTGTGTTGAGGAGAAAAATAAATTTGAGGCCCTAGTTAAAGATGGAGAAAACATTGAATACCCTAAAGGCTCAGTGGTTGTTACTGGAACATGGCTTAGAAGGTACCCACATAAGAGTGTTAATTTTTGGTTGTTTCAGCACTTTGACATGCATTGAAAGATTCTTCATTATTCTAACCTTGTCATGGCATCCAATGTTCATTTGATCAAATATGGGGGTGGACCTTTGAACAAGACCTTGTGGAAGGTACATGAGTCTGACCATGAGGAAATACTTGACACAATAAAGAGTAGAGTAGACCCAAATGGTTCATTGGATCTTGTATGCACATTGGTTCAAATTAACTTGTAAGTATGCACTTTAATTTTTATTAAAATTTAGAGTATGCACATCAAGATTACCTGATAGTTAGACCTTTTGTTTCTATATTTCAAGTTTACATATGTTTTGGGTCCATTTTCACAAATGAATATTGGGTAGATTATATGATTTGGTTCAATGCATAGCCTAAATGAGCTAGCAGGTCGGATTGCTTGCCAATTCAATTAAATTGGCAAGGTAGTGGGCTATTTCAAAAAATGGGTCCAAGAAATGGGGTCTCATGGTGATGTACATCACCGTGAGACCCCATTTTTCACTGCGAGACCCCATTTCTTGGACCCATTTTTTCAAACATCCTACTACCTTGCTAATTTCATAAAGTAGCTTTCCAATTTGGTGAAGGGCTATTTGAAAAAATGGGTCCATGAAATCGGGTCTCACGGTGATGGGTTGTTTGAAAAAGTGGGTCCAAGAAATGGGTGTTCAACATCTGAAATACTAAGAAGGGGGTGAATCGGTATTCCATAAAACCGTAATCATATCAACTTAAATATTATCACAATTCTAACTAAATTAACAAGAGAGAACATAGAAATCAGTCAATGACACCATACACATGAACACCAAGATTTTTACGTGGAAAATGCAAAATGGGAAAAACCACAGCGAGGGTTAACTCACAATATATTATATTCAGATACAAAATATTAAAGGGCTCACTACTAGGACTCATTGTCCTTAAAAGGCTCATTTCCTAAGTACAAAAGATGGTTAACTACCAAGATACAATTATAGTGGCTCACTACCAAAAGATTGAACTGATAGGATACACCTTCAATGTGCATGGTTTAGTTCCATTGAAGCTCATAATAAGAAGTACTACCTCACAATACAATCACTCAACAAAATTACATTTATCACAACTGATAAAGAATTTAGGCTTAGATCTTCTCCTCTTCACATTTCACATTCACTCCCACTTCTTATTCTTTCTCATTCCTCAAAACATATTTTATATATACAAGTATATCTTGATCATTAATTAGGTTGACCTAATTAGATGAACATGAAAATAATCAAAACTTTCTTTGTTGGCACCATATAAGATTTAAACATTTTATCCATGTAGTGCATTATACCAAGTCAACTATCAATCCATAAAACATAGCTATTCTTCATAATATATTGCATATGCTAAGTCAACCAAGACTAGAGTGAAACTCTTGAAACCAAAAAATAATCCTCAAAGCAAAAATCTTCCAAATTTGAAAACACGTTAATTTCCCATCATACTACCAGCATAGTTACTATCAACAAAACCACAGCATAAGAATGTTCACTTTAGTAAAATGCAGAGTCTCCCACACATAGAACAATAGTAGGATACAGAGTTAAACTCTTTTAGAGGTAACTCTTTACTCACAACAAAAGACATCTCGAGATCTAGGATATAGCTATCTGAATGAGTCAAGAAAACATGGTTAAGATATTAGAGTCATATTAGATCTTGCAATGAGTTCCAAGATCAAATACCAACACACTGATCCATCACAAAAGTGTATTACCAACAAAGAATAGCTTCTAGTAAACCAAGAAGACTTCCCATATAGTTATCACCATGTTGACATCAATGACAACATAGGAACAACCAACACAACCATCCATACTCCATGCTCATGTTGCAAGGCTTCCAAAAATCTCCCCCTTTGGCATTGATGGCAACATGCATGACAAAAACATTTTCCAATATACCGCAACTAAATACTCTAAATACTCCCCCTATCAAAACTGTTCTTCACAAAAAAAAAAATCCTCTCTATCTCTATCTTTCCATCTCTTTATCTCTCCTTATCTATTTATCTCTCCCCCTTTGACATTAATGAAAAAGGAAGGAGTTTGGTATATATGTAAATATGCATCAAAGTGTAACCAAAAAGATATGAACACAACCATGAATTAACCCAAAAAATAACCTCTGAGACTCTCCAAGATAGCCTTTCTTAACGATTTACCCTATTCCAATGAACCTATTGCACTTACAAGAGTCTTGTAAAATCGCTCAAGTTTAGTTAAGGACTCTACACCATCTGTTAAAGCATTGGGACAAAGATTAATCTCTGATAATTCACCAATATAGCCAAGAACACTAGAAAAAGAAGTATTTCCAAGTTTAATCATGTCTTTGAGTGCCACAAACATCTTGATAACATTTGTCCTTTGATCTTGCAGAGAAAATAATTTATCTTGAAGCTGTACAATGTAGGACCACCTCTGATTATCTTTATCTTTTGCTAACCTATATGTATCTACCTGAGTGCTCAACTTGGATTCACCCATCCTGATCTTATTTCTCATATCCAATGTACTGCCAGACCAAACTAGGCGAAAAGAAAGTAGTTCTTGTGCCTCTTCTTCATAACCTTGTACACTCTCAAATTCCTTCATTACTCGACTATGCGTATTCACACATTTTCCTTTGATATCTTCCAAATTTCCTTCACCAGACATGATTCCAATAGACACTTCAAGTCCTAAGATGTAGACCTTCAAAGAAATAATCATGCCATAGAGATTCTCCAGAAAAAAATAGATGAATCAAAATTAGTATCAGGAATAACCTTCTGCAATTCTTCCAAAGCTCTTTGAATATTTATTCTTTCAAGCTCATGTTCAAGCTCACTTCCTTCTACAAATTCTTGCTTAACAACACTCTTCCTTTTCTTCCCTATTCTAGTCACACTGCCGGAGGTACCTTCTACATTAAGATTCTTAGGGATTTTCAAAAGAATTTTAGCACAATTATTAACTTCATCCTTTGACACTTCATAATCCAATTCAGATATCCAAACTAACCTTGATTCAACTACTTCCATGTGACAAAAATATGTAGACACAAGAAAATTTATGCTTATGGAGTACCTTTCCACAACACTTATTAGAATCCTAAACCTTTTTTTCATCCTCATCTAAAATGTTCCAAAGAATGCAACAAGGGTAGTCTCTTGTGCATCTGAACTACCAAGATTTATCATGAAGTTCCTAATTTGATAGGAAATAGGCTTTCAATTTGACCATTCTATCCTTCCCATTACTGATAATTCTCTTGGAAAGTAAACAAACAAACAAAGAAGCAAATTGCCATACCAAAATGTATTCTTCTTACTCTACTTGATCTCCTTTAAATTCTTCAAAAGATGTATATGAAGTAATTCAAACAAGTCATATTCCAAACCTCTTTTAACCATATCAACAGTAGTATGCACAACAACAATAGAAACTATAAGGTCATTATTAGGGATACAAACTTTGTGACCAATAACCATAGCATCATACCTTATTACCAAATTAGCAATTGATCTCAAATCAATCTCTTTCCCTTTAGAAATCACACCAATAACCTCAATTATAGCTTTCTCATCCATAGTCTTTAGTTTGGGAACTGGTTCGAAGGAACACAAACTAGTTACATCTCTAATATATTCTCTCGAAATCAAACGTGCCTCATCAATCCATAGAGATTCATCATGAATTCTGCTCAATACTATTTGAATACACTTCTTCTCAAATCTAAACAAGGAAACTTTCCTCCAAACATCCAACTTTTTATCAACTAATACTCTATAGGCATCATGGCTCTCTTACAATTCACTTTCCAAAAGCATTCTCAATTGAACTAATGACATATCTTCTATCTTACTATAAACAAATGCATAGATATCTTTTGTAGGAAGCACTCTCAGAGGGATGTAGCAAGCAATCTCAGAGGGATGCAAGAAAAGCACCAACATACTCTTCTGAAACATTCCTCAAATATCTCTTCAACCTCACTTTATCCGCACAATTCACAACCTTTGAATTATCCATAGCAATAAAAGTGAAAGATTGTGCAAACAGGAATACCTCTAAAAATGCCAACAAGAAATGTATAGATATCCTACTTTTAGAGCTCACTTTGAATCTGTCTAATATCTTCTTCAAACCCTGAAACTCTGAATTTCCTTCTAAACTTCCTTTGCACATTTCTCCAAAAATGCATAAGCCTTTAAGATTATCTGAATTTATTCCTTCCATTCTTAATGATTTTGCAATAAATGCTTCAACTTGCAGGTAGATTTCCACAAAAAATTATGTACGCCTCCATTCTTTCAAATTCTGCAGACTTCATCCTTCACACATGCGACTAAGAAAATACCTTAATCTTGCTACCACATTAAATATACTTTTGTCATAATATGACACAAGTAAAAATGAGGGGGTTTATTATATTTTCTAATGATTGCACCCCCTTAGCCACTACTTTTATTAGAAATTGAAGGGAGTATCTGCACTAGAGGTTGGCACAGATAAGACTAATGATTCCTTTTTCCAAATCATTTTCATTTCCTTTCTTGCTTCTTCTAGATCAATGACTTGATCTTTCTTCTTTGCCGAATACATATTTTTCTTTCTTCCACTGTCACTACCAGGGTGTTCCAAATTGTTTCACTTACAAAAAACAACATTTTTCTTTCGATTTTCCCTTTTATCCTATAAACGATGATTTTGGTTTACCCTTTCACAATGCTTTGCTCCTCTTAGGGTTTCTCACCTAAAAGGAGAAAGGGGGTGGAAAGGGTTACCAAAATGCAAGGTTTTACACTCAATACTATGTTAATGAGATGTAATTATGTCTAATTAAGATGTCCTAATGCTCTGATATGAAATTGAAGTAATATAATGATGCAAAACTTAAGAAAAGGAAAGTGTTGGGAAACACAATGTGATATGTAGAAATACCTAAGAAATGCAACTATATGATGAAACAACATAACAAAATGGAAGAGGTACATTTGGAATTAGAAGTTTGGTGTTCAAAGACTCTAGAATCCTAGAATAGTTGACTGAAATGTTGATAGGGACACTTAGGCCAGGCTAGGTAACTTAGTCCCAGTTTTTGGGAAACTTTGTCGAAATAGCAATCTGCCAAATGGGTGTTCAACAATGTCAAAATTAGTTTTCAGGCCTGAAATTGAGACTAATTCACCCCTATTGGAAACTTAGTCCTCCTACAAATTTTAGGAAATTCAGGATAGAATCTTGTAGTCTTGGGTCTACACTTCCTTTTCCGACAGGTGTTTGTACTTGATTCTACAGAAAATGGGGTAGAAAGTCTCTCCAAGATTGAAATAGGATGATGTTGAATTTATTTACTTGATGCACTTTTTTATCACTTTTCAACACCTATTTCTTGACAAATCTGCATACAAAATTCACATGCAAAAGGGGGAAAATGGTTGAGGGTTAGAGAATAGGGGTTTGCCTTGGTTGAACCCCACTTTGGTAATCAAACCCTAAACAATGAAATAGAATGAAATGAGTACGATAAATAGATAGCATGCAAATGTCATAAAATTACCACATCATTGATGCTCAAATCTGAAGATATGTAATGAAGAACTCCAATAGCTTGACTTAACAATGCCTTATGTGCTTGAATGCTTAATGAGTGTACGAGATAGATGTATGAGATGAAATATTGCTTGAATGAATTAGGAGATGTAAAATGAGGTGAAAACCCCTTATTTATTCTTGATTTTACTAAAATTTCCTAAAAATAACACATCACAGACTAACCTCAAGGGTTAGAGGAAAAAATGCCACTAGAAATTTAAAATTATTTTGAGTTTTGTGCCAAAAAGGACTAAGTCACCCCTATGGGCAACTTGGTCCCACTTAAGAAAATTAAATGGGTGTTGGGAATTTCGGGGCATTAAAAGTTGTCCAATGGGAATATCCTCAAAAACACACTTAAAAATGGTTGGAGATTGTATTAAGGGGTCATTTAGACATGAGAAAGGGTTGAATTAATAAAATTAAGCCTAGAAAAGTGTGAAATCTTATTACAATACTTTACAACACTTCAAAATAGGACTTAATAAGTGATGAAAAGGTGATTTTTAGGTAAATTATAGTGAATAGAGTTTAGAAAAGTGTAGAAATGTCTTACCACACTTCACAACACCTTCACAAGATACCATAATTTGAATGTTTAAGCCACATTACTATATTAAATCAAGACAAAAATCAAGTCAAAACCCATTAGAAGGACTCAAGTGAGCGTAAAAATGTCAACTATACATTTTTTGGCAACATATATCCAACATACTAACTTTATATCAATTCTTATTGTTGTTATAATATTTTCTAGAGAATGATAAAGAATCATTCATTTTACTTTTGTAGTACTTTTCCTTATGACCAAATTTCTTGCAAGAATAATAAACACAATTCAAGGATAAATACCTTTTTGCATCATGTCCTTTGACAACAATTTTTCCAAAATTGCTTCTTAGCTCCTTGATTTGTCTATTTTTCTACTGCATATTCTTACCAATGGATTGCTTCAGTTTAGAATCCTGGCATTCCTCAAACCCTAAACCACTCTTATCCATTTCCATTCTTTGAGAGGTAATCAATTCATCAAGCATCATTAAGCTTATCTTAAATTTTTCTGAAAAATTTATTCCCCTTTCTATTGGAAGAATGAAGAACATCTCATTATGCATCTTTTGTGTTTTCATTGATGTCACCATGTTATATGAGTTGCAACTGCAAGTTTAAGTTATAGCTTGATATGGTATTCTAAACCAGTATGACAATCATTATCCTCTAGTATTTTGGTCTGCAATCCTCCACTAATGAATATCATAACTTGTGGTTTTTAGAAATGGTTCTTCGTTGCTAGAAGCTTGTAAGTTCATAATTTCATATTTACAAGTGATCATATGGTGAGTTGGCATTATTTTTTTTGTTGTATTTTGTTATTAGATTAATCCCTAGTTGACCTAATGAATAGTTGATGTTGTAATGAATTGATTTTGTGTTGTGGATGTATTTGTGACCTATCTTAGGTCCATGCCGACATGTTGTAGCATGTTGCACCCTTGATTTGTTTTTGGAAAAGTTTTGTACAAGCTTTAAGCTGACAGTTAATCTTTTTGGTGAATAAGGGTTGCATCTAATTAGGTCAACCTAATTGATGCTTGCAAATGAGTAAAATATATATATTAGACAGTTTTGAGATTGATTGTGTGAAATGTGGACATATAAGTATGCGAAGATGATGAAGTGTGTAAAGTCATTTTACTGAGCATCAAAGGAACTGAATCAACATTTGTTTTTTGTAACTTTATTAGTTCATTCTCTGGTTGTAAGCCATTTTTATATTGTATCTTTGTAGGTAGTGAGCCTCCCATTTTGGACAGTGGGTCTTAGCAGTGATCAACCCTTTGTAATATCTTATAATTGGTTATACTATATTGTGAGCTAATCCTCACCATTGTTTTTCCCATTTTTGGTTTTCCATGTAAAAATAATAGTGTTCATGTGTTGTGTGTTCTTATGTTTTACTAATGCTCTTGCTCATTTTTACTATTATATACATTGGAGTATTTGGATGGTGTTTATTCAATAAGTTTAAGAAGATATTGATTCACCCCCCCTTCTCAGTATCTTGGGTATTCAACAATTGGTAGCAGAGCCTAGTTCCTCCAAAGAAGCCTAACAACTTGAGGAAGATCTTAAAGATTGAACAAATGGATGATAAAGAAGAACTCCAAGCTGCTCGAAAAGGCTGAAAATGAAAACAATATTTGAAAGAAAATCTTGATAAGGAAAATGAATGCATATAGAAATTAAAAGCACAATTAAAGAAATTCAAAGAAAGGAATAGAGAAGTGAGTGAGAAATTAAAACAAGCAAATGAAGAGATCACTAGATTGAAGGTGCAAGTGGAGGAAAATAAGAGAATTGAAGATTGTTTGAATATAGTGGTGCAAAGCAAGACTGATGAATGCTCAAGGCTTGAACAAGAAGTGGTAAAATTGAAAGTTGATCTAGAAAAAGAAAAACTTTGTGAAGATAAGTTCAAAACAAGATCCACCAAGCTTGATGAATTGATTATAGGACAAAAACAAACTAAAGAAAAAGGTGGTTTGGGAATGGAAGCAAGTTAAAGCTAAAAGGATATGCAAACCCCAAACACAGTGGACAATCAAAAGACTCAATATAAAGGAAAACAAACAAGAAATAGAAGAAGCTCTGCTAAAAGACTGCCTATCAAACAACCAAATGCTCAAAGGTACACATATTTCAATGGTGTTTTCTTTCACGCAATAAATTTGGTCACAAGTAAATAGAGTGTATAACTAGAATAAACTAGTATGCTACACCCTTATCCGTACAATGTTTTGCATGCAAGCAAGTTGGACATAGAGCTAGTGAATGCAAAAATTAGATGATGAATTGGTTTAATGGAGGTAGAATGAATCAATCCTTTGTTGGCTACTACTATGCATGTAATAAGTTTGGACATAGAAAATTAGCGCAAATCAAGGGTTAATAGAGGTCAAACAAAACAAAAAAATATTGTTTACTACAACTGCAACCTGGACACATTTCAAGGATATGTAGAAGTAAAGGGGGGAAACAATCTGGTCTAGTAAAGAAGAATGAACCAGTGAAGAAAATTGACAAGAATGAGGTTAAGAAAGAAATGAACAAGATGTGGAGGAAGAAAGAGGATCCAGTGACATCAAATGTGTTTGTACCCTCATCTGGTGAAAACAATTCCTTGAACAATTAGACCTAACATGGTCTTAGGGGGAGCATTAATAGAAAATTATTCAAACCCCCTAGATATCTAGTGTGTCATACATTGGCACAAATATATATTGTAAAGAAAGAATAAACAGAGCTTATGCAAAATAAACCAGAAGAAAAGTTGTAGGCATGATCATTTCTGAAGAAAATTAGGGTTTTTTAGTGTAGTGAAGAAGGTTTTTTTCAGCTTTTTGAACTCTACCATATTTAATGTGAATTAGGGTAATTTTTTGATCTATAAAGAATATTTTTAAGGTATTTTTATAACTTGTGCATTTGAAGAAAGTGGAGAGAAATTTGGAGCAATCTTGAGATGATTTAGAGAGAGAGCTATGCAAACCCTAGTTCTGGTTTTCGTGAAAGAAAAAGGTATTTTATTGTTCTATGTTTTTATGGGCTTGTGTGAATCTACTTTCTAAAATCATTAGAGCTCTATTTTTTAAAATATGGAAACCCCTATAGTCGTAAACCTATCAAAAAGACCTAGACCTTCCTACAAGAAGTATTCCATGAAATTTTTTGAAGACAAACCTATGGGTGCCTTCTCATTGATTCCTCATGGTGTCATGCCCACTGAAGATGCTAGAATATACATTCATGTTAAGAATCAAGAATTTGATCATAGAAAATTGATAGTTATATGGAAAAATGAGCTCACTTGGGATGATTTCTTGGTAAAACCCGAGTATGCGAATATTGTTGTGAAGAATTTGGACCAATGGAATTATTTTCCTAACTTTAGCTCCACTGTTGATGACAAGTATGTTAAATCAGCTCTTAGAAGGATTCATGATAAGTTTTTGTGGACTAACAGACCTCACCTTATAACTAGAGAAGTACTCAAGACAATCACCAAACTCTGTGATACCGGACTGGTACCAATGTTCAAGTCTGTGAAAAATGAAGTGGTGATGGAACTCATCAGAGCAACATTTGACATAAGGGCCCTTGCAATAAAGCCTATTACCAATCCTATCATGAAGTATGCAGCTATAATGATCGGTCACAAGATCTACTTCACTAATAGGGAAAAATTTGTGTCTGCTACAACTATATACACCGGATATGGCATGGCAGCAAATGGTACAAAATATGATCTGTGTGAACTTCTTCGGCAATAATTTTTTGAAAACCTAAAGATGACAAGGGAGAAGAAGTATGCATTTAAGTTTGGTTCCCTGATTTTTTGTTTGTTGTTCTACTTTCTTAGACAGCTTCTTGGAAGAGATGATGTGGTGATCTGGGATACATCAAGAACTATTGCACATCAAATTTCTGATTATATGCACAACTTGGGTGATTTGAAGAGTCAACACAATGCTTTGACAACATTCTTCGTTGTATTCAAAGAAACATGAATGAAAATGAAAGGATTCCAAAGAAATTTGTTGAAAAGTACAAGAATGACATCATATTTCATATCTCCATAGATGAGTGCATGATTGAAGCGATTGAACCCTGGACTATCTGGATACAACCATTGGGTTATGAAGTTATAGAGGATGAAGTAGAAGTTTATATTCAAGTTTTATCAAAAATCCCAAAAGATACTAGTGAGCCAAGAGTGGGCACTTATGAGGAAAAATCTATGGAAATTCACTTGAATCATAAGAATCTTGTGATAAGAAAGAATGTAGATCAAATGCTTAGAAAGGTTGGCTTCACTAATGAACGGATTGCATAAGGAAGAGCCACGGGAGAGCAGATGGCTGGAGAATCATTAGCACTAAGGAGATATAATAGGAATACTCCTTCAAAACTATATGTAGCTCCCGAATCAGTGAAGGTAGAGCCCAGTGCTCCTCATAAAAGCAAAGGATGGCTCCTTCTGAACCAACTACAATATCTGGAAAAAGAAAGAGACTCCTCCGGTGGCACCATTCAAGAGAGGTAAAAAGCAAAAGGAAACAAGGGAAAAGAACCTCAATATCACTAAAGAGCAAGAATAAGAGGAGGAAGACCCTGAAGCTAAATTGGTAAGAAAGAAGAAAGGGAACATGTCTTTTGGTGAAGGTGCTTCACAGGAAGTAAGTATTGGCACTAAGAGATATCTATATCTGTCATCCTCATAAGAAGATGAAGAACAGGGTTTTGGTGTTCATGTACACATCAACTTGGACTTGAAGAAGGAAAAGGTGTCAAAAAAGGGATCTCTAGACCAGGAAGAACAAAAGACCTCATTGGTAAGACCTGGTTCCCCTCTTAGACTAGAGGCTTTGGTTAATAGCTTGATACATTTTGAAGATATGTTGCAGCCTACTACAGAAATGTATACTCAAGTAGGTAGAGAGGACATAAAAACATCAATTTTGGCTATTTTTCAATATGTAATTAATTTGGAAGTTAGTTGGAACTATGTTAAGAACAATGTACCTGAGAGATTGTGGGAAGCTCTAATGAGAAGGAGATTAGAGGTTGTTGAGTTGGAAGAAAAGATAAGAAATGAGGCATTCGAGAAAATGGGATCCCCTTTGATCCCAAATGATTTGGAAACCTTGAAGAAAGTATGCTCAAAGATGTTTTAGATGAAGAAAAGAGTAAATACTCTTATGGAAAAAGATAAGCAAATAAAGAAAGTAAAGAAAAAAACTGCATAAGCCATCAAGGGTATGAATGAGAAATATCATATGTTTGGTGCACTCCCATCTGGTTCTACACCTAAATTAGGAGAAGAGGATTCTATAGAGGTAAAGGAAGGAATTCCTTTGGAAACAAATGATACATATATCCTTTTGGAAACATGTGTTACAAGTGATCCTCCAGAGATAGAGAAATAGAATGAGGAAGAAGTTGAACCAGAAAATCTTGAGGTTGTCCCTCTGGAGCATGCTAAACAAGAAAATGTAGGAAAAGAAGAAAAATTAGGAGAAGAAGAAAAAGTAGAAGAAGAAAAAGAAAAAGTAGAGGAAAAAGAAAGAGTAGTGAAAGAAGAAAGAAATGCAGAATCTACCAGGAAGAATGAAGAAGATCAAATGCAGGTTGTGGATTCACAAAGGTCCTCCAGAGAATCCTCCTCTAATGATGATGTATTAAAAGGCTTGTTATCCAAGTAGATAAGGTTCTAGTCGGTAATCCCTCCAAGAATTCTACAACTCCCCATGGTTCAAGGCAATGTGGATTTGAACAAGATTTCACTCGTTCACAAATTAGTGATAGGGGATGCATTGCATGCATCTAGAAGAAATAAATTATGGAAACACATCAGAAGCCAATAGAGCTTATTGATGATTCCCTCAAAACTTTACAGTAGGCCACCCCCGATATATCAATTGATACATCTCTTACTCTGGTAAAGAATCCAAAAAATTTATTGGATTCCTTTAAGGAGTATGCCTCCAAACTAGGTGAGAAGACAAGGTAAGAGGTTGAGGAGAAAATGGTAGAGAAAAGGCTTTTGGAACTTCATGATAAGTGTACTTTGGCACACACCAATGTGAAAAATAGCCTGGAAGTTGTGCAAGCTTGTGAGTCGTAAGTAAATATATATTTATTTTTTACGGCATAAAGTGGTCGGATGCCACACAAAATATCAAAGGTCTCATGGACTCCATTGAGTCCTAGTTGATAGTTGTTTCTAGTACATACAATTCATCTAAAGAAAGAGACAAGACAACCTAGAATTATATCACTACTCACAAAGAGAAATTCTTTATTCTAGAGAAATAGAAAGAAGAAATCATCATAATATTTGGTCAATTAGCTGACCTTGTGGAATTCAGTACACTCTGGTGGCCAATGCTTTGGAAAATGCAGAAAATTTAGAAAAGATCAATTTGACTCCAGGCATTCCTAATGATGTAGAAGAAATCCTGATGGAATTAGAATCTTTAAATAGAATGTCGGTATTTTCTACGAATAGTTGGTAGAATGGTAAGACAACATGGCAAGGTATACTCAAGGAGCTTCAAGGCTCACCTTCCTTTAGGTAATTCTTTTTCAGTTTTCATATTTTTTTAATTTTTTTTGGACCTCCCTTTGCCCTTGATGTCAAAGGGGGGGAGAATGTCATGGAGAGAAAAGGGGAGAGTGTGTTACACATAGGAGGTTCGTAAATTCTTTTGGCACATATTTCCATCAATGAAAAATGCAGAGATTGTTGGAAGAATGAAGAAGAACATCTAATTATGTAGCTTTTGTGTTTTCATTGATGTCACCATGTTATATGAGTTGTAACTGCAAGTGTAAGTTCTAGCTTGATCCAGTATTTTGAACCGGTATGAAAGTCATTATCCTCTAGTATTTTGGTCTACAATCCTCCGCAGATGAATATCATAGCTTGTGGTTTTTGGAAATGGTTCTTGGTTGCAAGAAGCTTGTAGGTTCAAAATTTCATATGTACAGGTGCTTGTATGGCGAGTTAGCATTATTCTATTGTTGCATTTTGTTATTAGGTCTATCCCTAGCCGACCTAATGAATAGTATATGTTGTAATGAATTGATTTTGTATTGTAGATGTATTTGTGACCTATCTTAGGTCCATACCAATATGTTGTAGCATACTACATGCTTGAATTGTTTTTGGAAAGGTTTTGTACAAGCTTGAAGCCGACAATTAATATTTTTTAGTGAATAAGGGTTGCATCTAATTAGGCCAACCTAATTGATGCTTTTGAATGAGTCAAATATATATATTGGAAATTTTTTAGATTGATTGTGTGAAATGTGGAAAAATAAGTATGTGAAGATGATGAAGTGTGTAAAGTTAGTTTACTGAGCATCAAAGGAACCGAATCAACACTTTTTAGGTATAACTTTATTAGTTCATTCACTGGTTGTAATCCATTTTTATATTGTATCTTTGTAGGAAGTGAGCCTCCCATTTTGGACAGAGAGTCTTGGCAGTGAGCCACCCTTTGTAATATCTTATAACCATTTATACTATATTGTGAGGTAATCATCACCATGGCTTTTTCCATTTTTGGTTTTCCACGTAAAAATCCTAGTGTTCATGTGTTGTATGTTCTTATGTTCTACTAATGCTCTTGCTTATTTTTACTATTATATGCATTAGAGTATGTGGATGGTGTTTGTTCAATAAGTTTAAGAACATAAGAACATAGTATCTTGGGTATTCAATACTTTCCATATTAGATCTCAATATTTTTGCTTCTTCTTCTAACTTTATGCATTCATCCATCTTCCTTTGAATTTCAATTTTCTGACATTCTTCAATTCTTTTCTTTTCATCCAATTGTTGTAGAAAGCTAGAGATGATTTCTTCTCCTTCAACCAATAGATCTCATGCTTCAACACTTTTACTTTGTGGCTTTTCAATGTACTTATTTTATTTTATCAACCTATCCTTCAGATCTTCCATTTCTTTTGAATATTTGGTAGAGACTGCTTTTGAAGGAAAAATTTTCTCATACTCAAATTCTAAGACCTTTCTCAAGCTATTAGGCTTCTTCCAAGGAACCAAGATCTAATGCCAATTGTTGAACATCTAGAATACTAAGAAGGGGGTTGAATCAATATTCCATAAAACCATAATAAAATCCACTTAAAAATTATCACAATTCTAACTGAATCAGCAAGAGAGAACATAGAAACAAGTCAATGCAACCATACAAATGAACACTAGGATTTTTACATGGAAAACCCAAAATGGGAAAAACCATGGTGAGGGTTAACTCACAATATATTATATCTAGATACAAAATATTACGACACTCACTACTTAAGTACAAAATATGTCTAACCACCAAGATACAATGATAGTGGCTCACTACCAAAAGATTGAACTAATAGGATACACCTTCAATGTATAGGGTTCAATTCCACTAAAGCTCAGAATAAGAAATACTGCCTCACATAGTAGTCACTCAACAAAACTACATTGATCACAACTGATAAAGCATTTACACTTAGATCTTCTCCTCTTCGTATTTCACATTCACTCCCACTTCTCCTTGTTCTTTCTCATTCCTCAAAATATCTTATATACATACAATTATATCTTGATCATCAATTAGGTTGGCCTAATTAGATGAACACAAAAATAATCAAAACCTTCTCCATTGACACCATATAAGATTTAAACATTTTATCCATGTATTGCATTATACCAAGTCAACTATCATCCATAAAACATAACTAGTCTTCATTATATATTGCATACGTTGCGATGGCCAAGACTAGAGTGTAACTCTCCAAACCAACAAATAATCCTCAAAGAAAACACCTTCCAAATCTGAGAACACATTAATTTCCCATCATACTACCAACATAGATACTATCAACAAAACCATAGCATAAGAATGTTCACCTTAGTAGAATGCAGAGTCTCCATCATAGTATGCCACACATAGAACAATAGTAGGATACAGAGATAAACTATGTCAAAGGTAACTTTCTTCTCACAACAAAAGACATCTCAGGATCCAATATATAGCTATCTAAATGAGTCAAGAAAACATGGTTAAGAGATTAGATTCATATCAGATTTTGCGGTGAATTCCAGACTCAAATACCAACACACTGGTCCATCAAAAAAGGGTATTACTGGTAGAGAACAAATTCTAGTAAACCAAGCGAACTTACCATATAGTTATCACCATGTTGAAATCAATGAAAACATAGGAACAACCAACACAACCACCAATACTTCATGCTCATGTTGCAAGGCTTCCAACAATGGGGTCTCACGATCATGGGCTATTTGAAAAAATGGGACCAAGAAATGGGGTCTCACGGTGAGACCCCATTTCTTGGACCCATTTTTTCAAACTTTCTACTACCTTGCCAATTTCATGGTGATGTATCAAATTGCTTCTAGTGTTGACCAAGCTATGTGCCTTCCACATGTACATTTTACTTATTTCAACTCTCTACTTCTTATTTTCTTTAACTTGAAGTCTTTATTCTGATATTTACTTATTCTTCCATTCTATCATGTTGAAGAAGTGAAGAGCTATAACCATTATAGATAGGAAATATTGTATGAATTTTTGTCATGCTTTGTTATCTTCAAAAATGTGATTTCTTGTGTATTCATTCTATTTTTTTTTCTAATCATATCATGATCTTGTTGGTGATCCATGCCTCATTTTGTATGATTTCATGTCGCTAAATCAAACAAAACGTGTAATAGGTACATTAGATTATGTTTATTAAGGTGCAAAAGGTGTTGGTGATTTCTTATGGTTTCCTATTGATATATCCTATTGAGAGAAAACCTTGGGCTTGGTGGCATATGGATATGTTAAGTAGATATAAGGAAATCTTGTGAAGCTATGGTGACATGCTCATTGACTAGGAGAAATCCTACTAACCATACAATTCTACGTAAGATTACCTATAACTTCTCCTTACTAAATGGACCCTTGAGTAATCCATAGAGCTAAACTATATTGTATTGTTCATCCTCATAATTATTATTAGTACCTTTGAATTTATTTACCTTTTACGAGTTATGCATGATCACAGTCATAAAGGGGGCAACAATCTCATGATAGACATGAGATTTTAAGAACAAGAGTTATAAGGGCATACTTGAAGGTGTTTGAAGACAGCCATTAATGGAAGATTTCACAAAAGGTTGCAAACCTTAGCTAAAGGGAGTGCAATTAAAAGAGGAAAGATAGTCTATAAGGATTCAAGAGGTTAGTCCTTAAGTCCATAAGAATTCATTTTAGTTATTTTTTCATTGTTATGCTTGTGCAAAGTGGTATGTGATCTGTAAAGAGAATTTCCTTTCCTAAATCACCAAAATAATGCAAATATTTGTGGTTGTATGCATCTTACCACTGTACAAATGCAAGAGGTATCATTTTTATAATTTGGAGGCAATACATACAATGCTAATATTAGAACTGGAATCCAAGAGTATTCAAGTTCAAAGGCATGTCAGTGGTTGTTGCTGACTTCAAAGAAGATTTTTCTCTCTAATATTAAAGTTCAAAGGAATTTTTTCAAGTTTGATGTACATTCTCATGTGATATCAAGCATCCTTAGGAACCCTATAGGTTATGAGTTTATAGCCCTTCACAACAAATCACTTTGAGCTATGTTCAACCCTCTCGATCCCTTAACAGTCCAAAGTGCAAAATGGTTACAATCTTTGATAAGCTATAAATCATAAACTATGATGCTTACAAACTCTCCATCTAAGGCTATGGGATTGCATTGAGCTCCTATACAATAAACTCTCTCGAAATTTTCTATCTCTGAGGAATTTTCCTGTAGTGATGGCTTTTCAATTGAGGAAAAAATTGTCATATGCAAGCAATGTAAAGTTGCAAAGTGGTGCAACTTTCATTCTGCAACTCGTACAACCAAACAGACTATTCCAACATGTCTAGATAGGTATGGTTATTCTAGGAATGGTCCCCATATGCACACAAACATGCCCAATCACTCTGAGCTACATTCAACCAACTCAATCCCTTAAGAATCCAAAGTGCAAAATGGATGCAATCTTTGACGGGCTATAACTCAAAAAATGTGATTCTTATAAAATCTTGCTCTGAGGCTATGAGATTGTGTTAAGATCCTCTACAATAACCTCTCTCAGTTTTTTCTATTTCAGAGGTTTTTCCCATGGTGATGAATTTTTAGTTGAGGAAAAAGTTGTCAAATGTAAGCAGTGTGTTTGCAAAGTGGTGCAACTTTCATTTTGTAACTCGTACGACCAAACGGACTATTTCAACACATCCCTATGGGTGCGTTTATGCTAGGCATGGTCCTTTTTTCCACCCAAACATGCCCAATCACTTTGAGCTATGTTCAACTAGCTCAATCCCTTAAGAGTCCAAAGTGCAAAATGGTTCCAATCTTTGACGAGCTATAACTCAAAAAATATGATACTTACAAATTCTCTCTCTGAGGCTACGAGATTTTATTATGACCCTCTACAATAACCTCTCTTGGTTTTCTATCTCGGAGGTTTTTTCCCATGTTATGACTTTTTATTTGAGGAAAAAGTTGTCAAATGCAAGCAGTGTAAAGTTGCAAAATGGTACAACTTTCAGTATGCAACTCATATGACCAAAAAAACTATTCCAACATGTCCAGATGGGTAATTTTACACTAGGCATGGTCCTCTTTCACACCCAATCACTCTGAGCTATTTTCAACTGGCTCGATCCCTTAGGCATCCAAAGTGTAAAATGGTTGCAATCTTTGATGATCTATAACTCAAAAACTATGATGCTTACAAACTCTTTGTCTAAGGCTACAAAATGACATTGGGACCCTCTATAAAAACCTCTCTCATTTTTTTCTATCTTAAATGCATTTTCCTATGGTGAATACTTTTCAATTGAGGAAAAAGTTACCAAATGTAAGCAATGTAAAGTTACAAAGTGGTGCAACTTTCATTCTACAACTCGTACGACCAAACAGATTGTTCCAACACATTCAGATGGGTAGTTTTACGCTAGGCATGGTCATCTTTTGCTCCCAAACATGCCCAATCACTCCAATCTATGTTCAACTAGCTTGATCCCCTAACAGTCCAAAGTGCAAAATGGCTGAAATCTTTGACAGGCTATTGCTCAAAAATTGTAATACTCACAAACTCTCTGTCTGATGCCACAAGATTATGTTGGGCCCCTCTACAACAACCTCTCTCAGTTTTTTTCATCTCAGAGGTGTTTTCTAATGTAGAAAAGGTGGAGAAAACTCACTTCCTACACAAAACAACCTAACTTAAACAAAGAAAATTCCATCACAAGGAAATTCACTCAAACTATCCCTGAACAACGCCACTAGGCTTGTAGCCCCAAATATACAAAAATTGAGGTTTCCTATTGAAAATTCCATACAATGGCCTACTCAACATCAAATCTCACTTATCAAAGGTTCCTCAACAATATCCCAAGAGATCACAATAGGTTCCTTTGACCTGACTTAGAGGTCCAATAGACAAACCTGCAAAAAGGCTACTAGATTAGCCCTATTTTACAAAAAAAGTACTCCTTAAACACCTTGTTACCACAAAATCTCTTGGAAAGTCACTATTTACATCCCAAAACTCCCAATTTCACAAGCCATTTGTAGATTCAAGGCTTTTCCTTTACTATCCCAATAAACCCTCATTTATAGTGCAAATACTAAGGGTTTTGATGAAAAACATAACTCCAAGGCTTTACCAATCAATCCAATGACTCAAACATCTCTCAATACCTCTGCACAAACTTAATAAACCCTCATAAGGTCCCTACATGCATTAATCTACAAAAACCCAACCTTAGCTCCTCATTTTCATATTGAAATAGCCCTGCTCAACCCTAGGGTATTACTCCAACACCACAATCCCTTACTCCTTTAACCCCTACAACATTTAAAAACCTAAAGTAACATACTACAAACCAATCCACTAAGAAATAGGTCAATTGCAGTAGGTGGATTGGTTAGTTCTTCATATTATCTCCCTCAAAACCATTAATTCAGGAAAACAAAGTAGTCACTGTATCTTATATATTTCTCTCACAAAATATTGAATTAAACCCTCAAAACAATTTCAACAAAGAGTAAAGGAACATACTTACAAACACTAGAAATCTTAGGCCATAATAAACTTGTATGATTCCATACAAGACTAGAAAAGGAGAAAACAGAGAATTTTGAGTTATAACAAAGTTTTTATTGATTTTCACTTCCAAATATTCTTAGCCAACATTACAAATGGTATCCTTCACCTTTTTAAAGGTTCTCTTCCCCAAACTACCGACCAACCAACCCTCCAACTACCTTTGAAATCCCCTTGTGACTGTTGGATGCAATTCACATTGCTTTTACAATTTGTTAACATCATTGCTACACATTTTGAAATGTTTACATTTGTGGCCCCAAGTGACTATAAGTTGACCAAAGACACCTATAATGGTCCCATTGGACCTTATTCAACATAGATTGAGACATTACTCCCTATATTCCTCAAAAATTCATGATTACATATGGTTTTGCATTATGAAGCAATTTGGCATATTCAACTAAATGACTCCAAAGCCCCTAAATACATTGTGAATGGTCTTGTCAAACATTATATATCCCCTAATAGGATCTCAAACATAAAAAAAAAAAAAAAACCCTTTCCTTTACCGATCTTGACAAGGACTAACAACTTTACATTTTTCATAATTTTAACATATTTAGCAACTTCCTCATTGCTTATTGACCAAAAGACCTTCAAATAAACCTATAATCCCTACAAGACTCATTTGTTCTCACCATAGTGTGTAGGTTCCCCTGCACCATACACCCCCCATAGAAAAGACTCTTATCCCAAGAGTAAAAACTTGCTCCTTGCCTCCACCTTGTTGCTCCATGTACCTTCAAATCTGATGTCTGCCTCCTTATCCTTGGATCAAAATTTGGTTTTTTTCTAGGTCTCAGACCCTACCTTAAACTCACTATGATCATACTCTTATCCCATTGCTTGCACTGTCATTCTCTCACTGTCATCAGACCCTGCACACTATCACTGCCATGTACCACATTACTATCAAACATCACACCCACTGTCAAACATGTACTAGTATTATCCTTTGTCACATCAACTCTTTGCACACCTGTACCATCAAATTCCACTTGTCTTTCACCTTTTAACTATCTTTGTATGTTGATCCCTATTATAGGACACTTGACTGTCCCTATCATGATACAATGAATTGTTACATGCCTTTCCAAAGAATCTTCACCCTCACCCTGCATTTTACCAGTCTTTTCCCACATAGTCACCTTCTTCCTTCCAACTTTTGATTGCAAATCATTCTCATACATTCTTCCTATTGTGTTAGCATTATTTCTTTGTGCCTTTTGTGCTACTCTAGCATCAGGAACCTAATCAACACCTACAAATACACCAATCTTACTGTTCTCAAGTCTTAAAGGCTCCCTTTTCCCAAAAATAACCACTTTAGACTTTCCTTTATCCTTCCCTTTTTCTTGCAAAGGAGTTAGTTTGAAACTTTGATCATCCTTCATGATGGTGTAGGTGTTTTCCCCACCATCATACATGGAACTTCTATCAAATTTTCATGGCCTCCCTAATAGCAAATGGCAACAATCCATAGGTAGCACATCACATAAGACCCTATCCTTATACTCCCCAATTTGAAAATATACATATGATTGTTCATTCACCACTAAAGTTTGACTAGCATTTACCCAAGAGACTCTGTATGGTGCTACATGAGGTATCTTTTCTAGATTCAACTTATCTACCATCTCCCTAGACATTATGTTATCTTGAGAACTAGAATCAATAACTTGACACACCTTA
Source organism: Sequoia sempervirens (assembly GCA_007258455.2). Lineage (NCBI taxonomy): Eukaryota > Viridiplantae > Streptophyta > Pinopsida > Cupressales > Cupressaceae > Sequoia > Sequoia sempervirens. The sequence goes on from VDFB02000003.1 coordinate 299,577,897, forward strand.
CCTTTACATTTGCATGAATTTTTGAATAGACTCCTTCTTTGGTTCATATCCTCCTTCTTAGGTGGTTACAACAAGGTTCTTCTTACCATAAGTGCTTCTCCCTCTTTTGGATCTGCAATTTTTCTTGAACCTTCACATTCTTCTTCTTGGATCAATTGTGTTCTTCTCTCACTCCTTCTATATCCACTTGATGATGAACTTGTATTTTGAGGACACTTTAATGATGGGTATCGAAATTCATTGCACCTATAACATCTACCTATAAACTCATTGAAATCTCTCCTTTTTCTAAAATTAGTTCATCCACCTCTCCATCCTCCTCTTGCTTCAATTGTTTGGTCTTTTTCCTTATCAGAATTTTAATCGTCTTCCTTGGTCTTCCTTGATGTTGAGGTGGTGCCTCTACCCCTATAAGTGTTTCCTTTTCCTCTTGCTTCCTTCTCTTTTCTCCTCTTGAGTTTCTCTTCTGCCCTCATGGCCATTTGAAAGCATTGTTCAACTAATTTAGTTGCCAACAAGCTGATCTCACCCTGAATGCTATACCTCAAGCCATTCAAGTACCTAGCAACCATTTCTTACTCATCTTCTTTATCTTTAGTTCTTATGCTTACCCTATAAAATTATTCAGTATATGCTTGGACATCTAAATCCTTTTGTCTAAAATTTTGTAACTTCTTAAGAAAATGAACATTATAATCACAAGGAAGGAATTTACCATTCAGTTTGGTCTTCATCCTCTCCCAAGAAGTGATCTTGTTCTTTCCTTGTCTCTCCCTTTCCTCTTGCACAAAATTCCACCACAAGAAAGCATGTCCTTTCAAAAAAAAAATTCCTTCTTCACCTTGTGCTCTTCATCAATCTCTTCACTCTAAAATTAGTTCTCCAAAGCCCCTATCAAATCCAAGAGCTCTTCACTATCAATTTTTCCTCCATACATAGGCACATCCATTTTTCCATGTCCATCTTTATTTACATCCTTCAAAAGCTTCACCATTCTCACATCATCTGGATCCATCTCCTCTTCTTTACTAGAAGTATCATCTTCTTTAGTTTCACTTTCATCTTCTTCCACTCTTTTCTTTGCCTTCCAAGCAGCCATCTCTCTTTTCAAGGCTTCTATCTCCTTGTCATGGTTGTCAATATTCTTTGCAATAGCATTCTCCTTAAGAGGAATTTTCTCAATTCTTCCTCTTCACCTACCTATAAAACCAATTCAAAAACACCAACACAAGATCTACTATTGTGCTCTAATACCACTTTGATGTAGACAAGGTGGAGAAAAATCACTTCCTACACAAAAAAACCTGACTTAAACAAAGAAAACTACATCACAAGGAAATTCACTCAAACTATCCCTAAATAATGCCACTAGGCTTATAGCCCCAAATATCAACAAATTGAGGTTTCCTATTGAAGATTTAATATAATGGCCAACTCAAAATCAAACCTCATGTATCACAGGTTCCTCAACAATATCCCAAGAGATCACAATAGGTTCCTTTGGCACAACTTAGAGATCCAATAGACCAACCTATAAAAAGGCTAATAAATTATCCCTATTTTACAAAAAAAGTACTCCTTAAACACCTTGTTACTATAAAATCTCTTGGACAATCACTATTTACATCCCAAAACTCCCAATTTCACAAGCCATTTGTAGATTCAAGGCTTTTCCTTTATTGTCCCAATAAACCTCATTTACAATGCAAATAACAAGGGTTTTGATGAAAAACATAACTCCAAGGCTTTACCAATAAATACAATGCCTCAATCATCTCTTAATACCTCTACACAAACTCAATAAACCCTCATAAGGTCCCTACATGCATTAATCTACAAAAACCCAACCTTAGTTCCTCATTTTCATATTGAAATAACCAACTCAGCCCTAGGGTATTACTCCAACACCACAATACCTTACTCCTTTAACCCCTCAAAACATTGAAACACTTAAATTAACATACTATAGACCAATCCATCAAGAAACAGGTCAATTATAGTAGGTGGATTGGCTAGTTCTTCATATTATCTCCCTCAAAACCCTTAATTGAGGAAAACAAAGCAGTCACTATATCTTATAGACTTCTCTCACAGAATATTTAATTAGACCCTCAAAACAATTGCAGTAGATAGTAAAAGAACATACTTACAAACACTAGAAATCTCAAACCATAATAAACCTACATGATTATGTACAAGACTGGAAAAGAAGGAGAAAACAGAGAATTCTGAGTTATAACAGAGTTTTTATTGATGTTCACATCCAAATATTCTTAGCCAACATTACAAATGATATCCTTCACCCTTTTAAAGGTTATCTTCCCCAAACTATCGACCAACCAACCCTCCAATTACCTTTTAAATCCCCTTGTGACTGTTGGATGCAATTCACATTGCTTTTACACTTTGTTAACATCATTGCCACACATTTTGAAATGCTTACATTTGTGGCCCCAAGTGACTATAAACTAACCAAAGACACCTATAATGGTGCCATTGGGCCTTATTCAACATAGATTAAGACTTTACTCCCCATATTCCTTAAAAACTCATGATTACATATGGTTTTGCATTATCAAGCAATTTGACATATTCAACTAAATGACTCCCAAGCCCCTAAATACATTGTGAATGGTCTTTTCAGATCTTTTCTATCCCTTAATAGGATCTAAAACATAAAAACAACAAAACCATTTCCTTTACCCATCTTGACAAGGACTAACTTTACATTTTTCATAATTTTAACATATTGTGAAACTTCCTTGTTGCTTATTGACCAAAAGACCTTCAAATAAACCTATAATCCCAACAACACTCATTTGTTTTCACCATAGGGTGTAGGTTCCCCTACAACATTTTCCCATGGTGACGACTTTTTAGTTGAGCAAAAAGTTGTCAATTGCAAGCAATGTAAGGTTGCAAAGTGGTGCAACTTTCGTTGTGCAACTCGAATGACCAAACATACTATTCCAACATGTCTTTGTGGGTACTTTTATGCTAGGAATGGTCCTCTTTCACACCCAAACATGCCAAATCACTCTGAGCTATGTTGAACCAACTCAATCCCTTAAGAGTCTAAAGTGAAAAATGGCTACAATATTTGATGGACAATTACTCAAAAATTGTGATGCCTAAAAACTCTTCATCTAAGGATATTGGTTTTTGGTGGGCCCCTCTAAAATAACCTCTCTCAATTTTTTCTATCTTGGATGTGTTTTCCCATGGTGATGACTTTTCAGTTGAGGAAAAAGTTGTCAAATGCAAGTAGTGTAAAGTTGCAAAGTGGTGCAACTTTCATTCTACAACTCATACAACCAAACAGATGGTTCCAAAACATCTGGATGGGTATGTTTATGCTAGTCATGTTCCTCTTTCAAACATAAACATGTTGAATCACTTTGAGCTATGTTCAACTAGCTCGATCCCTCAAGAGTCCAAAGTGCAAAATGGCTACAATCTTTGACGGGCTACTACTTCGAAACCATAATGCTTACAAACTCTCTATCTGAGGCTAAAGGATAATGTTAGGCCCTTATACAATAATCTCTCATTTTTTTCTATCTCAGAGGCATTTCATGTGGTGATGACTTTTCAGTTGAGGAAAATTTTGTCAAATGCAAGTAGTGTAAAGTTGCAAAGTGGTGCAACCTTTTTTTGCAACTTGTGTGACCAAAAAGACTATTCCAACACATCCAAATGGGTGCATTTATGCTATTCATGGTCCTATTTCACACCCAAACATTCCCAATCACTTTGAGCTACATTCAACTGGCTTGATCCCTTAAGAGTCCAAAGTGTAAAATACTTGCAATCTTTGATGGGAAATTACTCAAAAACCGTGATACTAAAAAACTCTCCGTCTGAGGCTATAGGTTCATGTTAGGCCCCTATATAATAACCTCTCTTATTTTATGTTATCTATAAACAAATATTTTTGCACTTGAATGTCTTTCAAACCCTTCCAAGGTTTCTCACCTAAAAGGGGAAAGATGAGCCAAAATACAATGTATACATTCAATAATTAATGTGATATAGATGAAATATTCCTAGATTAGATTAACTAAATGCAAATAACTGATAAAATCTATCGATTATGTATGCAAAACAAGAAATGCAAAGTGTTTGAAAACACAATGTTGTATGCAAACATGAACTAAAAGTATAGACAAACAAGAACAAAACTTGATGAAACTGAATGAGGTGCACCTGGAGGATGAAAGATTATGTTGGAAGGTTCTAAAATTCTACAGAGATCAGTATTGAAGCCCACTAGGACTCATTCATCACAGATGGAAAATTAGTCCTATTTTTGATAAAATATATCAAAACAAGTTTTAGGATGCCGGGAACATAGAACTTTTAAAAACACTTTTTCTAGCCTGGTAGTGGGAATCATTCGCCATAGATGGTGAATTAGTCCACATGCATATTTTTTAAAAGTCAAGGGTCAACTATGTCTAGCTCCTAGTCTGCACTTTTCTTCCTGACAACTTATCAGATTTGAATCTGGAAAATAAAATGGGACAATGCTCTCCAAGATTCAAATAGGGTTATGTTGACTTTGATAACTTTGATGACTTTGCAACAACTTTTTTACACCTTTCTCTTTGAAAAATCTTCCTACAAGACCTACAAACACACATGTAAAGAGGGGGAAAAGGGTTAAGGGTTAAAGTATAGGGGTTTGCCTTAGTCAAACCCCAATTTGGTAATAAAACCCTTGATAATGAAATTAAATAGAGGAGGAATGGTGAAAAAATAACATGCAAATGTCATAAAATCACCAAACCCTTGAAATTGAAGTTTGAAGATATGTTGCCCCAAGATGCTTGAATGCTTGATTGAATGATGAAAATTCTAGAATGCTTGGATGTTATGATGCATGAATGAATTATGTTGATTGGGGGTTAAAATTAATATAAAATCATGTATTTATACAAAATTATTCCCTAATTTCCCAAAATATAACATCACAAGCCGACCTTAGGTCTTTAGGAATAAAAACCCGCTAGTAATTTAAATTTATTTTGATTTTTTTGCCAAGGAGTCATTCACCCCTAGTGGCGAAAGGGTCCCACTCAAGGCATGTGAATGGGTGTCCATAATTAAGTTTTATTAAATGATTTTTGTCGGCTTTATATTCAAAAATACACTTAATTGAGACTTGTAAGTGCATAAAGGGGCCAAATAAAGCATAAGAAAGGTGTATTTGTTGATGAAAAGTCTAGAAGAGCATGAAAGTTTGTTATAAGACTTTACAACATTTTTAAATAAGACTTGGTAAGTGATAAAAAGGGGGTATGTAGGTGAATTATAATAAGAAGAGTCTAGAAAAGTGTGAAAATGTGTCACAACACTTCACAACACCTTTACAAGACATCATAAAGTTTTAATGATTCATAAAGATTCAAGACCTAATGTGAATATATGGGCCACATTGCAACATTAAATCAAGGAAAAATCAAGCCAAATAAGCAAAAGGAGGGAGAAAACAAGAAAAAGTAGAAGGCTTATTTTTTTTGTGTCCACAATTAGCCGCCACTTTAGTGAGAGGATGAACTTGCTTCAAACTCACACTAAAGTATCCAAACATGCAATCGAGAGGGGTCTGCATGTACTAATGCTCGGGGAGATGAGACAACATCAATCAAGAGGGATGATCAAGCCCCCAGGATAAAGGTCCCAAGGCAAGCCAATCATAATCACAAAGGAACACGCATGAAATGATGAAAAAGAATGAAAGCGATAAGAGAAAGCTTCAATCATTTATCCAACTCATTGTGGATTAGATCTAGGTTGTTTGTTTGCAAAGAAAATGCATACTCACTCTGGGGTGATGGAACTCATGGATTTCCATTAGGTTAGAAGGCCCAAAAGGTGAGAAACATACACTCATAGCTGGTATGTACTCACAAACACATAGGTGGCTATGGAGAAAATTCATTCCTTGGAATGGGCTTCCCGCTCAACCATACTAAACCTATGTCTCTTGATAACTTTAATAAGGCACCATAAAGGAAAATATCATTTTGTGCTTCATGAGACAAGAAAAGCTTTGTATGCTTGAACTCGTGAAAAAATGTGATGGCACCATAGGCTTGAAAGCTATGTTATGCAAGGTGGCTATGTAAATGAAAAATGTAACATGAAAAGAATGTTCAAAGGATTCTTACTTAGTTCATGCGAGGTCTATAACTTAGGGAACATTGTGTCTAATGTCTCCAAAAGAGGACCAATCAAAGGATAGAATATTTTTAACTTACTGGATGTAGTGCATCGCATCAGGCCACTAAGAGGAATGTAATATGCTAAGATAGATCACACTCATGAAGAAAACTATACCCAATGTCATCCATAAAGAAAAAAAATGCATTGTATGGAACAAGAAGGTTTCACTAAGAACCAAGAAGAAAAATGCAAAATCAATAATTGCAATGTATGCCTCCACTTTAAAAGAATTTATCCACACCGTTTTCTGAGCAATTAATTTAAAGTAGCGAATGAAAAATGAAAACAAAAAAGAAGATATGAGAGTCAAATTGGAAAGCCCCTATGCCAAGTCATACGTTTCTGAGTAAGCTTGCATCATGCAAATGAAAAAGGAATAAAATAAAGAGGGGTTACCCCCAAAAAGGAACACACCAAACACATAAGGGATCTATGGATTTGGGGTCAGTATGTTTGTTGCTACAATGTGTTGATTAAAGAGCTTGGAACTATCATCATTCCCCCAAATACACATAGAATTGGAAGAATGACACAGAGAGCAAAAACAAAAGAAAAAGAAAATCCACTTTGGGTCAACATGGAAGAGACATAGGATGTCCCAATGCTTTGCATCATCCCAAAAATGAAAACACAAGCAAATGAAAGTGAAAAGGTGAACAAAAATAGTAAAATTTTTTGGGTCAACATGAAGAAGACATTACGGTCTCAATGCCTTGTGTCATCCACAAAAGGAAAACACAAGAAAATGAAAACGAAAGGGTGAACGAACAATGGAAAAAGCTTTTGGGTCAACATGAGAGAGACATTTCAGTCTCAATACCTTGGGTCATCCCCAAAAGGAAAACACAAGAAAAAAAAAGTAAAAGACAAGTGAAAAAGAAAAGGAGCCTTTTGGTTCAACATGGAAGAGACATAGGGAATCTCAATGCTTTGCGTCATCCCCAAAAGGAAAAAATAAAACAAAAGTGGAAGGAAAAAGAAATGTACAACATATAGAAGTATGAAGGAACAAATAGAAGAATTCCACAAAGAGAGGAGAACATCAAATGTCATGTTATGGGGGAACACAATACGCACATGCAAACTCAAAAGAAAAAGAAAATAAAATGAAAAATACTAGTAAGGAAGATGTAAGTCAACCATCTAACAAGTCATCCACCTCCCAATCATGTTCGGGAGGTGGACAATTGGCTAGAGGGACAAGAGCAAGGGCCAAACTAGGTGAAGTGCTAGGTCCTACTCTTGTTGCAGGTATTTTATCATTTAATCTCATGGAAGAGGAGAATAATTTATTTATATCATTATGCACCTCTTCATCTATTTTATTGATCTCATCATCATCATCCAGATTAATCAGGATAGGAGGATGGATGGTAATGTCAAATGAAGGATGTATTATTAGTTGTGGTTGTTGTATTGGATTCTGTCATGTACCAATTTTGATTTTATTTATTTTCTTCATTTTGTAACTTATTTTATTTAAGGGGCATGATGGGGTTGATTTCATTGTCTCATGGGTGTTTGTATGATGAAGGTGAAGTGTCTATTATTGGTTGTTCTTGAGTTTCTGGTTCAGGTTCAGGTTGAAGCATTGTATCATCTAGGATGAGAGTGTCGGAAGTGGATGGGGATATGTTGCAAAGAGACAATTCTACTATTTTTTTGGCTTTAAAAAATTTATAGGCAATGAAAAAGAAGTCTTTGTGAGGTGTTATGAGTTCTATGGTCTTTGGCCAAAAGGTTTCTAAGGATAAATTTCCTTTAGAAGACAGTGGGTTAAAGGCACTATGGTGAACAGTGAATATGTCATTGTCATGCAGAAACTTTAGATATTTGTGGATGACTAAAGGGACAACTTTCATTGAGGGAAGCCATGGATGGCCTAGCTACAAACGAAACTAATCCAACTATAGGATGATGGATAATGTTACATCCAATGTCTTAGGTCCTATCTATAATGGAAGGGTGATTGATCCTATCATAGGGAATGGAAAACCATTGTGTGTTTTGATCCAGACTCTTGGTTTGTCATAATCATCTTGATAAAGATCATATAATACCAAAAATTTATTAGTGATCACATTCTCACCACAGGTGGGATCTATGAGTATCCCATTAGTGGGCTTATCATAAATATGGTTGGCTATGCAAAGAGGACCAACGGGAAGATTTAGGAGAATATTCTTAGAACAAAAAGTAATATCAAGAGATTTCTTAAGTTGGCCCTTACAAGGGATAACATCTATTGTACTTACCATTTCATGTATAGGATCAATAGTAGTGGTATGTGGAATAGGATCATGATGTTTAATAGTTTTATGAACATTCATCACATCATTGTTTTGAGTTTCACTAGCTTTGACAAATGACACATTATGTTTGTGCAGCGGATTGGTAAAAATTTGCAAATTTTGATTAGGTGAGGCAATAGACATATTTCCTTTAACATTAACATTGGAAATATATAGATGGCCAAAATCAATGAGGTCTTACATTATGTGTTTAAGATGCTTACACTGTTTTGTGTCATGTCCATTTTGTCTATGATAATGGCAATAAGTGTTACGTTGAAAGGTTGGAGGCAAAGGCTTAGTAGGATCCAGTGGTTTAATGGTAGGTAAAGTAATCAACTGTTGCTGCAATAGTTGGGACTTTGTGTTATGAAGAGTGGTTGGTAAAGGTGTAAACTATCTTTTTGGATCTCCATAACTATAAGGTATCATGGCTTTAACAGTTGTTACTTGGCTGATGACGGGTTGAGTTGGTTGTTGAGGAGGGGGGTTGAATTGTAAAAATCCTTTGTTTGGTTTTCTAAAGGGTTGTGAATTGTTTGGGTTGACATGTTCAGATTTCTCAACTCAGCTAGTAGTGGACTTTGGCATCATGACTACTAACTAAATTGTGATAGTCACAAAGGGTTGTACATAGATGCATGAAAGAGGGAAATTTCATCATGGCCAATTTATCTTGGATTTGATTTTATAAATTTTCAATAAACATATTTTGGAGATGTGGATTAGGAATGTTGACATAAATTTGGGCATAAAGTAACTAACAGTGTGAGATGAAATCAATTACTTTTTCATCCACATTTTATTTACATCTCATTAGATCAGCCAATGCCTTTTGGGGAGTCATGTACACTTGAAAATGATTTATAAATGCATCAACTAGTTCATTGAATGAATGAATTGAGTTGTTGGGTAAGGATGAAAACCACTCCAAGATAGTTTCCTTTAAGTTCCTAGGAAACAGTTTGTCCAATTGTTTATCATCAAGGAAAAAATCACTACATAAGGTGGTATAGGCATTAACATGATTAGTAGGATCACCCTTCCCTCCATACTTCTCAAATATAGGTATCTCAATTCCTTGTGGCATTGGTGTTCTTAATATCTCCAAAGATAATGGGCTGCTACGAACATAATATTTGGGTGGGACATTTTGACTTTGACTTATGGTGGATATTTGTTGTTTCATGGAGGAGACGGTTTGGAAGAGTTAAATGATGAGAGGATCAGTGTAAGTGGTATGAGGTGGAAGGGAAAGTGGTGACAATCTGTATGTAGTGGTAGGGAGAGTGAATGGAATGCCAATATATGGTATGGTAGAAGAGGATAGAACATTTGATGCCACAAAGGATCTAGGAGTGCTAGTAGGAATACTGAAGGAAGGAGTGACATTACTAATATATTGCATGATTGTTGCAACTTGGGGAGTGGTGTAAGTAGGTATGGATGCTCCATTTGAAGGGGGAGGAATGTGAGGTCCTCCTTGGCTAAACACAGTGTTTATTGGTTGAGATGTACTTGAGGTGGAAGGAATATGTTTATGGTATATCTCAAAAATTTGTTTCATAACATCTAAGCCTTTGTTACACTCAAGCAGGCAATGGATGTTGTCTATAGTAGAAATTGTGGTGGTTGAAATGTTTTCACGACACATGTTTTGTTGCAAATGTGCTAAGTCCTCATGAATGTTAATGATCTTGTCTTGCGGAATGTGATCATTTTGTTTGTCAACGTACATGTTATTGGAAGGAAAAGCATTGCTAAAGGTGGTGTCCATGCCTAATGCACTATTTTCAATACTAGGAGTAGTAGGTTGGGACAACCAAAGGTCCACAACAAGTGTGTTATCATGAGATGCCATGAGTCGTGAACTTCTTCTCACCAAAGTATTATCAATAGGGCACCAAACATTCATACAAGGGATACTAAAGGTGGGGTAGATGCAAATGAAATGCTAATAATAGAAATTCTAAAAACTATAACAAAGATGCAAGAACAAAAAACAAAAATGCAAAAAATGCCCAGAAATTGCAGTGCAATATATGCAAATGGCCTAATTTTTCCAAGGTGGCAAATGAGTCCAAGGATGAATTTTTTGATAATTTTCAAAAAAAAATAAGATGATTTTTATGCTTTTCAAATATTTTGATGCAAAACTATGATGAAAATGCAGAATTTTAGTGTTTTTAAATGATTGGAGATGCAAAAATGAAACTAGATGATCTTTTCACTAATGCAATTTTGAAAACCCTAGGATGAAAAACAATGCAAAACCTAATGCAATTTTGATGCAAACTAACCACAGGATGCAAATGCACTTGAAATCAGAATTGAAAATATTCAAAATTCAGGTTCACCAAAATGTAAACAAAGATTTTGGCGCCTGAATGTTTTTCTATCCCTTCTAGGGTTTCTGACCTAAAATGGGAAAGATGGGCCAAAATGCAATGTATACATTCAATAATTAATGTGATATGGATGAAATATGCCTAGATGAGATGAACTAAATGCAAATAACTGATACAAGCTATTGATTATGTATGCAAAACTAAGAAATGCAAAGTGTTTAAAAACACAGTGTTGTATGCAAACATGAACTAAAAGTATAGACAAACAAGAACATAACATGATGAAACTGAATGAGGTGCACTTGGAGGCTGAAAGTTGATGTTGGAAGGTTCTAGAATTCTATAGAGATCATTATTGAAGCCCACTAGGACTCATTCGCCATAGATGGTGAATTAGTCATGTTTCTAATAAAATTTGTCGAAACAAGTTTCGGGATGTCGGGAACACAAAAATTTAGAAAACACTTTTTCCAGCTTGGTAGTGGGACTCATTCATCATAGATGGTGAATTAATCCACCTAAATATTTCTAAAAATTCAAGGGTCAAATCTGTGAGTCCTAGTCTACACTCTTCTTCCTAACAGCTTGTCGGATCTGAATCTAGAAAATATGACAGGAAAACACTCTCCAAACTTCAAATAGGGTTATGTTGACTTTGATAACTCTAATGACTTTGCAACACCTTTTTGACACCTTTCTCTTTGAAAAAACCACCTACAAGACTTGAAAACACACATGAAAAGAGGGGGAAATGGTCAAGGGTTAGAATATAGGGATTTTCCATAGTCAAACCCCAATTTGGTAATCAAACCCTTGATAATGAAATGAAATAAAGGAGGAATGATGAAAAAATCACATGCAAATGTCATAAAATCACTAAACCCTTGAAGTTGAAGTCTAAAGATATGCTACTCCAAGATGCTTGAATGCTTGATTGAATGATGAAAATGCTAGAATGCTTGGATGTTATGATGCATGAATGAATTATGTTTATTAGGGGTTAAAATGAATAGAAAATCATGTATTTCTACACAATTATGCCCTAATTTCCCAAAAATACAACATCACAAGCCGACCTTAGGTCTTTATGAATAAAAACCCGCCAGTAATTTGAATTTAGTTTTATTTTTATGCCAAGAGGGACTCATTCGCCCCTCATGGTGAATGGGTCCCAATCAAGGCATGTGAATGGGTGTCGGGAATTAAGTTGTCTTAAATGATGTTTGTTGGGTTTATATTCAAAAATACACTTAATTAAGACTTGTAAGTGCATAAAAGGGACAAATAAAGCATAAGAAAGGTGTATTTGTTGATGACAACTCTAGAAAAGTGAGAAAGTTTGTTACAAGACTTTACAACACTTTAAAATAAGACTTGGTAAGTGATCAAAAGGGGGTATGCAGGTGAATTATAATAAGAGTCTAGAAAAGTGTGAAAATGTGTCACAACACTTCACAACACCTTTACAAGACATCATAAAGTCCCTAATAATTCATAAAGATTCAAGGCCTAATGTGAATATGTGGGCCACATTGCAACATTAAATCAAGGAAAAAAGCCAAATAAGCACAAGGAGGGAGAAAACAAGAAAAAGTAGAAGGGATACTTTTTTTGCGTCCACACTATCTTAGAGGCATTTTCCCATGGTGACGACTTTTTAGTTGAAGAAAAGGTTATCAAATGCAAGCAGTGTAAAGTTGTAAAGTGGTGCTACTTTTTCTCTGCAACTTGCATGACCAAACAAACCATTCCAAAACATCTGGATGGGTACGTTTGCACTAGGCATGGTCATCTTTCACACCCAAACACACCAAATCACTTTGAGCTACATTCAACTAACTTGATCCCTTATGATGGAATGTAAAACAAAGGAAAAATAGAAAGATTCACATGATAGTTGACAAGTCTAAGTTTTCCACATCAAAAGCATATGATTGCATGAAAGAGGTAAAACACCTAGGTGTTAAAATAGTTAAGGAAATCCTAAACCTTTTCGTTCTTGAATGGGTTATGATCCAATTACTATGTGGGTCTCATACTTACATTGAATTGATTATTATTAATATTACTATTTAGGTAACTTTCTTATTCTTATTATGGTTGTAATCACAAATGAGAAGGCAGCATGACTCTTAAAATATTTTATGATCATCCTCAAGTCTAGCAAGGGCAAGAAATTTTTTAATTAGCCCCCTTTCCCTTACAACAATATGGTTATTGTAAAGAGAAAATCTTTCAAGATTCTAGAAAAAAATTGAAAGATTTATAGAAAAACGTAATCATAGGTCATGAAATATGAGCCTACATGGTGGCTTATGACCTAGCTAAAGAGAATCATGAACAATGATGTTAATAAGTTCACACTAGAGCCTCAACCATAAGTAGAAGCTAAAAATATCCCAAAGAAGAGGTATAAATATATGTTGATACATGAGATATTACAACCCCTATTCCTACTCCTTCACAATGATATCAAGCGTTCTAGAAGAAATTTGTTGCATATCACCTATAATTAAAAAATGCACTCTTTGAAGAAGCTAGGTTGGCATGAACATAGAAAAAGTAATTGGTGAAAATATGGGAAAGAAGTTGGACACATGGTGGACAAACCAAGTGACTTTTCCTTGGGTAAAAAATGGGATAACATAGATGAGAAGGATCATTTCAATCCTACCTCTTCATTCACTCCAAAACTTCCTCAAATATACGTAAGTGAAATAGAAATAATATCATTTGGTGATGAAAAAGCAGTAAAAATCAAAACCTCCAAGTTTCCAAACCAAGTAGCTAATTACATAGGTAGATTTGGTGCTAGAACAATTCACAACCTATGCATCTACTCAACCATATATTTCATTTAAGAGTATCTTGACCCCACTCCAATGAGTATTTCAAAGAAAAAAAAAAGAAACAATTAACTCTAGTTCTTATTGAAGATGAATCTACCTAAAATTTCCTACTACAAAGAATGAGAGTTTCCATCTCCACAAAATTAATTATCAAATACATTGTAACGAACCAAGGAATAATAAAATCACCCAAGACAACTAAGGGGAAAACTAATGACTCCTTTGAATCTAAGTAGTTTCCTGCCACAAACTAGAGCTCATTTTAGAATACCACAAGTGGAGGTGAGGACCTAGAATAGGAAAACGAAAAAATTGAGAGAAGTGATGATCCACCTATGAAAATGGGATATGAAAAGTAGAAAACGTAATAGAAAAGCATACAAGAGCCATTAGAGGTTTGTATAGAGAAGATACAATAGGTTACACTATAAGTATCTATCTTCCCTCTCCTCCTAGCTTTATCCCTTTTAAATTCTTCCTTGGATTCCATATTGAATTAGCACATAAGTAAATGATAAATCATTGGTGAATCATTTGTGGAAATATTGAAGTTGTTTACCATCAACTAATAAATTTGTTTAGCATCAATTAATAAATATTCAAGAAAAACCATGAAGGATAGCAATGAGTAATGCTAGGTCTAACCAATTATTAAGTATACATGTGAATAAGTGAAGCACAAGTACTCAAATACACATAAGCCTTGAAGTATACACATAAATACACAGTATACACATTAATACAAAGTATATGCATGAATACAAGCTATACACATGAAAACACGTAAGTCGTAAAGTATACATTGGAATACATGCAAGTCACAAAGTATACACATAAGTTGTAAAGTATACACTTGAATACATCTAACTCATATCTATTGAACTATGAATTTATAATGCAAATATAGACACCATCGATAAAAAAAAAAGTATTAACCAAATAGCCATGTAGGCATACATCAATATATGTCACTATAAAATATATACAAAATAGACATATATGCTTACAAGAATGCCATATAGGCATACAATGTCAAATATGTGTAATACAAAATAGGTCAAAAAATGCCATATAGGCATACAAAAATTGCCCTGGAATCAAAATTCATTTCCCTCTAGGCTCTTGAAACAAACTCTTGCCCTTTGTTGGTCGGCTAGATGGTGATAAGTCTATCACTCAATTACTTTGAGGTTGAACATTGCTCTTGATGCTCCTCCTAGGGTTTAGTTCATAAACAAGCCTTATCTGTTACAATAACAAGTAAAGACATTAATATATAGAAATTACATTATAAAAATGATTATTTAACAAAATAATCACTTACCACCACTAGATGATCACTCTCCTCGAGGGAAATATTTGCATCCCATGTTGTGGCATGTTGAAGCCCTATAGAAACCATCCAAAGAGAAATTAAACTATGAATTAATAATCATTTGACTTTTCACTAACTAACACCTATAACAACGAATGTAAATTGAAATTTAGTAATATGCCTCATACCCCCATGAGAGGCATTGAGGATTCTATAGAAAAATAAACACCAATATCCATTACCCTATGAACATCTAGAGGTGTTTCTTCTTGCAACATCTAAAAATAAAACAACAAATTATTCAATCATGAAAACTATAATAGTGATGCACATCATGGCTTATAATGTATGAGATAATGAACAAAACATTGAGTACTTATTGAATTATATATTTCTTACTATCATGCTTACTATTTTCACTATTCAAAGCTTGTTCGAAAGCACCTATTTTAGGCTTTTATCCATAGCAATAAGGCAGTGAACCGTTTGATAAAATGCTTTCGTAGACATGTACAAAAAATGTGGTAGCATAGAGAAGGTAGTGAATTGTTTGAAAAAATTCCTCAAAGAAATGTGGTCTCATGGTGATGGAGTTCCATGACAAACAAATATGTCATGGAATTCCATCACCATGAGACCGCATTTATTTGAGGATTTTTTTCATACTGTTCATTGCCTTCTCTATGGTATTATGTTGGGATGGGGTGGATGGTATAGTGTGGTCTTGGTTATGATATGGAGGATGATCATGACATGAAGAGGGAGGAGTGGGGATATGTAAAAGTGGAATAAGAGATGGAAGCTTGCATGGATTGGTAAATTGAGGATGAGGATGAGGACATTGAAAATAATTTGGAGGGGAATTTTGGCTAAAGGCTTGGTTTCTATTCTTAAGGCAATGAGTTGTTTGAAAAAAATCCTAAAAGAAATGTGGTCTCATGGTGATGGAATGCCATTCCATCACCATGAGACCACATTTCTTTGAGGCATTTTTCAAACTACTCACTTCCTTGTCTATGTTATTGCTTACTATTATGCTTTGATAGATTTTTTCCAAGCATCCATAGTTTTTTGGAAAGCGCCTTTTTAGGATTTTAGCCATAGTTGCAAGGAAGTGAACTATTTGATAAAATGATTTGGTAGACGTATATGGAAGATGTGGTAGCATAGAAAAGGAAATTAACTGTTTGAAAAAATACCTCAAATAAATTGGGTCTCATGGTGATGGGCATCACCATGGGACCACATTTCTTTGAGGCATTTTTTCAAACAACTCATTGTCTTGTCTATGATATTGCTTACTATTATTCTTTCATATATTTTTTCCAAGCATCCATAGCATAGACAAGGCAATGAAATGTTTGAAAAAATGCCTCAATAAAAAGTGGTCTTATGGAATTCCATCACAAGAAAATGCAATTGGAAGTTGCTCCTAGTTATTACTTATGCTATGTGAAGTAATTGCATCACTACTTATGTTGACTTTCTAAACAACTATATTCTAATTAAAATTTTGTCATCTATCAACATCTAGTTATTAGTTATGCAATATGAAGTAATTCTTTGAGTTTGAAAGATGTGCAATGAAATGTAATCAATGATATGAATATAAAATACACAAATCTATTAAATGCAATTCATTAGTTAAACTATGTATTCTATTACCTACGTGAAGGTTTATACAACTCCAGTAGCATTGGGAGGTGTTCCTATGAAACCTCCAATATTAACCTAGATTCAACATCCAAAATCAGATATTAGAATACCATTCATATAACAATTCTATTCACATGTAATATTTATAATTGTTTACTAGTTAAATACCTCAGTAGCAGATGAAGTGGAGTAAAAAATAGGTAGAGGGTTGGTGTATCCAGCATCAACACTGTGACCTTGAAATTTTATTATAATCATTAAATAAAATTAGCTAATCTTGCATTTCAAAAATGAAATTTAATAAATTAAATTCAATGAACATGGTAACATTTACCTAAGTATCGACGTCGAAAGCCTCATTCAACATATCATCTGCCATCGCCAACTCCTTAGCCACATATGTATCCTACACACCAGCCTCCTAACTGTTTGTGGGGTCATATGTATTGGCCGACCCGCAAACCTAATAAGAACGGGGTGGAATCTTACCCCTCGAACTCTCCCCTGGTTGACATTGTATTGTAGGACTGGTGTGCTAGATGATACTTTGGGTCAAAGAGCTAATATATTGTAGAGTATCCACCTCAACACTCTCCTTCACATCAGAAGGGATAGCAATTTTCTCATAAGCCAGCCTAGTGAGTGCTCATCTCCATTGTCATTAAGGATCATGACATGCACCTAGTCTATCCTATGTTGACCCTCCACCTCTCCCCTGAAAGTCCCTCATATCAAAATAGTTAGGGATATTATTGAGGATGAACTCATAATAGAGTTTCCTCAAGAAGTATTGGGGAACCTCATTATTGTTGCATGGTGGATGGTCAAAACCCATCCACCAGCTATCCCAAAAATTTCCTAATCCCTTGGTGGTTGCACCAATGGATAGGAAACCTCTTGCTATTAAGGTCAACATTTTGATTTTTGCATGGGTTAGTTAATAATGTGCACAAATCATATTTTGTAATTTTTCCATCTTTTACTTCTTTATATGATAATTTATCTACATAAAAATTCCTAAACTCCTACCTCTTATCTGCCCAACCACTTAATTGCTTGCTAATTGCATCTACATGCTTTAACATGGCTTGAAGTGAATTTTCAAGTGCACTTCTTTCCAATGTTGAACTTACAAGATCGTTAAACCTCACAATTAACTCAATCTATTTTTTTGTTTTCTATTTCCCCCATTAAATTTTGTTGAGTATTAGGAGGATGTTGAGTAATTGGTGGAGGATTTTGTTGTTGTGTTTGTTGAGGATTTTTTTCATGTGCTTGTTCATGAGAAGGAGAAGGATTTTGAGGAGGATTTTTAGGTTGATTATCATCTCCTACAAATTAAAGAAATGAACATAAAAAAAACCTAAATTTACCTATTTAACAACAAATTTACAAAAAAAAACAAACAATTCTTACTTATTCGACCTCCCCATCGACATGGTGGCATCCTGGCAATGAAATTGGAAAGATTCGTTGAAGAAATTACAAGTTTTGATGCTTCCAAAATGTGAGTGCACAATAGCAGGGTTTATCAGCCATGGGAAAGAAAATATGATAATGAAAATGAAATCAAATGGATTTTCTCTTTTTATTTGCTTTAATAAGATATAACTCACTCGCGTTATAATGGGAGCACATTATAATGTAAGTGAATTATAAGCTCAATGTGATTGATCCTTAGGCTCAGTCACACCAAGCCATAATGCACTTGCATTATAGCCTTTCAAATTTTTAAAAAAAAATTGGCCACTTTTTGACCCCCCAAATTTTGCACCCACCCATGAGTTAACAAGTGTTCCATCTTTTTTGGTGTATTTAGTCATTTTTTTTACTTGTCTACCTTCACCACCTTTCCTATATAAGTAAGGTTACATTATACATTTTACTTATCCAATCTTGTATCAATCTATTTACAAATTTCTTTCAACTTCTTATGCTTTCTTTGTATTTTATTCTTGCAAGTTTGGTGCTTGCTTCTATCCAGATTTATCCTCCTATACTTACATAAACATCTTTCAGTGGTGAAACAACATCCATATTATTTTTTAGTTCTTTTTTGTTCTACCTAAACCTATTTTGGCAACTATGTGACCTTTTTAGGCCACTCTAGCAAATTGGTAAGAAAATGACAAAAAATAGATTATATTTTTGAAGTGTTTGGGGTCAAGAAGAATTAATTCCATTGGTTGGGCTACCAAGAGTAAAAGGGAATTTGTAACACTAGGGTATGAAAATAGAAATTTCCAACACTAATGAGATTGTTAAATTTTAGGGATCAAAGTTCAAGGATGATTGAGAGATGGTACTTTAGGAGGGGAAAGTCTAATGGACTAACTGATATAAGGAGAAATTAGAGTGAATGTAGGGTAGCATCATGGGAGAGGAAATTTTAACATCATAATAAGGAACAAAGGAAGGTGAGGGTGTGTGGAAATGCATGCCTAACATGAAAACTCTGACAAATCTAACAATTTGCACATACTTCAATATTTTAACCAACAACATAGTACTGAGTCACTTTTTTAAAATTTTGGAAGCTCCAAAACATTATACAAATGTATGGAATAGTAGAGGACCATACTTAAGAAAATTTAACAATTCAGAACCCACACAAAATTTCTTATTTCAGTTATAAGTAATAAGTTAGAAATAGGCTTAAAGACACAAAATGGAAGGGACTCAAGGAAAATAATAGTATAGGGTTAAGTCTCAACAAGCTCTATCTAAGTAAGTGTGACACTTTCTTCCAAAAGAAGAATCCAACTATCTTCAAGTCCAATTCAAAAATGATGACCAAAAATAATAACCAATACTAACTTACACTTCACCATGACAAGCAAAGGTCGTGTTACACAAACACACACAACATGTAGAAAAAAAATGTATAGGGAAGGAAAACATACAACCAATGACATAGAAGCTCAAACGATAAATATATGGTTGAAAAAGTAAATCAAAATATAATTTTACCTAAAACTCTATGAAGAAGATGCATGATATAAGGCCATGAACAACATACATTTTTTTTCCTATGCAAAATACAAACTTATTGAAGGATTTGATCTCCCTCCAATTGAATTCATGTTCACCATTTAGCCTCAATAAAGTATGAATTATATCTACATGCATTAGTTTACAAATATTTTCTAATAAGTGAAGAGAAACTTTAATATTAATCTGAGTACTACAAGATAGCCAAGGGTAACAAGTGTTGGTTATATCCCACGATGCATCATTCATCCATACAACAATAGGGGTGGAAAAAAAATAGACCAGAAACACCACTCATGGACACATCCAACTCATAATGTAGAGAAAAGGGTACTTGAAAACCCTACTTAGTACAAGGAATGAAATCATCTTGCATCCAAAAATTAAATACCCCAAGCTTAGGTACACAATAAAATGTTAGAGTAATCATGAATTAGCTAATAATTAATTAATATTTGATTGATTATTAACCTAATTTAATTCCATGCACTTAATCTAAAACTTAGGAGTACTTTTTTTATTTTATTAGTTTGAGCTATTAACAAATCATTTTGTCTCATCACATGGGATGGAAAATATTGTCATGTTATAATAAATTTCTTATTTAGGGTTTACTCTTACAAGAACCCTCCTTCATTGCATTTTCTCTCTCAAAGACTTTTGAAGCTTTCATTTTGTAAGTTCTTTCTTATTGAGGAAATAATAAATCTTTGTTTGCAACTCTCATGCATAGAAGGTGTTCTCATTTTTTATATGATCTTGCATCTTGTGTATTTCAAAAATGTAGCATAGTATCAAAGCATGCATTCAACAAACCCCTTCTCTTTTTTTGAGGGTTTTCTTCAACTAGGGTTATAGGGGCTTCAAATTTGGAATCTTCATATTTTTTGTGGGTTTTGAGCTTGAGTGAGCTTTTTGGTGCATTTTTGTACAAAAAGGACCTCACCATTATGCTCAAGAGGTTGAACAAATAAATTTTCATATAAAATTCACCCAATTTTAGTGTCAAGAGTCCAAAAGCCAATTGTTTTGCCACAAGGTCTTGTACGACCCTATATGGATGATTTAAAAAAAAAAATTATATATATTATTAGCAGCATGTGCCAAACACTTTCAACCCTAAGAACTAGCACTTGGGTGCATAGCACCTAATTCTTAGCATTCTTCCCATGATCTGTAGACTCCTAGGTGACTATAGCCTAGCCGCTAGCTACTAGCGTCTATAGTATGATTAGTACCAACATCTACAAGTTGCCTGTCTACTGCTTAGCCTATGATAAGGGGCCATATATATATATATATATATATATATATATATATATATATATATATATATATATATATATAACATGATTTGCACCAGTGTCTACCAGGCCACCCATTTGTTGCTTATCCTATGATGATAGGGGGCCACATATATATATGTGTGTGTGTATGTATATGTATGTATGTATGTATATATATGTATATATATATGTATGTATGTATGTATATGTATATATATGTATGTATATGTATATGTATATGTATATGTATATGTATATGTATATGTATACATATATATACATATATATGTATGTGTGTATATATACATATATGTATACATATGTATGCATATATATATATACACATACATATACATATACATATATACATACATACATATATACATATATATATCAATAGCTTGCCAGGTCATATGGGTAACCAATGCCTAGCCCTTAAGGAACCTTTTTTCACCTATGGTGTCCTAATTAGGAAATTGTTTTGGGGGACATAAATTTTTGCTCAAGTATCAAAATTGGGAAAATGAGATATTGTTGAAAAGTTAGTTCCAAGCACTATATAATTGTGTAGATTTTTTATTCATATTTTTCTCTACATACATTTTTTTTATTTTTTCACATTTTGGTGAATTACTTAGATGTGTTGGCTCTTAAGAACTTTTTGTTTGTATGGGATGACTTGTTTTAGGATTTTCTAGATATAATTCCAAATTCCTATCCTATTTGGAAATTTTGAGCATCTTTTTCATGCAATTTCTCTTTTGTAGGCATGCAGAGATAAAGTGCCACTATTGTACATGCTTTTTTGGGGATTTCACACATCCTAGTGTACTTTTTGTACTCAAACTATCTTATAAAGTTCCATCAGGGGGTTGTGAGTGCCTTTATTTTTCCATCACACCTTTTATTGGAAAATGTGTTATTAGTGTGTTTTCATTGATGTCAACTAACGGTGCTACTACTTGCACTTGTATGTTGTCTTTAATGAAGAATGTGTTGAAGGGATATAATGTTGTCATTGGTACACAATTCATGGTTGGATGTCAAATTAATTCTATTGATGTTTCTAATGAAAGAATTCACATGGGTATGAAGAGAAATGCATGTCTCCAAAGCACAAAGACTTACACAACAGTAACTTTGTCAAATGCTCCACATTTATCCATAGATGAAGATATGATCTTGTGGTTCAAAGGATAGCTCAACACAACTATGAGGTATGCATGTTCCAAGTTTTAAATAATAAGTGGTACTATTGCAAGTATGCAAAGTTGGTGTTATCATTGATGTCAACAAGCATGTGTTGTCATTGATGTCTATTATTTCCTGAGTATGGTCACATGAACTCAAGTGAATTATATTCAACCATTTGTCCTTAAGAAAAAATGTGGTAATAAACTAAAGTTAAATGACCCTAATCCTCCTAGCATCAATCTCAATACACAACCATGACATTTAACTAGATTATGTAGACACCATCATTATGCCATCACTAATGTTTCTCACAATACGCCCCACCTCAACTATCTATCCCTATCAATCCTAATTCACTTTCACCACACCCTCTTAATTCTACCCCTTTTTTCCACTTACTTAGCCTCATATTTTAAAACCTCCTCACATCTAAGTTGTCTTAGCTGCTTGCTTGAACCTCCCCTCATCTCTTCTAATGTGATTTTTTCTATCACTACCCTCTTCTTACTTGTATCCTTGATGCACGCCTTCCATCAAGTGTTCTCTAAGTTCAAACCTACTACATAGACATAGGCATTCATTTCCTTCTACTAAAGTGAAAGGTTAATCATTACCATACATTTCCCTTTCACCAAGCTAACCAAAGTCCCATTTCACTATAAATAATAACTTATTCATCTCTACTCCCTAATGTGGAGACTATTCCTCCACCCTATTCTATTAGTTATCCTACTCCCAGAATTATAGTTAGTAGAAATTTATAGTTTCTAGTTGCATATTTAAACTCTAATTCTCCCAATCCATCATTGGAAGAGTGTATGTTCAAGTTAATCTATGATATTTTGGAAAGGAATTCATTCTTCACAACATCATTAAAAATTTCCACTCCCATAGATATCATGGAGAATGTTGGTCTAGCATCTCTTATAGGGTCTCTTGTTATGTATTATTTTACTAGAGTGATACTTGCATGGTGTCCCTATCACCTAATCACCTTCTTTGTCACTTGATATAGATTTGGATTAAGATGATTTACTTTATTGGTGACTATAATAATTTATCCTCATTCATCAATTTGTTTGTTTAGGATAGAGCTACTTGTTTATTTCTTCTTTATTATTTATTAGTTCCCCATAGAGGATCCTTTCTAACCTTTTAGGAACTTGGATATAGGAGAAAAGTCATTTCATTACTTTCTTATATATGTTAACTTACTTCCATATATATATTTCTTTTATGAATATGCATAATATCTATATTGATATAAAAGATAGAAATGCATATTCACAAATAAAAGATGGGTGGTAAAAAGGCACACCCCGAGAGTCACATGGGCTAAGCCCAAAAGTCCAAAGTCACATAGGCCAAGCCTAGAAAATAGGAAATATTACAAACACAAGAAAATAAAAGGCCATTAGGTGGCCATTGCAATGCCAACAGAGGGCGGAGGGTCCCTTTCATCCATTTTTTTCCCCCATACATTAGCAGGGTCTAGAGTGACGTCAAGGGGATCCCAACCATCATCATCTTTATCTTTATCTTTATCTTCACAGTGAGGTGGAATAGCCAAATCTAATCATGGGAACCATTTAGTAGTATCAAGCCAACCAAAACTGCCACCAAGATCATCACTAGTAGGCCACCCAAAAGCACCACCACCAACCCCCGCTACCCTTCTAGAAGGACACACAGGGTCATCTCGCAAAGGAGGAGAAGGCGACTGCCAATGAGAGGAAGAGACACGATGAGCAGGATCCTAAGAGTGAGGGTGAGAGTCCCTAGTAGAGCCACTTTGTCATCGACCTCATGAAGGTAATCGGCCTCGAGAAGAAGTGGGAAAGGGAGGCACGCATGCCAGTGGTCCAAGAGCTCCTTAAGGTGAGAAACTTCAAGCACAACTTTATTATCTTGCACTTGAATTTGCAAAAAAAATTTAGAGAAAATAATCACTTTAGAATATAAAGACACAAATTTATCAATTTGGTTGTGAGAAAATATGCAAGAATTTCTATCTTTCCAAATAATGAAGATGATTTCCACCTTGAAGTGTGTCAAATTTGGGTATTCTTAGCAGGGAGCCCAGGAGAGTCACCCAGAAAAACCATATGCTAGGAGAAGGGCTCTGGCCTAAAAGGCCAAAAGAAGTCATGAATCCAATTCCATAGCTACTGAGCTTTGGTACAAAACTAGAAAAGGTACTTAAATGACTTAGTCTGCCCACAAAAAGGGCAACGAGGGTCCTAGACCCCCAAGTGAGTAAGTCGAGACCCCATTGGTAAGCCTTGGAAAATAATACACCAAGCAAAGTGTGTGAGTTTTATCTCAACACTTGTAGACCATGTAGCAAAAAATATTTTACGTCAAATAGAGACTAAAGAGTGGAGATGCCATCTCTGGTACAAACTATCAATCATAGGAAAATGGGGCGAAAGCCACTAATAACCAAGTTGAGGCTTGTAATTTCTGAAAGGGGTGTCTAGGTACCACTTCCAATCCTTCCACTAGGGCTTGGTGGTATGAATACCCACCTTATAAAGCATGTCAGTCAGAATGGCATTCATAGTTCATCATAGGTTTCACAGTCATGGTTTTGAAAACTATATTGATCACAAAAATATTTCCAAGGCAAGATGTGCGTTGTGGATCTATGAAATTAGTCTTGAAGGGTCTGGATACCCTTTTGATGAAACTTGAGGGTCTTAACCCAAGGAATCTTGGCCAACAATCAACCTGCATTAGATAAAAGAGGTGACCACAAAACATTCTATTGATTGAGTGATAGCCCATCTCAAAATCTAAACCCAAACCAACGGAGCTAGGGCTTGACAGCCTCCTAGGCCTACCTAATGCTCTTGGCCATGAAAGTTCCCACAATATGAACTAGCTCCATCATAACCAGAAGGGTTTGAAAGCCAGTTCCCTTCCAAGAAGGTCTATGTGCTAAAAAGTAGACTTAATACAATGCCTGAGGAGTATTTTCTAGGCCTCGTCACTAGTAAGAGCTTTGATAATCCATTTGACACAAAGAGTAATCCATTTCCATTGAGTGGAGAGAAGGCCAAGCCCATTAGAGTCTCTAGGAAGGTAGAAAAACTCTCAAGCAATGCAATGAAACCCTCGATGAGTCTCAGAAGAGGCCCAGATAAAATCACGAAGCAACTTCTTCAATCTAGCATACAAGGCCTTAGAAGGGTTCCAATATGAAGATTAATACACATGAGTCACCGCTAACACATTAGAGAAAATCTAGAATTTTTTAGCTAGAGAGAGTGGCTTGGTAATCTAAAAAGAAAGTTTATACTCAATTTGAGAAAGAACTACTTGCCAGAGATTAGCGGAAGAAACTTAAAAGGAAAAAGGAATTCCTAGAAATCAAAATATTTTGCTAGGAGCAATCCACTCCTAGCCATAATGTTGAATTCAATAGGGACTGGGAAGGACAGACTGTCTGTAACATAAATTTTTGTGCCATTGAATGGTAGAACCAGAGGCCAAATAGAAGATCTCAAGTAAATCAAGAGCAAGTTTGACATTATTTTCCTCTTCCAGTAAAGTAAAAAAAGAATCATCAGTGAAGTGGCCATTGACCAGTTGGGCTAGCAAATTAGGCAAAGAGATGCTATGAACCTGCCTCTGGGAAATAGCTTGAGCTAGCAGATACTCAAACCCCTTAGTAGCAAGCACATAAAGCGAGGGGGAAAGAGGGTAGCCTTGATGTATGGAATGGAACAAACCAAAGGAAGGTGACTAGTAGTCATTAATGGTGATGCAAGTGTAGGTGTCATGAAAAAAAACATTTGCATAGCTTGTAAGAATTTAGGACCAAAACCTAATGTAGATAGAATAGCACATATGAAATTCCACTCAATACGATTATAAGCTTTAGCAAAATAAAATTTAGGAAAGATTACTTTTTGATTTGAGTGTCTCACCCACTCCATGCCTTCCTAGATAGAAATATTTTTTTCTAAAATGAACCTAGATTTCATAAATATAGTTTCCTCTAGACACACAATCTAAGGTAGAAAATAGCATATTTTCAAGGTAAGGGCTTTGGAAATAAATTTATAAGAGACATTGAGGAGTGTGATGGGCTGCTAGTTGTAAATATCCTCGGGATCACCAGATTTAAGTATGAATTTTATATTACCTTTGTTGATAAGATTACCTAAAGTTTTAAAATGAAAAGCTTAAAGGTAAACCTTATGCAGATCTTTTCCAACACAATTCCAAAGAGCCTTACAAAATTCACATGGAATCCATCAATTCTTGGGGCATTATCATCGGCCATAGTGCTAACAGCTTCTTTAAGATCTTCAATTATGATTAATTGCTCACAGAAGGCTTTCTAGGTTGAGGAGATCCTATTTGACACAACAAAAAGACAATCCTAAAGTGCTTGATGTCTCTCTGGATTGTATTCTTAAGCTATGAACACCTACTCATAGTGCCTAACAAATTCTTGGAGAATTTCAAGTTGTTCAAAAAGCACAATGTTTCCTTATTTGATACATTTGATACCAAGAGATGAGTGTCTAGCTTGAAGAACCCAGAAAAAATATTTTGAGGCACAATCTCCAATTTTAAGCCAGTGAAGTTTGACCTTTATTTGCACTCCTCTAGCAACATAATTATTAGCAACTTGTTTTTTATGCCTTAACTTCACAACCCTGACATGTAGAGAAGGGGAAAAGTGGTTAGCCGACAATGCCTTGGTGGAAGCATGGAGGTCTAACATAGCCGCTTCATAAGACTGTCTACGAAAGATGGCCAATTAGAGCCCATAAATGTGGAGAAACCTCGCAATGCGGGTGACAACATCATTCTACCAAGCAAAACGGCCTATATTGTGAGGTGGCCTACACTCCAAATTCTGAATAGTGTTAATGTGGGCCAGCATGGGCTAATGACTCAGCAAGGAGGTGTTCAAAAAGAACTATGTCTTGCTGGCACAAGGCTACCTTAATTTCCATTCAATTTAGAATATAATGGGAAAGTGGTCTAACAATGTCACATCCACTAAGGACCGTATCAGAAGTGGTGAAGAGCTGGAAAAAGAGAAAAATGGATTGAGTTAAGATCATAGCATGATCAAGGCACTTAAATATCCTATCAGACCTAATGTGATAATTGCACCAAGTGTGTCAGAGAGAATGAGAATGGTGGCAACCAATATTGGGTTCAAAAAGAACCAATTTATTATGTATGATATACCATGCCTCTCTTTCACCAGTTTTCCATTCAAATGGTAGTGTACCATCCTTGTTTTATGCCACCTTAACCATATTGAAATCCCCACAAAGCATCCAAGTAGCAACTGGCGGTGAATCAACAATCCATCACCAGAGAAGAGATCTTTTAACAGCATCATTCGACGGATAAACATTAACAATCCCAAAGGAATTGTTATCAATGTTAAAAAGAATCTAGAGGAGCCAATGTGTGGGATCAGACCCATGATCAACCACACAAGTGTGCCATCATGGGGATAGAAGGGTGACAACTCCACCATGTCCAGCCTCATGTTCAGTACAATACATTTTATTAGCTAGCCAAATAGAATGGCAAGCCAAAGAAAGCAAAAAACTAGCAACTTTCACCTTTTGAACACACAGAACATCAATACCAACATATTTCTGAAGAATATCCCTAATATAATACTTCCAAGAGATTTTTTTTAGACCTCAAACATTCTAGGAAAGAAAATTCATGAATGAAACTCCTCCATTTCATCGAAGAATGGCTCATTTAGAGTGAAAATTTGATTTTGTAAAAATTCTTGTGGCATTGAACCAATTTGAATGGTAGGAGATGAATGTTTCCATTTCTCCTAAACATATTCTCCTTCTTCCAGAGGTTGAGAAGGACTTTGAGACCTCCTATGAACTCCTGACACGAGAGGAGACTCAGTCGGTTGTGCTATCATAACTGAGGCAAGTTGGGGCATAGCATTAGGCCTTGGCCACATTGAAGTGCTATTAGAGCTCATCTAGGATTCCTTCCCCTTCATAGAAGAGTTTAAAACCTCCTTTACTGGCTCAAAGGTTTTGGTAACCACCCCAGAGCCATTAGACTTATTTTCCTGGTTGATAACTATTGTCCATTTTTCCTATGGTTTAGTGGCGACACCTTCCACTTGACAAGGCTTATCAGCTTCCCATGGAGGTGATGGAGTATGGGGAACTACCAAAGGGAAATCCTTAATCTTGTGGTTAGTGGACTGCCACTGATAACAAGTATTTGACAGATTAAAATAAGTGACCTTCTGGGTATGCCGAATGGGTATGCCAAAAAGAGCCAATTTAAATATCAATGGACTGTTTCAAATCTTGTGAAAGGTCCACTTCGACATAGACTCACTTTTGAGGGTGAGCTTGAAAGAACATATCTGGTTCAACACAAATAACCCTCCCTAGAGAGGAAGCAATATGTTGTAAAAAATGCACACATGGCAAAGGAAAAGCAGGAAACTCAATTCATATTGGAACCCACAACTTGGTGTCATCTGAGACAGTGAAGTCCCAGGTCCATGGTTGGAAAACCAACAAAGAGGAGCAGACATACCAAGGACCATGGTTTAGGATTTCCTAAACATGACTGGCCTCTACAAAGTGAAAAATGAAAAAAAAATTAGTCAAATTTTGGACCATATCAAGGCGAACCTCGTGAGGAACCAAAGCCTTTTGAACCCATTCTTTAAGCACACTTTTAAGAGGGGTCCTCCCAAAAAAAAACAACAAGAGTATGTTTCTCTAACCATTGACATGCAGAATCAAAATCTGACATGAGTAACACCACATCAATCGAGGAATCAAAATACTTACCTCATGGAACACTTTCAAAACAATTTTTGGGGACGCTTGTTCAAAGGAGGAGCCATTGAGCAAAGCTGTCAAACCACCAACACTAGCAACAAATACTAGGTTGGAGTCGATTGTAGGCATAATAAACCACAAAAACTACAGTAAATGTGGTCGTACACACAAAGTAAATGAAAATAAGGTGAGGTATGATGCAAGAGGGGCCAAGGATGACCGCAGACACAAGAAACCCTATAAAATCCCATTCACTCTCCTTTACTAATTTTCAAAGTCACTTCCATATATTTTTCATATTATTATCTTTGTGACATTTTAGGGATGATATAAATTGTGGGGACATTTAGGTCTCTTGCATGTTGAACCAAAATATTTTTTTTTTTTTGTGTTTCATTCTTCCTTTATATTCAATTTTTTACAAGCATAGGGCATACTAACAATTAATTCCCTATCCTCTTGATTATTACTGTTATATATGCATATTGAGTCCAAGTTTGTAATCCCTTTATGTTCTTTATGTAATGTTCTTGTTTCCATGTGGCATCCCTATTTAGTGTGATATCATTCCATGATGAGAATAATTTTTGTATGTTTCATATTTCCAACATAATATTGAGTGGGTATCCTTGTAGGCATACTTATTTCCCTCTTGCACCTTAAAATTAATTGCATATTCTTCATTCATATATTTATTTTAAGGGAGGCAATAATTTTCACACACCCACATCACTATTATAGTCCTTGTACTATTGGTAGCAGATAAACCACATAGAATCTTTCTAGCTTATATGACCTTCATATGAACTTCCTTGGTGAATTATGATCCACTTGGCAATAGTATTTTCTATCCCATGCACTTCATATTGTCTAATTCAACAGAATGTGAATCACCAATAAATAACCATTGTTATCCAATGCACTTCATCTAGCCTATATTTTTAATATCTCTCATAGTCACCCTATAATCCAATTTGTAGTGTCAATAATCTATGAAGGAATTTTATGGTTCATAGCTATAGAGCATGGTATCCTCAAACCATAACTTACATATTCTTAAATGTAGAGAATGTCAAGACTATGCCTCTCTTGTTTCATCTTCTCTCTCATATTCTATATTTTAATTGTGTTTATTGATGTTTTCCTATTTTTTAGTTTATGTGTATTTAGGTATATGATTTTTTAACATCTATATTTTACAAGCTATAACTGTCTAATCATTGTCTAGTGGAGGCTTTATATATTTTTCTAAAACTACTTGTGTAGGTTTATATTGTATAATGTTGGGAAAATGTGTCTCAACCTTGCAATTACATAAGCTATTCTTGATACATCAGTGATAGGGGGCACAAGGGGGTTTCCCCCCACAAGGAGTCTGAGGGGTCATCACCCCAATAGGGGGTATAGGGGTTGTGCACCTCAACGAGGGCTCGGGGGTAGCACCCCTAAAAGGAAAATTTATTTATATTTTATTATTGTAAATATGGACCATTCATCATTAGGTCTTAGATCTGACAGTCGATATTTTATTGGATTGACTTTCCGTAGAGGGTAACCCTATTTTACGAGGGCATTGTATTATAGTTGTTTATTGTGATGTATTCTAAGAGTCTAATAGCAGTCATGTTTCCTTTGGATCTCCGGTTGGTGATACTCCTATGAGAAGCTTGCTCTACAAGTATATTGTAATCTTTGTGATTTTTGAATAATATATTAGATAGCTTTTGGAGTGGGGTTTTTCTCCTGAAAGGGTTTTCCCCATGTAAATCACTGTGTTGTGGTATGCATGATATTTATGTTTATTTATGTAAATAAGTTTTTGTAACTGTTAAAGATATGTAAAGTTTTTCATTATCCTCCTCTTAAGATTAGTGTAGGAAGTTGCTCTGCTACCTTAGCTTCCTTACATAAAATGCATTTGTTTTGTAGGTCCTTAAAGTCTTGGGGAATCATCCCCCTATTTGAATAACTATTTGCTTCTTCTATAGTATCCTCTTTGGGTTTCATGACGCTGTTTCCTTTAAATACTTTCCTATATCTAATTTAGCATGCATATCACTTAGTTCCATAAGCCCATTAAAGTGAGGAAATAATATAATGACAAAAATTACATACCCTTATTAATTTCATTATATTTTAGACTCACTTTAGTTTCCATCTTGCCTAGTGTGTTTTAACTCCATGTATCACTTTCTTTAGTCTTTCTCCATCCATGGTGTCAAGGTCTTGCATCTCATGGTCATTTTTCTCAAAACTAACACTAAAACTCTCTAAGGCTTGCATTTTTTTAGTTTTTTTTCCTTTCTATAGAAGGAATTATCTAAACATCAGTTTGTTGTATATAAATCTATACAATGCACTAGCATCCCATGATAGTTCATGATTTAGTGGCTATTTTTGATATTTTTTATACTTTCTACCTACCTAAGTTGATGGTATCCACTTTGGAGTGAATAGAAAAAGCTACCCATCTCATTTATATCCCTCCATTCATCTTATTTTGAATTAAAAATCACTCAATATTATAATCTAACTCTCAACATTTCACTCTTTGAGCATTCTTTCACTCTTACCAGCCATTGTTCTAGCTTATTACCAACATTATTAAGAATTCATTTTATGTGTGAGAACTCTATAGTTATCTACTAAATTTTATAGAAGTTTAAAAAAATCTCTCAACTACATTCTTGCCTCTATTTCTTTCAACAAGTTTATGAAGTCATCTTATTTTAATTGTTTTCTTTATTTTCTCCATATATTTATTTTTGTCATCTTAGGATTTGAATTTTACAAGCTTTGGTACCTTGGGATTTCATTCCCTTGGTTGTTTCATGCTCGTTTATATTCTAGCTTACTATAATTTTATTTATCACTGTTATTTCAATTCCTAGACACATAGAGGGTAGGAGCACACACTTTATTTATCATTTTTCTACATTTTTCTACTCATTAAGGTCAAAAACAAAATTAAGGGCTTTCGTACTCATGGAAAGCACATTTATAGCCTGAACTTTTTATACATCTCTAGCTTATAGGTTTCTATTTAAAAAATTATAGCATTTCTTTAAAATTATGGTTTTTTTGTTTTATTCTCACTCTCTTCATTTTATTTCATTTTATTCTTGATTAAATTGGTTTTGCTTTATCTTCATGATACCTAGAAGTGGTGTTATTTTTCTCTTTCTTCTATGTGTAGTAATAAGTTGATTTTGGAAGTTGAAATGAGTTTCTTAGTGAGATAATTCATGAATATTGTATGGATGACAAATCAACATATCGAAATCCATGCATATTTTCTAATTATTGTTACCTATTGTAGTGCTATTTTTTTATTTTTATCTCCAATAGTTGTCAATAATTATTTAATTTAGCTTTGTTAAATTCATTTTCTTAGTTTAAACCATATTTATAGGTTATTCAAAATATTTAGTCTTGAAATAGTAGCATAAATTAATCAACACACTTCATTTTCAAATATAGATTAACCCTAAGAGTAATATTATAAAGTTTATCTAATTTGGATAACATGCACATAAATTTAGGTTGAATTTTTCCTCTATTACATAAACTAATATATTAGACTAAATAATTTGGAAAATAAATAATTAACAATCTAATAGTTTATTAGACTATTCATTATTAAATGGTATATACTTTATAAAATTTATAATAAGGACAAAGTTTTATAACCTTATATATTAGAACAATATATAGATACTAATAGGGTATGACCCTTAATGACATTATGTTCTAACACTCCTCCTTAGTGTTAATAGGGAACACAACCTATCAAAGTCCATAGGAAAATGAAGTACTCCAATAATTTAGGTTAATTTGATAGAGATAAATAGAGACATAAACATATGTCAAAACAAAGATCATGCATTCCAACATACATGAAATTCATCTTGTCATAATTTATAATCCCAGTGTTTTAAATAATTTTGGCTTTTAATGAGGTCTTATAAGGTTTTTATTTCTAGGACCTCTCAAACCATCCTCCCCTAGGTTCATTTATAGTGCCCATAGTTGTTATAAAATATAATGCTTTTAAAAGTGGAAGTAGTATATAGCAAAGAATTAGAATATTCCTATAGGTCTCATATATAATTTCTAAAGGTCATAGTTTTGATTCTTACATCTAGAGTTTAGCTACTTGGATGTGTCGTTATCATGCAAACTCCCCTAATGGAAACTCATTAAAACCAAGAATTGATTTGAATTTAGAGAATTTGGTACTACATAGAGGCTTAATATTTTATTGTTGGAGTTCCCACCTTGTTCTTGTTGATCATAGTATATCTGCCACCTAATAATTAGACTAACAAAATTGGAGAGTAATTTTATAATAGAAAAATTTCCCTTGAATATAGTGACCATAAACTTTAGTGCTCTTTATTTCTAGAAATAAGTCTTTAATACAGGTAAATAGTTGTGTTTATCATGCATTAAAGTAATACTTTGACTAGTACCCAATTGAAACTCATCCAATAATCTTCTTCCAAGCCACATTAATTCTTTAGTATCTACGTTTTTAGCCAATCATTGATTAAAGAGCCATGTAAGGTAGCTTTTTTTAGGATTACTCCATCCATGTGATAACATCTCCATCATATTAATAGGAATGCCTACATAATCAACAACAAAATAATTGAATATTTTATTCTTGGTGTAAGAATAATAAAGGTCTATAAGGGATTTGCAAAGACACAAGAATGTATAATTTTTCATGTTTCTTCAAGAAAAAATAATTATTCTACTAACCATATAGTAATGTGTGAGATATCCTTTCTAGATTTTCTCCCTAAACAATTTCTCAAGGCGGCAACCATCCATTATAAGTAGGTGATTTATACCTAAGAAATTAGAGGATACATGAAGTTCATACTAATACTAAATATATGTATATATCAAAATGTAAATAATAAGTAGATAATTTTATAGGAATCACTTCAAGTAGAGAGGATATAATTAGTTTATTTACACTCTTCAAAATTTATGATACATTTAACATTTTTTGACCAATATGTTCTTTAACAATTGTTAAATGTATTTATTGTGAAAATGTATTGCTCACAACAAGGTGTCTTGCATGCCTTCTATTTCTGAGTTATTGTAGGCCTTATGACCTTCGAAGAGTCATCAATATAACATTCTATGATCCATCCACTCAATGACTATAAAATCAAGCATAATATTACAATCATTAATATCTTGTTATTATCATGTACTTGTAACATATTTTCTATTATATTCTTCCCTTTTATAAATAAATTCACATAAAATATGAAATACAAGATAAATTTTTCATAAAATCTTGATCTCTTTTGACATACAAACACAATAATACATTATACTTAGACAAATAAAATCTATAAATTCCTAAATTTGAATAAAATAATATTTTAAAACTTTCACATCAAAAAACAATCCAATCACACACTCCTTAGACTATAGACCTTAGACCTATATTTCATGAAAATATTTTAGCTAGAGTATTTTACACTACAATACATATGTTTTATAGATTTTTTTTTTTTTAATTAAATAAAGTTGTAGTTGCATAAAGAATATTGCAGTTCAAAAGGAACTGCAAAAAGAAGAAGAAATAAAACCGATAACAGCTACAAGAGTCTAATAGAACCAAAACACTGTACAAAAGCCTTACAAACCATATGAATTCTGCCCAGCATAAAGCAGAAATAACAATTACAACCGACTTGCTTTACAGTAAAACTATTAACATGTATCAAATACAACAACAAAATGACAATATGAAAGAAGGGCACTTATAATCTGAATTTGAACAAACTTTGCAGGTGTCTGAAACATTGAATATCCCCATCATAAAACTGTAAAAACTGATATTTAATTAGTGAAATAATATAGAAATCTATGAAACATGGAAGTAGCAAGTGCATGCAACATAAAAACCACCACATGATAGAAGTTAAGATTTCAACGCAAAGAAATCTAAGAAATACACAAAATCTGGAGTAACTTTTCTACATGACTTGACAACGTGTTCTCAAAAGATTAGAAAGAGATAAAAATACTCTAGAAAACAAATTTCTACCTTTAAAATCTCGTTTATCTTAAATTGTTTCTTTGTGATTTATAGATGCCATACATTTGTCCTTATGCATTTGATTTTTTGGGCAACTGTAGTTCATACCTTCCTCTACTTATGTCCTTAGACAAGCATTTATTTGATTGTGAGATATGAGCATAGAATATATAGATTACAGTTATACCTAATCTTGTTTATATTTATAATATTGTTCTCAAACATTCTAATTGGTTACTTATGACAGTTAGGTCAAGGTGGTGTAGCAATTACTTCTACCTTGATATGGATGCATGGCAGATTGGCTAACCATAAAAAAATATAAAGATAAACGATCAAGCTCTTGTAAACTTCATCCACAATCATGGCCCTTTCTTTATTCTTTCTTCATCAT
This sequence comes from Sequoia sempervirens, assembly GCA_007258455.2. Taxonomy (NCBI): domain Eukaryota; kingdom Viridiplantae; phylum Streptophyta; class Pinopsida; order Cupressales; family Cupressaceae; genus Sequoia; species Sequoia sempervirens. The sequence goes on from VDFB02000003.1 coordinate 299,613,331, forward strand.
TGCTTAAGATTGCGTGCTTTTTCTAGCACGAGAGACATAAAAGACAATCTGTCACCCCTAGACCATCGGTGACAAGTATATTCACCCATAAAGGGAGTAGTACCAAACATATGACACCACATGGCCTTTAATACTATCGACTAACCCCTTCACAAGATGAGTAGCACTTGGTATGGGTCACCTCTATGTTGTTGGTGATAATTGGCTAACTCATAAGATATGGCAGTAGGTCCCAAAATTGAGCACCTACACAATACTAGTGATTTCCTACAAACTACCTAGGTATCATGTATGTTCGAGCTTATGGTCACTTACTAACCTATTAATTATTAGAATTCTAACCAAAATAGTCTTATGATGTAGAACATTTTGAGGTGGACTATAAGCTAATTTTGGATAGCTAGAGATAGTGTGTTAGTTGTTGAGTTATTTCTCATGGACTAGCTAGGAATCAAATCTAGGACCTTCCATTTATTGTAAGATTTATCTAACACTAAGCTACTAGCCCTTTTAAGGTCAATCCTTCTTTGGTCCAATTTTCATTTATTTCCAACACCCCCTTAAGCTACATTGTAGGTGCTTGGGGATCCTAACCTAGAATAGCTTCAATACTATTCTACCACTTATCAAACACCTTGTAGGAGAAAAGGTAGTATTAACACTATTATCTAATAGTTAGGGGTTGAGAGACCCATAGACTCGTAGCATCACCTAATTTTTTGTGTGATCATTAGCTTCATTAGTGAATCTACAATATTCTTTTAAGTGTAAACTTTTTCTAGCATCACCCTTCTATCATCTACCATATCTTAAACAAAATGGTGGTAGACATCAATATGCTTCATCCTTTCATGAAATGTTGGATTATTTTCCAAACATATGGTTCTTTGACTGTCACAATGAATCATAATAGATCCTACCTCTAGCCCAACATTTAAACAAATTTTCTTAAGCTATTTGAATTCCTTACATGCATGAGTTTCTACCATATACTTTGATTTTTTAATGAACAAATAAACACAACCTATCACTTACTCATCCATTTGATTACACCACCAAACATAGTGAAAATATACCATTGATGGGTCTCCTTCTATCAATATCTCTAGCCCAATTTGAATCCACAAGTCCATGAATACAAATAGAATGTTTGGCCCTAGTATCTAATAACCATGATAACATAAGAAATACTCAAAGTTACCTCACAAATACTTGAATAACCTCTTCAATGCTTCTCAATTTACTCTTGTAGGATTATCCATAAATCGACTAAGGACTCTCAATACTTGGACAATGCATGGATGTGCATAAACCATTGCATAAACCAAACTCTTAATTGCACTTGCATAAGGTACTTTGTGCATATCCTCCATCTCACTAGAATAAATTTGACACTTTTTATACATGATAGTGTCCCTATCATAATAGGAACACATAATGATATGCAATCTTTCATATTAAACCTCTCCAACACTAAGTTCACATACTTACTCAAGCCCAACCATATTTTCTTGTTCACTCTATCTCTTCTAATCTCCATCTCCAAGATATACCTAGTTGGCCCTAAGTCTATCTGAAAATGTGCTAAAATTTGAGGCCTCAAATTACAAATCAAACATTTCCCACTACCAAAAAAGAACATATCATCAACATATAATACAATATTGAGAATATGATCATTGTCCATCTTATAAAATATTCAATGATCCAATTTAATATGCAATGCTCTAGTTATGTTATATAAATATCATCCTCTAAATCATCATCAAGGAATGTTTTCTCCACATCTATCTTGTTAACCTAAAGATGATATGCTACAACTAGAGATAGTGGAAATTGAATGGATGCTATCATTACTATTGGAGATAAAATCTCACCATAATTTATTCCCTCAACCTTGGAATAACCCTTCATATCTAATCTTACTTTGTACTTCTCAATACAATCATTAGACCCTATTTTAATTTTTAAACACTCATTTTAATCCAATAGGATTTTGACCATTAGGAAAAGGTACTAGGTCCCATGTCTTTTATTTATCCAAAGTAGTCACCTCTTGATCCTCACTCACCTTTTAAGACTCTACATCAGTAATACTCATAGCCTCCTTTATAGTCCTAGGATCATCAATGTTAGTAATCAAAGAAAAAATACATCTCCACCAAGAGGGAGTGTAGTTTTCTACTTTTTTGAGTGGACATTCAAGATTGGCTAAGTTGGAGGTTATATCTATTCTTAAAACTATCTAAGATCTCTTCCTTCTTGTTCTTTGGGGTTAGTTGAAACGCATATTTTTTCTAACCTTCTTTAGATATAATGTTATGGAAGAAGACTTAACACTTTTACTATACAAAAAAATATCATCCACAAGGCCCCAAATCTTGTATCCTTTCACACCAACACTATAGCCAATGAAGATACATTTTATAGCCTTGTTATTAACCTTTAACAACTTCTCCCTAGGCACATGTGCATATTCCTTGAAACCAAAGAATCAAAGATGTCTCAATGAGGGATTTTTTCCCAACCACACCTCCATAGGTATCTTATAAAGAAGAGCTAATGTAGGAGATTTGTTAACCAAGTAACAATATATAGAAATTTATTTTCCTAAAAAATTTGTTCTAAGCTAGCCCCACTCAACATACTCCTATCCCTCTCCATCAACATCCTACTCACTATTTCTACAACTCCATTCTATTAAGGGGTGTGCAAATTTATTTTATTTCTTTGTTATGATCATAATATGATACATTCCTAAGTATATATTATATATTCCTAGGGATAATCACTTGTGGAAATCTTAAACCTAACATAAATATTAGTTAATACACTAATAACCCTTAAGAAGGATGAAGGGGTGTGCCCCTACATAGTTTAGCCTATAAATAAGGAAGATAACTCTCTCCTATATCATAATATCATAAAATATTGAATTCATATGTTATCATCTAATTATTGGAGGTCACCCCTCGAAGTGGTCTACTATATTTTTTATTTTTACAAATATTTCCAATAAATATCTTAACAATATTTCTATCCCTTGGTCCTTATATAATATATAAAAATCTACTAAAGAAAACTCGATGTCATTATCAATCTTTAAATTATTAATATTCCTACCAATTAGATTCTCTAAAACATCCTTAAACTCTTTAAAATTATTGAATACTTTAGATTTACTTCTAAGGAAATAAACCCATGTCCTTCTACTATAATAATTAATAAAAGAAATATAATATAAAAATTTAGAAATTAATGGAACATTAACAAGGCCAAATACATTATGTAATAGATTCAATCCAACACCCTAGAATATTTATGAGAACTAAAGTAGAACTAAACATGGTTTTATTTCCTTATACACAATGTTGAAAAAAATTAAATTCAATATTATAATTATTTAATCTCTCAACAAGATTTTTATTTTTAAAACCCCTCTCACCATGTGACCCATCCTTCATGCTATAATATTATTTTCTTTGCTAATATCTTAGTTTCCAAAGCATGAACACCCCTAGATACATGTAGACAAGGTAATTTTCTACCCTCAAGATAATGGGATCTCAAGGAGAAAATTTATTTCTCAACTGCCTCAATTGACTCGGCTCAAGTGAACTAGAAATAGAAGCACTTTAAAACTGAAATCTAACCTAAGTTTGACAATGAATTTAACAAAAAATCTTAAATAAATTGCGTATACAAAATAGTAAAAATATTTAATCTAAAGGGAAGGAAAGTACATAATATATAGAGTGTAATATTAGTCAAGTGAAGCCTTGACCTTGGATACCAGTGTGTTGTTGTGTGTACGGATCAAGCCCAAAAATTGCTAGAGTGAGGTCCTTTATTTATTTAACCTATTCAACACCTACACACATGGAGATGAGGGAAAATGTTGGTTCTATATAGGGGTTTTCATCAGTCAAGCCCCTGCTTTGGTTTTTCCACCTCCATTGACAACCAAACAAGATTGGATTGCATAAAAACAAAATAGACATGTGATAGAAGCAAATCCACTATGGAGGAGAACCCCTATCACAATTTAAAAGACACTAGATGAGATAAATTAATTATGATAATAGATTATATTAATATTAAATTACAAGAAAAATAGCATTACTAGTAGTCATGGCCCCTCTCTTGAGACATGATAGACGTGATGAGATCATGTGCAAGAGGATTTTTTGTTTTTGTAACTATGAGAGAATTTGGGTAGAGTTTCATTAAGAGTGAGAAGTAGAGAGCTCCAAGTCCAAAATATTGTAAGAAGTTGTGAAGACTTGTGAGAATGAGAGAGAAAAGAGAGTTTTGTTCTAAAACTGGGCGAGAATAGCCATTATAAGTCACATTTGGGCATTAGGACACGCAACACAAATGAAGTATACAGAATATTCCCGTTTGAATCTCATATTTTAGTGGGGACATCTTTGTGTCACAAATATTTCTATATGTTGCACTATAGTCTGACCATTTTCCTCTAAAATTCAAACCATAGGCTATGAATGCTTCATCATTATCATCCATGAAATCATAATCATGAAATCCTGATTATGAATTTTTTCATAAATGCATCGGGCACCATGCATAAGTGTGAAATCAACCTAGGGTGTAATTGTTTACACTACTTTTTTCTGCACTTTAGTCAATTGATGGCTTAGAAGGATCATCTACACTAAAGTATCTACAAATATGTGAAATATTAAGTACAAAAAATGCATTAATTTCCCTAAAAAAGGATACGATAGAGGCTATAAATTTCAACATGATTGATGCCCCCAATTGTAATGTCCCCTTCTCAAACCTGATCTTTCCAGTGACCGTTGGCCTTTTTTCTGGAAACCCGAAGGCTAGTCGGAAGGTAAAATTAGGGTTTCCTATTTTTTAGGATGTCTTTTCTCGAAGTTGGTGGATTTGATGGCGGATTCTTTTTGGGTTTTCATAGAGCTTTGCAGTGGTATGTTCATTTCGACATTCAGAGCATTTTCTGGAATTTACTATTTTTAGTAAATTCTATTTTTGGCAGCTTTTTAGATGGGTTCAGCTTGGTTGACTTCCTGCTTCAATTTGGTCAGTTGACTTGCTCAGTAATGGCTTCAGGGCACATTCGGAGGGATAAGTTGAGTCATTTAATTAAAAAGTCACGTTTTAAATATTATATTTTAACGTTGACCCCTTGGCCTAGTCTATTGACTTAATGTTGTTTTGAAAAGTGGTCTTTTGAGGGTGGCACCTTCATTAAGATTATTTTATTAATTTCCAAAGTCAAAACAAGCTTCATGTGGGTGCATTTATCAAGGTGTTGAATTTAATTAAAATATCAAATATTAAGCTTGAATGGAAAAGGACGCTATCTCTTGGGATTAGGGTTTTGACTCTGGAAAAGAAGTTAGGGTTTCAAGGAAGGTCAACAGAAACTTATAAAAGACAGCCTTGGGTTCTCTTTTGGCATCTTTGGACTACAGTACTGTTATGCTGCTGGTTTGGCTCTGGGTTTGCTTCGAGGAATGAAGGCCTCCTAGCTCGGGCATCGCTTCTTGTTTGCAAGACAACAACTAGTGGTGATTCAGTCTATTTGTGAGTTACATTTAGTTTGTGCATTGATTTCAACTTATTGCATTCTTAGATCTGATTTGGCATATTAGTGGTTTCAGCATATTGCATTGTTTTAGATAGCAAATTCATGTTTTTAGTCATAAATCAAAAAAGACAAAAATATTGCATCTGGGTATTAACCCATTCTCTTTGTTAGGCCTAGGCGCCATACTTTCCAAGTTTGCAGAATTTTTAGTGAAAGCATTAATTTTTAATAGCAAATCGCCCTTTTCAGCTGGGTCGTACCTTTTAGATGTCTTGGGATTCGTGCATTAATCATTAGTTGCATTTTGAGTCTATTTCTGGGTGTTAGTTTGGGCACCATCATAAGAAGAGTATTGTGCATCTGAAATCACACCATTTGAGCAAGTAATTAGTGATATATGAGCATATGAGCATTTCCATAGACTGCTGTTTATTCCTGTTAAAAGCAGATTTGTAACAGAAATCAGAATTAGTGTATTGTTCCTTGAAGGTGTTATTGTTTTGGGCATTCCTATTCAAGATAAGGGTAGTTCTCTATGATGTAATGCTAATCATTCAAATTCTTAAGATATTGGCAGGCGCATGATCCTTAATTTGTAAACTGACAGTAGTACTGGCAGTTATGTTCATTATTGCGCAATTCTGATATGTAACACTCTCTTTCATTGAAGTTGTTTTGTAATAGATTTATCTCTGCCCTATTGTAGCTACTTCCCATTCTGGGTTAGCAAGCACATTCTGGGTGTTGAGTAGTTTCAGCTTTCAGCATTTCCTTTCAAGTACTGTTATTTGTAATCATTCTGCCATATGGTCGCCCCTCACTCCACTCTGGATTGGGTAGCACATACTTGGTGTCGAGTTCCCTTTCAGCAACTAGAGTAGAAGATCCTCTGACCATATGCTCGCCATCATCGGTGCCATTCTTGGTTAGAGTTGCTTCCTGCATAAGCAATTTGTTTTAGATCCTCTGACCAATGCTCACACCTTGCCCACATCAGGATCCTAGTGTACATTCTAGTTAGAGTTGCTTCAGCACGTTTTGGTTTATCCTCTAACCTTAACGGGTGCATTTGTTGTAATCTGAAAATTGAAAAAATGAAAAAATTTGGCTCGGAATATTTCACCAATGCTCAACAAAAATATATAGCATCTATTGTGAAAATATGGCTACAAAATCAAAAAAATGTCAATTCCAAAAATGGAAGAAGCTACTTCGATGAGAAGAATGCTTAAGAAGATGTTAGTGAGTTGAAAGAAAAAGTTGATAAACATGTGAATATATGCCCCATTGTGTTTTTTCCCCATCTAGGAGGGTAAAACCAAGAAGGTAGTTGAATTCGAACCGCCAAAAAAACTTTAAAAAATGGGAAAAATTTTGACTATATACTTGCTAGGTGGACCCCAAAAGGGTCATTTTCACTATTCACAACAAGAATTTTTGCTCAAATTTCTATAGATATTTATAAAAAATGCCTCGCTAATGAGAGTTCAGGCTATCATGCATCGAGGATCTTTACACCATCATGGAGAGAGAGGAACCATAAGATGAGGTACGCTATTTTTTATTTCACATTTATTTTATGTATTTAATTTTAGTGGGAAAATTTAGGGTAGCATAAACATCTCAGATATGTACCAATGTCCTGGACCATGGGCTGACATCTTAGGCTCTATGCATTCGTCCAAGGGATGTTTTCACATTGGTATCCTCCTGACGTGTTAGCATCCTAGGGATGCACTAGTGTCTAGGAGGGCACACTAGCATTCTAAAAGTTAGAGTTGAAAATTTTGCTAGAAATTTAATGTTTGACATGTTTAGAGTAGATGTAGAATTTTGTATGATAGAGTTGTTTTTTTGCAAGGTTTACTAGAGCTTAGGAAGCATATTGCAGGTCTCCTTCTATAGCTCCTACATAGTCAGATAAGAGATATAATGGCTCGGGACTGCAATCTACTTCATTGAGTTGGCCTCTAGTGGATCTATGAGATGCTAGAGATGAGATACCACCCCACCACGTTGATGTATCTGATGGATAGGTGGGATGCAGACACTATGTTGTTCCATCTCCCTATAGGGGAGATGATGATCACATTGGTCAAAATCTATAGGATCTTCTGCCTCCCCATTTAAGGAGAGAGGATTACACTGGATGAGCCACTAAGTGCATAGAACATCCAAGACAACTAGTTGTACTGTATTGGTTTGGTTGTTACCATAGACACAATTGAGCACATATACCTATGATGGTTGGAGCAAGGATGGCTGGTAGTGCCCCTAGTTTGGAGGATTATGATTATTATTGTGGCACATCGAGTAGCCACAGATGGATGAGGCTCCCACTTGCATGTGGGCCTCATTCGATATGTGTGAGAGATGGAGGAGAGTAGGACCATATATTCCTGGGTTTGTAGTGTGCTAGATCACCTATACCATGACCTCAGGTGATACAGCCACTATGAGTATCATAGTCTAGTAGCCTACACACTCCAAGTGTGGGAATTGGAGCACATCAGCTACACATGACCAACCAATTTCCCCTAGTGCATCATAAGTGGCCTTCCACAAACACATGCATACCCACTGGTGTGGCAGTGGAGATTCGAGAACCTATTATTTTGGAGATAGATCATGGATTGGCTTGGGGTTAGTGACATTGTATGGTAGCCCTATTGGGGTATAGATCATTGGTCCATTTATAGGATGCAACTACCACACATGCGACATAATAGATTCCTAGTTGACTGTCATGACCACATCATAGTCTTGTGCCATTGTAGATGGGCTATGAGGTAGTATGAAAAAGTACATATGGTTCCCCACACTGTCCCCACATACATTTGATCCTTCAAGAGAATTGTTAGACCTAGAGACCTCCCTCGTCTAACCATCGGGGACGTGGAATAGAGTGAGGAGGATAGTAGTGACGATGATGATCCACCTATGTTGGACATTGATGATGTTGGGATGAATTATGGGTTTGGGAGGTGGTGGGAGACAATAGGTCCCACTCCCATCTTTCTTAAGCATATTGTTAGAGGGGGTCTAGGTCTTCAAGGGTCAAATGAGAAGGTGAGCCCATAGGAGGCAAAAGAGGAGAGACCCAAGATGTGATGGAGGGTATCCTCTTCGAAAATAGTCCTAGTCATTTTAGTGTTGCCACCAACTATTACTTAGCTCAAGATTTTTCCACCACCAAATGCACAAATTGGGATGCCTCCAATCATAATGACAAGGACACTAGGGGGCCTCAAGGACTGAGACCACACTTGAGGATCCTGAATGGAAAGTTGGGGACCCAAGTATGAGCTAATATATGATTTATATATGCTTTCAAATTTATGATTATATGATCATTATGATGATGATGTATTGATACATATCTACTTATTTGTGCTTATAGTTTTCACACAATAGTGGCTTGACTTATTCGATCGAGCACTAGTTGAGGTGGTCCTAGAAATTTAGACCCAAGGTCCTATCCTGGACACCTACCACTCATAACAGATGGTTGGAAAACATGTCCAGCTATTCGAGCCTATAACATAGCTTAGGAAAACATACAAGAAGGCCTAAGTGGAGCTCATGCAGAGGGAGAAAAAGCTTAACATGATGACAAGACAATGAGATCAAAGAGTGGTAGAGCTTCACATCATCTTTTCTAAGTGAGACCTTTTCATGACGAGGGTAGAGAGTACCAACCAAGCATGTGACACCCTTTAGAGCAAGTTTGAGGAGCTCAGGAGGGAGTTTGAGGCTACATAGACTAGCACCCCCATAGATGTCGATCATCCTTGAGTATGGCAGCTCATAGATGATGTGACAGCTAGGCAATAGAAGGATACTCTACAGGAGAAGATCACTACCTAGAGAGAGAAGATTAGTCTCCCAACATTAGTCCCATATGTCAGTCCACTAACCACCATTCCTAGATTCAAATCCACCAGCACCAGAGGGCTTCAAGACCCACGCTCTAGGTAGCTGAAGCTGAGAGATGTATATTGTAGAAATTTTTGATGTAGACATATATATATGTGTGTGTGTGTGTATGTATATATATGTATGTATATATACATATATATATACATATACATATACATATACACATATATATACATATATATACATATACATATATACATATATATACATGCATATGTATATATATGAGATTTTGATTTGACTATGACTCATATTTTGATGAATGCTTTTAATTTCATGTATGTTATGGATGTACATTGAAGTATGATTATATTAGATGCTATCATGATTTAATTAAACACATGTGAAACATATGATTAATCAAATTCTATGATGACCTAATATGATGTGATGATATAGATGTTCATGAAAGTAAAACATGATCTAATTTAATAAATGAAACATGTTAATTGATAAAGATAGTGCATATATATAAAGAAATGATTAATTTAATAATTGAGATAAATTAAAATCTGTAGAATAATGATGCACAAAATTTAATATGCACATACTCTTAATTCGTATTTAAAGAAATTAACCATACATGTATGCATCATAACACAATGAACAAAGAATGTGTGTATGAAGGGATGCCATGCCACAATGTACTTGGATTCTATAGAATAATTCTATGCATAATATCGAGGCAACTGCATAGCATTGATAGCTTCTTTCAATGGTACACCATTCATGTCAAAAAAGTTCATGGTCTTGTGCAAGAAATAGCATAGAACAAGTAGGAAGACATGTAAAAGAACTTTTTGAGAGGAAAGTGAATAATGATTGAATGCACCCAATCACATATAATTTGAGCCCAATCTAAGTATTTCTCACCATGAATGACTATTTGTATAAATAAATACATCTAATCTTCAAAATAATGGGCTCTTTCATTACTTCTCAACCTATTTAAAAGCATGATTATATTGGAAATTTCATCCACAAAGTGTGTTCTATGTACCTTCTTGGGAAATTGGGATTTACCCCTTTTTGGTGTGGAAACCACTCTTGGGAAATAACATTCTTATACTGTCCTTTCTTTTCTTGAAAATTTTGATAAGAAGAAGTGAAATCAAAGTCTACATATGCCTCTCTTTGGTATTTATAGACATGAAGTGAAGGAATCTCTATTGATTTTTACCACTAGTTTGTTTTCATTTGTTTTGACCTCTCTAGCCTTGGGATCATAATTATTAATATTGTTATCATGGAATCTAGCAGCACTCGATTCACAGATAACCCCCCTACAAAACTTGTTTGTTTCATAGTTTCGTGTATTTCAAGCACACAAAACAAGGAAAAATTTTGATTTCCCTTGATGTGTGGTCCTAAACCTCAAATTATCTATTTCAGGGTCTCCTTTTGTTCGTCTTTCAAATACCTTTGAAACAAGTATTTTTGTCAGTTCCCACTTCTTGGGAGTTAGTCAAATTTTGGCTCATCTTAGAGCGTTGATTTTCAACGCTCCTACATGAACCTTTAACTTAGATTTTAACTCCAAGTGTTGGAGCAGTGATTTTCACCGCTCCTACACCTTGGGTTCACTTCTACTTGCACAAGCAGTGAAAATCGCCGCTTGTGCATCTTTCTTTCATTTAAGTCTTCTTCATGCACAAGCGATGATTTTCACCACCAGTGCATCTTTCATGTTTTCCCTCCAATACTTGGCACCATCATTAGTGTAATACTTTCGTTCATTAATGACCTTTTTAAAGACTTTTAAAGTGATTTTAGGTTAATCTAACCTCATTTGTTTTTTACTTCCTTCCTTCCTCCTCACACTAATTCTCCTCAGGCTCCCAACGCGATTGGATTCATGGATTTCACCATATTTTCAAGCTAGGGTTTCACCTTTTTCTTCCTGGTATGTTTTTATTCTTCTCCTTATTTTCATTTGTGCCTAGTGGTGTTCTTTGTTTATTTCTGCGTCTTTGTTCAAATGGTTTCATTTCGCATCTTCTTCATCCTTCATGGCGATTAGGGATTTGTTATTTTCATTCTCTTCCCTTCATTATTGTGTTTTTTGGGTTTTTCCATGCCCTAGCTTTCTTTTCAAAATACTTGTGAAGTTTTTGTATGCTATGTTTACATTTTTCTCAATACAATGGTCTTCCATCTAATACCCTATTTGTTGCATTTGATGTTGAAGGCATGAAAATAACTGCCTCATTATCTACCTTTGGGTATGATGGAAGGTTTGAATAAACTTTGAACTCCCAACATGAAACTCGACTCTCCTAATGTTCGAGAGATAAAATTTACTACTCAAACATTAGTTGTTTTTCCCTCCTTATCCGAGTGGTGAAAAATCTTGTTGTTGCACATAATGATCTCCACCAACTCCAACATGTAGGAGCGGTAAAAATCATCAGTCCTACACGGAGTGATCTCCCTAAAATTCCAAGATAATAAAAAATCCCGCCTAAACATTTGCTTTCACAAAACTACAAGCAAGACTTGCTCAAGCACTAAATTTTAACGCTTCAACATATTTATCAAATTAAAATGAGCAAGGCATGTAGGAGTGCTAATTTTTAGCACTCCTACATCCAAATGAACTTCACAAGATGTAGGAGTGTTGATTTTTAGCGCTCCTACACAAAAGGTAGTTTTTCACATAAACACCCTGAAATCACTTTGTTTGTGCTCTGAACTTCGTTCCACCACTCATGCTCCAATTTTTGTGCCTCATAGCTCAAATTCACTCACTCTGAATTGTTTGCTTGCTTCACGCTTTCCAACACTGCAATTTTCTCCTAACATCTGTTAATCCATTATTCTTGCAGTTCCTATCAAGTTCTCATCAGGTGATCCTTGAAGGTGATATTCCTTGGTTTTGATATTTCTAGATGATAGCCAAAATGCCTCTGTCATCTTCAAAGAAGGAGGGAAAGATGAAATACAAATATCAAGGTGTCTTTTTGCCGACTGTGATGATCTCAAAGGTGGATGAAATCAAAGATACCAAAATTGGCCATTAAGACCTAGAAGATTTTGTAAAAAGAACTCAGCAAAAGCCCTTAGAAGATAACTTGAGACCCATTGTTCATAGCAACTTGCATCTAGTGTCTACATTTCCAACTTCTACCCATAACATAGAGTTTGTGCTCCAAGTTGCATCTCATTACATCTGAGATGATAGAAGTGTGAGATATTCCTCGGGACAGGTCATGATGAGACTAGATCCTAAATTCTTTGATATTGTTTTCTGGGTTCCACACATGGAACAATATACAAATATCTCAATTCAATAGGCACAGGAGGTCTATGATAGTGATCCCAACAAGGCTAAAACATTGATTAACACTCAATGGTTGAAAAATCCAAGGCCTACTATCTCAAGATGGCCTAAAGGGCTTCCTAGGAGTGATTTCAAAGAAGATGCCAGTGATATGATTACTCTCCTAAGTAGGGTTAAAGAATTGCATGTTTCATATAATTTTCAAGATTGGATGTATGAATACATCTGCATAATCAAAAGAAAGAAAGCACATATTGATTGGGGGACTCAAATCAATGATGAAATCCATGAACAATTGATCAATGTGCCAACCACTCTAAAATTTTACATGACTTCTTATCTGGTATATGTTGTTGTAGTAATGAGGAAATTTCTAGGGTTGTCTACAAAGGGAAACATACATTTTTTACCTGTGTATGAGTTCTATTATCAGTTGAAGTTGAGAGAAAGTCTTCATCATTTTAGAAGATTCACAAATGCCTTCTTCACACCCTTTTTTTCACTTTTGATCTGACTCTTGAAAAGAAAAGAGTATCAGATAAAGCCTACAATGTGGTTAGTAAGGTTGGTTGTATCTTTTTGCAATTTCCAACTTTCACCTACATAAGAGTTAGTTACTTTAATGGGTGTCCATACATGTTGCCCAGATATCCCTTAGATAAGTGGATACTAATAAAGTTTTGTAGACAATTGATCTCAATTCACAAGGAATGCCAGAGAATACAAAAGCTAGGTTTCAGGGTTCCACTGACAATTGGGAGGTATACCGTTCACAATGTACAAAAAGCAAAGTCAGTCTATGCAAAGATGCAAGTCATGACTATCAAAACATATAAATATAGATTTGACTTTGACTACCAAGATGTGAAGAGGAAATTGAAGAAGGATCAATGACATTTCTACCATTTTAAAGACATATGGGTGGATTGCAGAGATGAAGAAGGCATCCACATAATGGATTTTTGCAAGATAACAGTTGAGAAGATCAGAGATATTGGTGTAGCTGATCTACCAAAGGATTTCACAGATCCTGGTGACATCGTATTTTTTTCTTATGAAGAAGACGAGATTGCTAGGAGGTCTTTACCTCCAATACAATGGTCTAAAAAGGAAAGTGTCTCTGTCAGGGAAAGGATTGCTCCCATATTGCACAACATAGCAGAATGGTTGCATAAACATGGTTTCCAAATGAAAGCTTTCAAGACCAAATCAGAAGGAGAAGCACCAGGAGCAAAAACCAACCAACGGTAGGAACTCCGCTCAAAAAACAAACAAGTGGCTACTCCCTCTTCTTCCCAAAGAGGTCCTAGAATCAAGTTCACCGTTGGTAAGAAAGTTACACAGATTGTTGAAGAATAGAAGGTAAAAGAATTTGAACCAACACATGCAGAAGGAAAGGAGCTTGCTTTTGAGGAACAAACATCTGAAGAAGAAGGAAATGAAAGTGGAGAATCTGAAGAAGAAGAAGATTTTGCAGAAGAAGAAGAGTCTGTAGAAGAGGAAGAGTCTAAAAAGGATGAAGGAGAAAAAGAAGGTAATGAGGAGGAACTTGGGCATGACGATGAACAACCTCTATCTCCTCATGAGAATATTGTTGAATATCTTCCCCAAACATCATCACCTATTACTTCAAGTATCCCTCATACACCTCTTGATCCTAACACTCCTCCACCTCTTCTTCCTACTTCACCTCCTCCCACATCTACCATACATGCAGTGGACGTTTATATTCCCCCTGTAGTATCAACCGTCCTTGCCACTCCTCCTACAATTTCAAACTCACAAGATATTGATGTTTTGTCAATATCTCCCTCATCCATCCCAATTTTTTCATCTCCATCTTTTGATGTTTCTTCTAAAGTTGAATTCAACATATTCATGAATGAGTCTTTTCAGAGTCAACTCAGTTTGCAATCCACTGGAGCAATCATGATAGATACTACCTTGATTGTTACAATACCAATCATTTCTATAGAAGTGGCTATGACACAAGAGTTGATGATGAGTCAAGAAGCATATACTTCCTCCCTTCCTCCTTGGTTGATCTCTCAAGTATCAAAGAAAAAGAAAAAAATGATCTCTCTAGATGAGCTTGATCTTGAAGAGATAGCTCCTCCAAAAGCCAAGGGGAAGAAAAAGGAAAAAGTTCATTCAAGGCTTCATGTTGACAAAGCTAGTCACAAGTTTGTAGAGATTGGTCTACCCCCACAAGAAGAAGGTGATGTAAACATGGAGGACTACACAGTCATGAGAGTCCAGCTCAGAAAAGTGATGAATGCAAGTGCAAAGGAAGATGCACAAGTGGTTCTAGATACATTAGCAGGAAGGCTTGACAAGATGGAACAGGCCAAGAATATGTACAAGGAGAAAGCCGAGCGTTATGCAACTTTTTTGAGGAACCTTGTAGGATCTTTAGGGAATGTACAACCTATGGCTATGGTAAGCCTTAAGGAACCAGTAGTACAAAATGTGGAGAAGTTTGTCTCCAAAGGTAAGGTGTTGTATGATTTCATTGATGAAATGATAGAACATGGTTCATGAGTCATAGTTGTTGTGGATGAGAAGACCACTCAGATAGCCAAGCTAAAATTAGAGCTTGATAAAGATGAAAACATACTTTCCCAAGAGAAAAAGGAAATGGAAAGATGTCTCTCATTTTGGTCATAAATGAAAGAGACAAAGTTGAGTAAGTTGGTGGAAGTTGGGGTAATTCCCAACAAAGAGAAGTATGTGGAGGTAAGAGAATCTCTCAAGCACCGCATTCAAGTGATCAAATATCTTATTGAAGATATCTACCAAGTACAAGAAGACGTCGAAGGACATCGTGTTATCCTAGTAAATGGAATTGAGGAGTTACCGGGTAAGATTCTTGATGAAAATCATACTTCCTTCCCAGTCAGTGAACTTTCTCAGATCTACAAGGAAGTCGTCATGAAGCAAGTGGAGGATGTCAACTTTTCAAAGGCTTCCATGCACACCATATGTGATATACGGCTTTCTCTTGATTGTCCCAAAATTCATCTTGAAATATGCAAGAAAATTTGCTCGTTTGCAAGAAGATCAATCACCAGAGTTCACACCATTTTGGATTATACAGTTGGTCTAGACGAGGCATTCATGCTGGAGACAAAGAAGAAATTTGAAGACTTTTGCGCCCAATGCAAGGAATGAAGACTTCTTTTCATCTCTAGTGTTAGATAGTTTTATGCTTTCATTTATGCATTTTGTAAATAGTTCTCAACATCTTACATGTTATTTTCCAAGATGTAATTACATGTAAAAATAGAGATGATTTCCTAAAAAGATGGAAAACATTTTTGAATAAGTGGACTTGTTAGGTGAGATTTTCCTAAATTTTCTCACCTAACTTTCCTATATTTTCTCATCTACCTTTCCTAGATTTTCTCTTCCCTCTCTTTTATAAATATGAGAGGATTCTTTTGTAATCTTTATCTTTTATCTTTTGCAATGAAGCGCTACCCATTTTGAGAAGCAAATACATGAAACTTTGTGTTCATCTTTGTGAATCTATTTTGATCAATAAAGAAGTGAGTTGCATACCAAACTTTGTGTTGGAATTGATTATCTTTTGAATTTGATTAAAATTGGAAGTGATTAGTGACTGAGATCTAAAGGGCTTTGAGTAAATCTGTGTAATCTTTTAGTTACACTCTTTTATTCAAATTTATGATATTGATTGAATGTTGTTGGTGAATTCTCTGCAAGACTTTGTGCTTGTATCTAATCATGTTGTTCATGGATCTATCGTGGAATATCTAGAAGACTTTGTGCTTCTAATACAATGTTGGTTACATATCTCAAAGGATTCATTGGTGAAAGCTACAAAATGACTTTGTGCCTTCGTGATTTTTCTTGTTTTATCATTTATCGTTATTATGATGGTATTCTTGGTCTTTTCTTTGACAAGATAAGAATATTGGAATTACTGCTTTGCTTTTAGTTTGAAGTTGTATCAAATCAAGAACTCAAAATCGTGAAGCATTATAAAACATATTCTCTGAAAAAAAGAGAGAATTATGAATGTAACACACTCCCATCTCTTAATCATAGTGTATATCATTGTGAATACTTAATTAGTTTTACTTAGTTTCAATAAGCAGTAAGAAGGGTGCCTCCCCTTTTTGAGAGGAGAGATTGTATCTCACACAGCTGTAGCTGAAATCAAGTTTTGTAATATGTTAAAGGGATTACATAATTTTCACCCAAAAAATGTATTACAAAACTAAATTAGTGCATTGTACAACTAGAAATGTTGCTACTTGTAATAACTCTCTTTCAATCAAACATTGAGTGATTGGGAGATTTTTTTTTCCAATTCTTTCCTAGAACTCATCTAGGTTTAAATGCCCTAAATTAGTGTCTCCAATCTCTAGAAGTTTGCTTGATAAACCCAAAAAAAATTCATAATCCAAATACTTAAACTTCATGATGAAAAAAATTCAAGTGCAGGTAGACACAATTCATGCTCAGAAATAGTTAAATTCACTTACATGAGTCACCCAAACAATACCCAATTCTCCAAATTTACTAGAATTTTTCCTTTTTTTTCTATAACAAGATTGATGCAAGAATGAAATTATTGTGGAAAGTTCACAAGTGTTGTCATTGATGTCAACTCATCAACTGGTTATCTACTAGTTGTTGTTGGTTGTATATTTTGAGGATATTGAGAAAATTGTAATAAAGATATGTTGCATGTGTTCAATGGTTTATCCAGTTTTTGGTCCGTATTTTCTTCTATGGTTGTGTGGTTTGGATATGTTGTTCATGGTTGCTAACAGATGTTATATCCATATTTTTGGTTGTTGATTCGTTGTTCAATGCAAGTTTTGTTCACTAATTCTGAACTATGGTTTTCTATGTTTCTAGTTGCAGTTCGAGAGAAATGTTGTTGGTAAGGAATTCTCTTTGATGAAGTCTTATGACTTGTGGTTCTTGATTTGTGTTTCCCTAGTTCTATTGAAGATATTTTTAGTGATTGAAGGATTCATGCTTAATGGTTCTATGTGTTTTACACTGGTTTGGATGACCTTATGTGAAATACTACTTTTGAGGATAATGAAGTGTGTTGGATCTTTTTGGATCCCTTGAAGCATGTGTTTGGGTTGATCTCATTCTAATTCCACCCGAGGATATTTTATCGCTAACCTAATTTGAATTTGGATTTGGATGGCCAAATTTAGATATATTTCAAAGTTGAAGATGGTATAAATGCAAGATGAGTTAATGATAAAGTGCAGATGCGAGAGCGAAGAAGAAGAGAAAAAGGAGAAAAAAGAAAGTGTAGTTTGATGTGACATTGATTCTATTCAATATGTGTCTATGTTGTGAGTTTGGGAGATCAGTGTGAAGCTTAAGCTAAGTTTCTGGATGCAGTGACCAAAAAGCAAACTCTATCATTCATGCAAATTGATCGAGTGACTGTTGTGGAATCCTTTGTTGCATTGGGATTGTAGTCTCTCTGTAACAAGTATTCTTTGTATTCTTTGTATCTCTATGGCAGTGAGCCCTTCAGGTTGTAGCCCTATTGGACAATGAGTCCTTGTTTCGGATAGTGAGTCCTTATTTCAAGCAGTGAGCCTTGTTTTAAGCAATGAGCCTTTTTGTAATTGGTTTTGATATTCTCTATAGTGTGATTTAATCCTCGCCATGGCTTTTCCCTCATTGGGATTTCCACATAAATCTGGTGTTATTGTGTTTATGTGTTGGATTTGAGTTTCTACATTGGCATTTGATGATTAATCATTTATGCAATTTCATGTATTAATTTCGATAACTAGATTAAAGGTTTAATTATGTGACAACTGATTCACCCCCCCTCTCAGTTGTCCTATTCAACAATTGGTATTAGAGCTTGGTTCCTTGGTGAAGATCTCAACCGCTTGAGGAAGGTTCTAGATGGCTAGCAAAATGGTCTTTGATTATCCGAGGTTTGATGGAGCTAATTATGGTATTTGGAAGGTATTGATGGAAGAATATCTAGAGTATTGTGGATATGATGTGGAGAAAGCTTACAAGAATCCTTACACTCCTCCTACTAATGGTCTAAGTACACATGAAGAGATCAAATCACATGAAGCAAACAATAAGGCGAAGTTCATATTGAAAAATAGTCTGGTACATTTCGAGTTGATTAAGGTTTAGAATTTGAAGATAGCTAGGGAAGTCTTGGATGCTTTAGAAAGAGTGCATGATGGTGATGAAAGAGTTTAAGAGATGAAACTACAAAATTTGGAGACACAGTTTGATCTTCTACATATGTTCGAAGAAGAAAATATTAAATATTATGTACAGAGATTGGATGAGATAGTGGCTGGAATGTGAGGACTTGGTGCTACAATTGATGAAACAAGGATTGTAAAGAAGATTCGCAAAACTCTTTCTGATGCTTATAGTGAGAAGGTGAGTGATATTGAGTAGAAAATAGATTATAAGAATTGTACTAAGGATCTGCTATTAGGATTTTTGACATCTTATGAGTTGAGGAAGTCGAATCTAAGAAATGGAGGCAAATCAGAGATTGCTTTTAAAGCTACAAAAATTGAAGATCTGAATGAAGAGAACTTTGATGAAATAGAAGGTAAATTTGTGAGAAGAATGAGAAAAGGCTCTGGTAAGGTATAAATGCTTTAGTTGTGGAGAAATAGGTCATTATGTTGCAAAGTGTCCGAAAAGAGCTAAACGGAATAAATAGAGATATGAAAAAGAAAAGAAAGGAAAGAAGCATAACATAGCTTACTATGTGAATGAGAATGCTAGTATTTTTTATGAGGATTCAGAATATGAAAATCTAGATGACAATGAATTCTTGTTCTTGGTGATTAAGGATGAACCTACTTCTACTAATTCTAAAAATCGGGTAAACGAAAGCCCTCCAGAGAAGGAGAAGGAGAAAAATTAAGGTATGGTTATCTCTGCCCTGCATGCTAAACAAGAAAATAATTTTTGGGTAGTTGATAATGGTTGTTCACATCACATGACTGGTGATAAAAGTAAGTTTTTCAAGCTTGAGAAATATGATGGAGGCTTGGTTATGTTTGGAGATGATATTGGTGCTAAAATCTGTGGGATAGGTTCAATAAGTTTTGATGGCAAGCATCATACTAACGATGTTTACTATGTTAAGGGTCTAAGGAATAATTTGTTGAGCATTGGTCAGATGTACAGAAAAGGATATGATTTTGTGTTTAAGGATGAGAAATGTGAGATCTGGAAAGGATCTAAAACATTGATTTCTACAGGAAAGAAATCTGAAGGGAATATCTATCAACTTAAGGGTGTTGATGGACGATGTTTTATGACTCAGATAAATGACAGTTGGTTATGGAATAGGAGAATGTGTCACATGAATTTTGATAACTTGGCAAGGAATAGTGTTGTTCAGGCTGTGAGAGATTTACCAAGAATTACAAAGCTTGTTAATGCTATTTGCAAAAATTGTCAATTTGGAAAGCAAGCAAGAAATAATTATAGATCAAAGGAGCAGTCTACTACTGACTACTAGATTTAGTTCATACATATCTTTATGGTCCTATGAGAGTGAGAAGCCTACTTGGTGAAAGGTACTTTATGCTTTTAATTGATGATTATTCTAGATATACATGGGTTACATTTCTTAGAGAGAAATCAAATGCATTAGATAGATTCAAGGCATTCAAAGAAATGGTTGAAAATGAAGTGAATTTGAAGATAAAATGCTTAAGATATGATAGAAGTGGAGAATTTTCCTCCCATGAGTTTAATATGTTTTGTGAAGTGCATGGAATAAAGAGATAGTTATATGCTCCGAGAACTCCTTAGAAGAATGGAGTTGTTGAAAGGAAAAATAGAATAATTCAAGAGGCTGCTAGATCAATAATTATTGAGGTTGGTTTATCGAAAGATTATTGGAAAGAAGCTATTCATACTGTTGTTTATGTATCCAATCTATTTCAAGCAAAAGTAAACAATACAAAGACTACCTATGAGCTATGGCACGGAAGAATTCCTACAGTTAAATATTTCAAAGTATTCATAAGCAAATGCTATATCAAAAGAGATGAGGAAACTTTGGGTAAGTTTGATGCAAGAAGTGATGAATGCATTTTTCTTGGATACTCCACTAAAAGCAAGGTATACAGATGTTTCAATAAAAGACTGAGAAAAATTGTAGAGAGCTCGAATGTGAAGGTTGATGAGATAATGAATAATTCTATTGATATTGATGGATATGTGTCTTATGAACATGATTGTGCAAGAATAGAAGAAATTGTGGAAGAAAGGGATAAAGATGAGCAAGAGAAGCAATATAAACAGGATGAAAGAGAAGAAGATGCTCTGGTGATGTCCCGTAGAACACTAAAATATGTATAGAGGAATCATTCAGAAAATCAGATTATTGGAGACAAGGAAAAAGGTGTGTTAACTAGAAGAAAAGTTGTTGCTGAAGTAAATTTATGTTTATTCTCTGAAATTGAATTGAAGACAGTAAGTGAAGCTTGTAAAGATGAACATTGGAAGGAAGCAATGAAAGAATAACTTTTGCATATTGAAAAGAATCAGACTTGGAAACTAGTCCCAAGATTGTCAAGTAAAAACATCATTGGATCAAAATGGGTATTCAAAAATAAGTTGAATGAGAATGGAGAAGTTGTTAGAAACAAAGCGAGGATTGTGTGTAAATGCTACTCACAAGTAAAAGGTATAGATTTTCAGGAAACTTTTTCCCCGGTAGCAAGAATGGAAGCTATAAGGATGTTCTTGGCATTTACTGCTTATAAAGACTTTAAGGTCTATCAGATGGATGTCAAGTCAACATTTTTGAATGGTGAACTAGAAGAAGAAATTTATATGGAAAAACCGAAAGGATTTCAGTTAACAGATCAATCAGATATAGTGTGTATATTGAAGAAAGCTTTAGATGGGTTGAAGCAAGCTCCTAGAGCTTGGCATGCAAGGTTAGATGGGTACTTGATTCAACAAGGATTTAACAAAGGTACGACAGACAGTAATGTGTACTTTAAGATTGAAAATGATGAAATCTTGATTTTAGTTGTATATGTTGATGACATTATCTTTGGAGGAAATGAAAATATGTGCAAGATGTTTGTGGAAGAGATGTAGAAAGAATTTTTAATGTATATGTTTGGGGAAATGAATTTCTTTCTTGGGCTACAGATTAATCAAACAGACAAACAAGTTTTCATTTTACAGTCTAAGTATGTGAGAGAGATGTTGAAGAAGTTTGGGATGGATGGTTCCAAACGAATAAGTACTCCTATGGTGACTGGTTGCAAATTGGGTAAAGATGAAAATTCACCTAAGGCTAATCAAAGCAAGTATAGATCTATGATTGGTGGACTATTATACTTGACTGCTACTAGACCGGATATCGTGCATACAGTCTATCTTGTGGCTAGATTTCAAGAAGATCCAAAGGAAACACATGTTGTTGTAGTTAAAAGAATATTCAGAAATTTGAATGGCACTCTGGATTATGGATTGTGGTATCCTAAAGATATTGACTTTAAAATTAGTTCCTATACAAATGCAGATTGGGTTGGATGTATAGATGATAGAAAGAGTGCAAGTGGTGGTGCATTCTTTCTTGGATGTAGATTGGTGGCATGGTTGAGCAAGAAGCAAGATTTAGTCTCTTTGTCTACAGCTGAAGCTGAGTATATTGTTGTTGCATATTTTTGTACACAAGTTCTATGAATGAAACAGACTTTGAAAGATATCATAGTGCTTTATGATGATCCCATTTCTATTTTTTGTGATAATACAAGTGCAATTAACATTTCTAAGAATCTTGTGATGCACTTGAGCATGAAGTATATATCTATTAGATGTCATTTCTTGAGAGAGAAGGTCATGGAGAATGAAGTAAAACTTGAGTATGTTCTGACGAAGGATCAGATTGCTGATATTTTCACATAGTCTCTTCCTAAAGATACTTTTGAGTATCTCTAAGAGAAGTTAGGGGTTTTTTTCCCTCCTTTCTTGAACTAGATGCATATGGAGATGCATCAGTCCTATGGATCTATGGGTCTATCTTTCTTCTAGAATGATGTTTTGGAGGCTACCTCTCGGGGGGAGCAAGTAGTATTAGGTGTTTTCATTATGTGTATTTAGCTTGTCATGTCAAAGGAGAGATCAATGGAAAATATTCTTTTTCCTTTTCCATTGATTCCAAAGGGGGGGAGAAGAAGCATGTGAAAAGAGAATGAGAAGAAGCATATAAGAGATCATCTTCTAAGGGGGAGAAAATAGGAAAATTTATTTAGAGCTAGTATGTTGTCTTTGATGGCTTTTCACATCATGTGTTTCCATCAATGACAAAGGGGGAGATTGTTTCAAGAATGAAAGTGTTGTGGAAAGTTTGCAGGTGTTTTCATTGATGTCAACTGGTCAACTGGTTATCTACTAGTTGTTGTTGGTTGTATATGTCAAGGATATTGAGAATATTGTAATAAAGATATGTTGTATGTGTTCAATGGTTGCCTAGTTTTTAGTCTAGACTTGCTCCTTTGGTTGTGTAGTTCAGATATGTTGTTCATGGTTTCTAACAGATATATCAATGTTTTTGGTTGTTGATTCGTTGTTCAATGCAAGTTGTGTGCACTAGTTGTGAACTATGGTTTTCTATGTTTTTGGTTAAGGTTTGGGAGAAATGTTGTTGGTCCAGATTTCTCTTTAATGAAGTCTTATGACTTTCGATTCTAGAGTTGTGTTGCCTGAGTTCTATTGAAGATAGTTTTGGCTGTTGAAAGATTCATGCTTAATGGTTCTATGTGTTTTACACTAGTTTGGCCGACCTTGTGTGAAATACTACTTTCGAGGATGATGAAGCATGTTGGATATTTTTGGATCCCTTGAATCATGTCTTTGGGTCACCCTCATTCTAATTCCACCCTAGTTTTTTTTGGTATCGGCCTAATTTGGATTTGGATGGCCAACTTTGGATATGTTTCAAAGTTGAAGATGGTATAAATGCAAGATGAGTTAATGATGAAGTGTAGATGTGAGAGATAAGAAGAAGAGTCATAAGAGAAAAAGAGAAAGTGTAGTTTGATGTGACATTGATTCTATTCAATAAGTGTGTGTGTGTGTGTGTGTTGTGAGTGTGGGAGATCAGTGCGAAGCTTAATGATAATTTTTCGGATGCAATGAGCAGAAGGAAAACTCTATCATTCATGCAAGTTGATAGAGTGATTGTGGTGGAATAATTTGTTGCATTGGGATTGTAGTCTCTTTGTAACAAGTCTTCTTTGTCTTCTTTGTAATCTCTATGGAAGTGAGCCCTCTAGTTTGTAGCCATGTTGGATAGTGAGTCCTTGTTCCAAATAGGGAGTCCTTATTTTAGGAAATGAGCCTTGTTTTAGGCAGTGAGCCCTTTTGTAATTGATTTTGATATTCTCTATAATGTGAGTTAATCCTCATCGTGGTTTTTCCATCATTGGGTTTTCCACGTAAATCTGGTGTTATTGTGTTTATGTGTTGGATTTGAGTTTTTGCATTAGCATTTGATGATTAATCATTTATGCAGTTTCATGTATTATTTTCAGTAACTAGATTAAAGGTTTATTCTATGACAATTGATTCACTCCCCCTCTTAGTTTTCATATTCAACAAAGATAAGGCTTAATATGAGAACCACAATACCCCTCAAGCTTTACAAGAACTACTGCTCAAATTCCTTTAGAATTCGCTCTTCCATCACCTATGAAATTTGCTTCCAATATTCATTAAAATAAATTCTTCAAGCAACACAATTCATATATAGGCATCCGCAATTAATGTCTAAAAGTAGTAACTGAACATTAATGATACCCTTAATAATTGGTGTGTGTAAGCTTTCCCATCTTGTGCCAATGTCTCAAATTTTGAAATTTTAAACAAGAACAGCTATGTAAGCTTTTCAAAGGATTGATTGGTTTCGAAAACCTTTGTCAAAGTCTGACAAAGGTTTTGAAACCTTCTTTGTTCATTTTTTTTTATTAAAACATCCTTCAAAGAACCTGACCTTTACCATATGAATTATTTTGGTTATAGTCATGGTTTTTATAACCTTGTCGGGACCTAGTCGACATAGGTTTTGAAACCTAGATAAATTTCCAAAGTGTTCATTCTAACTTCAATTTGTTTAAGAATTTTGAAATTCCACCTTTTCAGAATGAAATCTTACTTTATAAAGATAGAAAATGTATATAATCAGATAAAAGGAAGGGTTTGAAAACCTTTTCGATGCTCAATAAAGGTTTTGAAACCTTTATAACTTTTTGAAACTCCAAAATTTTTCCAAGTACTCAACTATTCTCTTTTAACATCGGCATTCAGCTAGGTTGTGAGAACCATTTCAAGCACCAACATAGTTTTGGGAACCTTTAAGTAAACCCACCAAGGGGAACTGAGGCAAGAAGAAACAAGGTTGTGAAAACCAAGGTGGAACCTAATGAGGTTTAGAGAACCAATGTAAAAATTGATATTTTATAATTGGGCCCATTCTCAAAGGTTTACATAGTTTTCAAAAGGACACTCAAAACTATGGTAACAATCAGAATGAATAAGATCCAATACAACACAAGATTTTTGAGAACTCAACTAAAACTAAACACGATATTGTTTTCCATAAATCCAATGCTCACAAAAATAAAAATTAATATTATAATTAGACAACCCTTCAACAAGATTTTTATGTTTCAAGTTCTTTAGACCCTTTTCTCCAATGTGGCCAAGTCTCTAGTGCCATAACATAGTCTTCTTTAAAGTAAATTTGATTCAAAAGAAAGAGCACTCTTGGGTACCCAAAATCCATGACCATTCATTGAAGATGAAACCCTTGATGTACATCTTCCAATGAAGTAGCCACAACCTTTCTTTTCACAAAATTATTATTGGACTCAATAGTGCATGCATCAAGTTTATATAATGTAACATATTTGACACCTCTAGCAATCACCGTAGCACATTTAACCATCTTACATCCTGCATTAGAAAAGACTACCTGCACACCTGCATCTATTAGTTTTCTTAGATATAACAAATTTTGTGTTAATCCAAGGATATGCAACACACCATTATTCATTTTTATTCTACCATCAGGAAACCTGATTCTAACTTTACCATGGCCAACAATATTTAAACAAGAATCATCACCCAAGTACACCTTACCTCCATCAAATTCTTCATATTCAAAAAACCAATCTCTATTAGAGGTCATATGAAAATATACACCTAATTCAATTAACCATGCATCATTACCTACACGAGTGGAAAAAATTATGATTAATGCATCACCATCTTCCTTCTTGGATTCATAATCAGAATCAAATTTCTTCTTCTTCTTTATTTCTTATTTGCACTCCTTAAAGAAGTGTCTAGGCTTACCATAGTTCCAGAAAATAACTTTGGACTTTCTAAGAGATTTGGATATCCCCTTGGATTTGGATTTGTCATGCTTCTCATTCTTCTTTGCTTTATTTGTAGGTATTCCATGAACATTTAGGGATTCCTTGGCACTAATGGATACCTTCATCCTCATCTCTTCAAAGAGAAAATAACCCACCACATCTTCAATATTAAACATAACAGAAATAATCCCAATATCCATAACAAGAGAATCCCACAAATCATGCAAAAAACAAAGAAAGATCTAATATTTCTCCTCCTCGCCATTTTGACACCAATTGATTCCAATTGAGCCACCAACATATTGAATGCTTCTAGGTGGTTTATAATTTTTCCACCCTCTTCCATCCTCAAGGAATATAATTTCTTCCTCAAGAAAATCTTATTCACTAAAGATGTGACTTGATACATCTCACCAAGTTTCTTCCATAGTTTCTATGCAAAGGTTTCTTCATGGACATTGATCAAAATAGAGTCTATTAGGAATAATCTGATTAGACTCTTAGCTTTACAATCCATAACATCATATTGAGCATCCAAAGTAGGATTCTCAGGCCTCATAACATCATCATCAATAGCATCCTACATATCTCAATCTATTAACAGATCCTCCATCTTTAGCTTCCACATCTCAAAATTATTTCTAGAAATATTATCTACCTCTATTCTCTTTGATGTTCTTGCCATTTGAAATTCTTGCAACAAGATCACAAAGTATCTTCTATACAAGCTCCCATTCAAATCTGGATTAGTTCAAAAACCCAACTCATAACTGAAACCAAAGGTGATCAAAATCTGATACCACTTGTAAGGAAGCTAAGGTAGCAGAACAACTTCCTACACTATATTGAGAGGAGGGTTATGTAAAAAAAAAATCATATGATCTAAACAATTATAGAAACTTAAAGAAAAATAAACATAAATAACATTCATACAATAACACATTAATTTACATGGGGAAAACCCTTTCAAGAGAAAAACCCCAAAGTCCAAAAGCCACCCAATATATTATTCAAAAATCAACAAGATTACAATATACTTGTAGAGTAAGATTTCTCATAGGAGTATCACCAACCAGAGATCTATAGGAAACTCAATAGCTATAAGACTTACACATAACATTCATCTCATGCAGCTAATATATAGGAGATACAATACATGAAACCATCAAACAATATTACAAAACCATGAGCTAAAACCACCTAAAAAGTGGTGACCATCCTTATCTCCAATAACAGATGCTTATGTTGTGTCTAAACACACACTACCACATGTAACTCCCCCTTTACAACTCATTTATGTGTGCAACACATTTTTACATCTCCCATTTTAGGAGACTCAACTTTTGAAGGCCATAAATTTTGAGTTGAGTGTCTGATTGACACATTGATTGAATCATCAAAAATCTCGTGAAGTGCTCTATCAACCTATAACTGGCTATGCAGATTTCAACCACTTTCAAGCCCAAAATATACCTCCAAGGCCTTCAAAATGGACTTTGAAACTTTGAAAATGAAAAATTTAATATCTTCAAATCTAGACATGATCTTGTGATGAAATTTAATGAGCATGCTTATTTAGCCAATCTAAAGCTTCGAAAAAAAAATTGCATCAATCTATGCTCAATTATGAAATTACTATAAATAGTAACATCATGTAATTGCAAGGTTGAGACACCATTTTCCTAACAGGGAAGACATTCTAAAACATGTGGAAAATATGAAGCAACTGGAATATGTTATGTGATATTCAAAATAAAATACCCCAACTACAAAGGGATACAACATTGTCACTATCAAATATTTCTTGAAACAACAAAATCAAATCCAACCAATTGTAGCTCTACAACTACTTCAACTACCATTGGTTGGAACACAAGTGGACTTGTCAAGGATCTCACCACTTCAAAAATTTCATCTTTGGAATATTTTCCACCATGTACATCAAGGGAAGACATTATGAAACATGTGGAAAATACGAAGCAACTCGAATATGTTGTGTGATATTCAAAACAAAAATTCCCAACTATAAAGGGATACAACATCACCACTAGCACAACAGTTGAAGCAACTAGTAGGAGTAATTAAAGAAATGAATAATTAAGCTTCAACAATCCACACCACCATTCTATTAGAAGTTGCAAAGACTAGGATGGATGAGGAGAGGAAGAAATGTGTGATAGCCCACACACAATTGTAATCCAACATTAATAACCTACAAAGAACAACCAGTGATATCAATACTTTGTACTAATTTCATCTGCAATGGCCCACACTGAGTAAAACAATCAAAAGTTAGATAGATAACATAGAGACATAAATATTACAAGTGGCCACTACATATTATACCATATAGGATATGGATGGTAAAACAAGAACACAAATGGAAGCATTACACACTCAATTATAGTAATTATAGGATTAGAGAGAGGCAATTAAGGAACAATTCAAGTATCTACAAGAGGTAGTGAGCCTTAGAATAGACCATGTCACTTTCCTACTCTGTGATGCAAAGAATGTTTCCCAACAAATACAAATCCAACTACTATACTAAAGGGAAAAAGGATCCTAATTCAGATAAATACCCAAGTACAGGTGCTCCAACAAGCCAAGACTCAGTGGGATACCACATTCATCTAGCTAAAGGAAATATGCAAGAACATCCTACTAGAAAAATAATTAGTTTTACATATCTTGAGGATAAGACATAATTTTAAAGGGGGGATGATGTTGGTAGAGGATATCACAGAAGTACAAAGTAGTCAAAACCTACCGCAATTGGCCATAGAAGGTTTGTGAAGGACAAGGTCGGCTAGGCATAATAGGAATACGTATATTTGCAAGGGACATGTCCCTAATATCATGTATATTATTAGGATAGTATAATATATTGTAAGAATTAATGAATAGCAAGTAGTAAGAAGAAGTAGAAAAGAGAAAGAAATATTCAGATAAAATACCTTGTATTAGATATTGTAAATAACAAAAGAGATAAATATATATAAAGGAGATTGATGATTATGCCATATATTCTTGTTCAATTTTTGTATGATGTATGTTCAATGATCTTTGTTAAAGTACCACATAGTAATATTTTATACCATATACTAGGATTATTCTCCCACTATCCTCACTAGGGTATAAATACAAGACTCAAAATTACTAGGGCTCAAAAATTTGGTCTATGTTCCCACTTTTCTTGCTAATAATCACCCATCTTTCTAGGGCCTTAGGTGACCTTATAGCTCAACATAGGTCATCCAGGCAACCTTAAGGTCTCTTGAACACCCCAATAGCTTTAAGTAGGAAACAATAGGTTTGAAGGGTGAGAAGACAAGTAGGTTGAGAAGGTGATAGACAAGGGGCAAGGACACCTAAAAGAAGATACTATGACCCTAGGAAGGCTTCCCATCAAGGTCAAAAAGGTTGTGAGGAGAAATAATGTGTGTCATGATTTGAAGCACCAAATCATAATTGGACATGTATGTTGGCTTATACAATTTTGGGTGCTTACAAGGTATGCACATATTATTTTCAAGGATTTAAATTTCCCTCTTCTTCTTTTTATTTCCCAAACTCTACTTGCCACATATTTTCAAAATCTCCTACCATCGACTTGCATTAATTTCTCTCAAATGGCTCTATAATTGTTTTGCCATTTATTTGAGCACTATCCCAAATTACCACATGGATGACATTTCATATTTCCTTTCACTCCTACATAGGCACTCCCTTGGTCACTATCCATTTAAACATGTATCATCATATATTTCCTCTAAAACCCTATTGATTGAAATCTATGTTTGTAGCTTGTCCACACTTGCTTATAAGCTTCTATTCTACACAATTGCATGCTTTCCTACATGCCCTTGTTCCTTTGGCCTTATTGACCACACTATACAACCCTCCTTGGTTCTATGTCCTCTCTTCTCTTATGCATCATTTTACATGTGCAAGGTCATTTGAGCACTCCCAATTCATGTGTCTTATCATGTTCTTCTTTTTTTGAATATGCATTCCTATGTGCCTCTCCCCTCATCTTCATGCTCTTTTGTGGACTCTACCTATGTTCAATCTCTAGCTATCACACCCAAATTAGCAATTTGGGATTCCATACGCACTTACCCATTTTTTGTACAATCTTTGTTAAATGCAATCTTTTGGGCCCAAGTCCCTTTAAGACTCCAAATGTTGTGACCCAAAATGCCATCAATTGTAGCATTACAAACTGACATGGGATGCCCCTACATCACAAAGAATCAATGTATAAATTTCACTACGACTTGCATTAGCATTAAATTAACTTCTTACAACATTAGGGCATATTGCATGAGTATGTGTTGTCTTCGATCTTTGTTCTTAGCCAATAAATCAACTCGTCTAGGGATTTGGCCAATGAAGAATCTCCTACCTATCAAAGATGTTCTTAAGCACTACACATCAACTATTGCAAGTCACCAATATCAAGGTGAATAGATTCTCAATGACAATTTCTATCTAAGTTATGTCCAAGTGTGCAATTCAAATGTACATGCAGGGTTCAAATCCACACATCTCAAAACCAATCTAATTCATATCTACTCACAAAACTAACAATAGACATATTTTAAATATGGCAAAACTAAAATTTTGTCATTTTACTACCAACACATTTAAAAACAAATAATTATAAATTACAACTTAAAATTTATAAATAAAATAGTAATAACTATCCTTCAACATTCAACATTCAAAATTGACCAAATACTTTTAATTTTCAATTTCTTTTATAAATTTAATTATATTATTTACCATATTTATTAATTTAAATATATTTTATTTTATTAATAATCTTCAATTTTTCTGATAAGTAGGAGGTATTTTGCAAGTGTGTCAAATTGTGATATTGCTATCACGATTCAACCATGTAGTTTTTCGAGTCAAACTCATTGACCAGTGTTTCTTGAGTAGTGGTTCAAAACCCATCTCTCATGATAACGAATGGTCCACTTAGCACTCGAGAGGTTACCCATCCGTGTACTACTCCAACTCAAATACGCTTAACTACGAAATTTTCAATTATTCTTTCGAATATGTGTAGAAGATGTGTCTATTTCTTGTACATATAGGCCTATTTAAAACTCCTTTCTATACACGCTCCGAAATGCCAGCACATATACCTAGATGCCGTACCTACACACTAGACGTGAGGTTGACACTTAAAAAGCGAATTGTTGCCGGTAATTTGACGGTATTAAATTTAATTTAAAGCGGAATTCATGTGTTCGAAAGAAAACAAGCCGGCATTCAAGCTGACGCCATTGCACGCCTTGTCCCTTCCCCAATGTGTAAACTTTTTTATTTTATCGTTAACTTACGCCGTCAAGAATTATCCAAATAAAATAAATCAGTTGGTAGATAAAATACAAAGGTTTATCTTAAGATGTTGGGAGCATTAAATAATTTGTGGGGATTGTGAGAGGCATGTGGGATGTTGGGGATTTCTAAGGACAAATACACCTAAAGCCCAATCTTGTTTATATCCCTACAAATCTTTTTTTTCATTATTGGTTTGCATGTGATACCAGCCTGGTCAAATTTGTCTCTCCCTATGCAACCACAAATTTATGTGGTCACCACATATTTGTGGGTATTATTTTGTCTTTGATAAGTATATCCTCTCTAGGATAAAATTGTGAGGTTTTTTGGTTAAAGAGATTACTTAGGGATTATGGTATTTGGAGTAAGGCAAGGCTCTTATAAAGTATATTCATATTTAATTGTCACATGTGAGTTGTGTTTCTAGAAAAAATTATATAGTGAAATGTCTTTTTGGTATTATATATTAATCAAATTAAATTTAGAGTATAAGAAGTTAAAAATGAAATAAAATATTGGAATATGAGTAATTGTAATTGATAAATGAAATAAAAATATTGAATAAGGAGTTTATGTGGATTTTGGGTTGATGGCAATGTTGATCAAGTGATGTGTAGTGATAAAAGATTAAAGAGAGGGATCTAGTACTAGAATAGAGGTCAAGGACTATGATAGAGATGTTTTAAGATTTATGTTGCATAAGACATTATTGTACATGTGGCCTAGTCTGCAACTAGACCCCATCATGAGGCTCAATTAATTGGTGTGGCCCAATCTATGACTAATGTGACTTCCTAAAATGTGCTTGTCTTTTATACATGTTTCTTAAGGGACTATCCTAAAAAGCATAGTGGGGTTGGTTATAGGTAAAAGGAAGACTATTGAATGTTTTGATAGGAATCAAGCCCCATTGCTAATTTACAAGGATTGAAAGCACACAAAGTAGAGATATAAATGTCGATTTAACGAAGATTGAGATTAAGATTGATGTAACTACAACCAAAATGCTCTAAATGCAAATATGTGATTATTTATGATCTTAAATGACCTAAGATGATCTCTTTAAACACATGTTTCTACACACCCAACTCAAGACTTTTGATGCATAGGATAATTGAATAATAATATTTCAAGAAAATCAACCTTGAGAGAAAGAAAAATGATATTTAAAATAGTTGTACTAGGATGTGGCATGACCTAGGAAAAGGAAAAGGACCACATATGTAACCTTGTTTAGGATGGTAAAACTCCTATAGAATCAAATCAAATTTTCATAGTAGTTGATATGGTAGCTATGGGTGAAAGGTTCATGATTAGGTTAAAATATATCACATGAGTCAATCTAAGTGTTAAGACTTTATATTTACAATATATATGCAAAGAGGAATTAAATGAAGGGATAAAGGTACAAGTTATGCACTTTTATCCCTTACATTTCCACCCCACTTTGTTGGACATACAAATCTACATGAGAAAGGATGCCAAAGTAAAAATAAAAGAAATAAACAACCATGGAATGGGTATAATTTTATGTATTTTAGATTTTTAGCAATATAGGAGAAGCATGTGCCTCCATTATCCCTGATATATAATATACATGTGTTGATCATGGCATACCTTTGAAGGAAATTCACAAACCTATTATTGATTGGGCATAAACTAAGATTGTGATTACTAATAATGTATCCCCTTAAATTATGTGTATTGGAAACAAATTCACATAAATCAAGGATGAAATATGGTCGATCATTAAGTGTAGTGAGTTAGAGAAACTTAGTAGAGAATTTTTACCTAGTGTATACTTACCTCTATATGGAATTGGTGTATTCAAAAGTGTGTGAAAGATAGCCCAAATTTACCCCAAACAAGAAATATAACCTACAAAATAAATGATACCTTAACCCTCAAGTGGAAAGATTAAGTGAATCCATTGAAAGAAAATATGAGAATGATTGAATTTTTAGTAATAGAAATAGGGAAGAGGATAAAGAATGATATTGGTAAACTTAGGTGGTAGTGGATCAACCATAATAGGTCCAAAAGATGTTTCATATAAATCTTTTCTGCCCATTTACTTTAATATAGACTTATCCTAAAGATTTGTGTTGTCATCATGCACATGTGGCACTTGATAGTGATGATGGATATTCATGTAGTGTCTCTCTATGAGAAAATTTATAATGCAAATGTGGAAATTTTATTGTTATCTTTTGAGAAGCAAACCTAGATTTTGTCCCTCACATATGAACTTATCTTTGAGATTTTTTATAGTCATTTCTCTTTAGTACTTTGAATATTGGAATGATAATTTGTATAGCTAGTAATATAATATTTGTGCTTTTTGGTTCACATTATGTAAGGATGAACCATTGATGACCCTTTGTGTAGTATAATTTGTGTATATGATTATGAAACTTCTATTCAAATACCTAGTTTTTGGAAACATCTACACTTTATATTATTTAAAATAGTATGATATTTTTGAGGTAATATAATGTAATTTTAGACTTCATATTAATAGATAAATATGGGCCAAGATAAGATTATAATTTTAATCCTAATTTATGATCTCTCTATTTTAGAATAGTAGAGTTCCTATATCATGTTATTATGCATATGTGTTGTGTACATATGCTTTAGTTATGTATTTTCATGGATGAATTTGTGTGTGAAGTGTGCAAGTTACAAGTTGAGTCAAGCCTAATTCTAGAGGATATTTTATAAGCCAAGTCACACTTGTTCATCTATAATATTAAGTGAAATCATGAACATTTGATGGGCCCATAACATAAAACAACACCAAAATATAATCCAAGGATGGTTAGAATTACCAAAATATTTATGCATGATGCTATATTACTATTTGATTAGGAAAAAGAATCTAGGTTCTAAATCACACTTATCCCAATTAGGTTTGAAGGATTAGAAGTGATCTCAAATCCACTTGACTAAAAATCCTAATAGGAAGAGTTAGAATAGTGGATTAGGGTTCTGATCCTTGTGAAGGTGTGATCATGATTGTTGATGTGGATGAGATATGTTGATTTATGATTGTTGGTTGACTAATTTTAAATGATGAAATGAACTAACTATGAAAAATGGAACAAGTCAAAAATAGAATCCAAAAATGCAGAGGGCAGACATAGATGAACATGAGATATAAATTTGAGTTTGATTTGGTTGGTCTAGGGTGCAATGAACCCTGGATTGTCCTCCTTTTTTTCTAGATCTGAAAGTATGGGCCTGAGGTCCCTGGTCTTTAACTCCTATCCTTTCGAGGGTGTTGTCGAAACTTCATCTGTTGATAAAATCTAGATTTCATGTATTGACAACTTGTAGGGTTGAATGTACGAATGAGCAATTAGTCCTTTATCTTCCTCCAAATTTCTTTACATCTAAAAACCTACACACATGACAAAGGGGGAAGGGTTGTGTTGTATAGAGGCTTTCCTAATTCAAAACCCATTTTGGTATTTCTACCTCCACAATGGAAATGATGATATGAAAAGAGAGCTTTCCCTTGGTAGGGTAGAGGCTAAATGATAAAAAGTAATGAATTGACAACTTGATGCAACTCACCACTTAGATCGCATCTCCTTGATATACTAAAGTCACACTAATCACCTTCAAGGATCAATTGTTACTTGACTTGAATTGATTTGAACACCTACAAGTGTTAGTATTCATAAACCAAATCCATGCAAACATGAATAAAACTTACATAACACATGGCATGATGCTTGAATGATGAAATGTTGCAATAATCTTGATAATTATTCTCTTGAATGCTCTTGATTACTCTTGTAATAATCTTAATTGCTTTCTTTATCATACTACGATTCATTAGGTGTTCAAATGATGAAAATGACTAGTACATATATGCAATTCTTCTAATTTCTCAAAAAATAAATATCAACAACCGACAATTGAAATTATAAATTTAAATAATAAAAATACCAACACCAACATATTCAAATTTAGAGCCAAAATTTTTGGTCTATGGTGTAGTGTGCCCTAGACTAGATTCCTACTTTTTTGGGATCAAAAGTGTTAAGGGAAAATGTTAAATGCATAATTTCATTTCCCATGTTTGATTTTTCAAGGATGTTTGTAAAATGGATAATTAAGTGCATTATTAGGTCCAAGCACATAAGGAGGAGCCAAACCTAATGTGAAATTATCAAGGTGACAATTTTTTATGCTACATTTAGCCCCCACTTTAGTGAGAGTGTGAACTTATGCTCAAAACCACACTAAAGTAAGAATATGTCAAGAGGGGTTTAATTATCCAACTATTGAAGAGATAGGATAGCGTTGAATCTAAGGGAAGAATGTGTTAGCCCCTAGGATTCAAGATCATATGACAAGACAACACGAGGATAAAGGAACACACATGTGAAGTGAAATGAAATATGACACCATGAAACATACATGAAAATGATGCCACACATAATATAACATAATGCAAAGACAAAACAAGACATGATGCAAACACAATGAAAAAACATGCAAAAGGGGTATGACAATCACATACTTGTAAGCTCCGCATAAATATTACTAGGATACATACCCAAGATGTTTATGATTCACGGGCTAACAAAGTTTGATATTTGTTAGGTGAACCAAAAACCAAAGCATCACAGGCTAGTAAAGTATGATATTCACTATGTGAGCTTTCTAAAAGTAGCAAATGAGAAACAAACAAGGGCTAATGAGGACCTGTTTTCATTAGGTGTGATCTCATGTCAACCAAACCAAGAGTTATAGTCCCAATAACTCTGATAAGGTGCTACTCAAAATGATCAAAATTTCAATCCAATGCATCACTAAGCTTGGTGTGTGTGAACAAAGTGAAGCACATAATGGAATGCATGCCCCCACCTTAAAGTAATTTCTAAAACCCAACTATGAGCAAATGATTTAAGGTAGAAGTAAAATGATAAATTTAGTATGGTAAGGTCATGAGATCTTATTAGAAAAACCTATGCCAATTATATGTTCCTAATAAAGATGACTCGTGACAAGGGGTTTCCCCCAAAATAAAGCCAAATAACAAGATAAAAGATATCACTTAAGGGATCCACAAATATGGGGTCAGTATAGGCCTTTGATAATATATAGTATGATTATGCTCATAATTGACATCATTCCCAAAAATACGAGCATGGAACTACAAACATGACGAAATAAAGAAACATAGAGATTACAAAATGAACCTTTTGGGTCAACCTAGAAGAGTTCTAAATTCCTCAACACCTTGCATCATCCCTAAAAGGAAGACACAAGATAATAACAAATGTTTATGACATAAAGAAGAATAAAGAAACAAATATATGAATGTTGTAATAGATTCATTTCCTTTACATCCTTGTGCCAACAAGAATAACAAGGGACATCCAAAGAAAACTAACAAACATAAAGACACACCAAGAAACACAACATAGGAGATCACATCACATACAAGTAAACACACATAAAACACACACAAATGCTACAACATATGTGAGACAATCCAAAGTAAATCATATGAATCCCAATCTTTCTCATCATAAATGGAAGACAAACAATATTCTAAAGGAAATACAAGTGTCATACAAGGAGTATCACTAGGTTCAACATATGGTGGATCACTCTCATCAGGAGGATCAACATGGCTTCCCCCATTTAAATCCATAGATGTGGAGAAAAATAAAGATAATTCATTATCAACTTATTCTTCTATCTTAGCTTCTTCATCTTCACTATCCAAATTTATCACAATGGGTGGCCTATGTATAATATCATCCAAATGTTCACTCTTCATTCGTTTCTTAGGTTGGGATAGATATGGTTCAATTTCATGTTTTGGCGAGGGAGGCAAAGTGGATTCAAGTGATGATGAGGATGGGAGGTAATTGATTGGATTTGGTTTGGATGGGCAGTTGGTCATTAGGTAAAGTTTTTTTTTTTTACAGCAAGTTGGTGAGCTAAGGTACGACGTCTATGCTTACACTCTTTTCCACTTCTATTTTTTCTTACATGAGTTTTAGCTTGTGAAGGATTAACTGACCAGTGTATTTCTCAACATAGGTCTCTTTTCTTCCCTTTGAGGAGGAATTGAATGGACCACCACGGGTTGGGAGATCATTGTATATTTAGGTACATATACTTTTTTTTCCTTTGGGGGCACAAACTTGATTGTTTGAAATTATCCCTTGGTCTCTTGTAAGATGGTGGTGGAAACACAGTGTACATGCTAGGTAGTCAAGGAAGGATACTTGATTTAGACTCAGGTTCCTCCACTACATTTGGAGCAAGAGAAATATACATACATGTCATAGTGGGCCAAGGCACCCTAGGTGGGATATTACTAAGGGATAAATATGTTATACATTTGGCTTTAAAATTTTGGTATGATATGAAAAAGTGATCTTCATGAGGTTTTACAGGTTCAACAAGTGTGGGACAAAATAATCTAATGAGAATTTTTCACAAGAAGCCAAATGTTTAAATCCACTATGATAAACTATGTATTTCATTTTTAAAAGAGAACTTTATGCACTTGTAGATAACCAATGGGACGGTATTCATTGAGTGTATTCATGGATAACCTAGCTTCAAATGAAATCAGTCTAATGTTAGAATGATGGTGAATGAAACATCCAATTGTTTTGGTCCAACTTTGAGTGGGAGAGTTATCGAACCTATCATAAGCTGAACAAAACCATCATAAGTTTTTTTCCATGCTTCTGATTGTTCATAGTTATCTTTGTAAAGTTTATGCACAAATATAAATTCTTCCATGATCACGTTCACTAAACACGTAGGATCAATGAGTATTCCCCTTGTGGGTTTTTCATTAATACAACAGATGATATAGAGAGGACCATTGTATATATGCATGGATGCACCAATATGTGTAAAAGTAATATCAGGCAACAAAGTGGTTTGGCCCTTATGAGTTTGAACTTCTATTATGTTTATCATGTCAAACATATCATCATCTTACCCATCATTATCACTACTTTTCACAAAGTTAGATGAATGACTTGGTAATAGGTTGGTGAATATTTATAAGTTTTGGTTAGGTGGCAAGATTGATTTATTTCCTTTGTCATTAACACCAGCCAAAATGAAGAGGTTGGGAAATATTGAAGGAAAACAAAGGAAGATAAAATCAATACAAAAGCACATATACCTTCACCTTGAATCTTTGCTTCTCTCCTTGATGAGCGGAAATGGAATGTGCCCTTACTCCATTTGATTTGTTCTTGATATTGATATGTGGATTGCTCAATTGTGTAACATAACCTTGATATGATTTGATAGATGATTGATCAAAATTATAGCATGTTAATATGATAGCTCAAAGATTATTAGGTTGCATTAGGTGAAAAAATGAAGGATGAGAACCTCTAGATATATAGTCTTGAGAGGAAAAATAAATGGCTATAAATGATTGATAATGGATGGCTAAGATTGAAGGAGGATTAGGTTTGGATCAAGGGTACAATCATATGACAAGTGTCGAATGGTAGATAGGATCTAGGCTTAGGATAGGGATAAGGACAAAAATCCTTATGGCAATGGATAGGATTAAGAGGTTAAATGAGATGAGTGGATAATATTAAAAGACAGTTGCAAATGGCTATCAAGAGGTTAAATAAGATGAATAGATGAGATTAAAAGATAGTTTGACTTTTGGCTAGGTGTCTAGGTTCAATGAATCTGGACAAGGAGTTAGTTAGAGATTCTGGTCCATGTGAGCAAGATGGAGGGCTAGGATTATATGGACAATGATAATGGATATTAAATGATGGAGGCAAAGATAATAAGGATTAATTAGAGTTAGTTAATTAATTAATTAATTAAGAATCAATTAATTAATTTAGTTGAAGGATTCGAAGATAAGGGAAAATTAATTAAATAAATAAAGTATTTATTTAATTAATTAGATCATCAGAAGGGATAATAAATAAATAAATAATGAATGTTTATTTAATTAAAGGATTATGGTAATTGATATTAATTAAATAAATGATAAATATTTATTTAATTAAGGGATTAAGATAAATGTGGGAAAGGATGGGAATAATTAAATAAATAGTAGATATTTATTTAATTAATGTCTAAGGAAAGGCTAAAATGAAGTGTGGTTGGGTAAGATCATATTTAAGGTGTCTACAAACATATCAACTATGGAATATAAAATGCTTGTGTTGAATAAAAAATGTATATGAAATAAAATTGCTTATGCTTGAATAGTAAATATTATCTATGTAATAACACGACAACAAATAATTTTTTCATAAATATATATAGATAGATAGATAGATAGATAGATAGATAGATAGATGTATGTGTGTATGCATGCATGCATGTATGTATGTATGTATGCATATATATGTATGTATATATGTGTACACATATATAAGTATATGTATATGTACATGTACACATATGTGTATATGTATATCTATATGTGTATGTGTATGTATATATGTGTGTGTGTATACACATAATGGTATAAAATAGATTTTTTTACAAGAAATGTAATATGAGTAACATGATGTATTTAATCAAGCAATAAATAAAACTATATATTCAACCATACAATAAATAAATAATGCTTATCTCTAATCCTATAAGTTCTTTGTCTCTAGAAGAGTGACCAGCTCTCTGCAATGAGAGCACTTCTTCAAACTATTGTATATCCAATATTAATATTCAAGAATTGGAAGAAAATACTATTTCATTTGTAATTTCAAATATCCATATATACAAAGAAAATATATCATATATTATGAACTTCAAGTAATTATAATAGTTCTTAACATTATTTCTACATGATTGTTAGTATATAAAAAAAATAAAAACTAACTACTTCAAGGTCCTAAATTTTAGTGGCACACTAAGACATGCACACATTGTTGGAGTTTTTTTTTTATAAAAATGGGTAAAAATTTATTCAATCAGAGAAAAGTCAAGAGTACAAGGAACAACACCAAAAACAACTAGTGTCCAGAGGGCACACCTAGTTGACAAAGACCAAAGAGCAACAAGTCCCCAAGAATAGGGAAACAAAAACTTGTTCATGGACCATGGATATCCTCATGAATCAACATCTTCAACTTCGGAACATAGTTATTGGGAAGATGCTTCCCCTACCAATCACCCCTAAACTTTGAAGCCCATTTAGATAGACAATCTTCCACATTGTTCCACTCCCTTGGGATATGAACAAATGACACCATCTCTAGTGAACTACTTAGCTGATGAATTTGTTGCACAATTGAAATCAATTTCCAATTCACCCTATAAAAAAATTGCTTGTTCAACAAATTAATCATGATCTAAGAATCTAATTCACAAATAACCTCACACCAACCAAGAGCACAATCCTTTTCAAGAGCAACATGAATTGTGAGAACCTCCATGAGATTATTAGTCTGGTTTGTAACGCTCAAGAGATGATTTTCATTTAACCACATAAGTTGCCATAACTCATTACATTTCACGTAAAATAAAAGTAAAGGATGCATAGATCAAGAGTTTTCCATAAGAGCTCAAAAACAAAAATAGTAATAAATTCGATTTCATTTATCCAAAAGAAGTAAATTGCATCTACAACAAGGATCTTTGCACTGATACATATGTATATGTCAATAGCATATCAATGAGTTTCCATAAATTCATTCATGTTCAAGTTACATCATTAACTTTCAATCAATACATCTATTTCAATGGTACATCAAAAACTTTCATTCCAATACATCTATTTCAATGTTACAATAATGAATGTCAAATAAAGTTACTTTTACAAGTGGGATATACAAGCCTTTCAAAAATAATACATGAATACATTTATAGCATAAGAAACTGTGAACCTCAACTGTCATGGAACCATTGGTCTTCTTGCAAGCTGGGTCCAAGAGTGTGATTAAGGCACCTTTTCCACCCAACCACGAAGTACAAGACTTCCCCGGGTTTCTTCCTAACTCGAAGAAATCCCCGGCCCTGCATGAGGAGCCTAGCCACCTGAAACAACAATGCAGGAGGGAACTCTTGATGCAAGCCTGATGCCTATATGCATTCCTAACATGAGAATAACATATTTCTTGCAAACAGGAGGTGGCAGAGACCTATATACATTTATTTCTAGGCTTTTAATTCCATCTATTTCAATGGTGCATGTGCTTGGCCAAGCATAAATAAATAAATGATAGTTTTAGAAAAGGTAAAACTATCGTCTCTGTGGGTCCACCTTTGGCATCTTGTCCCGGAAGTTTCCCAAAAGAACAATAAATAATACATTTTCCATCTATAGTTTTCATTCAATTTTAGACATCTCTACTTCAAAGGAATTCTAATAATTAAAAAATACACACAAGGTTCACAAATAACTTTACATTAGCACACTAACTTAAGTGAAAATTTGATCATACAATTGGTTTTTGCAAGTCACTTTCTATGATTTCAAATCAATCTAAAATTGGTCTTTTGGAAAGAGTATATCTATGAACTCATAAGTTCTAATTTCTATTTAAATAATTTGATCAAAGTAAGTAATTTATATAAGTTTAGTAAAAGAAAACTACTCTAATCAACCTTATAAGTATGGGGTAAAAACCTAGCTTACAGATTACTTTCCTATTTAATAGGAGTATGTCTACACTTTTATGAAAAAGAATAATAAGTTAAATTTAAAGAAAAGAGAATAATTTCACTCACTTTCATTCACAATTACATATGTCAGGAAATATCATCTAGTCTAAAATGCCATAATGTATATGCATATATATGTTTACGTGTTTTATATTCCTAAAATTCACTAGTTTATAAATATATTTTCAAGAATTACAGTTTTCCCCATTTTGTAGCATGTAAAGTACACACAATATGAAGTTCAACAATATGATAATAATTTTAATGCAAAAGTCTTCCAATTTACAATAAAATAGTGATTGCAATCAGCCAGTTTCGTATCTATCCATTTCTATTTTACTGATCTTGTTAATTTTCAAATATAAAAAATGATATATATATATATATATATATACATTTAGTTGCATTTACATATATATATATTTATGCACATTCTTAAAAAATTTAAGAGTAAAAAAAAAAATTAAAAAAAAATATATACCACAGTTATTTTAACAGGCACAGTTATGTTTTCTTTTCAGAAATATAAATAATTCAGATCTATGTTTCTCAGATATATATATATATATAGCTCATGAATCTATTACACAAAATAATTTTCTCAAAAAAATGTATTTCACAATCAATATATATATATATATATATATATATACATATAGCATATATACATATATACATATAGCATTTATACATATATATATATATACATCATATGTATATATACCAAACTCGTGCAATGTTATTTTCCCACATGAAATCTATAGATGAAGAAGCAAATTTAAGATCGAATCACAGTTTAAAGGAAATGAATAAAATTTAACAGGGCTTATGCCCCCCCCATATGGGGAGGTGTTGCCTGTGGAGGGGCATTGTCCCCCACAGCGCAGCCCTTCCCTTATGGGGAGGGCACGGCTAGGGCGAAACCCAGCCCCCCCCCCTCCCTTACCATGGAATGTAAAAACAAGGGCGCAAATTTATACTATAATGCAATTCGCATATGCGAATATGAATCAGTTTCTTCAAAACATATGTAGATGTAATTTTATATGTCTATACATATTATTGTATATGTATATGTATATATATATATTAATTATAATCAAACATTTTGGCACAAGATTTATTCATAGATTTATCCAGAAAGAAGTGATGTTCTAAGAATAAAATATAGAGAGACACTGCCAACAAAATTGTCTATAAATTTATAAAGAATTTTGAAAAGAATGTACAGATTTCACCGAAGTATTTTGCTCAACAAACACAACAAACATAGAGGTTTTGCACAAACAAATATTTGTACACACAGTAAATTTATTTTCTCTCATTTGGAATCTTAAGGCAATAAAAGAGAATTATGAAGAAGAACCTGGATAATTTGTTGACAGTTGAAGATGCCTCCTTGCCACTTCCTCTTCTTGTTTTCTCTGAAATTTCCTTCCTAAAAGACCTTCCTCTTCTCCTTTCCTTTTTCTTGGTCTTCTATTTTCTAATCTAATGGAAACTAAAAGCAAAACAAGAATCTATCTGGTAGCCATGAAAGTGAATTTGCAGAGAAATTCCAGAAAACATCAAGAAAGGTTGGTTTTTCGTTACCCCCTTTTTCCTTTTTTAAATTTTTCTTTTTCCTTATTCCAAACCTAATCTTGAAAATAATAGATTTTAAAATAAAAATAAGATATAATTTATCTTTTCCATTTCCGGTGCTCAGATGAAAAAAATATAAAATAATATTTAATTTAGTTGCAAATAAATCCTCTTTTGGAAAATATTTACCCAATAATGAAATAAATATCTTCTAACTATTAGTTAATTTATTAACTCAAATATTAACACAAGTTAAAAGAAGAATAGAATACTTACTCAGATTTTTATCATGCATAGACATTTAAATCAAAATCTAAAATTAATTATAATTAAAATTAATTCTTTTACTTTATTATGATTATATTTCACTATTTATTTAATTTGACTAATCATTATTTATTTTGTAAACAATCAAAACAATCAAGCCAAAATTATCATTCCTGAATGCAATCTACATGAATCTAAGTGCCCATGTGTGATTGAGAGAACATCTTGCTTTATCCTGTCAAGAAGCTAACCTCCTCTCCTTAATCACACCCTTGGTCTTCGACCTCCTACATCTCAAGTGCACTCAAGCACACAACAATAAACTAAATTAGTATCCCATAAAGATATATATCGAAACAATAGAATACATTAATTCAAATATTTCTATTCTATTTTTGCTTCATCTTCAAAGTAAAACACATTCAATACTATTCAACTTTTCATAATTTAAGTAAACACTTTCATATATCACCACACCAAAACGTCATAATATTCATTATTACTCAACTACACACATCAGATCATATAACACATCCACACAAAACCAAAAGTAACCTGCATAAGAGTCTGAGACATGACATGGTTGCCTTGATACTTGGAGAAGAAGAAAAGGGTAGC
The DNA here is from genome assembly GCA_007258455.2 of Sequoia sempervirens. NCBI lineage: Eukaryota > Viridiplantae > Streptophyta > Pinopsida > Cupressales > Cupressaceae > Sequoia > Sequoia sempervirens. Next base: position 299,658,011 of record VDFB02000003.1, read on the forward strand.
CTTAAATTTGTCTCTCCCTACTCCTCCCACACCAACATAACCCATATTTCCCTTGGATGAGTCATCAGTAATAATTTTTAAGATCCCAACAAGAGGTGGGGACCACTTGCCTTCTCTTTGGATTTTCTTGTTGGGATATCTCCTCCCCTTGGAACAAGTCATCCTTGAGCTTAGTCCATTTAGACCCAAACCCTACAGCACCACATCCTCTCCAACATCTAGAGGAACCCCAACCTCACATTGAGTTAAAATAGTCTCCTAAAGCATACCAAGAATCTATTGCCAAACCTGCAAAATTGTCATCTTTTTATCCTAAAACATCCTATGATTCCTCTCCAACCAAATCTGCCAAAGAGTGCATGAAGGATCAATAGCCCACACCAACTAGAGAGGGAAGGAGTGAGCAAGGGGTCTCCCCAAAGTTCTCCAAAAATTAAAGAGGGAAATAGCATGCACACAAGAGCATCTCCACACCGCCCACCAAAGGTGTCAGATAGAGCTAGAGAAAGCACATTGGAAGAACAAATGTGAAGAAGATTCCTCATTACTATCACAAATAAAACATATATGGAGGGACCTTTGAAAGCCTCTCTTCATAAGATTATCCCAAGTAAGATACTTGTTACAAGCAACTAGTCAAAGGAAGAAGTTGCACTTAGGCCATGCAAACTTATTCCTAACACACTTCCACCAAGGGATTTCATCCTCCCCATATTTCCTTCTATCCAATTCATGATACCCAAGTGCCATCGAGTAAACCCCTTTTGGGTCAAGATCACAAGCTAAAACATCCCTCTGCTACAAAGTGTTGCAAGCTCTACTTGCTAAAATCTTAGAAAACTCAGCACAATCCTCTTTTAAGCCCCCTGAGGTCCACAAGTGGTGCTCTTTCCACTTAAGCACCTCCACCTGACCTATATGCTCCATAGATTTGAAATCACTCACCTTCAACCACCCAACCTCCTAAAAATACAAGCCAAGATTCCATAAATGGGGATAGGTGGTCATGATTGGTGGGTGACCATCCCAAGAATCAAGCCAAAAAGGAGCATCCTCACCCTTGTGAAAATCCATTAGGCCCTACTTGATTAAGCTATCTCCTCTTTTAAGTGTATCCCAAATCATAGACCCCTAACCATCTAAGGAGCATCTATGAATATCTTTTCCTACAACTCCTCTCAGATATTTAGCATTGAGGATTTTGGCCCAACGTTGATCCTGATTAGTACAACATTTCCAATAAAGCTCGGTTGCTCGATTCTGCCTAGTAATAGCCGTCTGTCGAAGACCCAAACCACCCTATTGAATAGGCCTATAGATATAATCCCACTTAACTAAACTCCACTTCTTGGAATCCAATCTACCTACCCATAAGGATTTCCTAGAGAGCGCATCAAGCTCTCTAATAAAACTAGCAAGAGAAACTTGAACCATACACCTATAGATAGGAAGCACTTGAACCATAGCCTTTAGGAACATAATCCTCCTAGAAAAGGACAACCACTTGCAAGTCCAATGATTGGAATAGCCCCTAAACTTATCCAAAACCCTCTACCAAGTTCCTCTTAGCAGAGGGGCCACAAAGAGGGGAACTCCAAAATACACAAAAGGAAGATTACCTATCTAAAATTTGAGAATACGAGCAATCCTAGATTGAATAAGTGGAGGAGTGTTAAAGAAGAAGATAGAGTCTACTTCCCTTAATTAATCCTCTGGCCTGAAGTTGTAAGATATATATCAAGAGCCCGCTTGAAGTTTCTCATTTTTATTTTTATTTTGGCAACACCCAAGAGCACAATGTCATCCACAAATTGTAAGTGGGTCTAAGGAGGCAACCCTTCACTCCAACACCACCCGTGAATAAGCCCTTGACACAAATGGGCTTTTAGAAGTCTTCCCAAACCTTCAGCCATAATAATGAACATATAAGGAGACAAGGGGTCACCCTTCCTAATACCCCTAGAAGCACCAAACAAAAAGGAAGGAACACCATTAATAAGCATAGAGTAAGACGCCAACATGACACAACTCATCACCCAATTAATCTAGCCCTCATCAAACCCAAAAGCATAAATAAGCTTGCAAATAAAAAACCATTTAACCCTATCATAAGCCTTAGCCATATCCAATTTGACAAACATGGCCTTCTCTCTAGACACCTCCATGGAATGAATGGCCTCAAAAATAATAACAATTCCATCCTAGATATGTCTTCCTACCACAAAACCTCCCTGCTTATCTGAGATAACTTTGAATAACTAGAGCTTCAGTCTCTTAGCAATTAGCTTAGAGATGATCTTATAGATAACATTACAAAGGGAAATTGATCAAAAAAGGTCAAGGGAATTAGCACCTTCTCTCTTGGGGATAAGAGCTAGGAATGCGAAATTCACTGCCTTTAACATTTTTTTACTAGTCTAAGATTCTTGCACAATCTCTAGAAGATCCCATTTGATAGTCTCCCAAAATTCTTGAAAAAATTCAACAACAAATCCATCTAAACTAGGGGCCTTACATTTTTCATACTAAAAACTACCTCCTCCAACTCATCAAGGGATATGGGTCGATTGAGTTCAACATTAGCTTCAAGGGGAACAACAAAAGGAATACAAGCCAAAACCTAGTTAACTTCCTCTAGTTCCTCAAGAGAGTCCTCCATGAATAAGGAAGAGAAATATAGAGTAGCCTCCTATGAGATATCCCAGGAAGAGGATAACTGAACACCCTGAGAAGAAATAATAGAAGAGATTAAACTCCCATGTCCCCTAGCTTTGACAAAGTTAAAGAAGAAGGTAGTATTCCCATCTCCCTCTTGAAGCCAATCTATCCTTGAATTTTGTTTCCAAAACAATCCCTCTCATAGTTCCCATTTTGATAAAATCTCCAAAGCTTTCATTTCAACTTTAAGGGACTTACGCCTAGTGATGATATCCAAATGACTTTGAGCTACTGATTTTTCCTTAAAGACATTCCCAAAGCATTCCCTATTCCACCTTTTTAGCTAAAATTCACAAATTGGAGCCTTTTAACAAAGGCATACATGGTTATCCCATGCAGAGGAAAACCTCTAATCCACCAATCTTTCATAAGGTCCTACAGAGATGGCTCATGCAACCACATTAGCTAGAATTTGAAAGAAGGATTCTTAGCACTATCCCTTCCATGAGAAAAAAAATTTATAGGCTAGTGATACAAGCCCCTCCATTCAAGAATTTTTGAACTGGAGATCCACTGATTGCCTAACCAAAAACTAGAGACCAAGAATCTATCCAACCTCTCAAAGATATAATTCAACCACCTCCTATTAATCCAAGTGAACAAACCATTTAGAGGCTTTATATCAATCAAATTTAGTAGGGCTATGCTATCTCTAAGCACAAACGAAGAAGACTCCAGATGATCCAACCCTCCCCTCTTTTCATCAAGATTGAGGATAGCACTAAAATCACCAACCACAACCCAACAAAATAGAGGAGCTAAGGATTGCACATACCTTATATGATCCCACAAGTGAAGTTTACCAGCCAAATTAGTCAAGGCATAGACATTAGAGAGCAACAATATTTCTCCAAAGTCAAAGCTTGAAGCAACCATGGACAAGGAATGCCTACGCTTAATCCACCAGCGAGGGGGGATATTTATCTTATCCCAAAGACATGCAATCCCACCATCATTGTCATGTGCCCCAATGCACTAACACTGAACATGCCACCAAATTTTGGAGGTTACCTTGACCATACCCTCCATAGATAACTTAGCTTCCCAAATAAACATAACATCAAGGGAATGAGCCTTGATCATTTCCCAAACAACCTTTTTTTGAGGGATGTTGTTCAACCCCCTCACATTCCAAGAGAGAACAATAATTTTTGGGGGTTAGAAAAATGAGAGTCAAGAGGTTTAACTAAGCTTAATTCCACCAAATTCAAACCCATTGTCTTAATCTTATCCTAGTCTTTCTTCCTCCCAACCTTAGAGGACTTCTCTGAGTCTCCCTTCTTGAAATTATTCTAGTGCAAACCCAAATTAGAGGAGACCTTGTTTCCCTTACGAGGATCCTAAGCCTCTACCACTGATTGCAAAACAAAACGAACAATGGTTGGACCAACACCCACCTCATTTTCCATTGGAAATATTGATAAACCAAAAGAATCCAAGACATGACTAGAATCCATCAAAGAATTGGTACCCAATTGTGACTTTAATCTTACCTCCCCAATGTTATTAAGACTACCCTCCATGCTAGGAGAAAAATTCTTGAACTCCAAGTTAGCACTTACATTCAAAGTCTCTTTTAGATAAAATTATCGCTACTTTAAATCTTCTACAACCTTGAACCAATTGAAGGAAACATCATCTTTCTTGTCCTTAAGGGTTCTTTTTTGGCCTCTTCCCTTGTTGTGAGACTTTACTGGAACAAAACCCTCCTTATCTATTCCCCTTCTAACATAGGGGCTTTCCCTTTATCCCTCGATGGTGTTGAGCGAGGAGGCATCCTAGCCGAAGACCCACTAGAGAAAATACCTGAGACATTCCAATTGTTGAATCCATGAAGTGGACCCAACTTGAAGTTCCAACAAATCTAGTAATGGGTTAATTAAATCAATCTCCACACAAATATAGGCTAACAATATTACCTTCTTCTCTAGAGTTTGTTTTAACGGCCCCACAGGCTTACCCAACAAAAGAGAAATCATGTGTAAAATGTCAATCCTCCATAACTCAAATGGGATCCAAGGAAGTATCTCCCAAACTAGAAGCCTCGATAAAAGCTCTTTAGCGAGATTAAATCTGATATGTCAAGGTTTAATAAATAGCCTCACTTGATTGTAGAAATAAGGGCTCCTTAAAACACTTTATTTTGATCTGCCAGACATGAAAACACCACCATAAAATAACCATTCACTACTTGCATCACCTCCATGTCTCCTTTTAGGTTCCAAGTCTGACAAGCCCAAGATTCAAGAAATAAGAGAGAGACCCTAATTCCCATGAACTTACAAACTAAAGCATGGTTACTCCAATAGTCATCATCCTTTGCAATAGAGTCTAGTTGTATTACCAGAACTGGGTGAACCTCACTCTTAACCATACAACCACTTACCTTCAAAGCTCAATAAATACCACCCCATGAGGATCCAACTCCATTTAAGATATTGCTCTATAATGATGGAAATAGGGTGCTCCACCTTTTAAGAGATGAAGCACAATGATGGGTTCTTGTTTCACTATTATTACATTCAAGGAAACCCTAGAGATATCAATCCAAGGATGAATTAGGGGAAATAGATCTTGCAATAGGGTGTCCTAGGGTATGATTAATGACTAAAGAGGGGTTCACCACCAAGCTAAGGTTTGGAAAGATAAATGACATGCAAGATCTAATGATGAAACTTAATAACGTGCAAAACCTAAGTAAATGACCTAAAAATGAATGCAAAATAGAATAAAAAGTTGAGAGATCAAAAAGGTGCACCTAGAAACCTGTAGAAGATGGAATGGAGACCTAAAATGCTGAGAATGCTAAAATTAATTCAGACTAGGACTCATACACCAGACTGGGTGATTTAGTCCCAGATTAGGGTTTTTGGGCAAGAACAAAAATCTGGCAAAGACAACTCTAAAACTCTTGCAATCTACAAATTTGACTGTACTGGGACTCATATGCCAAAAGTGGAATATCACTCCAGTTCAACTTTTTTGGAGGATCTGGATCTGGATCTTCTCTGTCTTCTCAACCTAGTTTCTAGATCTAAATTGTAAAATTCTGCTTTGCAGAAGTCTTCCAATGATCTTCTAAACAAGGTGACAACTTGGAAAACTTTGCAACTTGACAACTTATTTCCAATCTTGCTCCTTAGAGGGTCTTCAACCTAGATCTTCAAATCACACACTAAAGAGAGGGTAAAATGTTGTTTTGTTAGTGGAAAGGGGTTTTCCTTGGTCAAACCCCATTTTGGTAATCAAACCTTGTAATGAAATCAAATAGGAAGGAGGAATGATGAATGAACAGTTGCAACTCACCAAGCCCTATCAATGAAGTGTTGGAAACATGTATCAAGTGGCTCCAATGGATGTAGATATTGACTCTTGCTTGAATGTGATGGGTCTTGAATATAATGCTTGCTTGAATCATGAAACCCTACATCACAATTGTTAGCTCAAAAAAAAACATGATGCAAGATGACTTTGACATGATGCTTGATACTTGAATAATGCTCCAAAAGCCTTGATAACCAGCTCTTGAAGACTCTTGAATTCTCTTGTAAACACTTGAATGCTCTCATGAACTCAAATTCACTATAAGGAATGCTCTCATGAAACTATTCGATGTAAATGAGTGAAATAACCTTGTATTTATACTTGTTTATGCAAAATTTCTCAAAATTACAACACTACTAGTTGGCATTAGATCTAGGAGGATAAAATCCCGCCAATAATTTGAATTAAATTTAATTTTAAGCCACACAGGACTCATACGCTAGTTGGGGTGTATGAGTCCCATCAGGATATGCTTTGGGACACATTTTTCAAGAAATGCCTAGGTTCATGTGAAATCAAGATTAGGGCCCCAAAACTCAGGCAAGGACCCATATGCCCAAGGTGGCATATGAGTCCTAGATCACTAAATCTAGGACATACAATCCAAAAAAACCTAAATCTTGATTGGATATTGATTTATGTCAGTGTACCATAGAAAAAAGTATCTCTTGCTTGACATGGGAATAATTCATGATAAATTAGACTTAATGAGGCCTTGATTCAGGTGTTGTGAGGCATTTTATGCATCCACACTAGCTTTGCAGAGCACCCAATACACACATTTTTCAAAATTCAACATTAGTAGGAAAGCATTAGGAAACTAGGGGGTATTTGAGTCATTTCATGATTGAATAAGGCCTTTGAGCCCATTAATGATGTAATTAGGGGTATTTGATGTTAGTTAGTTCAAAAAATACAAAAGGTTGCACAATAATGTACTTATTGTCAACAAATTGTTAAAAGTGAAAAACTAGGCAATTAGGGGTCTAATTGGTAAAAAGTTGGTTTCCAATGTCCACCTAATTAAAATTTCAGTTGGAGGATGTTTGTAAGGGTGGTTGGATGTTAAATAAGCCTCTCATGGTCAGGCATGGTTGTTGAATCATTTTTTTTTGAAGTTCTAATGAAAAAGTGGTTGTTTTCTGGAAATTTCTGTGTAAATTTGCTGCTAAAACGTGTGGTACAACCTTTGTACGACCTGTACAGGCTCAACCCTATTATGGTTGGAAAGAGGAGAGTGTCAGATTTCATTTGAAAGTGGTTTGGTGAATTTTCATTGAGTTTAGAGGGTTTTATTGACATTTTATTAAAACTGCCTGTGCACAGCCATTAGAGGGTTTGAAAGTCTAAAATGTAGTTTTTGACCATTCCACCCATTGTATGCCACTGTAACTCAGTGGAATGGTCTAATATGATGTAAATTAGATGTGTGTAAGTTTTGGATGCAGAGGTGGACATCTGTGACTTTTTAAGGTGATGCCCTAGTTGAATTTTTGTGCATTTTCAATGCAAATGAAGGTGTAGAAGTTGAGTTTTTGTCAATTGATGTTATGGCTGCCCATGTGAAGGTTTTGTGAGCATGTTCAGGTCTAATGGGGTGTGTTCCAAGTGGTTTCAAGGTTTTGTGTGGTGTGGAGATGTCATTTTCATTAAACCCTCCCAATTAGTAAGCAAAAATGAGGGTTTCTAGTTTTGGGGTCTTAAAGTGCATGACTAACTCAAAAGGTTGTTGATTTAGATGTTTTATGACATATTGATCTGCTGTTTTGAGGTTTTGAGTGAATATTGCATGATTGAAGGGTAGTTTCTTTGTAAATTGGACCAATTTAGGCCTAGTTCAAGAGAGGCCAGTCACAGAACTCTTATACTTTCTGAAACAAGTGTTTAAGAAATTTTGATATGTTTGAATAGGCCATAATGGGTATCCAAAAAGAATTTGGTTCATGGGTGTGAGGTGTCTTTGAAAAGTTATGCCTTTTTTTCTTTAAGTTTGGAAGGTTGCTTGGCATTGAGGGTGAGTTGAATGCATGGTAAAGAAGAGTTCTTTGTTCCAAAGTTGATATTTTCATTGTTGTGAATGACCTCCACCTTGACTCTACATCATAGTGGTATTAGAGCGAGGAAGTAGATCTCTTAAAGATTGAAGGAGAAGCATTTGAAGGAGAAAGGACATCATGGCTATCAGAGGTTTGAATGAGAAGGAGATACAGATGAGGAATGCAATTTTCAAGATCAGATGCAAGTGCAAAGGTAAGGTTTGCAAGGTTATGGTTGATTCAAGTAGTTTGGATAACTTGGTAGCTCTTGAAATGGTTGAAAAATTGAACTTAGAAAGGTTTCCACATGATTCACCTTATTATGTTTCATTGATGAATGGTGAGAACACATTTTTGGTTAAGAGCAATCATGGGTTGAATTTCAAATAGGTGAATACAAGGACAAAATATTATGTGATATTGTACCATTAAAATCTTGTCATCTAATGTTTGGGAAACCATGGTGTTGGAAAAGATTTGTTGTGTACTATGGCAGGGATAATAGTTACTAGATTAAAAAGGATGGGAATATTTATAATTTGATTTCATTGGTGGAAGAAGATAACAGCCAAAACAAGGAAACAAGGGTGCTACTATAGGAAAGACAAAACTTCCTAGGATACAAAGAAGACAGAAACAAGGAAGAGGCAGCCATTACAAGTGGAGAGGTCCCTGAGACACCAGGGGTAGCAGCAGATTCAAAATTGGAGAATGTAAAGGGTTGTTTGAAAGAAAAGGTCAAGAGTGAAGAGGCCTTGAGGATGCAAGGTAGGCTTGAGAGTTGTGTGGAAGGAAAAGAGCAGGTGAAAGTTTGTTCATTAAAGACTAAAAATGATGCAAGGTAGACCCCCATGAAAGATACAGGGGTAGGTGAGATTGAGACTGAGTTTTGTGATAAGAAAGTTATTGGGATAGAGAGTGTAGAGAGGGAAAAAGATGTGAGTGCAAGTGATTTGTAGGGATGGCAAAGCAAGGGCATTGAGGAAGGGATATGTGGTCCATTGAGTGGACAAGAGCACAAGGTGCAACAGGTGGTTGAAGGGAAGGATGGAAGACCCATTGATAAAAGGGTCTTAAAAACTAAGATTCAAGTGAATGATGAAGGCACAAATGATGGTAGTGAGAAGTGTCATAAGAGGCTTGAAGAGCATGGGAATATTAAGATAGGGATAGTTTGGTGTCCTGTGGAGTTGGTTGCAAACAAAAATTAGTCTAATACTAGAAATACAGAAAGTATGGACATTGGAAATACAATGGCAAAGGTGGACAGTGAGGTGAAGGTAGATGAGAGAGAATCCCAAGGGGTATGGAAAGTGATGGAGAGTAGATTGGTTGAGGTAAACCAATGTGAAAGGATGATGTTAGGAGGAGGTGAAGAACAATTAAGTTGTGTTTCTGAAGTTAGTAGGACAAAGGTCCTTGAGGAAGAAAATAGAAGGAAAAGTATGGACAGTCAAGAGGATGACTTGCATAGCCCAATGATGGGGCATGAATGTAATGAGTTTGAGAGGACATTGCAGGTTAAGAACATAGTGATGAAGGAAGATAAAGGTCTGATGCAAGGCCTTAACAGGGATAACGAGTTTATGACATACAAAGACATGACAATCAGCCAGTTAGAATGGCAAGAAACAGTGAAGGGAAATGTGAAAAGGACAGTGAAAGAGTATGAAGAAGAGGTTGTCACCATGAAGGGTGAAGTAAATAGGATGAATAGTTTTTCAAGGGTCTCTATGAGGACAGGGACTAAGAGTGCAGGGAAGTCAGAGTTAGGCCATGAGAAGGCTAAAGAGTTTGTGAAGTCTCCACTTGAAATGGAGAGAAGAGGAAGGACTGAGGTAAGGGCAGAGAATTTTCCTTGGTTAATGAAACTTGTTGTTGAGCAGTTGTGTGCTGTTATGACAATGGTAACAGGCATGGTAGGTGTGAAGAGGAAGGTTAAGCAGCAGAAGACAAAGGAAGTCATTTGTTGCATCCTAGTTGTGTTGATACAATTGATGGAGGTCAAGCCAAGGGTAAAGATGAAGGAGGATAGTCATATGATGAGTTGGTTTGTAATGAAAGAAGTTGAAGAGCAGGAAAAAGGAAGATGGATGGACAATCAAAGCCTAGAAGTACAGATTCAAGTTGATAGAGAAGACATGAAGACTCAAAGTGACAAATTGATCTGCTATTTTGAGGTTTTGAGTGAATATTGCATGATTGAAGGGTATTTTCTTTGTAAATTGGACCAATTTAGGCCTAGTTCAAGAGAGGCCAGTCATAGAACTCATATACTTTTTGAAACAAGTGCTTAAGAACTTTTGATATGTTTGAATAGGCCATAATGGGTATCCAAAAAGAGTTTGGGTTCATGGGTGTGAGGTGTCTTTGAAAAGTTATTCCTTTTTGTTTTCAAGTTTGGAAGGTTGCTTGGCATTGAGGGTGAGTTGAATGCATGGTAAAGAAGAGTTCTTTGTTCCAAAGTTGATATTTTCATTGTTGTGAATGACCTTCACCTCGCTCTGATCGTTCTGGACCCTTGCAAACTAAATAATATGCATTTAATGATGTCTTGTAAAGGTTTTGTAAAGGACTTTTTTTTCTAGACTTAATAAACCCATTTCTCCCTAATTCAACATTATAAAATGTGTTTAATAACATTATTACATCAATTTAGAAGGTTTTGAATTAAACTTAATGTTAAACTAGTGTTGTAATGTGTCTTGCATATTCACATTGGTTCTTGTGCCTTCCTAGGCTATGTGGACCTCATTTTAGTGTTGTAAAGTGTATTTAATCACACTTTCACATTGAATTTTATGTCCCAAGCCCTAATTACATTTACATCATCATAAATAGGCCCCTATTATCCCATATTGTGCATCTTTGAGGCTTAAACTAATCAAATACACAAAGTTGCAATTTAAACCTTATTTCCTTATCTCCTGGCATCTTAGTTGCAATGGCCCTATGGGACCCATTCACCATCCATGGAGAATTAGTCCCATCAAGGTGGGACCCATTCACCATGGGTGGTGAAAGAGTCCCATTTGGCCCAATTTTGGCTTTTCAGTGGGAAATTTTGGAATTTAAGTTTAATCTTACTTCATGTCAGCCTAAGGGATCCAATTTTTAGGAAAATAAGGTGAAATGCCTATAAATATAATTCTTTTAACCCTAATTCACATCTCTTAGCATTTATTCATCCACCAATCTTCCATCTCAAGTCAAACAAGCTAGGGTTTTAAAATTACAAGACATTCAAGATCAATTTTCAGACCTTCAATGGTAGATCCTTCATGTTTTGTTGTATAATTTTGAGATCAAATATCATGGTAAGGTAATCAACTCCATTATTGCATGTTTCATTACATTCTATATTTATTTTGGTTTAATTACCTAAAAGGGGTTTGACCAAGGCAAACCTCCATGCCCTAACATTCAACATTTCTCTTTCTTGCCTTGTGTGTTTGTAGATTTAGACATTTTCAAAGCGTGGAATTCATCAAGAATCAAGTTGCAAAGTTGTTTAGGTCTTCTCCTCATTCAACAAGTCAAAATATCAACAAAAACTCATTTTCAGATTCAAAAATCAAAGTTTCGGAAGTGGACACCTGTAGAAAGCCAAAGTGCAGATCAAGAGCTTTGGATTCCACCTTTGAATAATCAAAAATTAAAAAGTGTAATCATTCACCATGGGCGGCGAATGAGTCCCACTTCCAGGTCAATTTTGAGTTTTCTACATTTTTAGATACCCTTTTGTCTGAAACAGGTTCTAGCATAGTTTTGCAAAACTAGGACTAATTCACCCAGAATGGTGAATGAGTCCTACAAGGCCTAAAAATCAAGATTATCAACATTCCAAAATCCATTTCCAATCTCTATCCATATCTCAGGTGCACTTTTTCAATTTCATTCAGTTTTGTTACATTTTGCATTCATTTCTAGGTGTTTATGCATTACACAATGTGTTTTCAAATAAGTTATTTTCCTTTGGTTTCCATTCATTAATCAATTAATCTTATTATTTTTCTTGCATTCAAACATTGCATCTAGGTTTATTGCATTCATATTTCATCCATGTTGCATTGGCTTTTGAGTGTAGACATGAGCATTTTGGCCCTTCTTTCTCCTTTTAGGTGAAAAACCCTAGAAGCACTAGAAAGAATTAGGGTGCCAAAATCTATGCCACAATCGGGATTATCCTTGAAATGATGGATTAATTAAGGTTTGTTGATGTAGAATAAGGACAAATAAGGCATAAAGAAGCCTAATTAATAATGAAAACCCTAGATTAGTGTGAAAGTGCAATACAACACTTTACAACTCCTTAAATAAGGAACAACTAGGTCCATTTAGTTTACAAGGGCCTAAGACCTAATGTGAATGTGTTAAACACATTACAACACTAAATCAAGGAAACATCAAGCCTAATTTGTCAAGGAGGGCCCAAAAAAATGTGAAAATGTAAAGGGATACATTTTTCATCATTACGTGCTCATAAATTTTGTAGCCTTAGCACGATTAGATGAGGAGAAATTGATCCCTTGTTACCACCTCCAAGAATGTCATTGGGTCTAAACCCCTTGGAGCAACATCTAGCTCCATGCAAATCTAGAACTCAGTGTACCATAGAAATTAAAAAAAAAAAGAGAAACACCCATAGCCAAAGCAACAAAACCACCCCTTAGAAACCAAATAATACCCACCCATGTAGCAGCAAACCTTTCACCCACACTAATGAACACATGCAATAAAGAAAAAGGGAGCATGCAGGTTGACCACGGCCTGCTACAGGCCACACACCCTCTCACCCACCATGCTCGTTCGCCTAGCCATCCACACATTGTTGGAGTTTTGAATTAAATACAAGTACATTGTTTTTTATAGAAATAAACATAAAATTCGTTATTTGCAACATTTATGAGGAGAACAACATCAATCACAACTCCCAATAAGATTCCTTTACTAAGAAGGAATCATCTATGCACTTAACATACTAGAGAGTGGACAAAAATTTATTATCCCTACTAGCAATTTGGGATTCCATACAACAAATGGAACTTGTTAAGTGAACATTCTACTCCAAAATAAATGGTGATTGGATGTGCAATATTTCTAGATTCTACAACATTTGGAGTTCTTCAAACATTTAGCCACCATGTATCTTGTTCAAAAACACACTTCTTCATAGAAAATTATCAATTTTAACTTTCATTAACCAATAGCTATTTAACCAAATCATGAAATTTGTTTAACTTTAAAAATTGATAATTCTCTCAAGCATATATTAATTTTCCGTTATTCATAGGGTAATCAAGGAAAATAAGGTAGATTAGATACACAATTGAGAAGGATAGATTTACTCTCATCAAAAACTATAATGAAACACCCAAATATGTGCAACTTTATTTTAGTTTGAGATTATAAATCTTGTTTATTGTTGAAAATAAATATGAAATAATTTCTTACTTAATCCTACAAAGAGATATTTCACAAGTTATCTAGTCTATAGAAATCCTAGTAGCATTCTAGTATATTGACAACACTAAAGAAATAGTAAGAAAAAAAAAGGAATAAAACATCCATACTAGAGAGAGACTACCCTAGGAAAAATATCTTGAGAAAAACCCAGCCTTGAACTCACTAAAACCAATAAATTTTTAGCAAAAAAAATAGTTACATATAATATCAAGCTCTAAGCCTTCATGAAGAGCAATACTTTCAATCAAGGAGAAAACTATACAAGATATGGCTTTCTTCAATATTAGTGAGAAATCATTGTATTCTCAAGAGGAAAATATAAGAACAAATGAGATCAACACATCCAACTACATGCTCTTTAGGATCTCTCAACCAAAAACACAAGCCTTTGGGTGTGTACACCAAGCTTCATTCATAATGAGAATGCACAAGATGATGTCTAACCTCTATTCTAAGCATTTTATTTATAGGAAAAGAAACAAGAATTAAAAATAAGTTTTCTAGTCATACATAATTAATGCACCCCAAGAGACACTCCCAAGGTGGGCATCCAAATTTGACTCTAGGATGATGATTCATTACAACCCCTAAGGTGACCCAAATGCTATCTCCAGTAAAAATGTCAAAGATGAATTATCTATATGTGAACCATGTATTCAATGTGCCTCCCACATTAAATGTATATGTCTAGTTGTCCTAACACATTAAATCATGTTCCCTTTAAGCCACGTGATCACTAAACCATGATTTTGAATACTAAATACATTTCCCCAATGTGCCTCCCACACTAAATGTATTTTTAATATGGAATTCAAACAACTACCAAGTAAAATATTACACCTCCAAAGTGTGGCTCCCCATTTTGAGATGGACCAAAACTTTATTCAATATCAAACTTTTTTATGCAAGGTGTACACACTTTTTCCACCACTAGAAATATTAAATATTTTCCTATTTAGTATTTCTCCTCTCACTAGGTTTTTGTAGATTTTTTTGGTTTAATCTAGCTTCCTTTGTAAAAAATCCAATAAAATAATATGACAAATTTGAAATTTTCTTTAAAATATTCAAATTCTAACTTTAATAAGTCCTAATTTTGGTAATTTTTCTCTAAGAAGTTTTTAGTTCTCCAATAATGTTGGAAATTAATTAATTTCTTATATTTTTCACTATAAAAAAATCTTCACCTAGTTGGTAATCATTCAATGATAGCAACTTATAAATCTCCTCAAATTCATGATTTACTAGGAAGAGAATGAGAAAAAATAGTCAATTTCTACAAACAATTGATGAGATCTTCACACCCAAAATTAGAGAAATATTCTTATAATATGTATTTCAACAGCAAGGATGTCCATACAAAAGAAATATAAAATAACCAACAGCAACAAAAAAATTAAAATCAAACCCTCACAAACCACAACACAGGATATTTTTGATTCACCAAATTTGGCAATTTGGTGCCAAATGCAAATAACTTCCAAAAATATAAAAGAGGTTACTTGGAAACCCTTATGAAAAATAAAGTAATATTTTATAGAACTTACAACAAAATAAATATAACACCAAAAATTTAGAAATCACTTCACACAATGAACACCCAAAACTCTACAAACAAACACACAATAATATGTAAAGTTCTCCAATAAGCTATGGTACAAGCTTTGAATCGGATTTATCCCCTAAACCAAAGGGACTATATCCTCTGACTCTTGAAATAAATGGGGTTTCATCCACTTATCTACTTACCTAAAGGTTTTTCTCCTTAGATGAAAGATTGGATTACATTCCAAATTGTTTCATGAAAGAATTATTGAAATGCCAAAATATCTTGAATGAAATTTGTGTGAAATATTTGAAGGAGTCCTAGGAAATTTTGGCACCCAAAAACCACACCATTTTCTTGGAAAAATAAAATAATTTAAAATTCTATTCCCCTCCTTCATTAATATTTCTAACACTATCTTGTAACCTCCCTTATAGTTTGTCATTATCTCCAAATATAACTCCCAACTTGACTTGGAATTTTCTAAAAATAGCCTAAGGAATTATACTAGACTTTCCCTCCTTCATTAACATTTTCTAACATTATCTTTTAAACCCTCCTTATATTTTGTCATTATCTACAAATCATAACTCTCAACTTGACTTAGAATCTGCTAAAATTAGTTTGGGGAGTTACATAGGACCTCATGCAAATCCAACACCCCATATTCGAAAAAAATATATAATTATTTAATATCTAATAGATCATTAATCAAAAAAATATTAATTTTAGATCCCCAAAATTAGATATTAAATAAATATTTCCTAACTACTTATCTTAGCTCATGTAGATATAGTGAATGAGATAATAGGCCCTTCAAAGTAAATTTTAACTGAAATGGTACATTGCATCCTTTCATTCAAATGGTATCAGACCTCAATTTTAACGTGTTTGATCCATGGGAGGAAAGGGTTTTTCACTATTAACCCTTGTTTAATTAGGAACTATATGTAGGTTATCACATTTCAAGTTAGGAATGAAATATCATCAATAAGAGATTAAGAGATTCATTGACACTAACTTTAATCAATAGAAGCTCAAGATGGAGGACCTAGGGAGCTTCTCATAAATATATCAAGATACAACCATTAATAGGCTCTAAAAGAAGTTAGGGGGCTTGTATTAGATGAAGTCCCTTGTGAATAATTTTTTAATGGAACAAGTTGTATTATTTGGGGATGAATGATTGAGACTTTGTTATAATTTTTACACATTTTCAACATTATGGTGAGCTAATTAGCATTTGTAGATGTAAATATGGATGAGCAAGATTAGTGTATAACACTATTATATTATTTTCTAGACTTGTGGGACAACCTAGTTATGATGATTAGGAGTACATCATCTTGAATCTTAAGCTTGATGAGATGGTGGGTGCATTAATCTCAAAGGACATGAAGTGAAAAACATTTAAATCTATTAAGGATGATTTTTTTTAGGAGTTAGTTCAATAAGGGAAGAATAGGAATAAGGAAAATAGATTTAAATAAAAAGGGATTCTTAAGCCTCTTGGTGGATCTAAGGTTAAGTGTTGGAATTGCAAAAAACATAGCCATATAAAGAAGGAATAGAAATAACATAAGAAGGTCAAAAAGGGGTTCAATTATTATTCAAACTTAAGAGCCTCAAATGATGACATTGGTGAGGTGCTGATTACAAATCTTATAATGCATGCATACAAGGATGCATGGATGATTGAATCTAGGCTTTCTTTCCACATAAATCTCAATAGGGAGTAGTTTTTGAGTACGAAAGCATTGATGGTAGAAAGGTCTACTTGGAGACAACATATTTATTAGTGTATAATTAGATATGATAGAGTCAAGCCCATATGTGGTGAGGGGAGATTAATTTTCTTTCTAGAGTATTGCACATCCCTAGTTTAAAGGGGAACATGTTGTTTATGTGAAAAATGAATGATATGTGTGTATGGGTAGTCTTTAGTGAGGATGGGTGTAAGATAGAATTTATTTCCACATAAATATCCATAGGAATTTTTTTTTGAATATGAGAGCATTGATGGTAGTGTTGGGATATGGTGTTGTATGCCATTGCATAAAATGATATATTATAATGTTGTAATTAAATAATTATTTAGTTGTGATGCACCTTGGTGGTGTGGTTAATCACACTAGGTAATTATTTGGAGACCCAATTGATGTTGTATTGTTGTGAACCCTCAATCTAGGTACCTACAAAACAACATGATTAAACAAGTTAAACAAGGAAATGCAAGCCTAAACATGGATTCCCCATGAGATTCATTAACATAGCTCAAATTAGGAAGGAAATGATGAAAAATACAATGAAATCACAAAACAAGATTGAATCCTAATTAAGCAAGCAAACTCTTAATCCCATGGGGGAATTGGTGCCAATTTGATGTGGAAATTTGGCCCTTTCCCAATTCCTATGATGCAAGTTGATGATTGTTGAGAAATTTTGATCCACTTTGATGATGAATGTGAGAGTTCCAAGCCAAAATCTGCAAGAAAACCTAACTAAGAACTCAAATGATGGACGAGAATTGCTAAGTATTTTAGCATGGTAACGGTTTTGGAGATGGATGATGGAAATAAGGATACGTAAGCTCTTTATTTATAGACTGATAAGCCGGCTGAGATGTCCAAATTTGACGTAATCGTGCGTGCGCTTATCCTCAACCACGATGGCGAGACGCCACCTCTTGCCTACCATGTGAGATACTGGGGCTGCCAGAGCCAAGCCTCTATGAACGTGCAAGCCTGAAACCCTTTGAATCTCGTATGAGCATTTGCATTACTGCTTCCTTTAGGGATTTTTAAAACGAGCTAAATCCGCTGGGGACATTTTAAGATAATGCAAATGCAAGAGCTTTAAATGCTTTTAAGCCGGGATGGAATGCTCCTTTGGTGAGATTTCCAAATTTGAAATAAATATCTCCCACCCCTTAGATGCCTTTTGAATGAAAAATAGGAATCATTAAGCTTCCAAACAAACATAATTTAATTCAAAGCTGCAAAAAAAAAAAAAATCGCACAGAGGATTCGAAGTGATTAGGACAAACCGGAACTTGATCTGGACCACTCTAAAGGTATTTCGGCTTGGCTCCTAATGTAATGTACCTTGATTTTGTGATTTCTTGGATTGTAATTAAAATGTTATATGGAATATGATAAGAGGCCAAATCAAACAAAAAGATTTTGGATTTTATTTTAATTAAAAAAGTGATGGTGTTAGACAAACTCCAAATGCTGCCTTAACTCTTACTCTTAACTCTTTAACAGACAGACTTTGCATCTAACAAACACCATTTCCAATCAAAATGGTGACAAATCTCCAGTGGACCTACTTAAACTTCTATCTAACGTAACGTTTGCACCCCAACTGGAAAATGTCAAATCTACTTCACCAAGACCAATACGATTTTAAAATCAACCTACGCAGGGAAATTTCTACTAAACAGACCCTGAGGGATGATTTATAGAAGAAAACCATGTTAAAGAGATCGGTGATATCAATCTCTATTTCGATGTCTGGCTAAATTGCAAATACTGGTATTATTATTTAATGTGTGGGAGACATGTGATAATAATTTAATATTGGGGAAATATTAAATAATGTGATGTCTTAGTACCCAATATTAAATAAAGGGTTGGTAATTTTGTATTCACATGGTTTTGTGGTACATGGTTTCACCTTACCACTAGTTGTATTTTGTGTGAGCTCGTGTCTATAAAAGCAAACACATATGTAGTGGTTTAGGTTGGCTGAGTGGGTTGGCTATCATTATTGAGTCTTCTTGTGGAATGCATTTGTGAAGCATGGCATGGGATGTGTGGATTCATGCTTGGGCACATGGGAATGCATTGGAGGGCTTGATGCTTCATAGGTATTCATTGTAACTCTTGTATTACTTTATTATTGAATAATATGATGAAGTATGGGTGCTTTTGGAGGCTGGTTTTTTCTCTCTTGAGGGTTTTCCCAAGGTATATCTTGTGTTATCTTGTGGCTCAAGTGTCTATTTTATCTATGCATTTGGCAAACTTGTATGCATGTTTATCTCTCATGGGTTATGTAGGAAATTAATTAAGATTGTGGGTTTGAATGCAATATTTCCTAACAGGTAGAAAGGTCTCTTGAAGACAACACATTTATTAGTGTATAATTAGATATGGTAGAGTCAAGCTCATATTTGGTGAGGGGAGATTAATTATCTTTCTAGAGTATTGCACGTCCCTAGTTTACTAGGGACATGTTGTTAATGAGAAAATGAATGATATGTGTGTACATGGGTAGTCTTTAGTGAAGATGGGTGTAAGATGTTTTGTGAAGCCATGGTGGTGTCTAAGGGAGTTCATGTTGGAACCTTGTTTCTCCTTAAGGATAGAACCTTCATAGAATGTAATAGTTTAGAAGTTCCATGACAAGTTTTGAAATAATTATTTTTTGCTACAAGAATTTCAACAATATGGTGATCTCCTAATGAGTTCAACAGTCATTAAGTTTTGCAATAGTAAGGCTATACAACATGGCCAATCCTTATTATTTTCTACAATAGTTTGGTTTCATAGTAAAAGAGTTTTATAGCATGATTTTTCTTCAAAATAAATTATATCAAATGAGTTTCTCAACATGTTCTTGCTTCTAGGAGCCATAAGCTTCCAACTAAGAAGACAATGTTGTAGCATGAGTGAATGGGGCATATTAGTGAGAAAGGAATTTGGGCCTTAAAATATAAAAATATGGTTAATGGGTGAGTTGATTATTCTTTGGATTTTAAATTTTGTGGATATTGTATATATGGAAAGTAAATTGTGTTCAATTTTACTTGAGCTATGATGAACTTGCAGAGATTTTGAACTTGATTTATAGTGATGTGTTTGGTTCCATTGATGTATCTTTACTTTAAAAATATACCTATTATATTTTATTCGTTAATTATTTCTCCAAAAATATATGAGCCTACTTTATCATATATAAATCCAAGTCTTTTATAAATTCAAATATTTCAAACCTCTTATGGAGAATCAAACATAAAAGAACAATATTTTGAAAATAGATAACAATAGGGAATTCTGCATTACCTTTTATTCCACATTGGCTTCATGTCATTTTAAATTTATAGTTTCATGCTACCTTGGCTTAATATCATTTTAATTCCATGCTTATGGTCATAGTGTCTCTATATGGGTTCTAGACCACATGCTCATGGTTACAGTAGCCTAAGTGACACCCTACACTAGGTTTATTTGGTTATGTGACTTGTTGGAAGTCCTACGCCATCTTTTGACATTTGGAGCATGGTTAAATGGTTCATTGAGGTGCCTTACACATTATCCTTTACTAATTATAGTTATTGGATTCATATTACTATGACTCTAACCACCTATTAATGGATTCATGCCACCCCATTACAGTTACTTTTTGTACTTATTTTAAAACTATTCATATTGGTAAGCAATTATGTTAGTTTTAATATTTTAAAATATAGTTTGATGTTATTGATAGGGTTCTTTTTCCCTTTTTAGGTTTTTAAATAGGCAATTGATTGGAAGGAGTGCACAAAGAACCACCATCCATTATTTGTATCCTTTTCTATGAGTGTCTAAAATATTTTACTTTCATGTCAATTGATTGCTTTACTTTAACATGCATATTCATAATAGCTCACATGCAAGTCAAAGTGGGTAAAAATGTAAAGGTGAAAATTGCATACCTTGTGCATTTCCCTTCATTTTGGACAATTAACTTTGATGCAGTAGCCAACATACTAGTGGTTTGTTTCTATTAAAAAACAAAAAATACCTAAGCCTTCACCAATACTAACTTCTTGCATCCCAAGAATCTAGATTTGAATTACTAAGCATCAATTCCCCACCTTAGATCAATTTCATACTATGAAATTGAACCTTTCTCAATGATGCAAAATTGATCATCAAAATTAAAAAAGAAAAAAATTGGTCCATGTCGGAGCCATCCAACTAGTTAGTGCTCTCAACCTAATAACAAAATACTTCAAATTATATTTAGGGTGTTGTATAAAAGGACAAACTCAAATTCATTTTAACATATGATCAAAGCATCTAAGTGTGCTCATTCAATATGTGTTACATCCTTCAAGAAGAACATTTGAGCAGTCATTATTACATTGGCATCTATGTATCCAACAAAAGATGGGCATATTGTATGGTTGCTTGTTGTCTTTAATATTTGTTCAAAGATTATTAAATCAACTAGTTTAGGGGTTTATCCTAGGGAGAATCACCCTACCTCAAAAATGTTTTTATTAGCATTGTTAGTACTCATTATAGGTCTAGATATCAAGGCGAAGCTTTGTTATGCGAGTACAAAAGTTTACAATTTGTTAAGTCATTTTCCTACATAGAAGATTGGTTTTGCAAATTGAGTTCAATTTCATGTTGCAAATTCGACCTGATTCAATTTCACACTACAAAATCAAACATCTCCAAATTCTAAAAATAACCCAATTTGAATCTCATCATTTTTCTTATAATACATCCATAAATAAAAGATTTTGAATTAAACTTTTAAAAATATGATCAAAACAATGAACAATCATTTATCAACCATCAAAATGAACTAGATTAATCACATAATTAATCACAAATCACAACTCTAAACTAGATTAATTAAATTATACTAACACAATTTCTAATAAAAACTCTTTATTTCTTTACAATATTTAAAAGCAGCTTTTCTTTTTTAAAGAAAAATAAATATATTATGTAAACATTCCTAAAGCAGTTTGCAGTAAATAAATTAATAAAATCAGAAACGAGGAAAAAAACGTTGCATGGCAAGTTAGAGCTTAGAAGAAAGTAGTTCGATGATGGAATGTACATGTCATCAAGTGGCATATAAACAAACGATCATGGCAACTTTCAGTTTAAGTTAAGGAAAATGATTGTGTTTCTTCTATCATGTATTGTGATTGTAAAGCAACATAACATCCCCTTCCCCTTAAATTAAATCATCATGAGTCATGAAGGCCGCCTTCTTTCTATTTCTATGCCATATCATATTCCAATTATTCATCTCTTATTATTGCAAATCTTAGTAAAATCACTACCATTACACTCTTCTTTGATCTCTCATACCTCAAATCTACCAATTTTATTTCTTTTTATTATTATTTCAAACTCCATTTCCTTTTTTGTTTGATTTCATTGTGAAATGGCAACCTTGAAACTCTAAATTTGTTGGATTTTAGCTTCTATATTTACCTTATTTTATTATAATGGAAAATCTGAAAGCATTTTAAAGGATAAAAAAAAAACTTAATTCAGCAAAGCATTATAGTGCGTTTCTTTAATTATATATTTAAGGGTTTATACTTCAGAATGGGTTTAGCTTTACTTTTAAATGACTTTAATGGAACGAAGCTCTGCTATCTATTTGTGGAAATTTCTAGATAGGGATGAATTTCACCTAGATGCTTGATTACTCTAATGCACGTAATTCTAAGCTTAATTTCCATAATGGCGAGGACAAATGGCTCCATAAATTTGGAATAATCAGCTATGTGTCAAATCTCTAAGATGCAAATATTTCTACTTCGTACCCCTTTGAAACTGTTTAAGGACTTTCAACTCTAGTTCATTCCTGTATACACTGGAATCCAAACAATGAATTCTGGCTGCTTAGAATAATCCCAGAGCTATAAATCCATTCTTGAACATTGGGAATAGAGAATTTTGAGCTACATTTACCTGCCATGTATCACATTTCCATGCATTCTTTATATGTTTACATGTTATTTAAATCATTTTAGAAAAGCTGACCATTCTAGGGGATTTTAATTCAAAGGGAGTATTCATCTTCCCAAACTATTATAACCTTATTTTTATTTGAAAAAAGATTCCACGACTATACACCCATATATTTTTTATTTATTTTATTTATATTAAAAAAAATCATTCAATACAAAACATTCCAAAACCATTACACCATTTTTTAAAATTTTTTTCTAGGTTATTCGAACCATTAATAATTATTTGTATAGAAGGTACATGGAATCATTTCATTTTCTTATGAGTTCTTTGAGAGTGGACCAATAAGCTTAGCAAGGAAAGTGGGCAAACTTGTCTATAATTTTCCATGGTCAATAATTTTTAGAGAGAAATAATTCATTACTAAGGCTTGACATTGGAAGAGGGATAGATGACCTCCTTGACTATTCTTCACATCATACCTAATATATTCCTTAACCTACAAGGAAAAGCCCTTAAAACTTCCCTTATAGATCTTTGCACCGCCAAGTAATGCTTTTTTAAGGGTAAAACCAATCAAAGTAATGGTGTGCATTGAGTCACCTTCCGCTAAGCACTCTTTAAACCCTGAGAGTAAGCAGAAAAATTGACAAATCCATCCGGGCTAAATAGCTTCACACCTGGTGGGTTTAGAATGCATATTCCGCGATCCACAAATACTGGAAATCTTCAACTATACGTGAGATGGGTGGCCGACTCCTGGTAACCCACCCAGCATCATGCCTTTGGTTTTCCTCCTTCCACCCATAAAGCCATGATGGTGACGCGAAGATGATTATGAATCTCTGGTTTATTTTAGCTTCAAGTAAAGGAGAAAGGGAAGTTAGGGGAGCAGATACAAGAATACCCACGTCTCTTTGACAAGAAAAGAATTTACTTAAATGTATATAAAATTGCATTCACTACCAAATAAGATGCTGCCTGTCACCTTACTTCTTCTTTCTAGTCAAAAGCTAGTTCAACACATTTTATCATCATCAATTTTTTTATTTATCTAATGATTTAAAAAAATAATGAGTGATTAAAAGAGTTTTGATAATAATTATGTGATAATTTTTGAATTAACATTTCCAAATACGTTTAAAAAAAAAGGATCGTCAGTCGAGTTTTCAGAAATATTAATTCATTAGTTATAACGTAATTATTAGAAAACTCTTTCAAGTTTAATTGTGTACAGTTCAAATCACACGATAATCTATCATTAAAAAAAACATGAATCAAAAAGTTTCTCCAAATATTAATTCATAAATTATTATTATAGAATTTGGTTTTGTAAACTTCTAGTATTACATCAACTAATTAAATTCAATCAGTTTGCTATACAAAACTGGCCACTTATATCATTTACACAAATATAGAAGGGTATAAATTGATTCCTACATGCTGTAACAGGATAAGATAATGCCTGCTAAGACTTGAAAGCACCATGCAGAGCCCATTCCATTTCATTTTCAGGCACCCCACTGTTCAAATATATTACAAGAACTGTCATCAATATTAAGTTGATTTGTGAATTCTTAATGGCTCTTGTTCTGACACCATATGTAGTGCCTCTGATTAAATTTTAAAAAACCTTCAAACCAACCATGGGAAATTTTCAAACATAAATCTAGAAACAACAAAAGAACGGCAAACATGACCTGTGTTTCATGGTGTAGTAAACACCCAAACAGCAAAACAGCCCTCTGTAATTCAATTAAATCTGTTTTATTTGAGGATCAAGGGGGACAGATTCAACAAACTTGTCCCCAAATAATTTTCACATAATGCTATGAAAATTGAAAAACATTTTCTTTTCAATACAATACACATATAAGCAGAAGAGGAGTATTGGGCTCTTCCTTATCTATGGTCCTATTAGCTCTTAATCTGAGAGCTTCTTCACATCAGAGATAGATACAGACATATAAGCCTCCAAAATCAGCACAACCCATAAAACATATTTATAGGTTTTGGCTTGGCTATATATATCACATTAATCAAGAATAGGAATTCAAAAATCTACAATGCCATGTTGACGAAGAAACCAACCAGTCAGATATAACATGGATGACCTCTTATCTGGGAATTTGACCAAAATAACCTTGAGATCTGGCCTTGAACACCCAAAGAAAAACCCTGAGACCTTGGGATATTGACAAACATTCAGGATGTTTTAACTATGGATCCAACACCATCTTGTGAAACTTCGCATAGAATTGTGAGCCTTAGAGAAACCCTAAAAGGGCACAACGTCTGTCCTGCCAAAGCCTGGTGATGAGGAATCATCTGGCCAGGCATTCCTAAGGAGCTTGAGTAACATCTGTGCTTTTCTTTTGGCTCTCTCTGTGCAATCACTCTGGACAAGAAGCAACAGCTGTGTGAGAATACCAGCTTGTATAGCTTCCTTCTGTAGTGTCTCTGAAGCACTGCAGGTCACAAGCAGTGCACCAGCTGCATACTCTGTGGCCCTACCAGAGACCTTGAGGATGATCTTTACCAAAACAGGGACAGTCAGAGCATGACTGCAGAGAGCCTTGCAGCCTGAATCAGTTCTGCACAGCAATTCAATGGTGGCAAGAGCCCTTTCTGCTTCACATTTCTCATAATCTACAATACCTTCAATCAAAGCACTCACTGCTCCCGCTGAGACTGCTTTTTCTCTGTTGGGCTTGACGAAACAGAGTGATAGAAGTGATTTTATGGCCACCTTGAGTGCCCTGGGATAGAGATTCTCCCTGAGAATTTTCACCAGGCCTTCTAAGATTCCCTCTGTGTTACCCACAACTGATCTGAGCTCATGTAGGCTGTCAGATGCAGTCAAGGATTCAATCAAATGTGCAGCATTGACCCTGACCTCCATGGATCCCCGGAGAAGCAAGAAACTTAAGTGTGCTAAAACATGGGGCTGGGCTAATGTTATTCTCTCACCATCATTGATGCTGAAAAAAGCCAGAAGACCCAATGCTTCTTCATACAATTGATCGTCAGATGCCAATTGGGTATGGGCTTGTAGGCCATCTGGGTCTTTTGGGTCTGTTGGATCGTTTGCTTTTGTTGGGCTTATTGGATCTCTTACATCTTCTCCTTCTGCTGCTGCCGCTGATACTGATGATGTGATTATCGCTATCAACACTGCAACAATTCCCTCTTGAGCCAAGATGGCCTTATTTTTTTCACACTCCTTCCCAAGATTTTTCAAGGTCCTCAATGCATTAGCCCTTGTGGAAATTGATGATGAAGAGGAGGCCTCCTGGATAACTGACCTGACCATCCTCGGATCTGCAGGTTGCTTTGGGGTGGGAATTCTCTCAATGCCTTTGGAGCTGTTGGCAACACACCATTCCTGGATGAGCCTTCTGAGGGTGTGATTGGGTATGAGTGTAAAATCCTCCAAGCTCTGCATGGTGACAGGGCAAGTGGTATTCCCACTGGCCACCCATTTCTCAATGCTGGATCTGTCATAGGTCTGGCCTGTGCACAGGATGACAGGGTCCCTCATCAGGTCTAGAGATATGGGGCATCTGAAATGGTAAGGTATCTGCACTGTGAGGCAGTCCAGTGGGGAGACAAGCTTTGTTGTAGCCTTGTGTTTTCCCATTCATGCAAGCCAAAAAATCATTGAACCAAGACCTTTCAAAACATATGACAAAATTGCATGCTGTGGGAATCACAACAATAAGAACAACATCATATTGCAGAGATGCTACTGCTGTTACTGCTTTCTGTGTGAGATGGGTGTTTGGCAGAAGAACAGGACAGTGCGTTTAAGGACAGAGGGGCTTCTAGAGACTGCAGTTCTTTTGATGATGGGCTTGTACATGAACAAGGGAGAATGGCATTTAACATCAAATAAAACAGTGTACTATCTAATTTGAGGAGGATGGGCAGAGCACAAACAAATTTAAAAATTATTATTAAGAATTTATGAATGAATTGGTCAAGAGGGAAGTTGGATGGTCAATGATACTCTCCTCTGTTATGCCCCTGTCCTGACACATCCCACGTGCTGTTCTATCTGGATTCCCATCAATCCTTTGACAACTTTTTCCACAGTCCAAATTTAGCTTACCATTGAATATTGACACACATACACATATCAATCAATCACTCCCATTCCACACTTTGAACGTTAAACTAGTGCCATACACTTTATCTTTCTCTAATTGTTTAAAATACGTATGCATTTAAAACAATTAAATTGGTTAGGAAGGACACTATTTTGGGGACAGATTCTCATCTACTCCACAATCCACACAATTTTCAATGGAAAAGACTTGCTATTTTAGCACAAGAATAGCAACCCACTTGCTATTTTAGCTTCAAAATTCAAGAGAACAGCAACCCACTTCCTCCTAAATCTTCAGAATAAGATTTTTTAGATTTAGTAAAAATTTTGGTGGAGGTTTGTTTAAGAAATTCTAGGTAGTGGACGAGCAAAACATGACTATTTCTTCTCGGAGGATTGTGGGGTGGGCAAACATGGACTAACCGGAATTCAAACTTATTAAAATTATATTATATAAAATAAATACCCCGGAACTGTCCTTTCTAAACTTGCACTTATTCTTTGATTGAGGTACCTGCAACAAGTCCGGTAGAGGGTAATTCTTTCCTTAATTTTTAGTACAACCAATTTTAAATTAAAATTAGTTTATCCTCTGTCTATCTAAAGAAATAGTTTATTATGTACTAAATTTTTCTTTCAAAAGTAAGAATATATGAATATTTCAAGTTAATTTTATGATTGTTCTTGATTTGATTTATAAACATTGAGGCATAGACATGTAATGAATGTTATATGATATGATGGATTTAAATCTATCATCTTCATCACATATTAATAAAATAATAATAATAATAAGTAAATAATTATACATGACGAGGATTTCAAATGTCACATGAAAAAATTCACAAATTTTGTACATCTAAATTATCTGAAGAAGCCTATGTGGAGGAGTTGGAATGCTACACCTCTAAGTTTAATAAATATGCATAAATTGTTACAGTGAAAGATTAAACATAGTAATAAGGTGTATATGTAAATTTCTGAATGGAGGTTAGGAATGACCTACATAATTTGCCATCCTTACTTCATGAACTTTTAGCTTAAGAATAGGAGCAAGGCCAAAGTATTTTACCCTCTCCCTTGATAAAATTAAAAAATCAAGACTTATTAAGTATGCTAAATAAAATGGTGGCTAAACATCAACTAGTTCTTGGGTGTGGATAATGTTGGGTAGAAGTGCAAATAGTAATTTATCTCAAAAGTGTTAATACTTTTGTCTACAGATCTAGTGAGTCTATATAACTATCAAAGTTTATTGCTTAAGTATCATTTTTTTGCACTCTTAAATTTCTTTTAACTTAAAAATCATTATCAAAAATTATTTTTTAATCATTATTAGTTATTTTGATTCAAAAGATTATATAATAAATAAAAATTGTTGTATAATTATGTTGAATAATATTTATATAATTAGTAACTTACAAGAAAATGTATTACATCTTTTATTATTATATTTAATGTCATTTCTTTCAAACTATGTCAAAGTTGTTTTTGACAAGGTCTATAATAAGATGAGCTAATTCACAATTTTATTATTTTAATTGTTTAAAATCATTTTATCTTATATCAATATACACAATTTAACATTTATTTCAAATTAATTATCTATCACCAATTTATCAAACTTTAAAGAAAATAATTCTAAATTTTTTTTTTTTAATTTAACAAGAACATTTTTGTCTGTAAACCAATTATTTTCAATTTTATACTCTAAAGACCCTTTAGATTGTCCATTATTTTAATTTAAATGGGTGATTTCAAAATTTGAACAAAATTCAACCACAAAAGCTCTACCATATATAAATCAAATCAATATTTTAACTGATAAGATAAAACCAATTATCTATACAAGTGGCCCCCAAAAACAATAGATGAAAAAAACCGATAGTATGAAATATGCGGTGTAATGGCACGGTGTCCATCGTCAATGCAGAATGAAGGGCGGCGAACACCATGATGTTTTGCTGGCATTGATTGCCGAGTTTAACGTGAAAATTTGCGAAGATGGCATTACAAAAACTGGTAACCAAGTCGCCTGATGATAGCGGTCAAAACCAAAGGACTCGTCAATCATTTGACCAGCCGTTGCTTTCGCAACCTGACGCGATTCGCTAAAGGCTTGCGCGAACGTTACGTTGGTCCGTGATGATTTGCTCAAAACCGGTCTGCCAGGACATTCGCAGGCAGGTTTTAAAAGATCATATCGCTTCGTCGAAGCACTTCCACCAATCCCTTCGGCGCTCGACGAAACTGCCGCCCGCCGACAGGCAAATGCGGAATATTGCTCTGCTCAAAATGCGGCCTGCAGAACGCCGACACCCGGTGTTAATAATGGCCACCAGACAATAATGGCAAAGGGCGCAGCGTTTGCGGATCAGTTTACGGCGGCGTTCCGTGTTAATTGCATCAGATTCCTTCGCCAGTTCCCCGCCATCAGTTCCGTTTAGGATCTCGGTGAACCGGTACTCGATCATTCCATTACAATCATTTGCCACGGCAAAAGGACGCTTTTTAATTATCATCATGTCTGCGGGCGGTGACGCGAAAGTATTACGTAGTGCGTTGTGGGAGCCTTGTTTATGATTTCTTTCGTGAATTTTGTTGTTGTGGCTGTCACCTCTATAGCGTTTTGTGGAAGTTGATGCAGAGGGTTTTTTAGGGTTTGCTTTTGCTTGGTGAACGTTGTGGAAATGAAGGGTTGATTGATTGGACGTGTTTTAATATTGGGCTATTTTTTTCATGCGGATTGGATTGGATTGGATGGGATGCTTTTTATGGGCTACTTTAGTTTTCCCTTCTCTTTTTCTTTTTGTTGCCTCGGTCTAAGGCTATGACTTTGATTCTTGTAATGTTGTTGCAGGGAGGAAGAACGGCTATGGAGTGTTGGGGATTGTGCGTGTTAAAGTATGGAAAAGGATGGATGTGGTGTAGTGAGTGGGGAACATCCTTTGGCGTGGACTCCTAGATGGGGATTTCACTTTTAAATTCACTATCTAGGGCTAGCTTGGCGGTCTATTTTTACTTGTGATGTGATTTTTTTATGGTATAACTTCATTGCACTTCAAATGTTGATATAGCATTATTTTGAATGGTTAATGACGATGGCACTTTGTGTCCTCCCTATTGGTCAAAACTTCTTCTCTAGAGGCCCATCCAATTGATAGTTTAGGGATGTGTTCTTTGCTATAAAATTGACAGGGCAGCATTAAGAAGGCATAAGGCATAAAACATGCCTAGTTTAGACAACAAATTCCAGGATGTCTTAGCTTCTTCTTTATCCATGATTGTTATTGATTTAGATCAGATACTTGTATACCATTTTCTTATAGTCTTTGGTTTCTCTATGTTATGAGAATGCAAACCATAACCTCTCATTCAAATCCCCCTTCTTCAATTCAAACAAACTTTGCACTTCAAACCCTAATTTTGCAACCTTTAAGGAACCACAAATAAATAAGTCATTTGCAAGCTTGCCAATTCCACAAGACTAGCAGTTGATTTATTGGTCAAGGAGGCATTCTAAGAGATGAAATAATTGGATTCTCTCTCCTTGATGGTATTAGGGATGGTCCACAAATCATTGGATTGATAATCCTTGTGATACACCATTAATGGATTTTTATGTTAGCACTAATTCTACATTTCAACATATTTCCCTAATGGCCTTTTCACACCTAAAGTAGTATTTCATGTGCATATAACAATATTGTAGTAGGTAAGACAATCAACTAGTTGCGGTACAAACAAACATAGTCACATAACACAACAATTCATTTGGAGAAAACCTAAATGGGTGGAAACATTTTAGGAAGGGTATTCATGTAGCACCCCACTCATTATGTAGTGTTTCTACATGGAGAAATCTACCATTAAATTGGTCATTTGGTTCTATGTAACAATAATACAACTCACCTATCACCACTCTACTTTTGCACTTTAGAAGAATCTTGCAACTTTATCTCTTTCCTTCACATATCAATGAGAGGAATTAGTCTACCAATTGACCCCATGCTCTAAGTATTCAATTTTCCTTTACTCTTCTCTAGCCTTTTTAGATGGGTTAGTTACATAGGATGATAGTGATTAAAACCTTGGATAACTATTCAATTGTCCAAACACCCCAACAAGAAACCTAGTTGATTTGCATTCCAACCCTAATAGTCACCAACAAATAAAACCAAGTGATTAGCATTTTCCAAATGGACATGAAGCACCACAGAGTGAGACAAATATGCATAATTTTAAAAGAATATAAATCACCAAAAGATGTATCTTGTCCCAAAAAATCCCAACATGGGAAAAGTAATAAACACAATCCTTTACAAAGTCAAATGACTACAAAAAGGTCAAAACTACCCTCATCTCACTTTGTTGCCCTAAAATGACCTTCAATGTGTCACCAACACTAGGATTCCCTTAAAACACTTATGGAATCGTTATTTATCTTTGTAAACCTCATAATGGTGTTATAAATCACCACTAATACACTGGTAGAAACTTTCCTCCACTTATAAACCCACTACATATTCATTCTAGCACAAAGATTGCCTGTGCAACCAAAAGATCATCTTACATATGGTGAAAGCATAAATGCATGTCTCACTTTTTACCTAAGTAGATTACTCAAATCAACATTTTTAGTGAACTTTTTATTTTCCATCAATTATAGTGGGAAAAACATTAAAATTTTGAAGACAATGTTGATGAACACCCGAAATATTGAGAGGGGGGATGAATCAATATTTTTTAAACCATTTAAACATTTAACCATTCAACTCATAACATATTCAATTTGCAGTAATGAAGGAAAGCATGAAAATATCCAACATCACATAACACATTAACACCAAGATTCTTATGTGGAAAACCCAAAATGGGAAAAGCCACAGTGAGGATTAGCTCACAATATGTTATAATCGGTTATAGTATATTACAGAAGTGCTCACTGCAGGTGGACTCATTGCCCAAGACTAAGAAGTAAAAGAGATAGAAGAGATTGTGTCTCACAACTAGATTTGAACTGTTACAATTGCATCTAACACATGCATGAAATACAACTCCAATAAAGCTCAGAATATAGACTCAAAACTCTTCATATTGATTTGAATCAGCACTCAGCTCAGCTCAGC
This sequence comes from Sequoia sempervirens, assembly GCA_007258455.2. Taxonomy (NCBI): domain Eukaryota; kingdom Viridiplantae; phylum Streptophyta; class Pinopsida; order Cupressales; family Cupressaceae; genus Sequoia; species Sequoia sempervirens. The sequence goes on from VDFB02000003.1 coordinate 299,690,053, forward strand.
TCTACATTTGCTGTATATTCACACAATTCCAATCCACAAACTCTTATCACCTATCGCCACACCCAAAATACCAAAAAAGATCCTTCTTATATAACTGCTTCACCTATAACATCAATTAGGTCGGCCTAATTAGATGTAATAAATAAAATGTAGCGTGTCAACTTAAGATCTATCCACACATGCTTCGCGCCAAGAATCAAACCTTATGACAATTTGAAATAAGTCAGCACAAACCTAAAATAGCACCCACATAATGGATCAAAACATATTCAACCTTTGCAACACATCAAACTCATTAGGTTGGCATCGATAATGACCTAATTACAAAATTTTCCAACTATACACCCACACTCAGACACACAAACCTCCAAAATCTATGCCAACTAAAATATACAGTCATTTGACACCTATCAACATTTCCACAACTCCACAAATTTAGATTCCAATCCGCGGAGAAGTGTAGACTCACCAAAGCATATGCATTGCACTAGAAAATGCTTGTAATTGCCAAGTTGAACTCATGTTACTCATAACTCTGAAACCAAAAACTGAAAAGGAGATGAAACTTTGGAATTAGGATCCTCTACCATCCAACAAAATTATGTTAGAATTGCAAAGCAAGATCTTAAACAGTAGAACAATGCAAACCAAAATACCGGATCCCCTGTACACAGAATCACCTAAATTGACACTTAATCAATTTCCACAATAATTGTCTTCACCGGATCAAACCCTCTTGCAAAATTGTCTTTCACTATCATCCTTCAACATATTCAAGCCACCCAAACTAGTCTACACAATGGTCTTCATATCGGGATACAACATCAAGACATCAATGACAACACTACAATGCATGACTGCACAATTTGTGCTCATCCCACATGTTCATGTTGCCAAAAAAATCATCAATGACATCTCTTTATTCTTCCAACAAATGTAAACTAATGATTTATAAAATTTCATGTGTAGATTATAGATATATTTTTAATATTTATTAATAAATTATTTATTATATTTAATAGTATTTTTTATGAGTAATTTTTTCCGTAATGCATAACTTGAGCTAGAAATAATATTGATTCATAATTCTTAAACATAGATTAGTAACACTGATGTCTAGGGCACAATTTTTTTTGTCAAGCATATTTTCTTATTACTAATTTTTAAAATTCAAATTAATTATATTTTAGCCACATATTTCCTCATAATGCATAGCTTCTTCTATATACATTTTTTGTTGAAACAAATACATCAATAAAAAGGGCGGTCATATTTTTAAAAATCTACTTTTCTATTTTTCCATGTGTGTCCAGAACAAAGGTTTTTTATGTTGGTAAAAAAATGTTCATTAAAAAATAGAAAATAAATAAAATTAAAAAATCAAGACTTATTAAGAAGGCATAAGGTGTAAAACATGTCCTAGTTTAGATAAAAATCATTAGGATGTTTTAGCTTCTTCTCTATCCATGATTGTTATTGATTTAGATTGGATATTTATATATTATCTCTTTATAGAGTCTTTGGTTTCTATATGTTCTGAGAATGCAAACTATAACCTCTCATTCAAACCTCCTTCTCCAATTCAAACATACTTTGCACTTCAAACCTTAATTTTGCAACCCCCAAGGAACCACAAATGAATGAAGCCATTTGTAATCTTGTCAATTCCACAAGACTAGCAATTGATTTATTGGTTAAAGGGGCATTCTAAGAGATGAAATAATTAATTTCTCTCTATGTGATGATATTATGGATGATTCACAAATCATTGGATTGATAATC
>VDFB02000003.1:299691934-299910225 GCA_007258455.2 Sequoia sempervirens
TACAAAACCATGAGCTAAAACCACCTAAAAAGTGGTGACCATCCTTATCTCCAATAATAGATGCTTATGTTGTGTCTAAACATGCACTACCACATGTAACTCCCCCTTTACAACTCATTTATGTGTGCAACACATTTTTACATCTCCCATTTTAGGAGACTCAACTTTTGAAGGCCATAAATTTTGAGTTGAGTGTCTGATTGACACATTGATTGAATCGTCAAAAATCTCGTGAAGCGCTCTATCAACCTATAACTGGCTATGCAGATTTCAACCACTTTCAAGCCCAAAAAATACCTCTAAGGCCTTCAAAATGGACTTTGAAACTTTGAAAATGAAAAATTTAATATCTTCAAATCTAGAGATGATCTTGTGATGAAATTTAATGAGCATGCTTATTTAGCCAATATAAAGCTTCGAAAAAAAAATTGCATCAATCTATGCTCAATTATGAAATTACTATAAATAGTAACATCATGTAATTGCAAGGTTGAGACACCATTTTCCTAACAGGGAAGACATTCTAAAACATGTGGAAAATATGAAGCAACTGGAATATGTTATGTGATATTCAAAATAAAATACCCCAACTACAAAGGGATACAACATTGTCACTATCAAATATTTCTTGAAACAACAAAATCAAATCCAACCAATTGCAGCTCTACAACTACTTCAACTACCATTGGTTGGAACACAAGTGGACTTGTCAAGGATCTCACCACTTCAAAAATTTCATCTTGGGAATATTTTCCACCATGTACATCAAGGGAAGACATTATAAAACATGTGGAAAATACGAAGCAACTCGAATATGTTGTGTGATATTCAAAACAAAAATTCTCAACTATAAAGGGATACAACATCACCACTAGCACAACAGTTGAAGCAACTAGTAGGAGTAATTAAAGAAATGAATAATTAAGCTTCAACAGTCCACACCACCATTCTATTAGAAGTTGCAAAGACTAGGATGGATGAGGAGAGGAAGAAATGTGTGATAGCCCACACACAATTGTAATCCAACATTAATAACCTACAAAGAACAACCAGTGATATCAATACTTTGTACCAATTTCATCTGCAATGGCCCACACTGAGTAAAACAATCAAAGGTTAGATAGATAACATAGAGACATAAATATTACAAGTGGCCACTACATATTATACCATATAGGATATGGATGGTAAAACAAGAACACAAATGGAAGCATTACACACTCAATTATAGTAATTATAGGATTAGAGAGAGGCAATTAAGGAACAATTCAAGTATCTACAAGAGGTAGTGAGCCTTAGAATAGACCATGTCACTTTCCTACTCTGTGATGCAAAGAATGTTTCCCAACAAATACAAATCCAACTACTATACTAAAGGGAAAAAGGATCCTAATTTAGATAAATACCCAAGTACAGGTGCTCCAACAAGCCAAGACTCGGTGGGATACCACATTCATCTAGCTAAAGGAAATATGCAAGAACATCCTACTAGAAAAATAATTAGTTTTACATATCTTGAGGATAAGACATAATTTTAAAGGGGGGATGATGTTGGTAGAGGATATCACAGAAGTACAAAGTAGTCAAAACCTACCGCAATTGGCCATAGAAGGTTTGTGAAGGACAAGGTCGGCTAGGCATAATAGGAATACGTATATTTGCAAGGGACATGTCCCTAATATCATGTATATTATTAGGATAGTATAATATATTGTAAGAATTAATGAATAGCAAGTAGTAAGAAGAAGTAGAAAAGAGAAAGAAATATTCAGATAAAATACCTTGTATTAGATATTGTAAATAACAAAAGAGATAAATATATATAAAGGAGATTGATGATTATGCCATATATTCTTGTTCAATTTTTGTATGATGTATGTTCAATGATCTTTGTTAAAGTACCACATAGTAATATTTTATACCATATACTAGGATTATTCTCCCACTATCCTCACTAGGGTATAAATACAAGACTCAAAATTACTAGGGCTCAAAAATTTGGTCTATGTTCCCACTTTTCTTGCTAATAATCACCCATCTTTCTAGGGCCTTAGGTGACCTTATAGCTCAACATAGGTCATCCAGGCAACCTTAAGGTCTCTTGAACACCCCAATAGCTTTAAGTAGGAAACAATAGGTTTGAAGGGTGAGAAGACAAGTAGGTTGAGAAGGTGATAGACAAGGGGCAAGGACGCCTAAAAGAAGATACTATGACCCTAGGAAGGCTTCCCATCAAGGTCAAAAAGGTTGTGAGGAGAAATAATGTGTGTCATGATTTGAAGCACCAAATCATAATTGGACATGTATGTTGGCCTATACAATTTTGGGTGCTTACAAGCTATGCACATATTATTTTTAAGGATTTAAATTTCCCTCTTCTTCTTTTTATTTCCCAAACTCTACTTGCCACATATTTTCAAAATCTCCTACCATCGACTTGCATTAATTTCTCTCAAATGGCTCTATAATTGTTTTGCCATTTATTTGAGCACTATCCCAAATTACCACATGGATGACATTTCAAATTTCCTTTCACTCCTACATAGGCACTCCCTTGGTCACTATCCATTTAAACATGTATCATCATATATTTCCTCTAAAACCCTATTGATTGAAATCTATGTTTGTAGCTTGTCCACACTTGCTTATAAGCTTCTATTCTACACATTTGCATGCTTTCCTACATGCCCTTGTTCCTTTGGCTTTATTGACCACACTATACAACCCTCCTTGGTTCTATGTCCTCTCTTCTCTTATGCATCATTTTACATGTGCAAGGTCATTTGAGCACTCCCAATTCATGTGTCTTATCATGTTCTTCTTTTTTTGCATACGCATTCCTATGTGCCTCTCCCCTCATCTTCATGCTCTTTTGTGGACTCTACCTATGTTCAATCTCTAGCTATCACACCCAAATTAGCAATTTGGGATTCCATATGCACTTACCCATTTTTTGTACAATCTTTGTTAAATGCAATCTTTTGGGCCCAAGTCCCTTTAAGACTCCAAACGTTGTGACCCAAAATGCCATCAATTGTAGCATTACAAACTGACATGGGATGCCCCTACATCACAAAGAATCAATGTATAAATTTCACTACGACTTGCATTAGCATTAAATTAACTTCTTACAACATTAGGGCATATTGCATGAGTATGTGCTGTCTTTGATCTTTGTTCTTAGCCAATAAATCAACTCGTCTACGGATTTGGCCAATGAAGAATCTCCTACCTATCAAAGATGTTCTTAAGCACTACACATCAACTATTGCAAGTCGCCAATATCAAGGTGAATAGATTCTCAATGACAATTTCTATCTAAGTTATGTCCAAGTGTGCAATTCAAATGTACATGCAGGGTTCAAATCCACACATCTCAAAACCAATCTAATTCATATCTACTCACAAAACTAACAATAGACATATTTTAAATATGGCAAAACTAAAATTTTGTCATTTTACTACCAACACATTTAAAAACAAATAATTATAAATTACAACTTAAAATTTATAAATAAAATAGTAATAACTATCCTTCAACATTCAACATTCAAAATTGACCAAATACTTTTAATTTTCAATTTCTTTTATAAATTTAATTATATTATTTACCATATTTATTAATTTAAATATATTTTATTTTATTAATAATCTTCAATTTTTCTGATAAGTAGGAGGTATTTTGCAAGTGTGTCAAATTGTGATATTGCTATCACGATTCAACCATGTAGTTTTTCGAGTCAAACTCATTGACCAGTGTTTCTTGAGTAGTGGTTCAAAACCCATCTCTCATGATAACGAATGGTCCACTTAGCACTCGAGAGGTTACCCATCCGTGTACTACTCCAACTCAAATACGCTTAACTACGAAATTTTCAATTATTCTTTCGAATATGTGTAGAAGATGTGTCTATTTCTTGTACATATAGGCCTATTTAAAACTCCTTTCTATACACGCTCCGAAATGCCAGCACATATACCTAGATGCCGTACCTACACACTAGACGTGAGGTTGACACTTAAAAAGCGAATTGTTGCCGGTAATTTGACGGTATTAAATTTAATTTAAAGCGGAATTCATGTGTTCGAAAGAAAACAAGCCGGCATTCAAGCTGACGCCATTGCACGCCTTGTCCCTTCCCCAATGTGTAAACTTTTTTATTTTATCGTTAACTTACGCCGTCAAGAATTATCCAAATAAAATAAATCAGTTGGTAGATAAAATACAAAGGTTTATCTTAAGATGTTGGGAGCATTAAATAATTTGTGGGGATTGTGAGAGGCATGTGGGATGTTGGGGATTTCTAAGGACAAATACACCTAAAGCCCAATCTTGTTTATATCCCTACAAATCTTTTTTTTCATTATTGGTTTGCATGTGATACCAGCCTGGTCAAATTTGTCTCTCCCTATGCAACCACAAATTTATGTGGTCACCACATATTTGTGGGTATTATTTTGTCTTTGATAAGTATATCCTCTCTAGGATAAAATTGTGAGGTTTTTTGGTTAAAGAGATTACTTAGGGATTATGGTATTTGGAGTAAGGCAAGGCTCTTATAAAGTATATTCATATTTAATTGTCACATGTGAGTTGTGTTTCTAGAAAAAATTATATAGTGAAATGTCTTTTTGGTATTATATATTAATCAAATTAAATTTAGAGTATAAGAAGTTAAAAATGAAATAAAATATTGGAATATGAGTAATTGTAATTGATAAATGAAATAAAAATATTGAATAAGGAGTTTATCTAGATTTTGGGCTGATGGTAATGTTGATCAAGTGATGTGTAGTGATAAAAGATTAAAAAGAGAGATTTGTACTAGAATAGAGGTCAAGGACTATGATAGAGATGTTCTAAGATTTATGTTGCATAAGACATAATTGTACATGTGGCCTAGTCCTCAACTAGACCCCATCATGAGGCTCATTTAATTGGTGTGGCCCAATCTATGACTAATGTGACTTCCTAAAATGTGCTCGTCTTTTATACATGTTTCTTAAGGGACTATCCTAAAAAGCATAGTGGGGCTAGTTATAGTTAAAAGGAAGACTAGTGAATTTTTTGATAGGAATCAAGCCCCATTGTTAATTTACAAGGATTGAAAGCACACAAAGTAGAGATATAAATGTTGATTTAACTAAGATTGAGATTAAGATTGATGTAACTACAACCAAATGCTCTAAATTAAAATATGTAATGCAAATATGTGATTATTTCGTGATCTTAAATGACCTAAGATGATCTCTTTAAACACATATTTCTACACACCCAACTCAAGACTTTTGATGCATAGGATAATTGAATAATAATATTTCAAGAAAATCAACCTTGAGAGAAAGAAAAATTGTATTTCAAATAGTTGTACTAGGATGTGGCATGACCTAGGAAAAGCAAAAGGACCACATATGTAACCTTGTTTAGGATGGTAAAACTCCTATAGAATCAAATCAAATTTTAATAGTAGTTGATATGGTAGCTATGGGTGAAAGGTTCATGATTAGGTTAAAATATATCGCATGAGTCAATCTAAGTGTTAAGACTTTATATTTACAATATATATGCAAAGAGGAATTAAATGAAGGGATAAAGGTGCAAGTTATGCACTTGTATCCCTTACATTTCCACCCCACTTTGTTGGACATACAAATCTACATGAGAAAGGATGCCAAAGTAAAAATAAAAGAAATAAACAACCATGGAATGGGTATAATTTTATGTATTTTAGATTTTTAGCAATAAAGGACAAGCATGTGCCTCCATTATCCCTGATATATAATATACATGTGTTAATCATGGAATACCTTTAAAGGAAATTCACAAACCTATTATTTATTGGGCATAAACTAAGATTGTGATTACTAATAATGTATCCCCTTTAATTATGTGTATTGGAAACAAATTCACATAAATCAAGGATGAAATATGGTCGATCATTGAGTGTAGTGAGTAAGAGAAACTTAGTAGAGAGTTTTTACCTAGTGTATACTTGCCTCTATATGGAATTGGTGTATTCAAAAGTGTGTGAAAGATAGCCCAAATTTACCCCAAACAAGAGAAAGCATATGAGCATATATAACCTACAAAATAAATGATACCTTAACCCTCAAGTGGAAAGATTAAGTGAATCCATTGAAAGAAAATATGAGAATGATTGAATTTTTAGTAATAGAAATAGGAAGAGGATAAACAATGATATTGGTAAACTTGGGTGGTAGTGGATCAACCATAATAGGTCCAAAAGATGTTTCATATAAATCTTTTCTTCCCATTTACTTTAATATAGACTTATCCTAAATATTTATGTTGTCATCATGCACATGTGGCACTTGATAGTGATGATGGATATTCATGTAGTGTCTCTCTATGAGAAAAATTATAATGCAAATGTGGAAATTTTATTGTTATCTTTTGAGAAGCAAACCTAGATTTTTCCCCTCACATATGAACTTATCTTTGGGATTTTTTATAGTCATTTCTCTTTAGTACTTTGAATATTGGAATGATAATTTGTATAGCTAGTAATATAATATTTGTACTTTTTGGTTCACATTATGTAAGGATGAACCATTGATGACCTTTTCTGTAGTATAATTTGTGTATATGATTATGAAACTTCTATTCAAATACCTTGTTTTTGGAAACACCTACACTTTATATTATTTAAAATAGTATGATATTTGTGAGGTAATATAATGTAATTTTAGACTTCATATTAATAGATAAATATGGACCAAGTTAAGATTATAATTTTAATCCTAATTTATGATCTCCCTATTTTAGAATAGTAGAGTTCCTATATCATGTTATTATGCATATGTGTTGTGTCAATATGCTTTAGTTATGTATTTTCATGGATGAATTTGATGTGTGTGATGTGTGCAAGTTACAAGTTGAGTCAAGCCTAATTCTAGAGGATATTTTATAGGCCAAGTCACACTTTTTCATCTATAATATTAAGTGAAATCATGAACCTTTGATGGGCCCATAACATAAAACAACACCAAAATATAATCCAAGGATGGTTAGAATTACCAAAATATTTATGCATGATGCTATATTACTATTTGATTAAGAAAAAGGATCTAGGTTCTAAATCACACTTATCCCAATTAGGTTTGAAGGATTAGAAGTGATCTCAAATCCACTTGACTAAAAATCCTAATTGGAAGAGTTAGAATGGTGGATTAGGGTTCTGATCCATGTGAAGGTGTGGTCATGATTGTTGATGTGGATGAGATATGTTGATTTATGATTGTTAATTGACTGATTTTAAATGATGAAATGAACTAACTATGAAAAATGGAACAAGTCAAAAATAGAATCCAAAAATGCAGAGGGAAAACATAGATGAACATGAGATATAAATGTGAGCTTGATTTGGTTGGTCTAGGGTGCAATGAACCCTGGATTTTCCTCCTTTTTTTCTAGATCTAAAAGTATGGCCCTGAGGTCCCTGATCTATAACTCCTATCCTTTCAAGGGTGTTGTTGAAACTTCATTTATTGATGATAAAATCTAGATTTTGTGTATTGACAACTTGTAGGGTTGAATGCACGAATGAGAAATTAGTCCTTTATCTTCCTCCAAAATTATTTACATTTGAAAACCTACACACATGACAGAGGGGGAAGGGTTGTGTTGTATAGGGGCTTGCCTAATTCAAAACCCATTTTAGTATTTCTACCTCCACAATGGAAATGATGATATGAAAAGAGAGATTTCCCTTGGTAGGGTAGAGGCTAAATGATAAAAAGTAATGAATTGAAAACTTGATGCAACTCACCACTTAGAACTTATCTCCTTGATAGACTGAAGTCACACTGATCACCTTCAAGGATCAATTGTTACTTGACTTGAATTGATTTGAATACCTACAAGTGTTATTACTCATAAACCAAATCCATGCAAACATGAATAAAACTTACATAACACATGACATGATGCTTGAATGATGAAATGTTGCAATAATCTTGATAATTCTTCTCTTGACTGCTCCTAATTACTCTTGTAATAATCTTAATTGCTTTCTTTATCATACTATGATTTATTAGGTGTTCAAATGATGAAAATGACTAGTACATATATGCAATTCTTCTAATTTCTCAAAAAAAAAATCAACAATCGACAATTAAAATTAGAAATTTAAGTAATAAAATACCAACACAAACATATTCAAATTTCGAGCCAAAATTTTTGGTCTAGGGTGTAGTGTGCCCTAGACTAGATTCCTACTTTTTCAGGATCAAAAGTGTTAAGGGAAAATGTTAAATTCATAATTTCATTTACCATGTTTGATTTTTTAAGGATGTTTGTAAAATGGATAATTAAGTGCATTATTAGGTCCAAGCACATAAGGAGGAGCTAAACCTAATGTGAAATTATCAAGGGTGACAATTTTTTATGCTACATTTAGCCCCCACTTTAGTGAGAGTATGAACTTATGCTCAAAACCACACTAAAGTAAGAGTATGTCAAGAGGGGTTTAATTAACCAACTATTGAAGAGATAGGATAGCGTTGAATCTAAGGGAAGAATGTGTTAGCCCCCAGGATTCAAGATCCTATGACAAGACAACACAAGGACAAAGGAACACACGTGTGAAGTGAAATGCAATATGACACCATGAAACATACATGAAAATGATGCCACACATAATATAACATAATGCAAAGACAAAACAAGACATGATGCAAACACAATGAAAAAACATGTGAAAGGGGTATGACAATCACATACTTGTAAGCTCCACATAAATCTTACTAGGATACATACCCAATATTTTTATGATTCACGGGCTAACAAAGTTTGATATTTGTTAGGTGAACCAAAAACCAAAGCATCACAGGCTAGTAAAGTATGATATTCACTATGTGAACTTTCTAAAAGTAGAAAATGAGAAACAAACAAGGGCTAATAAGGACCTATTTTCATTAGGTGTGATCTCATCAAGCAAACCAAGAGTTATAGTCCCAATAACTCTAATAAGAAGCTACTCAAAATGATCAAAATTTCAATCCAATGCATCACTAAGTTCGGTGTGTGTGAACAAAGTGAAGCACATAATGGAATGCATGCCCCCACCTTAAAGTAATTTCTAAAACCCAACTGTGAGCAAATGATTTAAGGTAGAAGTAAAATGATAAATGTAATATGGTAAGGTCATGAGATCTTATTATAAAAACCTATGCCAATTATATGTTCCTAATAAATATGACTCATGACAAGGGGTTGCCCCCAAAATAAAGCCAAATAACAAGATAAAAGTTATCACATAAGGGATCCACAGATCTGGGGTCAGTATAGACCTTTGATAATATATAGTATGATTATGGTCATAATTGACATCGTTCCCCAGAATACGAACATGGAACTACAAACATGACAAAATAAAGACACATAGAGATTGCAAAATGAACCTTTTGGGTCAACCTAGAATATTTATAAATGCCTCAACACCCTGCATCATCCCTAAAAGGAAGACACAAGATAATAACAAATGTTTATGACATCAAGAAGAATAAAGAAACAAATATATGAATGTTGTAATAGATTCATTTCCTTTATATCCTTGTGCCAACAAGAATAACAAGGGTCGTCCAAAGAAAACTAACAAACATAAAGACACACCAAGAAACACAACATAGGAGATCACATCACATACAAGTAAAAACACACAAATGGTACAACATATGTGAGACAATCTAAAGTAAATAATCTGCATCCCAATCTTGCTCATCATAAATGGAAGACAAACAATATGCTAAAGGGACTACAAGTTTCATACAAGGAGTATCACTAGGTTCAACACATGGTGGATCACTCTCATCAGGAGGATCAACATGGTTTCCCCCATTTAAATCCATAGATGTGGAGAAAAATAAAGATAATTCATTGTCCACTTATTCTTCTATCTTAGCTTCTTCATCTTCACTATCCAAATTTATCACAATCCATGGGTGGCCTACGTATAATATCATCCAAATGTTCACTCTTCATTCATTTCTTAGGTTGGGATAGATATGGTTCAATTTCATGTTTTGGCGAGGGAGGCAAAGTGGATTCAAGTGATGATGGGGATGGGAGGTAATTGATTGGATTTGGTTTGGATGGGCAGTTAGTCATAAGGTAAAGTTTATTTTTTTTCAATAAGTTTGTGAGCTAAGGTACAACATCTATGCTTACACTCTTTTCCACTTCTATTTCTTCTTACATGTGTTTTATCTTGTGAAGGATTAACTAATGTATTTCTCAACATAGGTGTCTTTTCTTCCCTTGGAGGAGGAATTGAATGGACCACCACGGGTTGGGAGATCATTGTATATTTAGGTACATATACTTTTTTTTTCCTTTGGAAGCACAAATTTGATTGTTTGAAATTATCCCTTGGTCTCTTGTAAGATGGAGGAGGTGGAAACACGGTGTACATGCTAGGTAGTCAAGGAAGGATACTTGGTTTAGACTCAGGTTCCTCCACTATATTTGGGGCAAGAGAAATATGCATACATGTCACAGTGGGCCAAGGCACCCCAGGTGGGATATTATTAAGGGATAAATATGTTATATGTTTGGCTTTAAAATTTTGGTATGATATGAAAAAGTGATCTTCATGAGGTTTTACAAGTTCAACGAGTGTGGGACAAAATAATCTAATGAGAAATTTTCACAAGAAGCCAAATGTTTAAATCCACTATGATAAACTATGTATTTCATTTTTAAAAGAGAACTTTATGCACTTGTAGATAACCAATGGGACGGTATTCATTGAGTGTATTCATTGATAATCTAGCTTCAAATGAAATCGGTCTGATGTCAGAATGATGGTGAATGAAACATCCAATTATTTTTTTCCAACTTTGAGTGGGAGAGTTATCGAACCTATCATAGGCTAAACAAAAGCATCATAAGTTTTTATCCATGCTTTTGATTGTTCATAGTTATCTTTGTAAAGTTTATACACAAATATAAATTCTTCCATGATCACATTCACTAAACACATAGGATCAATGAGTATTCCCCTTGTGGGTTTGTCATTAATATAGTCGATGATATAGAGAGGACCATTGTATATATGCATGGATGCACCAATATGTGTAAAAGTAATATCAGGAAACAAAGTGGTTTGGCCCTTATGAGTTTGAACTTCTATTATGTTTATCATGTCAAACATATCATCATCTTCCCCATCATTATCACTACTTTTCACAAATTTAGATGAATGACTTGGTAATAGGTTGGTGAATATTTATAATTTTTGGTTAGGTGGCGAGATTGATTTATTTCCTTTGTCATTAACACTAGCCAAAATGAAGAGGTTGGGAAAGATTGAAGGAAAACAAAGGAAGATAAAATCAATACAAAAGCACATATACCTTCACCTTGAATATTTGCTTCTCTCCTTGATGAGCTGAGATGGAATGCACCCTTACTCCATTTGATTTGTTCTTGATATTGATATGTGGATTGCTCAATTGTGTAACATAACCTTGATATGATTTGATAGATGATTGATCAAAATTATAGCATGTAAATATGATAGCTCAAGGATTATTAGGTTGCATTAGGTGAAAAAATGAAGGATGAGAGCCTCTAGATATATAGTCTTGAGAGGCAAAATAAATGGCTATAAATGATTGATAATGGATGGCTAAGATTGAAGGAGGATTAGGTTTGGATCAAGGGTACAATCATATGACAAGTATCAAATGGTAGATAGGATCTAGGCTTAGGATAGGGATAAGGACAAAAATCCTTATGGCAATGGCTAGGATTAAGAGGTTAAATGAGATGAGTGGATAAGACTAAAAGATAGTTGCAAATGGCTATCAAGAGGTTAAATAAGATGAATAGATGAGATTAAAAGATAGTTTGACTTTTGGCTAGGTGTCTAGGTTCAAAGAATTTGGACAAGGAGTTAGAGATTTTGGTCCATGTGAGCAAGATGGAGGGCTAGGATTATATGGACAATGATAATGGATATTAAAAGATGGAGGCAAAGATAATAAGGATTAATTAGACTGAATTAATTAATTAATTAAGAATCAATTAATTAATTTAGTTGAAGGATTTGGAGATAAAGGGAAATTAATTAAATAAATAAAGTAGTTATTTAATTAATTAGATCATGGGAAGGGATAATAATTAAATAAATAATGAATGTTTATTTAATTAAAGGATTATGGTAATTGATATTAATTAAATAAATGATAAATATTTATTTAATTAAGGGATTAAGATAAATGTGGGAAAGGATGGGAATAATTAAATATATAGTAGATATTTATTTAATTAATGGCTAAGGAAAGGCTAAAATGAGGTGTGGTTGGGTAAGATCATATTTTAGGTGTCTACAAACATATCAACTATGGAATATAAAATGCTTGTGTTGAATAAAAAATGTATATGAAATAAAATTGCTTATGCTTGAATAGTAAATATTATCTATGTAACAACACAACAACAAATAAATTTTTCATATATATATATATATAGATAGATAGATAGATAGATAGATAGATAGATAGATAGATAGATAGATAGATAGATAGATAGATAGATGTGTGTATGCATGCATGCATGTATGTATTTATGTATGTATATATGTGTGTATGAATATATATGTACACATATAAGTATATGTACATGTACATGTATATGTATATACAGTATATGTGTATGTATATGTATAAATATGTGTGTGTGTATACACATAATGGTATAAAATAGAATTTCTTGCAAGAAATGTAATATGAGTAACATGATGTATTTAATCAAGTAATAAATAATACTTATCTCTACTCCTATAAGTTATTTATCTCTAGAAGAGTGGCCAACTCTCTGCAATGAGAACACTTCTTCAAACTATTGTATATCCAATATTAATATTCAAGAATTGGAAGAAAATACTATTTCATTTGTAATTTCAAATATCCATATATACAAAGAAAATATATCATATATTATGAACTTCAACTAATTATAATAGTCCTTAATATTATTTCTACATGATTGTTAGTATGTAAAAAAATAAAAACTAACTACTTCAAGGTCCTAAATTTTAGTGGCACACTAAGACATGCACACATTGTTGGAGTTTTTTTTTTATAAAAAGGGGTAAAAAATTATTCAATTAGATAAAAGTCAAGAGTACAAGGAACAAGACCAAAAAAAACTAGTGCCCAGAGGGAACACCTAGTTGAAAAAGACCAAAGAGCAACAAGTCCCCAAGAATAGGAAAACAAAAACTTTTTCATGGACCATGGATATCCTTATGAATCAACATCTTCAACTTCTAGACATAGTCATTGGGAAGATGCTCCCCATAATCAATCTTCCAATCACCCCTAAACTTTGAAGCCCATTTAGATAGACAATCTTCCACATTGTTCCACTCCCTTGGGATATGAACAAAGGACACCATCTCTAGTGAACTGCTTAGCTGATGAATCTGTTGCACAATTGAAATCAATTTCCAATTCACCCTATAAAAAATTTGCTTGTTCAACAAATTAATCATGATCTAAGAATCTGATTCACAAATAACCTTGTGCCAACCAAGAGCACAAGCCTTTTCAAGAGCAACATGAATTGTGAGAACCTCCATGAGATTATTAGTCGGGTTGCCTTGATACTTGGAGAAGAGGAAAAGAGCAGCCCCAAATTTTTCTCTCCCTACTCCTCCCACACCAACATAACCCATATTTCCCTTGGATGAGTCATCAGTAATAATTTTGAAGATCCCAACAAGAGGTGGGGACCACTTGCCTTCTCTTTGGATTTTCTTGTTGGGATATCTCCTCCCTTTGGAACAAGTCATCCTTGAGCTTAGTCTATTTAGACCCAAACCCTACATCACCACAGCCTCTCTAACATATAGAGGAACCCCAACCTCACATTGAGTTAAAATAGTCTCCTAAAGCACACCAAGAATCTATTGCCAAACTTGCAAAACTGTCATCTTTTTATCCTAAAACATTCTATGATTCCTCTCCAACCAAATCTGCCAGAGAGTGCATGAAGGATCAATAGCCCACACCAACTAGAGAGGGAAGGAGTGAGCAAGGGGCCTCCCCAAAGTTCTCCAAAAATTAGAGAGGGAAAGAGCATGCACACAAGAGCATCTCCACACCGCCCACCAAAGGTGTCAGATAGAGTTGGAGAAAGCACATTGGAAGAAAAAATGTGAAGAATATTCCTCACTACTACCACAAATAAAAAATATGGAGGGACCCTGAAAGCCTCTCTTCAAAAGATTATCCCAAGTAAGACACTTGTTACAAGCAACTAGTCAAAGGAAGTAGTTGCACTTAGGCCATGCAAACTTATTCCTAACACACTTCCACCAAGGGATTTCATCCTCCCCATATTTCCTTCTATCCAATTCATGATACCCAAGTGCCATCGAGTAAACCCCTTTTGGGTCAAGATCACAAGCTAAAACATCCCTCTACTACAAAGTGTTGCAAGATCTATTTGCTAAAATCTTAGAAAACTCAACACAATCCTCTTCTGAGCCTCCTGAGGTCCACAAGTGGTGCTCTTTCCACTTAAGCATCTCCACCTGACCTAGATGCTTCATAGATTTGAAATCACTCACCTTCAACCACCCAACCTCCTAAAAATACAAGCCAAGATTCCATAAATGGGGATAGGTGGTCATGATTGGTGGGTGACCATCCCAAGAATCAAGCCAAAAAGGAGCATCCTCACCCTTGTGAAAAATCCAGAATAGGCCCTACTTGATTAAGCTAGCTGCTCTTTTAAGCGTATCCCAAATCATAGACCCCTTACCATCTAAAGAGCATCTACAAATATCTTCTACCACAAATCCTCTCAGATATTTAGCATTGAGGATTTTGGCCCAATGTTGATCCTGATTAGTACAGCATCTCCAATAAAGCTTGGCCGCTAGAATTTTCCTAGTAATAGCCATCTATCGAAGACCTAGACCACCCTGTTGAATAGGCCTACAAATATAATCCCACTTAACTAAACTCCACTTCTTGGAATCCAATCTACCTACCCATAAGGATTTCCTAGAGAGCGCATCAAGCTCTCTAATAAAACTAGCAAGAGAAACTTGAACCATACACCTATAGATAGGAAGCACTTGAACCATAGCCTTTAGGAGCATAATCCTCCTAACAAAGGAAAACCACCTGCAAGTCCAATGATTGGCATAGCCCCTAAACTTATCCAGAACCCTCTACCAAGTTCCTTTTAGCAGAGGGGCCATAGAGAGGGGAACTCCCAAATACACAAAAGGAAGATTACCTATCTAAAATTTGAGAATACGAGCAATCCTAGATTGAATAAGTGGAGGAGTGTTAAAGAAGAAGATAGAGTCCAATTCCCTTAATTAATCCTTTGGCTTGAAGTTGTAAGATATATATCAAGAGCCCACTTGATGTTTCTCACTTTTTTTTATTTTGGAAACACCCAAGAGCACAATGTCATCCACAAACTATAAGTGGGTCTAAGGAGGCAACCCTTCACTCCAACACCATTCGCAAATAATCCCTTGACACAAATGGGATTTTAGAAGTCTTCCCAAACCTTTAGCCATAATAATGAACATATAAGGAGACAAGGGGTCACCCTGCCTAAGACCCCTAGAAGCACCAAACAAAAAGGAAGGCACACCATTAATAAGCACAGAGTAAGATGCCGACATGACACAACTCATCACCCGATTAATCTATCCCTCATCAAACCCAAAAGCACAAAGAAGCTTGCAAAGAAAAAACCATTTAACCCTATCATAAGCCTTAGCCATATCCAATTTGACAAACATGGCCTTCTCTCTGGACACCTCCATGGAATGAATGGCCTCAAAAACAATAACAATGCCATCCTAGATATGTCTTCCTACCACAAAACCTCCTTGCTCATCCAAGATAACTTTGAATAACTAGGGCTTTAGTCTCTTAGCAATTAACTTAGAGATGATCTTATAGATAACATTACAAAGGGAGATTGATCGAAAAAGGTCAAGGGAATTAGCACCTTCTCTCTTGGGGATAGGAGCTAGGAATGTGAAATTCACTGCCTTTAACATTTTTTTACTAGTCTAAGATTCTTGCACAACCTCTAGAAGATCTCATTTGATAGTCTCCCAAAATTGTTGAAAAAATTCAACAAGAAATCCATCTAAACTAGGGGCCTTACCTTTTTCATAATAAAAACTACCTCCTCCAACTCATCCAGGGATATGGGCCAATTGAGTTCAACATTAGCTTCAAGGCGAACAACAAAAGGAATACAAGCCAAAACCTAGTTAACTTCCTCTAGTTCCTCAAGAGAGTCCTCCATGAATAAGGAAGAGAATTATAGAGTAGCCTCCTATGAGATATCCTAGGAAGAGGATAATTGAACACCCTGAGAAGAAATGATAGAAGAAATTAAACTCCCATGTCCCCTAGCTTTGAAGAAGTTAAAGAAGAAGGTAGTATTCCCATCACCCTCTTGAATCCAATCTATCCTTGAATTTTGTTTCCAAAACAACCCCTCTCGTAGTTCCCATTCTGATAAAATATCCAAAACTTTTGTTCCAGCTTTAAGGGACTCCTGGGTAATCCCATGATCTCTATTATGCCTAGTGATGATATCCAAATGACTCTGAGCTACTAATTTTTCCTTAAAGACATTCCCAAATCATTCCTTATTCCACCTTTTTAGCTAAAATTCACAAATTGGAGCCTTTTAACAAAGGCATACATGGTTATCCCATGTAGAGGAAAACCTCTAATCCACCAATCTTTCATAAGGTCCTACAAAGATGGCTCATGCAACCACTTTAGCTAGAACTTGAAAGAAGGATTTTTAGCACTATCCCTTCCATGAGCAAAAAATTTTATAGGCTAGTGATCTAAGCCCCTCCATTCAAGAATTTTTGAACTATAGATCCACTGATTGCCTAACCAAAAACTAGAGACCAAGAATCTATCTAACCTCTCAAATATATAATTCACCCACCTCCTATTACTCCAAGTGAACAAACCATTTAGAGGCTTTATATCAATCAAATTTAGTATGGCTATGTTATCTCTAAGCACAAACGAAGAAGACTCCAGATGATCCAACCCTCCCCTCTTTTCATCAAGACTAAGGATAGCACTAAAATCACCAACCACAACCCAACAAAATAGAGGAGCTAAGGATCACACATACCTTATATGATCCCACAAGTGAAGTTTACTAGCCAAATTATTCAAGGCATAGACATTAGAGAGCAACAAGATTTATCCAAAGTTAAAGCTTGAAGCAACCATGGACAAGGAATTCCTACGCTCAATCCACCAGCGAGGGAGGATATTTATCTTATCCCAAAGACATGCAATCCCACCATCATTTCCATGTTGCCCCAATGCACTAACACTGACCGTGCCACCAAAGTTTGGAGGTTACCTTGACCATACCCTCCATAGATAACTTAGCTTCCCGAATAAACATAACATCAAGGGAATGAGCCTTGATCATTTCACAAACAACCTTTTGTTGAGGGATTTTGTTCAACCCCCTCACATTCCAAGAGAGAACAATAATTTTTGGGGGTTAGAAAAATGAGATTCAAGAGGTTTAACTAAGCTTAACTGCACCAAATTCAAACCCATTATCTTAATCTTATCCTAGTCTTTCTTCCTCTCGACCTTAGAGAACTTCTCTAAGTCTCCCTTCTTGAAATTATTCTAGTGCAAACCCAAATTAGAGGAGACCTTGTTTCCCTTACCAGGATCCTAAGCCTCTACCACTGATTGCAAAACCAAACGTAAAATGGTTGGACCAACACCCACCTCATTTTCTATTGGAAAAAATGATAAACCAAAAGAATCCAAGACGTGACCAGAATCCATCAAAGAATCGGTACCTAATTGTGACTTTAATCTTACCTCCCCAATGTTATTAAGACTACCCTCCATGCTAGGAGACAATTTCTTGAAGTCCAAGTTAGCACTTACATTCAAAGTCTCTTTTAGATAAACTTCTCGCTACTTTAAATCTTCTACAACCTTGAACAATTGAAGGAAACATCATCTTTCCTATCCTTAAGGGTTCTTTTTTGGCTTCTTCCCTTGTTGTGAGACTTTACTGGAACAAAAACCTCCTTATCTATTCCCCTTCTGACATAGGGGCTTTCCCTTTATCCCTCGATGGTGTTGAATGAGGAGGCATCCTAGCTGAAGACCCACCAAAGGAAATACCAAGTTTAGAGAGTTTGCATTACAAGTGACCATCTTCATGGAAGATCTGACACTGAAAGAGAAAAGGCTCATACTCCAATTTTTGAATCCATGAAGTGGACCCAACTTGAAGTTCTGAAAAATCTAGTAATGGGTTATTTAAATCAATCTCCACACAAATACAGGCTAACAAGATTACCTTCTTCTCTAGAGTCTGTTCTGGCAGACCCACAGGCTTACCCAACAAAAGAGCAATCATGTATAAAATGTCAATCCTCCAGAACTCAAATGGGATCCAAGGAAGTCTCTCCCAAACTAGAACCCTCGATGAAATCTCTTTAGCTAGATTAAATCTGACATGTCAAGGTTTAATAAATAGCCTCACTTGATTGTAGAAATAAGGGCTCCTTAAAACACTTTATTTGATCTTCCAAACATGAAAACACCACCATAAAATAACCATTCACTACTTGCATCACCTCCATGTCTCCTTTCAGGTTCCAAGTCTAACAAGCCCAAGATTCAAGAAACAAGAGAGAGACCCTAATTCCCATGAAATTACAAATTAAAGCATGGTTACTCCAATAGTTATCATCCTTTGCAATAGAATCTCATTGTATTACTAGAATTGGGTGAACCTCACTCTTAACCATACAACCATTTACCTTCATAGATCAATAAATACCACCCCATGAGGATCCAACTCCATTTAAGATATTGCTCTATAATGATGTAAATAGGGTGTTCCACCTTTTAGGAGATGAAGCACAATGATGGGTTCCTATTTTTGTTATTACATTGATTATTACATTCAAGGAAACCCTAGAGATATCAATCCAAGGATGAATTAGGGGAAAGAGATCTTGCAATAGGGTGTCTTAGGGTATGATTAATGACTAAAGAGGGGTTCACCACCAAGCTAAGGCTTGGAAAGATAAATGACATGCAATATCTAATGATGAAACTTAATGATGTGCAAAACCTAAGTAAATGACCTAAAAATGAATGCAAAATAGAATAAAAAGCCGAGAGATTAAAAAGGTGCACCTAGAAACTTGTAGAAGCTGGAATGGAGACCTAAAATGTTGAGAATGCTAAAATTAATGCAAACTAGGACTCATATGCCAGACTGGGTGATTTAGTCCCAGATTAGGGTTTTTGGGAAAGAACAAAAATCTAGGAAAGACAACTCTAAAACTCTTAAAATCTACAAATTTGACTGTACTAGGACTCATATGCCAAAAGTGGAATATCACTCCAGTTCAGCTTTTTTGGAGGATCTGGATATGGATCTTCTAACCTTTTCTTTGTCTTCTCAACCCAGTTTTTGGATCTAAATTGTCAAAATTTTCTTTGTAGAAGTCTTCCAATGATCTTCTAAACAAGGTGACAACTTGGAAAATTTGCAACTTGACAACTTCTTTCCAATCTTGCTCCTTAGAGGGTCTTCAACCTAGATCTACAAATCACACACTAAAGAGAGGGGAAAATGTTGTTTTTAGTGGAAAGGGGTTTGCCTTGGTCAAACCCCATTTTGGTAATCAAACCTTGTAATGAAATCAAATAGGAAGGAGGAATGATGAATGAAAAAAACATAATGTTGCAACTCACCAAACCCTATCAATGAAGTGTTGCAAACATGTATGAAGTGGCTCCAATGGATGTAGATCTTGACTCTTGCTTGAATGTGATAGGTCTTGAATATAATGCTTGCTTGAATCATGAAACCCTTCATCACAATTGTTAGTTCAAAAACAAACATGATGCATCATGACTTTGACATGATGCTCGATACTTGAATAATGCTCCAAAAGACTTGATAACTAGCTCTTGAAGACTCTTGAATTCTCTTGTAAACACTCAAATTCTCTCATGAACTCAAATTCACTATAAGGAATGCTCTCATGAAACTATTTGATGAAAATGAGTGAAATAACCTTGTATTTATACTTATTTATGCCAAATTTCTCAAAATTACAACACTACAAGCTGACATTAGATCTAGGAGGATAAAATCCCACCAAGAATTTGAATTATATTTAATTTTAAGCCAGACAAGACTCATATGCAAGTTGGGGTGTATGAGTCCCATCAGGATAGGCTTTGGGACACATTTTTCAAGAAATTTCTAGGTTCATGTGAAATTGGGATCAGGGCCCCAAAACTTAGGCAACGACCTATATGCCCAAGGTGGCATATGAGTCCTAGATCACTAAATTTGGGACATACAATCCAAAAAAACCTAAATCCTGATTGGATATTGATTTATGTTGGTGTATTGTAGAAAAAAGTATCTCTTGCTTGACATTGGAATAATTCATGATAAATTAGACTTAATGAGTCCTTGATTCAAGTGTTGTGAGGCATTTTATGCATCCACACTAGGTCTTGGACCCTTGCAAACTGAATAATATACATCTAATGACGTCTTGTAAAGGTGTTGTAAAGGAATTTCTCGCTTTTCTAGACTTAATAAACCCATTTCTCCCTAATTCAACATTATAAAATGTGTTTTAATAACATTATTACATCAATCTAGAAGGTTTTTTGAATTAAACTTAATGTTAAACTAGTGTTTTAATGTGTCTTGCATATTCACATTGGTTCTTGTACCTTTTTAGGCTAAGTGGACCTCATTTTAATGTTGTAAAGTGTATTTAATCACACTTTCGCATTGAATTTTGTGTCCCAAGCCCTAAATGAACTTTACATCATCACTAGTAGGCCCCTATTACCCCATATTGTGCATCCCAAGGCTTAAACTAATCAAATACCTAAAAAAGTTGCAATTTAAACCTTATTTCCTTATCTCCTGGAATCTTAGCTAGAAAAATGGCCCCTGTGGGACCCATTCACCATCCATGGTGAATCAGTCCCATCCAAGTAAGATCCATTCGCCATGGGTGGCGAATGAGTCCCATTTGGCCCAATTTTGACCTTTGAGTGAGAAATTTTGGAATTTAAGTTTAATCTTACTTCATGTCGGCCTTAGGGGTCCAATTTTTAGGAAAATAAGGTGAAATGCCTATAAATATAATTATTTTAACCCTAATTCACATCTCTTAGCATTCATTCATCCACCAATCTTCCATCTCAAGTCAAGCAAGCTAAGGTTTTAACATTACAAGCCATTCAAGATGAATTTTCAGACCTTCAAGGGTAGATCCTTCATGTTTTGTTGTAGAATTTCAAGATCAAATATCATGGAAAGGTAATCAACTCCATTATTTCATGTTTCATTACATTCTATCTCTATTTTGGTTTAATTACCTAAAAGGGGTTTGACCAAGGAAAACCTCCATGCCCTAACATTCAACATTTCTCTTTCTTGCCTTGTTTGTTTGCAGATTTAGACATTTTGGAAGCTTGGAATTCATCAAGAATCAAGTTTCAAAGTTTTTTAGGTCCTATCCTCATTCAACAAGTCAAAATATCAACAAAAACTCATTTTTAGATTCGAAAATCAAAGTTTCGGAAGCAGACACCTATAGAAAGCCAAAGTGCAAACCGAGAGCTCCAGATTCCACCTTTGAATAATCAAAAATTCAAAAGTGGAATCATTCACCATGAGTGGCGAATGAGTCCCACTTCCACGTCAATTTTGAGTTTTCTGCATTTTTAGATACCCTTTTGTCTAAAACAGGTTCTAGCATAGTTTTGTAGAACTAGGACTGATTCACCCACAATGGAAAATGAGTCCTACCAGGCCTAACAATCAAGATTATCAGCATTCCAAAATCCATTTCCAATCTCCATCCATATCTTAGGTGCACTTTTTTCAATTTCATTCAGTTTTGTTACATTTTGCATTCATTTCTAGGCGTTTATGCATTACACAATGTGTTTTCAAATAAGTTGTTTTCCTTTAGTTTCCATTCATTAATCAATAAATCTTATTAGTTTTCTTGCATTCAAACATTGCATCTAGGTTTATTGCATTCATATTTCATCCATGTTGCATTGGCTTTTGAGTGTAGACATGAGCATTTTGGCCCTTCTTTCTCCTTTTAGGTGAAAAGCCCTAGAAGCGCTAGAAAGAATTAGGGTGCCAAAATCTATGCCACAGTCAGGATTATCCTTGAAAAGATGGATTAATTAAGGTTTTTTGATGTAGAATAAGGCCAAATAAGGCATAAAGAAGCCCAATTAATAATGAAAACCCTAGATTAGTGTGAAAGTGCAATACAACACTTTATAACACCTTAAATAAGGAACAACTAGGTCCATTTAGTTTACAAGGGCCTAAGACCTAATGTGAATGTGTTAAACACGTTAAAACACTAAATGAAGGAAACATCAAGCCCAATTTGTCGAGGGCCCAAACGAATGTGAAAATGTAAAGGGATACATTTTTCATCATTACATGATCATAAATTTTGTAGCCTTAGCATGATTAGATGAGGAGAAATCGATCCCTTGTTACCACCTCCAAGAATGCCATTGGGTCTAAACCCCTTGGAGCAACATCTAGCTCCATGCAAAGCTAGAACTCGGCGTACCATAGAAATAAAAAAAGAGAAACACCCATAGCCAAAGCAACAACACCACCCCTTAGAAACCAAATAATACCCACCCATTTAGTAGCAAACCTTTCACCCACACTAATGAACACATGCAAGAAAGAAAAAGGGAGCATGCAGGTCGACCACGGCCTGCTATAGGCCACACACCATGCTCGTTTTCCTAGCCATCCACACATTGTTGGAGTTTTGAATTAAATACAAGTACATTATTTTTTATAGAAATAAACATAAAATTAGTTATTTGCAACATTTATGAGGAGAACAACACCAATCACAACTCCCAATAGGATTCCTTTACTAAGAAGGAATCATCTATGAACTTAACATACTAGAGAGTGGACAAAAATTTATTATCCCTACTAGCAATTTGGGATTCCATACAACAACTGGAACTTGTTAAGTGAACATTCTAATCCAAAATAAATGGTGATTGGATGTGCAATATTTCTAGAGTCTACAACATTTGGAGTTCTTCATACATTTATCCACCATGTATCTTGTTCAAAAACACACTTCTTCACAGAAAATTATCAATTTTAACTTTCATTAACCAATAGCTATTTAACCAAATCATGAAATTTGTTTAACTTTAAAAATTGATAATTCTCTCAAGCATATATTAATTTTCCATGATTCATAGGGTAATCAAGGAAAATAAGGTAGATTAGATAAACAATTGAGAAGGATAGATTTACTCTCATCAAAAACTATAATGAAACCCCCAAATATGTGCAACTTTATTTTAGTTTTAGATTATAAATCTTGTTTATTGTTGAAAATGAATATGAAATAATTTCTTACTTAGTCCTACAAAGAGATATTTCACAAGTTATCTAGTCTATTGAAATCCTAGTAGTATTCTAGTATATTGACAACACTAAAAAAATAGTAAGAAAAAAAAAGAATAGAACATCCATACTAGAGAGAGACCACCCTAGGAAAAATATCTTGAGAAAAACCTAGCCTTGAACTCAGTAAAACCAATAAATTTTTAGCAACAAAAATAGTTACATATAACATCAAGCTCTAAGCCTTCATGTAGAGCAATACTTTCAATCAAGGAGAAAACTATACAAGATATGGCTTTCTTCAATATTAATGAGAAATAATTGCATTCTCAAGAGGAAAATATAAGAACAAATGAGATCAACACATCCAACTACATGCTCTTTAAGATCTCTCAACCAAAAACACAAGCCTTTAGGTGTGTACACCAAGCTTCATTCATAATGAGAATGCACAAGATGATGTCTAACCTTTATTCTAAGCATTTTATTTATAGGAAAAGAAACAAGAATTAAAAATAAGTTTTCTAGTCATACATAATTAATGCACCCCAAGAGACACTCCCAAGGTGGGCATCCAAATTTGACTCTAGAATGATGATTCATTACAACCCCTAAGGTGACCCAGATGTTATCTCCAGTAAAAATGTCAAAGATGAATTATCTATATGTGAACCATGTATTCAATGTGCCTCCCACATTAAATCATGTTCCCTTTAATCCATGTGATCACTAAACCATGATTTTGAATACTAAATACATTTCCCCAATGTGCCTCCCACACTAAATGTATTTTTAATATGGAATTCAAACAACTACCAAGTAAAATATTACACCTCCAAAGTGTGGCTCCCCATTTTGAGATGGAACAAAACTTTATTCAATATCAAACTTTTTATGCAAGGTGTACACACTTTTACCACCACTAGAAATATTAAATATGTTCCTATTTAGTATTTCTCTTCTCACTAGGTTTCTGTAGATTTTTTTTGGTTTAACCTAGCTTCCTTTGTAAAAAATCCAATGAAATAATATGAAAAATTTGAAATTTTCTTTAAAATATTTAAATTATAACTTTAATAAGTCCTTATTTTGGTAATTTTTCTCTAAGAATTTTTGGGTTCTCCAATAATGTTGGAAATTAATTAATTTCTTATTTTTTCACTATAAAAAAACTTCACCTAGTTGATAATCATTCAACGATAGCAACTTATAAATCTCCTCAAATTCATGATTTACTAGGAAGAGAATGAGAAAAAATAGTCAATTTCTACAAACAATTGATGAGATTTTCACAAGCAAAATTAGAGAAATATTCTTATAATATATATTTCAACAACAAGGATGTCCATACAAAAGAAATATAGAATAACCAACAGCAACAAAAAATTAAAATCAAACCCTCACAAATCATAACACAGGATATTTTTGATGCACCAAATTTGGCAATTTGACACCAAATGCAAATAAATTCCAAAAATATAAAAGAGATTACTTGGAAAACCTTATGAAAAATAAAGTAATATTTTATAGAACTTACAACAAAAAATAACATAACACCAAAAATTTAGAAATCACTTCACACAACGGACTCTAATAATCCCAATAAGCTTTGAATCAGGTTTATCCCCTAAACCAAAGGGACTATATCCTCTGACTCTTGAAATAAATGGGGTTTCATCCACTTATCTACTTACCTAAATATTTTTCTCCTTAGATGAAAGATTGGACTACATTCCGAACTGTTTCATGAAGGAATTATTGAAATGCCAAAATATCTTGAATGAAATTTGTGAAAATATTTGGAGTCCTAGGAAATTTTGGCACCCAAAAACCACACCATTTTCTTGGAAAAATAAAATAATTTAAAATTATATTCCCCTCCATTAATATTTCTAACACTATCTTGTAACCTCCCTTATAATTTGTCATTATCTTTGAATATAACTCCCAACTTGACTTGGAATTTTCTAAAAATAGTCTAAGGAGTTATACTAGACTTTCCCTCCTTCATTAACATTTTTCTAACATTATCTTTTAAACCCTCTTTATATTTTGTCGTTATCTACAAATCATAACTCTTTTTTTTTTTTTTAACGAGGGGAATCGGGTGCAACACGGCCCCCCATATAACCCCCCACCGCCGGTAAAAATTTTACCGTGACCGGTAGTGCTGGCGGGACACACCAACCGGTACCATGGGAGCGCCGGAGAGTCGAACCCATGGTGGGCGCCCTGCAACAGGGAACACCTTAACCAACTGAGCTGGGACCGGCGCCCCATACAAATCATAACTCTCAACTTGACTTAGAATCTGCTAAAATTAGTTTGGGGAGTTACATAGGACCTCATTCAAATCCAACACCCCATATTGAAAAAAGTATTATAATTATTTCATATCTAATAGATCATTAATCAAACAAAATATTAATTTTAGATCCCAAAAACTAGATATTAAATAAATCTTTCCTAACTACTTATCTTAGCTCATGTAGATATAGTGAATGAGATAATAGGCCCTTCAGAGTAAATTTTAAATGAAATGGTACATTACATCCTTTCATTCAAATGGTATCATCAAGCTCAATTTTAATGTGTTTGATCCATGAGAGGAAATAGTTTTTTACTATTAACCCTTGTTTAATTAGGAACTTTATGTAGGTGATCACATTTCAAGTTAGGAATGGAATAATATCATCAATAAGAGATTAAGAGATTCATTGACACTAACTTTAAGCAATAGAAGCTCAAGATGGAGGACCTAGGGAGCTTCTCATAAATATATCAAGATACGACCAATATTAATAGCCTCTAAAAGAAGTTAGGGGCCTTGTATTAGATAAAGTCCCTTGTGAATATTCTTTTAATGGAACAAGTCGTAATATTTGGGGATGAATGATTGAGACTTTGTTATAGATGTTGTACATTTTGAACATTATGGAACAAGCTAATTAGCATTTGTAGATGCAAATATGGATGAGGAAGATTAGTGTATAACACTATTATATTATTGTCTAGACTTGTGGGACAACCTAGTTATGATGATTAGGAGTATCATCTTGAATCTTAAGCTTGATGAGATGGTGGGTGCATTAATCTCAAAGGACATGAGGTGAAAAAAATTTAAATCTATCAAGGATGATTTTTTTTAGGAGTTAGTTGAATAAGGGAAGAATAAGAATAAGGAAAATAGATTTAAATAAAAAGGGATTCTTAAGCCTCTTGGTGGATCTAAGGTAAAGTGTTGGAATTGCAAAAAAACATTTTCATATAAAGAAGGAATAGAAATAACATAAGAAGGTCAAAAAGGGGTTCAATGATTATTCAAACTTAAGAGACTCAAATGATGGCATTGGTGAGGTGTTGATTACAGATCTTATAATGCATGTATCCAAAGATGCATGGATGATTGAATCTAGGATTTCTTTCCACATAAATCTCAATAGGGAGTAGTTTTTGAGTACAAGAGCATTGATGGTAGAAAGGTCTACTTGGAGACAACATATTTATTAGTGTATAATTAGATATGGTAGAGTCAAGCCCATATTTGGTGAGGGGAGATTAATTTTCTTTCTAGAGGATTGCACATCCCTAGTTTAAAGGGGAACATGTTGTTTATGAGAAAATTGAAAGATATGTGTGTATGGGTAGTCTTTAGTGAGGATGGGTGTAAGAATTTATTTCCACATAAATATCCATAGGAATTCTTTTTTGAATATGAGAGCATTGATGGTAGTGTTGGGATATGGTGTTGTACACCATTGCATAAAATGATTTATTATAATGTTGTAATTAAATAATTATTTAGTTGTGAAGCACCTTGGTGGTGTGGTTAATCACACTAGGTAATTATTTGGGAACCCACTTGATATTGTATTGTAACATTGTATTATTATTTAATGTGTGGGAGACACGTGATAATAATTTAATATTGGGGAAATATTAAATAATGTGATGTCTTAGTACCCAATATTAAATAATGGGTTGGTGATTTTGTATTCACATGGTTTTGTGGTACATGGTTTCACCTTACCACTAGTTGTATTTTGTGTGAGCTTGTGCCTATAAAAGCAAACACATGTAGTTGTTTAAGTTGGCTAAGTAGGTTGGTTGTCATTATTGAGTCTTCTTGTGGAATACATTTGTGAAGCATGGCATGGGATGTGTGGATTCATGCTTGGGCACATAGGAATGCATTGGAGGGCTTGATGCTTTAGAGGTATTCATTATAACTCTTGCATTTCTTTATTGTTGAATAATATGATGGAGTATGGATGCTTTTGGAGGCTGGGTTTTTCCCTCTTGAGGGTTTTCCTAGGGTATATCTTGTGTTATCTTGTGGCTTGTCAATTTGATCTATGCATTTGGAAAACTTGTATGCATATTTATCTCTCATGGGTTATGTAGGAAATGAATTAAGATTGTGGGTTTGAATGCAATATTTCCTAATAGGTAGAAAGGTCTCTTGGAGACAACACATTTATTATCGTATAATTAGATATGGTAGAGTCAAGCTCGTATTTGGTGAGGGGAGATTAATTATATTTCTAGAGTATTACACATCCCTAGTTTACTAGGGACATGTTGTTAATGAGAAAATGAATGATATGTGTGTACATGGGTAGCCTTTAGTGAGGACGGGCGTAATATTTTTTGTGAAGCCATGGTGGTGTCTAAGGGAGTTCATGTTGGAACCTTGTTTCTCCTTAAGGATAAAACCTTCATAGAATGCAATAGTTTAGAAGTTCCATGAAAAGTTTTGAAATTAATTTTTTTTCTACAAGAATTTCAACAATATGGTGATCTCCTAATGAGTTCAAAAGTCATTAAGATTTGCAATAGTGAGGCTATACAACATGGCCAATCCTTATTAATTTCTACAATAGTTTGGTTTCATAGTAAAAAAAAATTATAGCATGATTTTTCTTCAAAATAAATTATATCAAATGAGTTTCTCAACATGTTCTTGCTTCTAAGAGCCATAAGCTTCCAACTAAGAAAACAATGTTGTAGCATGAGTGAATGGGGCATATTAGTGAGAAAGGAATTTGGGCCTTAAAATATAAAAATATGGTTAATGGGTGAGTTGATTATTCTTAGGATTTTAAATTTTGTGGATATTGTATATATGGAAAGTAAATTGTGTTCAATTTTACTTGAGTTGTGATGGACTTTTAGAGATTTTGAACTTGATTTATAGTGATGTGTTTGGTTCCACTAATGTATCTTTACTTTAAAAATATATCTATTATATTTTATTTGTTAATGATTTCTCCAAAAATACATGAGCCTACTTTATCATATATAAATCCAAGTCTTTTATGAATTCAAATATTTCAAACCTCTTATGGAGAATAAAAAAAAAAGAACAATATTTTGAAAATAGATAACAATAGGGAATTTTGCATTACCTTTTATTCTACATTGAATTCATGTCATTTTAATTTTATAGTTTCATGCTACCTTGGCTTAATAGCATTTCAATTCCATGCTTATGTTTTCATAGTGTCTCTCTAAGGATTCTAGACCACATTCTCATGGTTACAGTAGCCTAAGTGACACCCTACACTAAGTTTATTTGGTTATGTGACTTGTTGGAAGTCCTAGCCATCTTTTGACATTTGGAGCATGGTTAAATGGCCCATTGAGGTTCCTTACACATTATCCTTTACTAATTATAGTTATTGGATTCATGTTACCATGACTCTAACCACCTATTAATGGATTCATGCCACCCCATTACACTTACTTTTTTACTTATTTTAAAACTATTCATATTGGTAAGCAATTATGTAAGTTTTAATATTTTAAAATATAGTTTGATGTTATTGATTGGGTTCTTTTTCCTTTTTTAGGTTTATAAATAGGCAATTGATTGGAAGGAGTGCACAAAGAACCAACATCCATTATTTGTATCCTTTTCTATGAGTGTCTAAAATATTTTACTTTCATGTCAATTGATTGCTTTACTTTAACATGCATATTCATAATAGTTCACATGCAAGTCAAAGTGCATAAAAATGTGAAGGTGAAAATTGCATACCTTGTGCATTTCCCTTCATTTTGGACAATTAACTCTGATGCAATAACCAACATACCAGTGGTTTGTTTCTATTAAAAATCAAAAAAATACCTAATCCTTCACCAATACTAACTTCTTGCATCCCAAGAATCTAGATTTGAATTACTAAGCATCAATTCCCCACTTTAGATCAATTTCATACTATGAAATTGAACCTTTCTCAATGATACAAAATTGATCATCAAAATTAAAAAAGATAAAAATTGGTCCATGTTATCCCCTTCCAACTAGTTAGTGCTCTCAAACCTAAGAACAAAATACTTCAAATTATATTTAGTGTGTTGTATAAAAGGACAAACTCGAATTCATTTTAACATATGGTCAAAGCATCTAAGTGTTCTCATTCAATATGTGTTACATCCTTCAAGAAGAACATTTGAGCATTCATTATTACATTGGCATCTATGTATCTAACAAAAGATGGGCATATTGTATGGTTGCTTGTTGTCTTTAATATTTGTTCAAAGATTATTAAATCAACTAGTTTAGGGGTTTATCCTAGGGAGAATCACCCTACCTCAAAGATGTCTTTATTAGCATTGTTAGTCACTCATTATAGGTCTAGATATCAAGGTGAAGCTTTGTTATGCGAGTACAAAAGTTTACAGTTTGTTAAGTCATTTTCCTACATAGAAGATTGGTTTTGCAAATTGAGTTCAATTTCATGTTGCAAATTCGACCTAATTCAATTTCACACTACAAAATCAACCATCTCCAAATTCTAAAAATAACCCAATTTGAATCTCATCATTTTTCTTATAATACGTCTATAAATAAAAAATTTTGAAATGAACTTTTAAAAATATGATCAAAACAATGAACAATCATTTATCAACCATCAAAATGAACTAGATTAATCACATAATTAATCACAAATCACAACTCTAAACTAGATTAATTAAATTATACAAACACAATTTCTAATAAAAACTCTTTATTTCTTTACAATATTTAAAAGCAGCTTTTCTTTTTTAAAGAAAAATAAATATATTATGTAAACATTCCTAAAGCAGTTTGCAGTAAATAAATTAATAAAATCAGAAACGAGGAAAAAAACGTTGCATGGCAAGTTAGAGCTTAGAAGAAAGTAGTTCGATGATGGAATGTACATGTCATCAAGTGGCATATAAACAAAACGATCATGGCAACTTTCAGTTTAAGTTAAGGAAAATGATTGTGTTTCTTCTATCATGTATTGTGATTGTAAAGCAACATAACATCCCCTTCCCCTTAAATTAAATCATCATGAGTCATGAAGGCCGCCTTCTTTCTATTTATATGCCATATCATATTCCAATTATTCATCTCTTATTATTGCACCCTAGTAATTTTCTTTTTCATACTCAAGCTTCACTCAACTTTACCAATTTTATTTTTTCTTTGTTATTATTTAAATCTATTTTTTGTTTCATTATTGTAATGGTAAATTTGTAACTTAAATTTGTTGGATTTAATATAGATGATTTTATTATTATAATGGTAAAAATTGTATATTTTTTTAGAGGATAAAAATTTAATTGATGAAGATATAGTATGTTTCTTAATTATATTATTTATAAAGGTTTATACTTTCAAAGTGGGTTTGGCTCTACTTTTAAACGACTTTAATGAACTAGTTTCATCTATTTGTGGAAATTTAGATAGGGGATGAATTCTAATTTAGATGTTTGATTACTCATCATATTGTAATTTGCTTAATTTAATGGCAGAGACACCAATATCTATATAATCTAATTAATCATTATGTGTCAACTTAAGATGTGAAATATTTTACTTGTACCCCTTGAAATTGTTTAAGGACTAACTCTAGTTCATTTTTACACACTTGAATCAAATACCTAGAATTCACAAGAGAATCTCATAGTTATAATCATTTGAACATTAAATAGAGCATTTGTTACTACATTACCTACATGCATCAAGATTTAGTGTATCTTTTATATGTTTACATGTTATTTTAAATCATTTTTAAAAGTTGTTAACTTATCTTAGGGATTTGACCAAAGGGAGACATCTTCCCAACAACACGACCTGATTTTTATTTGAAAAAAGATTCCACGATTATACACCCATATATTTATTTATTTATGTTATTTATATAAAAAAAATCATTCAATACAAAGCATTCCAAAACCATTACACTATTTTTTTTATTTTATTTTCTAGGTTATTCGAACCATTAATAATGATTTGTATAGAAGGTACATGGAATCATTTCATTTTCTTATGAGTTCTTTGAGAGTGGACCAATAAGCTTAGCAAGGAAAGTGGGCAAACTTGTCTATAATTTTCCGTGGTCAATAATTTTTACAGAGAAATAATTCATTACTAAGGCTTGACATTGGAAGAGGGATAGTCGACCTCCTTGACTATTCTTCACATCATACCTAATATATTCCTTAACCTACAAGGAAAAGCCCTTAAAACTTCCCTTATAGATCTTTGCACCGCCAAGTAATGCTTTTTTAAGGGTAAAACCAATCAAAGTAATGGTGTGCATTGAGTCACTCTTCCATATACTCTTTGGAATCTTGAGTAAGCAGAAAAAATGGACAAATTCATCTAAGCAATAGCTTTCACACTGTGTTTAGATTGCATATTCCATCCACAAATTATTGAAATCTTGAACTATGATGTGGAGATGGTTGACTTCCTTTGCAACTCATCACATCATGCCTTTGTTTTTCCTTCCTTCACCTATAAAGCTAAGATGAAGATGAAGATGAAGATGATGGAATTGTTTATTTTAGCTTCAAGTAAAGGAGAAAGGGAAGTTAGGGGAGCAGATACAAGAATACCCACGTCTCTTTGACAAGAAAAGAATTTACTTAAATGTATATAAAATTGCATTCACTACCAAATAAGATGCTGCCACTCACCTTACTTCTTCTTTCTAGTCAAAAGCTAGTTCAACACATTTTATCATCATCAATTTTTTTATTTATCTAATGATTCAAAAAAATGAATGAGTGATTAAAAGAGTTTTGATAATAATTATGTGATAATTTTTGAATTAACATTTCCAAACACGTTAAAAAAAAAAAAGGATCGTCAGTCGAGTTTTCAGAAATATTAATTCATTAATTATAACGTAATTATTATAAAACTCTTTCAAGTTTAATTGTGTACAGTTCAAATCACACGATAATCTATCATTAAAAAAAACATGAATCAAAAAGTTTCTCCAAATATTAATTCATAAATTATTATTATAGAATTTGGTTTTGTAAACTTCTAGTATTACATCAACTA
Source organism: Sequoia sempervirens (assembly GCA_007258455.2). Taxonomy (NCBI): domain Eukaryota; kingdom Viridiplantae; phylum Streptophyta; class Pinopsida; order Cupressales; family Cupressaceae; genus Sequoia; species Sequoia sempervirens. The sequence continues at coordinate 299,724,760 of VDFB02000003.1, forward strand.
ATTAAATTCAATCAGTCTGCTATACAAAACTGGCCACTTACATCATTTACACAAATATAGAAGGGTATAAACTGATTCCTACATGCTGTAACAGGATAAGATAATGCCTGCTAAGACTTGAAAGCACCATGCATAGCCCATTCCATTTCATTTTCAGGCACCCCACTGTTCAAATATATTACAAGAACTCTCATCAATATTAAGTTGATTTGTGAATTCTTAATGGCTCTTGTTCTGACACCATATGTAGTGCCTCTGATTAAATTTTAAAAAACCTTCAAACCAACCATGGGAAATTTTCAAACATAAATCTAGAAACAACAAAAGAACGGCAAACATGACCTGTGTTTCATGGTGTAGTAAACACCCAAACAGCAAAACAGCCCTCTGTAATTCAATTAAATCTGTTTTATTTGAGGATCAAGGGGGACAGATTCAACAAACTTGTCCCCAAATAATTTTCACATAATGCTATGAAAATTGAAAAACATTTTCTTTTCAATACAATACACATATAAGCAGAAGAGGAGTATTGGGCTCTTCCTTATCTATGGTCCTATTAGCTCTTAATCTGAGAGCTTCTTCACATCAGAGATAGATACAGACATATAAGCCTCCAAAATCAGCACAACCCATAAAACATATTTATAGGTTTTGGCTTGGCTATATATATCACATTAATCAAGAATAGGAATTCAAAAATCTACAATGCCATGTTGACGAAACCAACCAGTCAGATATAACATGGATGACCTCTTATCTGGGAATTTGACCAAAATAACCTTGAGATCTGGCCTTGAACACCCAAAGAAAAACCCTGAGACCTTGGGATATTGACAAACATTCAGGATGTTTTAACTATGGATCCAACACCATCTTGTGAAACTTCGCATAGAATTGTGAGCCTTAGAGAAACCCTAAAAGGGCACAACGTCTGTCCTGCCAAAGCCTGGTGATGAGGAATCATCTGGCCAGGCATTCCTAAGGAGCTTGAGTAACATCTGTGCTTTTCTTTTGGCTCTCTCTGTGCAATCACTCTGGACAAGAAGCAACAGCTGTGTGAGAATACCAGCTTGTATAGCCTCCTTTTGTAGTGTCTCTGAAGCACTGCAGGTCACAAGCAGTGCACCAGCTGCATACTCTGTGGCCCTACCAGAGACCTTGAGGATGATCTTTACCAAAACAGGGACAGTCAGAGCATGGCTGCAGAGAGCCTTGCAGCCTGAATCAGTTCTGCACAGCAATTCAATGGTGGCAAGAGCCCTTTCTGCTTCACATTTCTCATAATCTACAATACCTTCAATCAAAGCACTCACTGCTCCCGCTGAGACTGCTTTTTCTCTGTTGGGCTTGACGAAACAGAGTGATAGAAGTGATTTTATGGCCACCTTGAGTGCCCTGGGATAGAGATTCTCCCTGAGAATTTTCACCAGGCCTTCTAAGATTCCCTCTGTGTTACCCACAACTGATCTGAGCTCATGTAGGCTGTCAGATGCAGTCAAGGATTCAATCAAATGTGCAGCATTGACCCTGACCTCCATGGATCCCCGGAGAAGCAAGAAACTTAAGTGTGCTAAAACATGGGGCTGGGCTAATGTTATTCTCTCACCATCATTGATGCTGAAGAAAGCCAGAAGACCCAATGCTTCTTCATACAATTGATCGTCAGATGCCAATTGGGTATGGGCTTGTAGGCCATCTGGGTCTTTTGGGTCTGTTGGATCGTTTGCTTTTGTTGGGCTTATTGGATCTCTTACATCTTCTCCTTCTGCTGCTGCCGCTGATACTGATGATGTGATTATCGCTATCAACACTGCAACAATTCCCTCTTGGGCCAAGATGGCCTTATTTTTTTCACACTCCTTCCCAAGATTTTTCAAGGTCCTCAATGCATTAGCCCTTGTGGAAATTGATGATGAAGAGGAGGCCTCCTGGATAACTGACCTGACCATCCTCGGATCTGCAGGTTGCTTTGGGGTGGGAATTCTCTCAATGCCTTTGGAGCTGTTGGCAACACACCATTCCTGGATGAGCCTTCTGAGGGTGTGATTGGGTATGAGTGTAAAATCCTCCAAGCTCTGCATGGTGACAGGGCAAGTGGTATTCCCACTGGCCACCCATTTCTCAATGCTGGATCTGTCATAGGTCTGGCCTGTGCACAGGATGACAGGGTCCCTCATCAGGTCTAGAGATATGGGGCATCTGAAATGGTAAGGTATCTGCACTGTGAGGCAGTCCAGTGGGGAGACAAGCTTTGTTGTAGCCTTGTGTTTTCCCATTCATGCAAGCCAAAAAATCATTGAACCAAGACCTTTCAAAACATATGACAAAATTGCATGCTGTGGGAATCACAACAATAAGAACAACATCATATTGCAGAGATGCTACTGCTGTTACTGCTTTCTGTGTGAGATGGGTGTTTGGCAGAAGAACAGGACAGTGCGTTTAAGGACAGAGGGGCTTCTAGAGACTGCAGTTCTTTTGATGATGGGCTTGTACATGAACAAGGGAGAATGGCATTTAACATCAAATAAAACAGTGTACTATCTAATTTGAGGAGGATGGGCAGAGCACAAACAAATTTAAAAATTATTATTATGAATTTATGAATGAATTGGTCAAGAGGGAAGTTGGATGGTCAATGATACTCTCCTCTGTTATGCCCCTGTCCTGACACATCCCACGTGCTGTTCTATCTGGATTCCCATCAATCCTTTGACAACTTTTTCCACAGTCCAAATTTAGCTTACCATTGAATATTGACACACATACACATATCAATCAATCACTCCCATTCCACACTTTGAACGTTAAACTAGTGCCATACACTTTATCTTTCTCTAATTGTTTAAAATACGTATGCATTTAAAACAATTAAATTGGTTAGGAAGGACACTATTTTGGGGACAGATTCTCATCTACTCCACAATCCACACAATTTTCAATGGAAAAGACTTGCTATTTTAGCACAAGAATAGCAACCCACTTGCTATTTTAGCTTCAAAATTCAAGAGAACAGCAACCCACTTCCTCCTAAATCTTCAGAATAAGATTTTTTAGATTTAGTAAAAATTTTGGTGGAGGTTTGTTTAAGAAATTCTAGGTAGTGGACGAGCAAAACATGACTATTTCTTCTCGGAGGATTGTGGGGTGGGCAAACATGGACTAACCGGAATTCAAACTTATTAAAATTATATTATATAAAATAAATACCCCGGAACTGTCCTTTCTAAACTTGCACTTATTCTTTGATTGAGGTACCTGCAACAAGTCCGGTAGAGGGTAATTCTTTCCTTAATTTTTAGTACAACCAATTTTAAATTAAAATTAGTTTATCCTCTGTCTATCTAAAGAAATAGTTTATTATGTACTAAATTTTTCTTTCAAAAGTAAGAATATATGAATATTTCAAGTTAATTTTATGATTGTTCTTGATTTGATTTATAAACATTGAGGCATAGACATGTAATGAATGTTATATGATATGATGGATTTAAATCTATCATCTTCATCACATATTAATAAAATAATAATAATAATAAGTAAATAATTATACATGACGAGGATTTCAAATGTCACATGAAAAAATTCACAAATTTTGTACATCTAAATTATCTGAAGAAGCCTATGTGGAGGAGTTGGAATGCTACACCTCTAAGTTTAATAAATATGCATAAATTGTTACAGTGAAAGATTAAACATAGTAATAAGGTGTATATGTAAATTTCTGAATGGAGGTTAGGAATGACCTACATAATTTGCCATCCTTACTTCATGAACTTTTAGCTTAAGAATAGGAGCAAGGCCAAAGTATTTTACCCTCTCCCTTGATAAAATTAAAAAATCAAGACTTATTAAGTATGCTAAATAAAATGGTGGCTAAACATCAACTAGTTCTTGGGTGTGGATAATGTTGGGTAGAAGTGCAAATAGTAATTTATCTCAAAAGTGTTAATACTTTTGTCTACAGATCTAGTGAGTCTATATAACTATCAAAGTTTATTGCTTAAGTATCATTTTTTTGCACTCTTAAATTTCTTTTAACTTAAAAATCATTATCAAAAATTATTTTTTAATCATTATTAGTTATTTTGATTCAAAAGATTATATAATAAATAAAAATTGTTGTATAATTATGTTGAATAATATTTATATAATTAGTAACTTACAAGAAAATGTATTACATCTTTTATTATTATATTTAATGTCATTTCTTTCAAACTATGTCAAAGTTGTTTTTGACAAGGTCTATAATAAGATGAGCTAATTCACAATTTTATTATTTTAATTGTTTAAAATCATTTTATCTTATATCAATATACACAATTTAACATTTATTTCAAATTAATTATCTATCACCAATTTATCAAACTTTAAAGAAAATAATTCTAAATTTTTTTTTTTTAATTTAACAAGAACATTTTTGTCTGTAAACCAATTATTTTCAATTTTATACTCTAAAGACCCTTTAGATTGTCCATTATTTTAATTTAAATGGGTGATTTCAAAATTTGAACAAAATTCAACCACAAAAGCTCTACCATATATAAATCAAATCAATATTTTAACTGATAAGATAAAACCAATTATCTATACAAGTGGCCCCCAAAAACAATAGATGAAAAAAAAAAAAGCTCCAAAATAGTAATGAAATATTTTATTTAAATGTCATGGCATACATTCGAATATTTGTAGAAATAGAAGAGAGCACAGTACAAAATGTTTTCACTGCTTGATTGGTTAAACGTCCGTGCGGGTCATTTAATTAAAATGACGGCCAAATTCTTTTGACGGGTCAAAAAAGAAAAGCAAAAAAATCCTCGTCCAATATTTGACGGACACTTTCTTACAACCCCTGACACGAATTCTTCCAAAACGCACGCGGAAAACGACGTTTAATTTTAAATTACGTGATTTATGAAAAAAAACAAACAGTCCGCCGAAGACGTGTGAGGACGTCATTTGACAGAAGTTTTTTCCAAAAAAAATCTGTATCCTTTCGTCAAGCTTTTCACGCCATACCCGCCGATAGCCTCGGCAATGGCAGGCTCGGCAAAGCTGCCGAACCGACAGAAATAAAATAATAATAAAAAATACGCTTCACAAAACAACAACAATGTGACATGAATATAATAGTAATAAAAATACAACGTTGCGGTCAAAGGTTTGACTGGCATTACGTAAAAGACAGCTGCGCTGGGTCCCGCCGAATTCCCGTTTAGATCTGTTCCCATATCAGCCTCGATATTCGCGCCGGAAAATATTTTCCCGGCATACGTAGAAAAGATTTTTTTTTTCCTTCCGTATTCGTATATCTCGGCAAACCGTGCAAAATGATACGGAGTGTGTGTTCACATGGCACGGTTATGGTGGTTTGGTTCTTTTCATGGGTATGTTATGGCTGTCTCTTTGTTTTAGTGATTTGTGGGGTTTTTTTTAGGGTTTGCTTTTGCTTGGTGAACGTTGTGGAAATGAAGGGTTGATTGATTGGATGTGTTTTAATATTGGGCTATTTTTTTCATGCGGATTGGATTGGATTGGATGGGATGCTTTTTATGGGCTACTTTAGTTTTCCCTTCTCTTTTTCTTTTTGTTGCCTCGGTCTAAGGCTATGACTTTGATTCTTGTAATGTTGTTGCAGGGAGGAAGAACGGCTATGGAGTGTTGGGGATTGTGCGTGTTAAAGTATGGAAAAGGATGGATGTGGTGTAGTGAGTGGGGAACATCCTTTGGCGTGGACTCCTAGATGGGGATTTCACTTTTAAATTCACTATCTAGGGCTAGCTTGGCGGTCTATTTTTACTTGTGATGTGATTTTTTTATGGTATAACTTCATTGCACTTCAAATGTTGATATAGCATTATTTTGAATGGTTAATGACGATGGCACTTTGTGTCCTCCCTATTGGTCAAAACTTCTTCTCTAGAGGCCCATCCAATTGATAGTTTAGGGATGTGTTCTTTGCTATAAAATTGACAGGGAGCATTAAGAAGGCATAAGGCATAAAACATGCCTAGTTTAGACAACAAATTCTAGGATGTCTTAGCTTCTTCTTTATCCATGATTGTTATTGATTTAGATCAGATACTTGTATACCATTTTCTTATAGAGTCTTTGGTTTCTCTATGTTATGAGAATGCAAACCATAACCTCTCATTCAAATCCCCCTTCTTCAATTCAAACAAACTTTGCACTTCAAACCCTAATTTTGCAACCTTTAAGGAACCACAAATAAATAAGTCATTTGCAAGCTTGCCAATTCCACAAGACTAGCAATTGATTTATTGGTCAAGGAGGCATTCTAAGAGATGAAATAATTGGATTCTCTCTCCTTGATGGTATTAGGGATGGTCGACAAATCATTGGATTGATAATCCTTGTGATACACTATTAATGGATTTTTATGTTAGCACTAATTCTACATTTCAACATATTTCCCTAATGGCCTTTTCACACCTAAAGTAGTATTTAATGTGCATATAACAATATTGTAATAGGTAAGACAATCAACTAGTTGTGGTACAAACAAACATAGTCACATAACACAACAATTCATTTGGAGAAAACCTAAATGGGTGGAAACATTTTAGGAAGGGTATTCATGTAGCACCCCACTCATTATGTAGTGTTTCTACATGGAGAAATCTACCATTAAATTGGTCATTTGGTTCTATGTAACAATAATACAACTCACCTATCACCACTCTACTTTTGCACTTTAGAAGAATCTTGCAACTTTATCTCTTTCCTTCACATATCAATGAGAGGAATTAGTCTACCAATTGACCCCATGCTCTAAGTATTCAATTTTCCTTTACTCTTCTCTAGCCTTTTTAGATGGGTTAGTTACATAGGATGATAGTGATTAAAACCTTGGATAACTATTCAATTGTCCAAACACCCCAACAAGAAACCTAGTTGATTTGCATTCCAACCCTAATAGTCGCCAACAAATAAAACCAAGTGATTAGCATTTTCCAAATGGACATGAAGCACCACAGAGTGAGACAAATATGCATAATTTTAAAAGAATATAAACCACCAAAAGATGTATCTTGTCCCAAAAAATCCCAACATGGGAAAAGTAATAAACACAATCCTTTACAAAGTCAAATGACTACAAAAAGGTCAAAACTACCCTCATCTCACTTTGTTGCCCTAAAATGACCTTCAATGTGTCACCAACACTAGGATTCCCTTAAAACACTTATGGAATCGTTATTTATCTTTGTAAACCTCATAATGGTGTTATAAATCACCACTAATACACTGGTAGAAACTTTCCTCCACTTATAAACCCACTACATATTCATTCTAGCACAAAGATTGCATGTGCAACCAAAAGATCATCTTACATATGGTGAAAGCATAAATGCATGTCTCACTTTTGACCTAAGTAGATTACTCAAATCAACATTTTTAGTGAACTTTTTATTTTCCATCAATTATAGTGGGAAAAACATTAAAATTTTGAAGACAATGTTGATGAACACCCAAAATATTGAGAGGGGGGATGAATCAGTATTTTTTAAACCATTTAAACATTTAACCATTCAACTCATAACATATTCAATTTGCAGTAATGAAGGAAAGCATGAAAATATCCAACATCACATAACACATTAACACCAAGATTCTTATGTGGAAAACCCAAAATGGGAAAAGCCACAGTGAGGATTAGCTCACAATATATTATAATCGGTTATAGTATATTACAGAAGTGCTCACTGCAAGTGGACTCATTGCCCAAGACTAAGAAGTAAAAGAGATAGAAGAGATTGTGTCTCACAACCAGATTTGAACTGTTACAATTGCATCTAACACATGCATGAAATACAACTCCAATAAAGCTCAGAATATAGACTCAAAACTCTTCATATTGATTTGAATCAACACTCAGCTCAGCTCAGCTCTACATTTGCTCTATATTCACACAATTCCAATCCACAAACTCTTATCACCTATCACCACACCCAAAATACCAAAAAAGATCCTTCTTATATAACTGCTTCACCTATAACATCAATTAGGTCGGCCTAATTAGATGTAATAAATAAAATGTAGCTTGTCAACTTAAGATCTATCCACACATGCTTCGCGCCAAGAATCAAACCTTATGACAATTTGAAATAAGTCAGCACAAACCTAAAATAGCACCCACATAATGGATCAAAACATATTCAACCTTTGCAACACATCAAACTCATTAGGTTGGCACGATAATGACCTAATTACAAAATTTTCCAACTATACACCCACACTCAGACACACAAACCTCCAAAATCTATGCCAACTAAAATATACAGTCATTTGACACCTATCAACATTTCCACAACTCCACAAATTTAGATTCCAATCCGCGGAGAAGTGTAGACTCACCAAAGCATATGCATTGCACTAGAAAATGCTTGTAATTGCCAAGTTGAACTCATGTTACTCATAACTCTGAAACCAAAAACTGAAAAGGAGATGAAACTTTGGAATTAGGATCCTCTACCATCCAACAAAATTATGTTAGAATTGCAAAGCAAGATCTTAAACAGTAGAACAATGCAAACCCAAATACCGGATCCCCTGTACACAGAATCACCTAAATTGACACTTAATCAATTTCCACAATAATTGTCTTCACCGGATCAAACCCTCTTGCAAAATTGTCTTTCACTATCATCCTTCAACATATTCAAGCCACCCAAACTAGTCTACACAATGGTCTTCATATCGGGATACAACATCAAGACATCAATGACAACACTACAATGCATGACTGCACAATTTGTGCTCATCCCACATGTTCATGTTGCCAAAAAATTCATCAATGACATCTCTTTATTCTTCCAACAAATGTAAACTAATGATTTATAAGATTTCATGTGTAGATTATAGATATATTTTTAATATTTATTAATAAATTATTTATTATATTTAATAGTATTTTTTATGAGTAATTTTTTCCGTAATGCATAACTTGAGCTAGAAATAATATTGATTCATAATTCTTAAACATAGATTAGTAACACTGATGTCTAGGGCACAATTTTTTGTGTCAAGCATATTTTCTTTATTACTAATTTTTAAAATTCAAATTAATTATATTTTAGCCACATATTTCCTCATAATGCATAGCTTCTTCTATATACATTTTTTGTTGAAACAAATACATCAATAAAAAGGGCGGTCATATTTTTAAAAATCTGCTTTTCTATTTTTCCATGTGTGTCCAGAACAAAGGTTTTTTATGTTGGTAAAAAAATGTTCATTAAAAAATAGAAAATAAATAAAATTAAAAAATCAAGACTTATTAAGAAGGCATAAGGTATAAAACATGTCCTAGTTTAGATAAAAATATTAGGATGTTTTAGCTTCTTCTCTATCCATGATTGTTATTGATTTAGATTGGATATTTATATATTATCTCTTTATAGAGTCTTTGGTTTCTATATGTTCTGAGAATGCAAACTATAACCTCTCATTCAAACCTCCTTCTCCAATTCAAACATACTTTGCACTTCAAACCTTAATTTTGCAACCCCCAAGGAACCACAAATGAATGAAGCCATTTGTAATCTTGTCAATTCCACAAGACTAGCAATTGATTTATTGGTTAAAGGGGCATTCTAAGAGATGAAATAATTAATTTCTCTCTTTGTGATGATATTATGGATGATTCACAAATCATTGGATTGATAATCCTTTTGATTCACCATTAATGGATTTATCTATTAGCACTAATTCTACACTTTAACATATTGCCCTAATGGCCTTTTTCACACCTAAAGTAGTATTTAATGTGCATAAACAATATTGTATAGGTAAGACAATCAAAAAATTGTGGTACAAACAAACATAGTCACATAACACAACAATTCATTTGGAGAAAACCTAAAAGGGTGGAAACATTTCAGGAAGGGTATTCATGTAACACCTCCTCACTATTTAGTGTTACTACATGGAGAAATCTATTGTTAAATGATCATTTGGGTCTATGCAAGAACAATACAACTCACCTATCACCACTATACTCTTGCACTTTAGAATAATCCTGTAACATTGTATTTCTCCTTCACATATCAATGAGAGGAATTACTCTAACAATCAACCCCACACTCTAAGTACTCAATTTCCCTTTACTCTTCTCTAGCCTTACAACTATGTTAGATGGGTTAGTTACCTAGGATGAGAGTGATTGACCTTGCATAACCATCCAATTGTCCAAACACTCCAAAATGAAACCTAATTGATTTGTATTCCAACCCTAATAGTCTCCAACAAATAAAACCAAGTGATTAGCATTTTCCAAATAGACATGAACCACCATGCAGTGAGACAAATATGCATAGTTTTAAAAGAAAATAAACCGCCAAAAGATCTATCTTGTCCCAACAAATACCAACATGGAAAAAGTAATAAACACGACCATGTACAAAGTTAAATACTACAAAAAGGTGAAAACTACCCTCATCTCACTTTGTTTCCCTAAAATGACCTTCAATGTGTCATCAACACTAGGATTCCCTTAAAACATGTGTGAAATGTTATTTATCTTTTTAAATCTCATAATGGTGTTATAAACCACCACTAATACACCAATAGAAACTTTCCTCCACTCATAAACCCACTACATATCCATTCTAGCACAAATATTGCTTGTGCAACCAAAAGATCATCTTACATAGGGTGGTAGCATAAAGGCATGTCTCACTTTTGGCCTAACTAGGTTACCCAAATCAACATTTTTAGTGAACTTTTTATTTTCCATCAATTATAGTAAACAAACTATTAAAAAATTGAGGACAATGTAAACTAATGATTTATAAGATTTCATGTGTAAATTCTAAATATATTTTTACTATTTGTTAATAAAATATTTATTATATTTAATAGCATTTTTTATGAGTAATATTTTTTCGTAATGCATAACTTGAGCTAGAAATAATATTTATTCATAATTCTTAAACATGGATTAGTAACACTGATGTCTAGGGCACAAATTTTTGTGTTGCATGTTTTCTTTATTATTATTTTTTAAAATTCAAATTAATTATAATTTAGCCACATATTTCCTCATAATGCATAGCTTTTTCTATATAGCTTTTTTTGTTGAAACAAGGACATCAATAAAAGTGGTCATATTTAAAAATATATATTTTTCTATTTTTCCATGTGTCTGGAACAAAGGTTTTTATGTTGGTAAAGAAAAATTCCATTAAAAAATAGAAAAAAAATAAACAATTAAAAAAAATATTACACATTATACTTTTTGAAAAGCTTACTCCAAGGGCTACATTCATGCAAAAATTTGATGTCATGATGACTTTATTTGATTATGGAAAATGTGGCCTAAATTAAAAAAAAATCCAATAGAAAGTGAATGTGTAGAATGGTGTGCCACATAGGGTGTCATTTAGGCACCTTCAATTGAATGTCTTTCATTAGAAGTTCACCTTAATAAATGATCCACAAAGAGATTTAATGTTAAAAAAAAGACCTTTGATTGTCATCCTTGAATTGAAGGTCTCTTACATATGGAAGGTCCTAACAATCAAAAACTTTCATTTGAAGGTGTTCTATTTTTTATCTTGAAAAACGCATGTTTCAAGTGGCCCACCAATGAGACACACCTTTATGCTTCCACCTCATAGAAAAAGGGATACTTATACAACAAAAACATCCACTTACATGACAACTCAAATATTTTGTAGCAACTAAGGCCTTGTGGAACAATTTTAAAATCACTTGTGCAACAACTAATATCACTTGCACAACTAAGATCCTCATGCACAACAATTATGATCTCTTACGCAACAACTAAGATCACTTTCAAAAAAACTAAGTTCTCCTTTTGATCTAATTTTAAATCATGCCTCCATAACTAGAGGGATTTTGGTCCCAAAATCCTCAAGACATAATTAAATGTGAGAAATTATTTCCCATGACTTCACGAGACGTCCATTTGGCCTTGTTCTAGAACCACCCTTTCTCACTAATAAACCACACCTCTCCTTCTCCTCGCCTAGTTTGTCTCACATTCTTATCAAGAATGACACCCTCCTCCAATTCATATATCTTCTTTGGTGTAAAATCATCTAGTGAGAGATGAAACATATCCTCTTTCTCTTCATATAGCATAAAAGGCTTGAACAATTGTAACTAATCAACAATGAATACTCAAAATATCTTCATATACTTTAGAAATTCCAAAATAAAAAGTATTTTTCCTACCTACTCAATGATTTGGAGTGAACCATAACACTACATTTTAAGCTTATGTTAAGTCCCTTAATGTCTCTCTTTTCCCAAGTAGACTCAAACCATACCACCAACGTGAAATGTGTGTTGTATTCTATGTTGATCATGGCATCTCATATACCCAAATCGAGTCTTGATACATCTCTCTTAAACGTAGAGATACATTAGCCTCATTCTCTTTATGAACTATGAGCTTGGTCAACCTCAAAGTCTCCATTTTCTTGCCCCTTCTTAACTATCTAAAGCATGCTTATTGTGGCATGGTAGTTGTAAAACTAAACCATACCTCAAAGGTGATAGATTCAAGAAATTGAATGGCCCTATTGGCCCCCTTTCCCACAATATACACTAAACTTTCTCAAGAACTTGTAATCCCTATTTGGTATGATTCTTCCTATGATAAAAATTTGTTCACACATGATTAAATAAAATCTCTAATATATCACTCCCCATATTTATAATTTTACAAGCAATCGACACATACATCTTGTAAAAATGATCCACAATTATAAAAATATAATCATTGGCTTGATTAGTTCTTCAAGGAACTTCAAAAAAGTTTAATGGAGGTGATTTTTAGGGGCCTCTTATGCATTGGTAATGATTGGTACAACCCCAAATTTTGATTGTTGGTCTTAATTGTATTATACAATTAAAAACTATGGACAAACTTTGTGACATCAAATTATAAACATGGCCAACAAACAAATGCTAGATATTACTTATAGTCTTATTTTCATGAAAGTTCCTAGTTATACATGATTTTTGTGCTTCTCACATTTAAAAAATATTTCACTCTCTTGGATCACAACTTTTACTCTCTTTGTGTAGGAGTTTTTCTTGAAAGTTTTCATCTTTGTGAGGCTCAATCTCTACATGTTTCTCATTACCTATAGTTTGATATACCTCACTAAATTATTCATCTTGAACTAATAGTAATCTATATAATTTACTTCACTAAATAAAGGCTCTATCTTTAATGATCTACTTGCAATAGATAAAATATTTATTCTAGAGATTATCAACCACCTTATTTTTCACAAAATGATTATATTTGACCACCAGATGGAATTACTAAAGATATCCCATCCATCTGCATTGTTTAGATAGAATTTCGATTTTATTTGTGAATGCAAATATTGTAAGGGCTTATAGTATGTGTGCACCATGGTCTTCTTCCCCATAAGGTAATGTTTTCAAATCTTCACCATAAAAACTAGAGCATATATTTCCTTTTCATAGGTGTTATATTTTAACATGAGACCTTTGAATATTTTTAAATGATAGCATACAGGCCTTACCCTTGCAACAATGTTGTACTCACAACATAGCTAATTGCATCCATCTTTACCTTTGAAGTTATATTTAAATTATGTAAAATAAGGACTAGTGTCATACTTATCTTTTCTACAACTCAAATTTACAAACTACTATCTATTTCCCTATGGAAGTTCCTTCCTTTTCCCATTACTTCATGTAGTAATGCAACAATATATGAGAATTTTTTCATAAATTTTGAATGTATTGTGTCACACTTACCAATTTTTTACTCACTTATGGTAGTGGGACTTGACCAATTAAATATTACTTCAACCTTGGATGGATCTATCCTTATTTCTCCATCACCCACCATGTGACCACTTGATACATAAAGAGGTTTTATCATACTCACCTTTTTTATCATTCCATAACAACTTATTCTCCCTGGAAATCTCAATTTCCTTTTTAAGATGAGGCAAATTCTCTTTAAATAACCTATTAAAAACCTAAATTTTCATCTAAATAAGTAGTAACATAAGCATAAACTATTGGTCTAAATACCTCATTTGTGAGGTGTTTGAAGGTGGCTAGTGTGTTACATAATCCAAATGGAAGAACCAACTAATTGAAAATATCTTAACATGTTTTGAAAGTTTTCCTCCACACATGCTCTCCCTTGATCCTAACTTGGTGGTATCCATATTTAAGGTATAACTTTGTAAAATATTTTCCATGTTGTAATTTACCTAGAAAATAATCAATTCAGGGAAGAAAATAATTTTTTTCTTAGTTATCTTATTTAGTCCCCAATAATATATGAACATCTTCCACCTCCCATCTTTCTTTAACATAATGACAATGGGAGATCTACATGAGAGGGTACTTGGTTTGCTTACCCCCTTCTCCAAAAATGTATTTAGGTGTTCTTTGACTCCCTATGCTTCAATAACACTCTACCTATATAGTTCCAAGTTTGGTAAAGGAAACTTAGGTAATAATTAAATATCATGTTCTATAGTTCTATATGTGGGTAGCACCTTAGGTTTTATGAATAATTCAAAAAACGTACTCACCTTGGATCATCCACACCTTGCTTCTCTTGATGAGTATATCTTTCATGTAATATGCTCAAATTATCCCTCTTTTTTCTCCTTTCCTCTCAGCATCAATAAATCAATATTTCCACTAGTGTTGATGAACTACTTTACTTTGGTTGCGCTAACCATGTCGATTTGTGTCTTCTTCTCAATTACATAAAAAGTAGATGGTTTTCCATCCAAGACCAACCTATACTAATTAAGCCTTCTCCAGTATGTAGAATCCCTAAGATACAAGTGTGAGCTACCATATATTACTTCATACATATCTAATGGAACCATATCCACTAACATTTCATCCTTATAATCAAAACCTATCAATAATGAAAAATTTCATTACTTCATCACCTTGCTTTCCACTCCATATTTTAATCTCTAGAGGATAAGGTTGTAGGTGATCCTCTACTTACAAAGCCAAATCATTTATTGAATTCTAGGATATTAGATTGTCCTAAGAACAAGTATTGAAAATCCTTTCTTATCCTTGATGTGGATTTAATATAGAATAGCTTTGTCATCTCTTCTCCTTCTTTTGCTTTGGAACTTTCACTTAATATACATATTTCTTTGTGCACAACAAAGATATAACCTCATTTGAATCAATAAGAATCCCCTCAATTCTCTTTCTATTTTCCCATCACAATGGTCTTGACATATTTTTTTCTACTTCTCCAAGATGACTTTAAATCTAGGTGTAGCTTGAACTAACATTTATCTTTCATGTTCCCTTCTTTTATATAATGGGTACATTGAGTTTTGGATCTAAGCTTTCCTTTATCGTTTTGGATAGTTGCATTCACATTTTTCTTTGTACTTCCCTTGTCTTTCTCCCTATGTTTCTAACCTCATTTTTTATGTCCCTTTTATGAAATTTTTTATTCCTTAATGAAGACGCATTTTTATTATCCAACTCCACCTAGTAGACTTGAACACATGCCTCATCAATAGCTTAAAGATTTTTCATGAGTACTAGTGTTTTAGGTGTCTAAATATGCCATATATATACTTAATCATCACATATTTCTCCATGAAATCTCTACCCAATTATATTTTCCTCTTTCAAAACTCACTAGTATACTCATTTACACTTTGTCCTTGACAATACTAGAATTATTGATATTGGATAAGCTCAATTTTATTCATAATTTAGATGGGATAAAGTTGCTTCTTTAATAGTTTCTTAAATTCTTCCCACTTCAAAACTTGGGAAAATTTATGAAATTTGAGTGGATAATTCAAAGCCCTCATACCATGTGAGAGCATGGCTTGATAAATTGAGCCTAGAAAATGAAATATATTGATGACGGGTAAGTTAATGAAGGATGAAGTATGATCCAACTTCTCAACACAATAATATCTATCATATACTACATATTGATATTTCATTTAACCTTAGATACACTTTGTGTGGATGACCTACTTAAATTCTAGTTCAATCCTCATTGCTTCTTCTTCTTTGAGCTCAAGAAATCCTAATTTCTTATCTCAAAATGCATTAATTTTTTCATCCAAAATATATTGTTCATTGAATCAAAGACTCTCATCACATCTTATTTGATTATTATAAATTAGATAATTTAATCTCCTTACTCTCCTTCTCTAACCATTGATCTTATAGCCCCGATCCATTATTTTTTATAATATTAGTATTGTGTGAGACTCGATTACCATTGTCACTTGACCTTGTAGATGAAATAAACTATCCACAAGCCTATTCAACAATAATAAACTTGTAGCTTTGATACCACTTGATTCATTAATTATATAGCACTAGGATAAGGAATCACTTGATAATTCCCTACACCATATAACTAATGAGAAAAAACCTCAAATTTATGATCTATTTGTAGAATTGTTCAAGACTTTATAGTTCTATATCAAAGAATTTTTTTAATTTTTTATATGGAGATAGTTGAAATAGCTCCTTTTGGTCACATCAATCAAGGGCTCATCAAGCACATCCATGAGGGAAGAAATGAAAAAAACTATGGGAGGTTGGAGACCCATTACTCTCCCTCACACCTCTTATAAGATCATAGTTAAATTCTTAGCTATTTGGATCAAACCCATAACCCAAGATATTGTTAGATTTGAATTAAATAGGTTTCTTAGAGGTAGGTCCATCCTAAACAACTTGGTTATGACTTGGGAAATTGTCAAATGGTCCCAACAATCTATTCAAGATGTTTTTCTCGTTAAGATTAACTTTGGAAAAGCGTATGATAGAATTATGTGGCAATTTATCTAAAAAATAATTTAATGGATTAACTTTATTTGCAATAGTATAATCCTAAATTAATATTAATTTTTTTGATGTTAATGCTAGGTTGATGGCGAATGGTGCCTTATTCCATAGTTCGCTCTCTAAAACTCCATTAGACAAGGTTTCCTCTTGGTTTTCTTCCTCTATGTTCTCTTTATTTATTCCCTATGACATTTCATCCTATTTGCTCATTCTAATTCCTAATTCATTTTATCTTTCTTCACTAATATTCCCATCTTCTCAATTCATAATCTATCAATGATATTTTTTCTTCATTTAGAATTGTACATATGAGGTTTCCAGCACCTTGGATTTTCTTGACATGTTTTGTGTAGTTTTAATCTCCCACATTTTAATGTAAAAAAAATAATCTTCATGACTAAGCCTATTATCCCTTAAAATAGATCCCTAAGGAAGGATAACTAATCAAACATGACTTCATCACCCATTACTTGCATATCCCATTTGGCCTAGGTATTTACTTTGGTTTGGGTATCTCCTTACATGCCATGTAGAAGTGGTTTTTTTAGCAAATTCAAAAAGAATCTTATGGCTTGGAGTAACATGTTCCTACCCATGCCAAGTCACATCTGAGTGAAAAAAAGGTATTGATATGTCATCATGTCTACATATATTATTATTAGCTCCCTTATAATTCCTATTATAATTGCATGTATTAGTTGAGGGAAAAAGGTAATCTAGTGTCTTCTTGGTTACACTATATTTAACTTAGAGACATAGAAGAACATGCATTATTAACACCTAATAATAGTCAAGAGGTCTATCTAATTGTTAAGTGGGTATTTTTAGATCTTTAAGGTGATTCTCCTTAGAAGCATATGTTTAAACAAAAAATACTCACTACCATTGCTTTCAATCCTTCAAAAGAAGTGAATTTAAAAAAAATTATTTCAGCCCCTATCTTCAAAACCCATGAACAACCTGCTTCAATACTATTTGGAAAGGTTGGAAAGCTATTTCCTAGCAACTCAATTATTTTGATTAGTCTATAAGATGTGGGATCAATTTCTCCACTTCCTCCATTTTGTGGAGCTACCTAATTTTTGTTAACAAGGTTCCCTTGGCCTTCATAAAAATATTAAAAGGTAAAAGGATCTTCAATAAGGGGATGCAAACCTTCAAATACCAATGTTAATTACTTTATTTATAATGTAAATATTGGAGACAAGTCAAGAATGAATTTCAACTATGGTCCTCACACAAAGAAGTTATTTAGGAATTTCAAAACTTGATTTCCATTCTCTTACTCTCAAGTTATCACCTTTTTTCCCTTGAAACTTCTTGAAGTACTAGAGGTAGTCCTTAGAGTAATTTATTTGTATTATCCCATATGACCATCTTCCACTCCTTCCTTCCCCCTCTCATGCTTACCTAACAACTAAAATTCAAGTGGTATTGTTCTCTTGCTTTATGTGGCTAACCCTTAGTTCCTAGTTATGTAAATCTAATGTTAATTAATAAATCCTAGAGTTGATAGCTTGGAGGTTTCTATATATTATAAGCTATGTAGTGGTAACTACCTACATTTCCTTCATACCCTCCCACCCTTTATCTCTCTACCAGCAAAATAATTTCTTCAAACATGTATTTTGGATTTGTCTCCATACCCACAAGATCTTTTCTACCCTTTCTACCTATATTTCCTCCATGTTTCTCCACAAACAGAACACGAAAGCTTCTTAGTTTAGTCTTTTTGTTTCAAAGAACATGGTTGCTAAAACTTGTAGGTATCTTATTGTTAAGCCTTTTTAGAAACATTGTAAGACCATGAACCCTTCAAGAACTTGCCATTCTTGAGCCCAAATCAATAAAATAAATAAAAGGAAACCAAACCCACCAGAAGCAGAAAATATCACAAGGCACCTAGCAACAAATTACGATATCTTGTAGTGTGTGGGTGATTCATTCCTCCAAGAGTGAAGCTCATATCACAATGAGGTGGAATCCATAAAAAGTTGCATTAGTTAATTCTTCAACTAATTAGGGGTATGTTAGATTACAAATGGAGGATAACTAGAATTTATTTTTTATAGGTAGATTTAACAAGTTTATTCCTTGCGAGTTACTTTCTAGTGAAGTCAACGAGCCTACCTTATTGCTTTAACATGACACTCATCTTGGTACCTATTAAATCATATCAAATAAACAATTTGCAAAAATATAGCATGGCCAAAACTATAATTCACATGATATTATTGAGAGCAAGAAATACCAAATCAATAATGTCTATCCAGATGAATTTTTTTTAGCAAAGTGGTCAAAGAGAAAATAATTTATAAGAAATGTTTGTCATTACAATTCTATCTCATACTCTCATTTTCTCAAACTTCACTCATCTTAATCTTTTGATTAATAACCCAATTCAAAAAAATTAATTATAATCCTTTTATGATTAAATAAATTCACATCTCAAAAGAACACAAGACCTTAATCCTTCTATTTCAATTTTACACATTTATTTACATCATTAACTCACATGAATCACATTATAAATCCATTTACATTATTCAAATCTCTTAAATATCTAAAAAGCAACTCATACTAACTTTATTCCTCCACCTTTTAAATATTTATATAGAATTGGGTCATTTTCCTCTACAAAAGCATTACCTTTTATCTCACTAGTTAAAATACTAGATTAACTAAAAAGTTGAAAGTAAGCTTTTACTCACCTTCCTTCCATAGTTTAACATTTGAATGAAATGGGCTGTCATTATCTTACCTTTACATTTCTCAAAACTAAAACCCTAAAGAAGATAGTGACTCCTCCCACAAACCCTCCATGCTTTGATACCATCCACTCAAAATCATCTTTCACCAATATCTAGAGATTATCAAGTTGTCATTTTCACTGGTGGCCAGGGTGAATGTGGAATTCTAGGCCTAATTTGGACTAAATCTCCACTAGGTTGTGTGTGTATATGACCATTTTAGGGTTTGCATGGTGTGCTCCCTCCTCCCTCCTCCCTCCTCTTTTTAAAATTGCAAGAGAATGGTGGTTTGAATTCCATGTCCCCTTTCAACGTAGCAAGAAGCTAAAATGGTTGGTCTTCATAGCTTGGTCATAAGCCCTAAGCCCGAGGAAAGTCATTCCTTTGAATTCCTTTAAAATACCCGTGATAATCACTTTAAAAGGGTAGCCAAAATTTTAATCATGTAATCCTAATGATATTTTTCGATTACAACTATCCACTTCCATCAAATAAGGATATCAATGTTGTTTTCATCATTTCAATGCACTTCTCACTATTATACAATTATTATCCAATTTCCTTCAAACCTAATGTCGTATTGCTTTGTAATCAAGTACAAAGCTATTTGATTTCTTTATTGCAATAGAAAAACCCATCAATTCAAGTTGGGCATAGTGCATCCCCACAAATATTTTGGGAAAAGCAAAACTATTATTGATTCTCCCACTCTTTGAACATTTGGTCAACAATGTGGAGCTCTATCCAAGAAAAAGAAAATCAAACCTTAATTTCAAATTTTGTTGAAATCATTATCTTGCAAATGCATTCACACGTGGCTCAATTGTACACGTGTGCATGCAACTATGAGGAACTTTCCTTAACAATCCACATGAACCAAAAAGTAAACCATGGCATGAAGGAGAAGGAACAATCACTTTAACCTTACACTTTATCCTTTATTCCTACCAAGTAAAGAAGAAAAGCTAAATGCCATGCATTAATGGTCAAAAGGTTAGGTGAGGAGATCAGATGGTGATATCTCATCTTCATTTGGGAAGCTTATCTTACAGAACAATGGGTATCTCTCGATTGAACCACTTTACCACTTTATTTGACATGTTTTACTTATTCCATCATTACAATACTCTATGTAACTTCATTTAACAAAAGGATTTATGTTAAAAATATTATTTTTTTATGTTTACATTTCACTTAAGGAATAGTAAGACTATAAAATCAAAGATTATCTACTTATGACACAATCATCCTTTCAAATTAATTTGAAAAAGTAAGAAATAAGAGTGAACTATTCTTGTGGATAAGAATGGTGTTTCTCATATATATAAGAGTAGTTATTGTCTATTAATTTTTTATGGTTATAATTATGAAATTATAAGATATCACAAGTAATTTTACTATTTATCTTTATATTTTTGTATTTATTGTTTATTTTTAATTAATAAGTGTTTATAATCGAGCGTGTAAGTGTGTTTTTATTGTCTTATTATAATAATCAAAATGTATGAGAGAAATTGCCATTATCATAAATGAACATTCATGTAGGTCTTCTTTAGATGATATTAAAGCACCCGTCAAATTTCATGGAATTATTATTTTTAATTAAAATGTTTGCGATTTAGTCTTCACTACTTAATATAGTATATATGATTGAGTTGTACTTAGCTTAATTACACATTGATTCGAATTGTAAGACAATGGTGACTTATAAAGTGTTACATGCTTTGAGTATTGTAATTATAAAATCATACAAATTAAAACTCTAATATTACAAAACGGTGGTAACAAATCATGTCACAAATATTCTACTAGGATTAAAACCTAAAATTTTAAAGTAACCAATAATGCATGTTGATTAAGGAATAATAATAAGTAATTTAAGTTCAACATAGGCCTAAAATGTGCTAAAATCTATCAAAACAAAAATGCAAAAATAAACTTAAGCATCAAGCACTACAAGACTGAGAGGCTAGCATAGGTGGAGGGAATCATCTAGCCTACACTCCCAATTTCTACCACTAGAAGAATATATTGTGTCAAGAATGGGCTTCCCTACATGGGTTATCATGTTTCCTTCTTTGCTTGCCTCATTTTTTTTGCTCTAGGGAGATGGAAATAGTGAGATAGGGAAACTTTCCTTGGTGGGAGGAGGTTCCTAACTACCAACACCATGTGATGATAATAATGTAATTAGAAATGTGAAGAGAATTCTAATTGTCTCCTTGAGTGGTGCTTACACTCTTTGTATCCATCCAAAGAACAACATAAGGGAAATACTCTAAATGGCCAATAAAGAACTTTTTATTTTATACCCCGCTCCTTCATTTTGTTATTTCCTGGGACAACACCAGCCACCTACTCCTTCATTTTGTTGTTTCTAGGGACAACACCAGCCACCTCCTCCTCTTTAAGCTCCTTTAAATTCTCCATAAAGATCTTTAGTGCTTCAACAATGTTCTTGATTGAGCATTGACTAATGTTATGTATGTAAAGAATGTTGTTTTTAGAATATTAAACATAAGAACTTAATTTTTGGGCTATAGACTTTATGTATGGAAATAGTGAGATAGGGAAACTTTCCTTGGTGGGAGGAGGTGCCTAACTACCAACACCATGTGATGATAATAATGTAATTAGAAATGTGAAGAGAATTCTAGTTGTCTCCTTGAGTGGTGTGTATGCTCTTTGTATCCATCCAAAGAACAACATAAGGGAAATACTCTAAATGGCCAATAAAGACCTTTTTCTTTTGCACCATGTTCCTTCATTTTGTTGTTTCCAAGGACAACACTAGTTCCACCTGTTCCTTCATTTTGTTGTTGCCAGGGACAACACCAACCACCTACTCCTCTTTAAACTCCTTTAACTTCTCCATAAAGATCTTCAATGCTTCAACATTGTTCCTGATTGAGCATTGACTAATGTTATGTATATAAAGAATATTGTTTTTAGAATATTAAACAAAATAACTTAATTTGTGGGCTATAGAATTTACTTTTGGGAAAAATAAAAATTATAGGTTGTTTAGCATCACTTCTAGAGATTCCTATTGCATAGATACTTTCAAGCTCTACAATTTAAAAAAAGAGAGGCTGCAATGAACTTCAAATAAAAAGTTATGGCCTCCAAAAGGTGGAGGTACTACATGAGAAATGTAAAAGCATTTAGTGTTTGAAATATTTAAAAATGAATAACCCAAGAAAATTTTATGAGAGAAAATAAGCTACAAAACTATAGTATATGAATAACCTTTGGTACCATGTTAGAAATTTGAAAATGTATGAATGACCCAAGAAATTTTTATTAATTGTAAATGAATATGCAAAAATAGACTAGAGATTCTGAGAGATGTGTGAAATGCGAACATAAAAAAAATGCATAAATATTTCATAAAGAGAAGTTGTTGAATTAACTTGAAAATATAAGGTAGGTAGTGAGTATAAATAGACCTAAGATAAGGGCGGAGGCGGAAAGTCTAGCTAATAGAGTGTGACTACCAAGTAGTTTAAGAATAGTAAATGTAGCTCACTATGATTATGGTGACACCTCAATAGCCCACTCACCTAATTAGTACTCACTTTATTAACCTAAGAAAGCTTTAAAAAATAGAAAAGACCTTGGAAAAAGGAAATAAATAGCTACACTAACATTTAGAACACATAAAAGAGTTGTAATAGGGAGTTATACTTGTTAACTAGCTCATATAATGTATTATGACGCATCATAAGGAATTTTTGAATAGAGGTATAATGAAGCTAAAGTAGAACACCCACATTGGTCAAGTGGATTATGATGTGCTTATGATAGGTGGGAGGAATATGCTATTTTTAGCATGTGAACTCATCTTGGGATTTAGATGTTGGTTTTCCAACCAAGTATTCCAGAATTACTTTTTTGGGTACTTTTAGCTCATGGTTTTGTACTTACTATTTAATGGTTTTATGCATTGCTTCTATTTATAAGATGCTTGAGATGGCAGTATTGGCAGTAAGTTTGTAGGGATTGTTATGTTGCTAGATTTTCTCTAGATTTCTAGTTTGTGATACTCCTATAAAATATTTCTCTATAAGTGTATTGTAACTATGCTTAAATTATTGGATAATGCATTGGGCTTCTTTGGAGTGTGAGGTTTTCCTCCTAAAAGGGTTCTCCCCATGTACACCTATGTTGTGGTATAATTTTTTTTATGTGTTTCTCCTTTATGTAATTATAAAGATCTAAAATGTACACAATAATCTCCCCTAAGAAACTAGTTTAGGAATAGTTTTTATGTGATTTGTCTCCTTTTAGATATTGAAACAACCACTAATCCTCCTCCTAATGTCCCTTCTACAAATATTCATACTCACATAGCTATTGTGAGTAGATCATGTGATGAATAGTGTAGTCTCTTGAACTCTCAATTTACAAAGACATGCAATTAGATTCTGCCATCTCTTGCTACTTCTACAATGTTTGAAATTACATATATAAATTCATCTAATGGTTCTTCTCAACATGAGATTCATATTTCCTAGACACATCACATTGATAGACATCTCATGTCTATTTATTGAGTCCCACATTTTGGATTTCGATGACACTGAATTCAAGACTTGGTTTTCCTCTTTGTTGAAAGTACTCCATTAGATGCACCATTTTCTTCTTTAGAATTTATTCCATCTCATCCTCCACATGTGTTTGAGATGTCACTTTCTATAGTTGTACCATAGAATCTTCATCAAATATTGACACAACCTAGAACCAACACAAGGAAAATTGAACAATTTTTGGAGTTTATGATCTATTTTTTCTTACTCTCATAAATTGGGAAGACCTTCTACATGCACCTATGAGCCTATATCTTCAAAGGGAAGAAAAAATGTTTGATGAAAGATGATTTTCATCAAAATTTAGTGTTATCCATCTATTTCTAGTGTGGGGGTAGCATATTTGGGTGGCTACCTAATCTCTATCATACTCTCTCCCTTAAGGGTTGATAGAACCCTCAAAATTCTTGACATTTTGAGACTTTTTGTGCTGGTTATTCACATGTCACGTGTTCCCCATCAATAGGGTTCAAGGGTTTTGCTTAGCTAGTCTTATCTTTAATTAATCCATGTGTGATCCTTGAACGATCTAATTTTATGTTGATTGGTTTTCCCAGTTGCCGGTCTTGTTAGTTGTCTTTTGAGCCATTGACATACATCCCTTATTGGCCCCATTGATTGGGTTAATCAGTCATTTTAATCTGTCCCTATGTCGGGTTTTTAATTTTTGATTTATGAGTGACTTAAGTCTAAGTCATCAGTTCTTGAGGGTAATTTCTTGTCGGCCTAGTCAAGGCCCTCTTTTATGAGTAACTCCGTTTCATGTGCAGGTTGAGAAATCCCCAGATCGTGGGATTTCATCTGGACTGTTCCTCGCTGGCTTGTCCATCTGAAGTGAATGTAGTTTAATTACTGTGAGGTTAGCGAAATGTCACCACATGTATGTGGGCCCAACCATTATGTCCCATCTCATCGCCCAAAGCTTTGAGATTGACGGTGTTGATCGAGCAAGGAAATATGATCACCACCATTCCCCGCCAACTTGCGGAGGTAAGATGCAAGTTCTTTAAAAAAGGCGAGATCAGCTGCGAGAAGCTACCATGTGCAATCTATGGCTACTGGTGGGTGGGGCCCATACGTACATGAAGAATGCCTAGACAACGGATTTTTATTGGCCATTCATCCAGCTGGAGCGGCATTGTGAATTCAAATGATATTGAATGAATCTGAGTCGTTCGAGATGCCCAATTCAGCTATAGATCAATGACATGCATTCAAAATTGCAAAGTACGCCCATTGCAATTGTTTTGCTTCACATGAGTGGGCATTAATGGTGGAGGTGACCTGTAAACCCATTCAATTCCCTTCAAGAATTATGTATGCAACTGATTCTTGCTTATTTGAGGTTCGAAGATGTGTCCAAGACAATACGAAGAGTTGAGAAGTGAATTGCAGAGGTTTTCCTAGCTGGCATTAAGGTTTATCACGGTTGAAAGCAGTAAGTACAACAAACAAAAATTTATGCTTTCTGAATTAGGGCTTTCTTTAATGTGCTTTAAAACGAGTGTGTTTCATTGTTTTGCTTTCATTGCTTTAAATTAGGGTTAATCTTTGCTTTTAAAAGCCTAGCACTGTAAATTGTCTAGAATTAGCACTCGTCCTAAGTCATAAACTACAATTAGGAAGTTGAGTAGTTAAAATTCCTCTGTAAGAAATTTTGTATACTCAAGCCCATGGCTCCCAAAATACAAGGTGCTTCTTCCTCCACCTAGTCTAGAACCCTTTCTCAAGATGTGATTGACTTGAGCTACCCCAGTCTACGAACAAGAAACTAGAGGGACGGGTCTTGTTTCATGGTCCTATTGTGAAGGAAGGGTTGATAGATAAATCTTGCTTCATCAAGGATGCCAAGGTACCTTACACAAGATGGTAGATGTTTCAACACTAGTTCAAAAATAGTAACCTGGGGTCTCCTTTTAGCAATCCATGGAGGTTGGATATGGGGAAGTTGATTGTTCCCAATGTGTACATGGACGTAGATCTCTTGAAAGATATCACCTCAAAATATGACCCGGTTTCTAGGGCAGTCAGAACATTTGATGGGGTGGTTATGGTAAGAATAACCAAGGAAGAAATTAAAGAAATCTTTGGCTTGCATGAATGGAGTCCAGACATGATCCCTCTGGATATAGATAATATTAGAACAAAGCACAACAATACTAAGGTGTTCATCAGGACAAGAATGTTGCCTCTACATACTGCAGTGACTAGCAATGTGAAACAAAGGAGAAAAGTTAAGATTGATGATAGAGAGCTCAAACCTTTCCCAATGAGCTATTTTGCCAGCTATTTTAGAAATATTGTGTACTCTTTGTACCAAATTATTAGTGTTGATCCACTTGACACATTGCAGAAGAAGTACAGTTATCTGGCCACACATCTGCAACACCTACTGTATAGTATTGTTTATGACTATGGAACTTATCTGGTTGGACATATCCATAAAGGCTTAGTTGAACTGAAGGAAGGTAAACAATGGGTAAAGTTCTGGCGATACTCATTGTTAATGCATATGTTCTTGTATAAAGGACAAAGAGATTTTGAGAAGGAGATCACCTTGGAAAGGAAGAAGGAATATGTTGACTTGCCTGTCCAAAGTTGGACCTGAATCTTGGATGATAAAAGGTATAACTTTGTAATGTTTAGAAATGCTTTTGCATCTAGAATAAGGAGGGCCTTAATACATGAACCACCTATAATCCCCAAAGAAATTCATGAATTTTTGAGACCTAAGGAGATGAGGCTAGATTTGAATTTGAGCCATAATTGGGGAGATTTGATTTTGTATCCTAATAAGACAATTTTCAAAATATATGGTAATGGTCTGGGCCCATATGTCTTGCTTGGAGATGTTCCTTTGAGAATAGGATTCCTTGAGATCATGAGGCAGTTAGGGGCTTCACAAGAAGCGCATTTACCTAAATCAACAAGGAAGGGGTCATTCTTTCTAGAATGGACATCATTTGTAGATTTCATTATAACAAAAGGGACATGGAATGAATTAGAGCATTTTTTGGCTCCTTATAAATTGATAACTATGAGCTCGAGGAATCATGATCTTGAAGCTTCATTAGTAAACTCAAAGAAAATAAGAAAATGGGTAACTTTGTGCATGTTTTTGATTATCCTGAGGATGTTATTAGGAATATTTTTAGCTTTGAGGAACAAGATGAAAGAAAAGCCAAATACCTGGCTTATAGAAAGATGGTAGAAGCTAAGAAGAAGAATAATCCCAATATGATCCTCTTCCAAGTATACCTGGTGTTTTTGACAAAGTTATGCATGTTATGGAAAAATTTGAGAATGTTGTTGGTGTTTTGAGGGAATAGTGGGAAATCCCAGATAAAGGAAAGGCAATGGTGGTTGAAGAAAGTGCTAAAATGACATTAGAAGAAAGACCTACATATCAACCACCCAAGCAATTGAGAATTTATTCTAGGAGGAAGAAAGTAACAGGTGAGCAAAGAAGCTTAACAACTCCTATCACCTCTAAAGGGCCAAAAGTAGACTCTCCCAAGAGTGTAGTGCCACCTCCTCTTGCACATGCCTCTTTTCCTATAATTAATCTTGATTCACTCCCTAGAAGTTTTGCTTCCCCTGAGCAGCCACCTAAAAAGAAGAAAGATACTGAGGCCAAAGGAGTGGTTGATTACTTTGACACAAATGAAGATGACATCTGCATCACCCCTGAGGAAATGCAGATAGGAATGCCTCCTCATGAAAGAGCAATTGCTTCAAGTTCAGGACAAAGCATCCTCATATTAGGAAAGCTTGACATTAGCAGATTGAATAATGCAGATGACTTAAGGGTAGAAGCCAATAAGGAGTTTATGGAAGATGACTCCCTCATTGAAACCTCTACATTCCAGGATTTCTGGTGGAAATCCAAAGTTGCAAACTATGTAGAGAGGGTAGCCACTGAAAGAAGCTTGCATCCTGAATTGCCTGAAAGTTCCATTCAGGAAAATGTAAGAAGCATTATGAGAAATGAGTTTAAAAAGATTAATGCCCAGGAGGGCAGAGAACTTGTAAAGAAGAGTGGAGTGTTGTTGTTGCCATAATGGAATATTTCTGATGCTATTATTTTAGATGCCATAAGGAGGGTTGAAAGGCCTCTCGTATAGACAGAAGAAGAATCAGAAATGGCCCTTCGAGGTTCAAACTTCAATGAGGATTGGGATGCATTGGCAATATGGTCATTATCTTTAGGATCTAGGAAACTAGCTCTAGTCAAGCCATCAGACCTTAGTGGACAACTACTTGTAAAAAGAGTTGTTGATACTCTAGCCTTGGAAGCTGCATACATGGTTGTCAATGTTGCTAGGTTTACTCGAGCAACAGGGGAAGGTCTCACCTTGGAGAGAGATAACCTCAAAACTAAATACAGAGAACTCCTCAATGATTATGATAACAACCAAAAGAAGGTGGTTGTGTTAGAAACTAAATTGACACTTTATAAACAAGGAGAAGTGCAAAGAGAACAAGGTCAACCTAGTGCAAGCCACCCACCTTTAGCTCCTCCAGTGGTGTCTTCCCAAAATTCACCTCATGATCAGGCCTTAGCAATAGTACCATATAGTGTGGGCCAGGGGTCATTTGCAGTAGAAGAGTTAGATAGAGTAGGCTCTAGCTCATCTGATAGAGAGCAATTACTTCTACAAATTGAAACATATAAGAAGTTGTTGGAGAGAGCTTAGGACACAATGTATGAGAACATATCAAAAGTTGTCCGCACTACCCTAAAGCATCTAAATGAGAAGATTCAGGATAGACTCAATAGTGTGCATGACAACTATGCTTTGATGGTGCGTGCAATGAGATTGTCCCAAAGAGATAAGATGTTGGCCATACCAACCTTGAATAAATGGGTCTCAAGAGCTGAGAGATTGAAGTTAATATTAGTAGGAGCTGGCAAACATGAAGATAAGTACCCTCAAGTGCTTCCAATTTATGATTTTGTATGTGAGTTGAGTGAGCAAAAGTTTCAAGGGTACATAGCCCCACTTGAGCAGAGAATAAGAGAGTTGATAGCTCAATATGATATGAATGACCTGTCACTGCTACCAGACATTGAGGTTGCTAATTACAAATTGAAACCATTGCAAGTGTGGAAGAGGGAACTAAATGAGGTTATTGATTCTCAGGTGGATAAAATTTGCAAGGGAGTTGATATTGATGCGTTTAATAACACCTTGGAGAGGTTGACATTTCTTATTAGTTTTTTGGAGGATTTCGACAGAGAATCTAATGTAGTAGTAACTAAGTACTCCCCCTACAGGAAGGCCCTGGATAAAATTATTGATTTTGATTGGCCGTTTGAGGAAGAATATGAAGAATGGGGAAGGGTGTATGTTGGAAAATTTGGTTCGTGAATAAGGATGTGAAACATATACTGAGTCAAGTATTGTATAGGTCTGGCCTTAGAAGTTACAGTGTATAAAACATATGTTTCATAGGAAAGTATTAGTTGTTGGTGATGTGGAGTGTTGATTGAGATGCTAGCTCACCTTTTGAAATCAATGTGCTGCTATGAAGAAGTTTATCCTTTTTGACATGTGATTTTTGGAAGGCAAAGCTATTCCTCACAACAAGTGTAAATGAACTTTGTCTCGTATGAATTCCCTCCACTTTGATAAATGTAAATGTAATTGAATTAGGGAATCTGTCTTCTAGCGGTCCAATCAGAATGTGACATGTGTACACTTGGCCTGAAGCTTGTTTTTGCTCCCTTATTCTATAAAAGGGAATTCAGGGCCATTTGTGCGGGTCTTTTATTGAATATTGGAGCATAATTGTGAGAATTAAGAACACATAGCGAATATGTTTAGTCTTTATTGAATGCTTTGAGTCTAAGTAGCATATTTTGTTAAATGTATGGTTTAAGGATATATCCGAATGATAATGGATATTTTCCAAGTCTATAGTCTCTCCATTTTGATTATGTATAGGAATTATTAATGAAAATATTGATCAGAGATCATTTCATTAATTGTCATCATTTCATACTTTGATATGTGTTTTGGTTTTAGCTCTTGTTCATAGAAGAAGTTAAATCGCTTGAATCAAATCATGAATTCTTATGTAGGGTCAAGGGATGTGATAAGTAGTCTTTAGAATTTGGTTATTGATTTGTGAATTGCTAAGTGGTATTGCATAGATCTCGAATGTCTAGGATTAAATGTCCCTTATATTTCAATTTTCTCAAACTCCTAGCCCATAGATAATGTCACTAGTCATAAACATATTAAGTCTTTTCATGATCCTAGTTATCTGACCTGAGAACAATCTTTTAAAATAATCATCAATCTATCTTGAGTTTATGGTGTTTGCATTGTCCTTGTATTCTCGGCTTAAGGTGTGTGTTTGTTCAAGGAATTGCCAACTTCTTGAGGAATTTCAGCTTATTAGCCACGGGTGAGAGTACATTTGCTTAAATATACAATGTACACGTGAATTGTCTGAAATAATAGTATAATATACATTGTGGGATTACCCTCTCGGGTTTTGCAGAGCCCAAAGTGTAGGAGATAAAGCTATTGGTGACATATCACATCAGTTGACCACTTGTCTAGTAGATATTCGAGAATTGAGCCTGACAAGCTCATAGGTACCCGTTGAGACCTGATTGGTTCGTTGTGAAAACAACCAACAAGGGATTTTGTAAATTCAAAAATTGTATACCCTTGAATTATCACATTTTAATTTGGGCTTATTTTGGTATCCATTCTTGTAGCATTTTTTAGGGATCATTGTATCCTAGCCTTGGCCTTTTCCTTCATCAATTTAATTAATTCTTACATAATATTAGTATTTTTTACTATTCAAGATTTTCATGTCCAAAATTTGAGCATTTTCTCTAGCCCAACGCAATGTGTGGAAATTTGCATGACATTATAATGTCTAGCAAGTTTCTAAAATTTGAGTAATTGGTTTCTCCCCAACTAACTACTCTTGCCTATGGTAACATCCATTTGTTAGAAAAATTCTCTTACATCCAAACATGACCTTTCAACTTCCTCTTAAGCCTCTTAGAAAAATAATTTTTGAATTAACACTCCACACATGAAACTTCTCCTCTAGGCTAGTTACACCTCTATTGTTGAATCTTGATATAGATAGATGTTGATGTACATTCCTTTACACCTCTAAGTGCTTGAACTAATCTCTTCTCTCTCTTGCTAGTAATATCATTTCAATAAGATTTCTATATATTTTCATTCCTATTTTGATAGTATTATAACTAATTCTTTATCATTTTACTTCTCTATTTCTCTTGGCATATCTCTTGGTGACCATCATCACCTCTTGTCCAATCACATAGAAACTAGGGTTTTTATCCTCATAGACCAAGGATTTAGCACCAATATATCTATTTTAATATTATTTCAAAGACACGCATATGGTTTAAGAGCACACACAGTCCAATCTCTCCTTGTTTCATCAACTACTTGTAGATGTCAAAAGACCAAAATAAAGGATTGAAATAAAGGAAAAATATTATGTAGCCACCTATTTCTCCCCTTCTTAGCTTGCAAGTATTTGAAGCTCTCAAAATTCATGGAGGTTGTGTATTCCTCTTCTTTTTTTTATTTCGATATTTCCATTAAAATAGTTAGTTTAGAGCAATTTTTTAGCCTTTGGTTCATTTTTGTTATACCTTGTAATCTACTCTTGTCATCTTTGTATCTCTATGTGTAGGCTTGTATGAATTTTGGAAATAAATTTTAATTTTCTATCAACCTAAAATGACAATGCATCATGGATTGGACAACAATGCACTATGGTGGTATCCTAGCTAGAGATTGTTTAGGTTGTTTTCTAGGTTCCTCTATATATCCTCTTTTTATTTTAAATTATGTTTTTCAGTTCAATATATTAGTATTCGATCGTTTCCCATTTTCATAACCCTTCTCAACTAACGTAGTATTAAGTTAGCATAACATTTATTTTTTATATTATAGTTTCTATCTTTCATCTTTTGGGTGTATCTTTGTGCATAGGTACCTAACATGTCCTTGTCATGACCCATTTCTATTTCTCCCAAAGTTGCACTTAAGGGGTTGTTGTTGTAATATTACACTTCACCTAAGATAGTCTATATTTTAAGTAAATGATGTGCGTATTTATTAAGTTAGGATTTAATATGATATTTTATTTCCCACCTAGGTAGCCAATAAAGTTGTGACCCTTGATTTGACTCATTGAGTGGCATTCCTACCTCATCAACTCTTGATTGATAACAAGTGCCACCTTTGTCTCACTTGATTGAGCTAACTCATCTTCTAATTGTTAGTTAATACATGACATCTTATACATTTCTCATCTTGTCTCACTCATCTCATGACCTCATGGACATGTGTCATCTTGATTCACGCATCCAAGAAGCATAGATATTTATACTTATTATAATGTTGCTCAAAAGCTCATTCATGCTCAATTATAATAGAATAATATTATTCTTATTTTTTATTTTGTAGCTAATTCATAGACATTAGCTCTTAGGTTATTCTTGCTCATCACAATATCTAGCATGTGCTATTGGATCAGATTGCAACACCATGTTGTCCTAAGCACTCATAAAATCAGATCTCAGTTATTTTAAGTCTATGATTCTAGATTTTAAATTATAAGTTTTTGTCTCAAACTCACAACAATAAAAAATACATCAATCTGAATTCTAAACAAACCTCAAACCATCTCAACTATTACTAATTATTATCATCTAATTTTATTTTAATTAAACTATTGATTGCACACACATTCCATTACAATTTTAAAAAGTAGGGCAAACAATTACACTCACACTTTGTTTTTGCAATATCTTTAATATCCCCATAAATAAAACCATCACTCATGACATTTTTCTTCAAATTTTTAAATGAATAAAAAAGGGAAAGAATTCCCACTTTTCCAAATTTTCATTCCAATTGTGTCAGGTTGGGTGGGCATATATTGAAACAGTGAAACCCAGAGAAAAGGAGAACCAAACATTTTGTGCTTCCTGATGGAGTAGCAAGTTTAAGCACATTGTTCCCATTCATAAATAAACAAGGCATGCTTTTGTCTCTAGGCCTTCATACACCAACATCCCACATGGCCCTCATAATACCCATCAATGCCAAACTCTATAAATATTAATTTATTAAGGAAATTGGCATTAAATAATTTGCATTATTCTTGACGGCATAGCTTCATGGATATAAATAAGTTTGAGCCTTGGGAGAAAGGGCCAAGGCGTGCAACGGCGTCAGCTGGAATGCCGGCTTGTTGGCAGTCAAAGAGAGATATTCTATTAACAAACAAAATAGAAAAACCGTCAAAATTGCCGCCTATGACCAGTTGACGGGCTTTACAACACCACCGTCAACTTGCCGGTTTGTCTGTATGCGTGTCGTGATATTCGAAGTTACAGAGAAACTTCCTTCTACTACGGTCTGACGTTGGCAAATACGGTCTCTTAAGTATACGTACGGATACGGCTTTATGGGAAACATGGTGGATTTGACTACATTTTTTATAAAAGTAATTTATGAATTAAAAAATTAAAAAGGTATTTTGGAAGGTAGTAAAATTATATATATATATATATATATATATATAACATTTTCATAATTGAATAAAGTTATTATATTAAAAAAATAGTAATACATCTTTCATGGTATAGTGTGATGGTTAAATTGTTGTATTGTTGTAGTTATTAAGGTTCAAATTTTACGGGGACATTATGAGTGTGGGCATTGTGCCCTTGCTGATCCATTGTCTTCCCCAGTTTGAACTTTCACAGTGATGTTGTTGGCATTCATATTTGTGACTAAGTGCTCCAAACTCGTGTTGGATTGATGTGCTCACGTGCTTTGTGCCCTTGGGCATTGTGCCCTTGTTGACCCATTGTGTTCTCCAATTTGAACTTTCACGTTGATGCTATTGACATTCATATTCATGACTAAGTGCTCCAAACCCTTGTTGGGTCGATGTGCTCACATGCTTTGTGTCCTGGTTAGGCTACTAAGCTCATGGGTTTAGACTATTTGCGTTAATGTTATGCATTCATGTGGAAGATGAAGCTACTAGTTTTGTAATTTTCAAGAATTATACAAAAATCTATTTTACTTTATTAATTTTAATGATGGTTTCAAGTGATAGGATAAGTATTAATTATAAGAAGGATTAACTTATAATTTTTCTTTTAAAGAGATGTATAGCTTTTTAGGCAAAGGATATTGGGCTAGGTGATTCATACAATGTATGATGCATTTCCCACCAAGTGAATATTGGTGTTTATTTCACTCTTTCCTTCTTGTACTTCATACCATAATTGTATGGTGTCTTGGAAATTAAATTAATGGCAAGTGTTAGGGCCTAAATTTGATAGTTGACCTTGCCTAACAAACATTTTTTTGTGATGGTTATCCATTCAAAGTTGCCCTTCAAATATTAAGACACATTTTAGTTACAAAAAAAAAAAATATTACAAATCATATATAATTACAATCCTATCTAATTTTTGATAGTTTTCCCAAAATCTCCATTTTCCCATAATAGAACCTTTTCAAATATTCAATTGTATTTTATAACAAAAATCCCTAGATACGACTATATGGCCATCAAATTTAGACCCAAATGAGTGAATATGGTCCACATTTTATTAGTAACTATTATTGGTGGTTATCTTTTATTTTAGATTGTTATGGCAAGATGACTATCTTGATTTTTCATATGCCTTTCTTTGTCACATTTAATGACATAATTAGCTCATATTAAGTACTATATAACAAATTTAAGGATTAATAATATAAAAAGTAAAAAATAGTAAAACATTAGGCTAATTTGAGGGGGTGATCTCCAAAAACTATAATATGAGAATATAAATTTAATCTCATAACTTATGATGGTTTGGAAGAGTCATTCTCTTTCTTATTTATATACATAAATAGGTAGATACACACTCCATGTCCTAATTGGGTCAATCTAAAGAATTAACTAGAGATAATAAATCTAAATAAAGGTTAAGCATGCCACAATTGCTTACCTTATTACACTTAAGAAGATAGAATATAAGGGGCATAACATGTTCGTCTCCTTCAACAAAATGTTTCCCTTAATGTTTAGCAACTTTGGATGCTTAGATGTTGTTGGTTCTTTTGAGCTGCTTGTTTTGTCTTGTTATCTTTATAGCAGTTGTTCTCTTGTAAAGGGTTTTAGGTCCCTTCAAAACTTGTTTTTCCTATAATAAAAATCTTTGGATGCTTAGATATATGAATTGTTCATCTTTCTATATTGCATCTTAAGGTGGAAAATTTCTCCACTTCATTAGGAATTAAAAAATGACTCATTTACCTCAAGTTCTAAAATAAACTTCCTTTCTTCATCTAACTTAGGCAATTCTAATTGGATTGAAAGCTTGTTACCTATTACTTTCTTTAGATAGGATACATGAAATATAGGATAAATTTTCAAAGAGGGTGGAAGTTCCAACTTATAAGATACACTACCAATTTTGTGGAGAACCTTCTAGGGACCATAAAATTTGAGTGTGTGTAATGTTGAAAATTGCACCCTGTGTAATTTTGCATTCCATAACATCCCCTTAAGCCTAATTAAAGTTGATAATGCAATTCCTCTTTCACATAACCTTAATGTTTTTCCTAACCCCTTTATTTTTGATCTTTAAGTGAATTTTTGTTGTGAATACTAGTGCAAATGTTTGTGCACCACACAAATGTCCCGAAAAGATTCCTAATTATGTGGTCATTAGGACGTTACACTTCCACCTGCC
Organism: Sequoia sempervirens; assembly: GCA_007258455.2. Classification (NCBI taxonomy): domain Eukaryota; kingdom Viridiplantae; phylum Streptophyta; class Pinopsida; order Cupressales; family Cupressaceae; genus Sequoia; species Sequoia sempervirens. Next base: position 299,760,726 of record VDFB02000003.1, read on the forward strand.
TACAAAGTATAACACCTCTATGGTTGTAGACATGCCAAAAACATCTTCTTGCATGCCTTTCTTCATTCTATTCACTCAATCTTTCATTCATTCATTCTCTCTTGATCATTCATCCACTCTTCCAATCTCACTCTCTCATTCTAGCTCACTCTTTCACTCTTCTACACCATTTTCTTGTAAGTTCTTTCATGTCTTAGCTTCTACACCAACACTTCGATTCTCCTAGCTCATTGTGGGTGTTGTATACTCTCCTTCGACATCACTAGCTTGCTAAAGGGAGGGTAACCTCACTCTCTTTATTGCATTATTGTGTTTTATGTCAAGTAGCATATTGATATTCTAGCTTTCTATTTCTTTAGCTTGTCTATCTATTTGTACATCATCTACTTTCTTTTCTATTTGTCTATTTGTCTATTGGTGGAGGTGGGAACTATTAGGATAGATGACATTATAATTGCTATCCTAAGTTGGTTTGTGTCTCCACATTCTTTGGAAATGTTCTAGGGGACATGAGGGACAAAATATTTATTATTTATTTTCCAATGACAAATTGTAATTGCATTCAAAGAGGTGGACCCATTATGGTGACGATTAAAGAGCATTATGGGAGAATATTCCTTTTTCCAACTTTATGAGTGGGGACCACTTTGGTGTGCATGTTCTTGCATGTTATTTGCATGTTTTACATCCTCTTGCATAGTTGGGCACCCAAGTTTGCATGTTGGTGCATGCTCTTGCATGAAGCTGTCAGAGCTATCTGAGAGTTATGGAGCACTCATTATTGACCAATTTTGATTGGCTATGGGTTATGCACCCATTTGAAGGCCATGTGATTATTCAATATTTTATGCCATGTTTATGGTTTGTCCACTAAGGGGGGTGTAGATTTTTCTAAGTGGTTTTTCTTGTTGTTTTGGGATACCAATTGTGGTATTCTCTCCCACAAACTTCTATATATTGGAGCCTTGAGATGGTGGTTTGTAAGAGTTTGTTTGCAGGTTGTTAGAGCGATGAAGTGTTGCTAGAATTTAGAGAGGAGTATTGTATTGGTGTATCTCTTGTGAATATTAATACTAACATTGGATCTGTTTGGGTGTGGAGTTTTTTCTTGCAAGGGTTTCTCCATTTATATCTTCTGTGACTTGTGTTTGATGACTTGTGGTATTGTTGATTTTTTTCATGTTTGGAATTGTCAGTCCCATAATCTCTTTATAGTAATATTGAATATATATAATTTAAGATTCACAACCACTTATTTGAGTTCATATTGTTGCAAGTTTCACCTTGGGTTTTCCAATAGGAACACCTACATGGGGGTTTGACTAAGGCAAACCCCTAAACAACCCCAACATTTTTCCTCATTTTCATGTGTGTAGATTGTTGATTTGAAGCGTTGTAGGAGGCTTCATAATGTTGGACCTCTTGTGAGTTCTTTCTTCTCTCTTTATTCTTTCCATTTCATCCCATTTTATTTAATCCCCGCATGCTAGTTCTTTTTATGTTATTTTTGTTATTTTCATTATTATGTTAATTTAGCATAGCCTTCATATTTTAGTCTCCAAATTGTTAGTGGAATCTTTGAAGTTTTTGTTAGCAAGTTCTATTTTTAGATTGTACGAGACTACAATGTGTTGTGGGGACGTCTGTGCACCACACTGTCATCCTTGGTTGAGAGCCAGTCAGCTTGCTCACGAGACCTCTAAAGTCTACTCTTTTGATCTCTAATATCCTTATTTTCTAAATCATCATAAGACATAATCAAAACTCCTTGTCTTTCCACCTTTGTCACCCGAGCTTTTCCTTTGAGGTAGTTGAGGAACATTCATCCCTTAGGAAGGGGAGGGTGTCATTTTTCCTCCTCTACATTTTGGTGAACCCAACATGAACCTATTCTTACCTTTGTCTTTTTGTTGAAAATTTTTCTTCTCTCTTGTCGGACATGTATTGGATAGAGTGTTGTGACACCCTTTTATGAGTTTCATGACCCAATCCACTGCCTATTGGAAAATATGTGGATAAGTGTGTTGTCATTGATGCCAACCTTTGTTGTTACCATATGTACTTATGTTATAAGATAGTTCATGGTTGGATGTCAAAATTCCTTGGTTGATAAGGTTTAAATCTGTTTAAGGCACATGATTGGCTTCATAGGAGCTTTGTTAGGTACTTTTCATTTCTTAGTAGATGTAGATAGGTTCTTGTAGTTTGAAGAGCAGCTCTATGTAGTTGTAAGGTATGCATATTCCAAGTTTCCATGCATAAGTTCTATCACAAAATGTTCTGGTGTTATCAGAGTATGAAATTGTTAAGTTCTAGTGAATAGTTGTTAAGAGAGAACTGAATGTCCCTGCATTTCCCCACATCACATTATTTTCCTTGTAGTTTTAGAGTTAATTTTATGAAGGTGGTATGTTTTCTTAGTCCAAGTTTCAAATGTTTTGGTTGACCACTGATAGTTTTGTAGATGGTAGTGTGTTGTCTATGTTCTGGCAACCTAGTAGGTTGGTCTGTTGGTGTCTAATTGATCTACGTCAGCATATATTGGATCAAATCTATGTACAAAGGCTATGTAATGCATGATGGAATCCCATTGGGCTCTCTGGTCACTCTGCAAGATGGTATGTGATCTTCCCCTATACAACAACATGTTCAAAATCATTGTTTTTGAGTATGAAGTGTGTGTGCTAGCATGAATTAATCTGAAATGATAAAAGGAGTGCAAAAAAGTGTTGTAACATTCCATATCAATTTGTTGGGATGATTTGCATAGTTTTTCTTGGTCTCTCTGGTACTTCCTTGGTTTAGAGTTGATGTTTGTTAGTTTGCTTTCTTTTTGGGCCAACTTGACAAGATAAGTTATTTGTTCCAAGTGTTTAGTTGTGTGCGCTAATTTTGAAGATGTGTTTCATCAAGAATAGGTCTTGAATATCTTTCAGCTTGGACCACACAAGATTTATTTCTTCTACAAATGTGTTTAAAACCGAATTGTTGTATATCTCATTTTACACGTGTGTAGTGGACATGAAGAACCTTTTTGAGTTGTGTGAGTGAGTAGTGAATGTTTTTCAAGTAGAAAATGTGTGAATAGAATTCCATAAAATATCTTTTGATAATGAAATGTGCCAAAGATCAGTTTTGATAGATCAGTAGTGAATGTAGGTGAGATCATGAAGAAAAGTATGTGCCTATAAATGAGAAAGTTTGTTGAAGGAAGTGAGTTGTAGGAAACAAAGCTTATTGAAGAAGATGTATGTACCAAAGGCACTGAGCTAGAGGTAACAAATGTACTGAAATATTCCAATTGTATGTTGAGGTTGTAAAACTTTGTTGTAAAAGTTGTATTGAGCAGGGAGTAGCGAAATTCCTTTGTTTAAAGACCATAAATACTTGTTGTAAAAAATCTATTTTATTTATGACGTTGGATTTGGATAGTAGATCCAAACAGTTGGATCATCATGGTTTTTCCCTTTTAGGGTTTTCCATGTAAATCTAGTGTTATGGTTGCATGCATTTGTGTTATTTTTCTTTTCATGGTTTAATTGGTTAATTGATGATGAATGGAAAGAATTTGATTAAGTACTAATTCACCCCCCATCTTAGTACTTTTGTGTGTTCAAGAATTGGTATCAGATCCAAGTGCCTTGATTTATCCTAACAGTTGAGGTAGATCCTAAGTGGAACACATGGGAACTAATGCAATGTCAAATGAGAAAAATTCTCTAGAGGTTAAGAAGCATGAAGATATGGAAGACATTAATGTAGAAGATTGTGAAGTGGAATTTGAAGGAGAACTTATTTCAGCTTTGGATGATCTAGACATTGTAAGAAGAGAAAGTGGATAATTGAAGATAAAACTCAAAGAATCAAAAGAGACAATCATCAATTTGAAATTTCAAGTTGAAGAAGGTAAAAGGGTTGCAAATTTTCTAAAAAATAAGTTGAATGAAAAATCAATGGAATACTCCAAACTTGGAGAATAAATTGTCTCCTTGAGGAAAGAATTGGAGAAAGCCAAGGGTCAAATTGATAAAGGTCTAAAGCTCAAGAAACGTTCTAACATTTTGGATGAGATAATCAGTAGTCAAATATCTTTAAAAGGTAAGGGTGGTCTTGTATTTAAAGAAGGTAAGAACTCAAAGGAAAATATTCTTGAAATGAAAAAGGAAAAGGGCTTTGTAAAAAAGGTCAAAGAAGAAAGAAGGAAATTGGATGATGGCTTCATAAAAGTCAGCAATCAAAAGAAAAGATTCAAGATATCTCCTCCTAAACAAATTGCTACTTCCAAGTTCTCTCAATCCTTTCATGGTTATTGTTATTCTTTCAATAAGTTTGGTCATAAGGCTAAAAATTGTAGAATTAAGGAAGAAGGAAAGGTTATACAGGGAAGAACTCTTTTGTGCATCCAAGAAATAATGTTATAGTTTCTCATTCCTTTTATGGCTACTACTATGCATCCAATAAGTTTGGTCATAGGGCTGTTGACTGCAAAACTAAAATAAGGAGAAATGATTTAGCCCATGAATATAACATTGTTTTTTATAAGTGCAATAACCTTGGGCATACAACAAGATTATGCAAAAGTGGTTATGTGAAGCCATATGCTTAGCATAAGAAGATAGAGGAAAAGAAGGAAGTTGCAAAGGTTTGGAGAAAGAAACAAGAGCAAGATATTGAAGTGAGGAATGACACACCACTTGTGCATTGTGAACAAGATTTCATACTTGATTGAGATATAACATTATCTCAAGGGAATCTTTCATCTGAAATGTCTCTCAACCCCTTGAATGGAATAAGATGTTGATCATTATAGTATGAAAGGTGATCTGAATGAAATGGTCTAAAGAATTTGGTTGTAAAGAAAGATGGAATCTGTTGATCAATTGTTCAGAGTAAAATATTTTCTTATGGAGGTCTGTAGAATGAATGTGCATCCCTATGAAGTCACAAAGCACTCTGGAAATTGTTACCTATCAAGTACAAGGTGCATTAATTATGAATGTTAAGGAAAATTCAAATAATTTATACTCCAATTTACATGATATTGGCTCATTCGAATCAAAAGCATTTGTGTCCAGATCTAAGAAGGAGAACGCATCAAAGCATCTTATGAATTCACGAGGATTGAGGTGAAATCCTAGTGACAATACACAAAGGTATATTAAAATTTCTCATAAAACCTTGTTTTAAAAGTTTGAAAAGGAATTGCAATGGATACTCCAAAATTGGTAGATGTTTCTGAGAAACCTAGGCTGAAATATAAGAAGTATCCTTTCAAAGCTATGGAGGTAAATAAGGATGGTGTGTTTTCAAAAGTTACCATTGATGTGGTTCACACAAAGGATGTAAGGAGTTACATTCATGCTCCCTTAAATGAAATTGACCAAATGAATTTGAAAAATTAAGGCACACCTTGTTGGATGATGACTATGTCGGGTACAAACTAGAGTATGCAAATGTGTCGGCTAAAGGGTTCAATGTGTGGAAGGATTTTCTCAATTTCTATGACAACATTGAATGGGTAAGGATCATTTTGAGCATAATTCATGATGATTTTATCTATTTATTCAAACCCTACAAAATCACTAAATATGCGATTAGGGCAGTAACATGATTATGTGTAATTAGACCTATTTTGATAATGAGAGTTGTGAAGAATGGGAAGGTTTCAGAGTTAACCAGAGAAAAGTTGATAAAAGGACCATAAGCATAAGTGATATCAATGATCTAGGTATTAAGTATGCTTCCATGGGAATGATATACAAAGTGTATTTCACTAACAATAGGGAAGGCTCCACAATTGGTATTGCAATTCATACCACATACCAGATGGTTAAGGGAGGAAAGAAATTTGATCTATGTGAGTTGATGAGAGAATTTTTTTGATAATTTGAAGATAACCAAGGAGACTAGATACAACTTTAGGTTTGGGTCTCTAATCATTTCCTTTACATTCTACTTCTTGAATGCATTACCTGGTTCCAAAGGAAAGGTTTGACAACAACACCTTTCGGTTGCCACATAAATCAAAAATAATATGAGAGGATTCAATGATAAGTAGGCTTAAAATACTTCATATTGAGGTTTCTTCAAGAACCTACAAACTGAAAGGAAAGATAGGGAAAGAATTACCTTTGATTTGGTGAGAAAATACAAGGATGAGATAACCTTTTTGGTTGATAAAGATTACTATTACATTGAAGTTGTGGAACCAAGAACTTCTTGGATTCCTAAATTTCCTTTTGAGGTCTCCCTAGTTGAAGTCAAGACATATGTTGAAAATATATTGAATAAGCCCAATGATCTTGCACCAGAAATATTTGGTACCTATGAAGAGATCATGGATAAGATTATCCAAAAAAGGTGGAAGAAACCAGTGAAAAATGGGTAGATAAGATATTTCAGAGAATGGGAATTTTGTTGTAGTCCAAGTTGACACCTCAAACCTTTTCCCAAGCTCCACAAAACATTCCCTTAGACCCTGGCAAAGTTATCCCGAAGAAAGTGCCTAGAAGGTCAAGAAGATTAGCCTTTGTTGCTACTACTCCTCTATAGCCCACTAAATCCACACAAACTACTTTTGGGAAAAGAGCTACATCAAAATCTAAGGCACCAAATAAAGCTACTGAAAAGAAGCATCCATGATATAAGCAACAAGCCAAGAGAAAGAAGGATGAAACAAAAGAGATAGAGGATGAATAAAATGGTGAGGAAGGCACTTCCAAACCTAAAGGAAAAGGAAAGAAGAAAAATAAGCTAATTCCTCTGGTGCCACCTCCACACAAGCCTCTCAAATTAGATATAATAATCAACGGTATTGAAAGTTTTGACTTGTTACAAGAGACTATTGAATTACATCTGAAAGTCCCTTTGGAAGACCAAAATGTTGGGAAAATGTGTCTCAACCTTGCAATTACATAAGGTTTACTATTGATAGGTAAGTGCAGGGGGGCGGGGGGGGGGCTGGTGGGGTACCCCCCATGAGGGGTCTAGAGGGATCATACCCCTATGGGGGGTCTAGGGGTCACACTCCTCGATGAGGGCTAGGGGAAAACACCCTTGAAAGCCAAAATTTATGTATATTTTATTTGTAAATCTAGACTGTTCATCATTAGGTCTCATATCTGATGGTCAATATTTAGTTGGCTTGAATTGGCCTAATAGGAAGCCCTATTTTATGAGGGAATTGTATTACGACTATGCATTATGATGTATTCTAAGAGTCTAATAGCAGTCGTGTTGCCTCTGGATATCTAGTTGGTGATACTCTTGTGAGAAGCTTGCTCTACAAGTATATTGTAATCTTTGTGATTTTTGAATAATATATTGGGAAAATTTTGGAATGAGGGGTTTTTTTCTTGAAAGGGTTTTCCCCACATAAATCATTGTATTGTGGTATGTATGATATTTATGTTTATTTATGTTTAAGTTTTTGTAACTGTTGTAAAGATCTGTAAAGTTTTGCATTATCCTCCTCTCAAGATTAGTGTAGGAAGTTGTTCCACTACCTTAGCTTCCATACACAAAAGACTATTGAGAAGGCAATATTCATGTACATGATCAAGCACAATGTGGCTCTCAACAAGATACTAGAAAATGATCCAAAGAGTCTTGTACAAGTCCTAAGGGAGAAAAGGGAGAAAGCAATTGAAATTTAAGATGAGCTGAGAAATGAAGCAATTGAAAAAGATGGATCCTCCATTTATTAGGAAGAAAAGGATAAAATAATTCAGAAACAAGCTCAAGAATTAAGTTCAAAATAGAAAGTGGACTCCCTCATGAATATGGAGAAGGTTGATAGAGACAAAATATAGAAGGAGACTAAGGAAGTGACTAATAAAATCATTGAGGAGTTGAGAAAATCTAAATATGCAGAACAACCGTATATGTCTCCTCAACATGATACTGTTCAATAGGAAGCAAAAGAAAAGAAAGAAGACCAAGTTTCTCATGATGTAGGGCATGCTTCTCCTATTGATGAAGTGCATGATATCTCTCCTCCAAAGATCATTGGTCAGTAAGATCAACAAATAAAGGAAGATGCATCTTCTTCTAGAGTACAGGAACAAGAAATTCCTAAGGCATCTACTTCTACATCCCTCAATGATTCAATTAAAGAGTTTCTTGCTCAGTAGAAATAAATTCAACTTGCAATTGTTGTAGTTGCCTATGTTTGATGGGCAAGTTAATATTTCAAACATCTCACCATTGAAAAATTTGTAACTTGGTTATATCTTTCACTCCTTTGCAAGGGAAGAGATCTTGTAGTAGTAGACCTAGGCAGTTCCAAGACATTGTAGGAGGTTGTCAAAACCTTGGAAGTTGAAATTCCCAATGCAAAAAGGGATTTCTCTTTGCCACTCACTTACCAGATCAAACAACTAATGGATTTTTTCAAGGAACATTCTACTTATCTAGAGAAGCAAGTTGAGGTGAAGATTACAAACAATAGACTATCTAAGGCCTTTGGAAAATGTGCAAAGGCACATGAGAAGTTGTGAGCATGTATATAAGATATTTAGAAATGTGTGGAGGAGGTGAAGGTATTATACTAGTTATGTCTGTAATGTCTTGCCACAACAAAAAGCCTTAAGGATTAGATAAATCCCATGGAAGTGTTGATCACAAATGTGGCTACCACTTATGATCCAGTGCAGGATAGTGATGGTACCATTAGGGCACAAGTTGAGAATTTACAATCCCAATTACAACAACTGCTATACCAAAGGGAGTAAATAAAAAGTCAAGTAAAGCAATTGTGGGAGGTTGTGAGTCTAAAGTTAGCATTTTTAACTGGTCTCTCTGCAGAAGCTAAAGGAGTTGAGAAAAATAATCATATACCATCCTCCTTGGAAGAAGGAAAAGACATCCATGCTCATTTGGTAAGTCAAGTCCAGATCACAAATTTTGCAAAGAAGCATTGGGATAGCTTCTGGACTTAATTGAAGCCCATCTACAAGGACATTCTTCCATCAAGTTAGAGATGAGTATGTATTTTTGACATGGTTTTTGTAACTTTCTTTTGTGTGAATATGTAGAGTAGATAAGTGTTTAGAATTTTATGTATATATAAGAACTTTTTGGAGTAAGGGGGAGTATACGTTAAAAATATGTATATATAGGAGTTCATTTATTTTTAGGAGACCACCTACCCTTTGCCCTTGAGGTCAAAGGGGGAGATATAATAGAAGATTTGGTAGGTGTTTCCATTAATGAATAAGGGGGAGATTGTTCGAAAATGTGCAGATAAGTGTGTTGTCATTGATGTCAACCTTTGTTGATACCATATGTACTTACATTATAGGATAGTTCATGGTTGGATGTCAGAATGCCTTGGTTGATAAGGTTCAAATTTGTCTAAGGCACATGACTAGCTTCACAAGAGCCCTGTTAGATGATCTAAATTCCTTAGTAGATGAAGATAGGTTCTTGCAGTTTGAATATTAGCTCTACACAGTTGTAAGGTATGAATATTCCAAGTTTCCATGCATAAGTTCTATTGCAAAATGTTATGGTGTTATCAGAGTATGAAATTGTTAAGTTCTAGTGAATAGTTGTTAAGGGAGAATTGAATGTCTCTACATTTCTCCGTATCATATTGTTTTTCCTCACAATTTTAGAGTTAATTTTTTGAAGGTGGTATGTCTACTTAGTCCAAGTTTCAGATGTTTTGGTTCACCATTGGTGGTTCTATAGATGACAGTGTGTTGTCTATTTTCAACAACCTAGTAGGTTGGTCTATTGGTGTCTAATCGATCTGCACTAGAATATATTGGATTAACAGAGGCTATGCAATGCATGATGGAATCTCATTGGGCTCTTTGGTTTCTCTGCAAGATGGTATGTGATCTTCCCCTATACAACATGTCCAAAATAATTGTTTTTGAGTATGAAGTGTGTGCACTAGCATGAATTGATCTAAAATGACAAAAGGAGTGCACAAAAGTGTTGTTACATGCCATATCAGTTTTTTGGGATGATCCACACAAAGTTTCTTGGTCTCTTCGGTATCACCTTGGTCTAGAGTTGATGTTTGTTAGTTTGCTTGCTTGCCAGACTGACTTGACAAGATAAGTTGTTTACGCCAAGTGTTTAGTTATATGCACTAATTTTGAAGATGCATTTCATGAAGAATAGGTCTTGGATATCTTTCATCTTGGACCATTAAGATTTATTTATTCTAAAAATTTGTTTGAAGCTAACTTGTTGTAATTATTGTATATATTATTTTACATGTTTTGATTATAAGGGAAAAATAGGTTTTTAAGGGACCAAAAACCCTTTACAACAAAACAGATGAAAATCTACTCAAAGATAAAAACATTGGACCATCAACAACAACCAGTAACAAAACATTAGCCAAAAAATAGAGAACTAGAAGTAAAAGATAGAAATAGAAAACAAAAAATGGGACACTATTTCATGTTCTTTAAGGTGTTAGCCACCTCAAGTTCCTGGTTACGATGCAACTCGACCATGTCCATCAATTATTTTTACCCTCCACAAAGGTTTTCCTCAGGTTTCCCTTACCTCTTGTACATGGGCCTTTTGTCTCATCTTTTCTGACCTTCTTTCCCTTCCCTTTTGAAGCCTGGTCCTTCTCCATCAGCTCTGCAAAGTAAAGTTGATCTTCCCTTAGTTCACTTATCTTGTGAAAAAGGACCTCCAAGGATTCAACATTGTTCTTGACCAAATTGTGGCTAACTTGCAGAAGCTTCTTGATGTCCACATTAGTTTCATTAATCTTAGCCTCCATTTCAAAGAGGCACTTCTCACATAGGGATTTAAAATCCGTAAAAGGAGCACTCTAAATCCACAAGTCTTTCAATCACAATATATGAGGAAGTACCCTTCAACATATTTTGTATATTCTCTTTTAGACCCCTGATCTTGATGTTCACCATATTAAATTCTTGCAATGTCCACTTGGCTAGCTTGAACATGCTAGTAGCCCCCACATGAGCCATGTACAAAAGTTTGAACATTGAAGTATTGTCATTGTTAAGGTACAAGAAATCCTCAAAGAGAGGATTCACCTTTAGAGGCTCTCGCTTTCCAGGACTCAGATTAACCCCCTCATCCTCATGCATAGACTTTCCACCAAAAATCTCCACATTGGGCAATTGACGAATAGGGGAGTCATTGATTTCAATAGCAGTATCCACAACACCCTCCTCCTTACCCTATTCCTTGGAACCCTTCAAATCATCTTTCGCACCCTATTTTTTAGCTTTGCAATATGCTTGGAAGTCATTCACAGTCTTTCCTTGGATTCCTTATCCCCAACATGGTCAGGAATGTCCTCCTCCTTATGGCCATCCACAACAAAATCCTGTCCATTAAACACAATATTTCCCTTAGCCCGAGAACCTCCAGACACAACATCAGTGTCATTGCTAGCAAAATGGGACTTCGACTCTTGTAGAACAATATTCTTAGTAGCACGTTTCCCCTTGAGGTTCCCCTTATTTCTCTTATAAGGGGCCACCACAGGGGATGAAGACCCACCCTCGTCCTCTTCATTCCATTCCTCCTCACTAGCAACACTGGTATCCGAACCAGTCAAGAGGGATTCTTCACTAATAGCCTTCTCCTTACCTTTAATTATCTTAGTAGGGATAAGGGCTCTCATGTGCTCCATTATGAGTAGTATGAACCCCTCATTAAGAACAAAAGCTCTCCTATTTTTTAGATGAGCATACACCGACACTTCCAATGAAGACAAAAGAAAGAAAGAGAACGAGATATATAACCCATGTTTGAAATGATTCAACAAAGTGAAATGGTGACCTAAAATTATAGTAAATTAGCTATCTAGGGTAACATACCACATGATGACCTCTGCTACATCCGCCCAAAATTTATTTAGAGATGTTAGTTTGTATCCCCAAGAAGGCATCTTGATCAACTTCTTCCATTCATCACCTTTAAAGAACTGGTCCATGGCATCCTCATTACTCTTCCTTTCCTTAAAATTTTTTTGACCCACCAATGAAAAACTAGTAATGGAAGTGATAAAATCCTCATTAATCACAAAATCCATTCCCCTTACTTGAAGCCTACGATTATACCAATAGTTAACAAAATCCACCAAAGCCTTAGGATCATAGCCGTGTAGCCTTTCTAGGAAAGGCATGAAATTTCCATGCTCTAAAATCCTCCAAACTTTACGATCCTTCCTCCACCTTACATAGGAATGAGGCTCAATCCTGTTGTGGTTACCCACCATGATCACATTCACCATAAAAAGAAATCCCAGGAAAGATACAACTGTTAGAAAGTAAACAAGCGAAGCAACACCCACAAAGCATGCAACGACAATGTAGACAATAATTATATTAACAATCCAAAGAGTGAGCTCAATCGTATCCATCATTTCGTAATAAAAACTTATCATCCTCGGGAGGAGGGAACACTCCTCCCATGCCTTAAAATCATTAATTTTGATAGCCTAATTAGCAAAGAAATCTGCCAATGAGTTGCCCTCTCTATAGATATGAGTGACATGAGTTTCCTCAAAGTATCTAAGTATCATTATAGCATCCTCGATCAATTGGGCAATTTTCCAGCTTGGATTCTAAATTCCAAGTAGGTGTTAATAATGTTAAGTGAATCTCCCTTGACCCAAAGCTTGGAGTAGCCCTTGTCCAATGTAAACTTGATACTGATGAACACAAACTCGACCTCCACATAGTGATTGGTCTGGTTTCCTAAAGGGAGTGCCACCAAGCCCAAGAAACTGCCAACTTCATTCCTCAACATCCTCCCACAACCTACAGGCCCAGGGTTACCCATGGCGACCCCTCCAAAATTAATCTTAACCCACCTTGGAGGTGGAGGGTTCCACTTAGTACTCAACCTAGCACTGATGCTAGACTTAACAACCTCAGACGACAAAAAAAAAGGCTCTCCAATTAGTGGTTACCAATAACTCATAACCAGCCAGGCAAGAGGACGTAGCACACAACAGAGAGTCAAAGCCATGAAGAAAAAAGTTTTCCAAAATAGCCCTTCGTATTTTGATAAAAACACTTTCCACCTTGAGTTTAGAATCCTGAAAGATTCTATTGTATCTTTCTTTCCAAATGCCCCAAGCAATATGTGGGGCCATGATCTCACAAAGCCTACAAAGGATGGGAGAAGAAGAAGGGCACTTTCACTGATCAACAAAGCTGCTAAGAGAGCCTAAGAACATCTAATCCAAATTCTAAAGAGCAAGAAATTTACTCTAGATAAGTGAAGAAAAATTACATCCAAGGAGAAGATGAAAGGCACTCTCTGCATCAGATTCACAAAGCACACATCTATTAGGAATAGAAAATTCCCTTCTACAAAGATTATCCTGATTCAACACTTTGCTTTACATTAGAGGCTAGAAGAAGACATTCACCTTAGGGATCAACAATTTATTCCACAATTTCTCCCAAAAGGGACAGGGGTCAGGTTTCTCCAAGGAATTGACAAAGATCAAGGCCATAGAGAAATTACCATTAGCACACGGGGCCCAAATCACACGATTAGGTCTCATAAATTAGGGAACCCTGATATCAATGAAGGATGCCATATCTGAAACTCCTTCCATGCACCATTCTGGATAAATCCAACCACCATATTACCAAATAGGCATTTACAAATAACAACAATAGGAGGGGCTCACGGGTGATTGATCAAAGGATCGTTATCACACCACACATCTTCCCAAAATAGAATCTTGGAACCATCACCCAACAACCACTTAACACCTTTAGCAATAAGGTCCCTACAGGGGATAATATTTTTCTAGAAACAAGATCCCAAGGGGATAGCATTAGAAACTAGAAGGTCCCAAGGTCTCCCCACTCCAGACAAATATTTATTCTTGACTAGATACCTGACCAACCCACCTCTCCACTCAGGAGTTTCCAAATGTTCTTCGACAATATGGCCTTTTTGAAAGATCTTATGTTTCTAATGCCCTAGAAGTGGAATTCTAGCAACAAGGGGAATTCTAGATTTAGCTTCCACCTCTAACCACAAAAGTTTCCACCCCCGACCACAAAAATATTCTCATAATTTGCTCCATTTTTTCTTCAAATTTCACAGGAATTCTAAATAAACTCATGAAATATAGGGGGAGATTCTATAGGGTAGATGAGATAAGTTGCACTTTCCTCACCTAACTGAGAAGAGCTCCCTTCCAATCAATCACCCCGATTGCACGATAAAATCCTTGCTAACTTCAATTGGAGGAACTCCAGAGTATTGATAAAAAAGCCGACTCTTGGGGAAATTAACAAGCTACCCAAAAGCCTTATCATATCCCTCAATCAACAAATTAACAACCCTGATTTCACAGACTAAAGAATCACCCATCATGATTGTATCATCAACAAACTATTGATGAGTAACATGCTCACATTTGGAAGAAGGGGTAAGACCCCTCAAGGAGCTATACATTATTGCCTTTTGAATATTCTAACCTAGAACCTTTGCCATCAAAATGAACACCAATGGAGAAATAGGTTCCCCATTCCTTAAACCATGAGAGCTCTAGAAAAACAGAGAGGGAGAGCCATTAACAATAACATCAAAAGAATGAGTCGAGATAAGTTCAACAAATTGTAAAAAACTTAAAAAAAAAACCAAAGTGAGCCAGAACCGCCAACAAGCACTTCCAGCTAACCCTATCATAAGCCTTGAGAAGATCTAGCTTAAGGAAAAAAACTTAGTTTCTTGTTAGCATTCAAAGAATGGGCCACCTCATGTACCGTAATGATAGAATCCAAAATTTGTCAACCCCTAACAAAACTACTCTGATGTTTGGAAATGAGATTAGGGAGAATTCTCTGGAGTCTAGACGCGAGCACTTTAGAAAAAATCTTGTAAATAGAATTGCAGAGACTAATTGGTCTAAAGTCCTCAAACCCATTAGCATCAACAGTCATGGGAATCAAAACAATGAAAGTAGCATTTAATTTTGTAAGTAATCTTCAAGAGCCAAAAAAATCCTTGGTAGCATTAATAACATCCACCACCATAATATCCCAACAAGATTGAAAAAATAGAAAAGGGAAA
The DNA here is from genome assembly GCA_007258455.2 of Sequoia sempervirens. Taxonomy (NCBI): domain Eukaryota; kingdom Viridiplantae; phylum Streptophyta; class Pinopsida; order Cupressales; family Cupressaceae; genus Sequoia; species Sequoia sempervirens. The sequence goes on from VDFB02000003.1 coordinate 299,775,777, forward strand.
CCATCAAGCCCAAGGGCCTTGTTACCTTCAAAGGAAAACCCACACTGCCTCCTTGATCTCATTTGAGGAAGGAATTGTAATTAGATTCTTATTTAGGTGATCCAAAACAAGTTGGGGAATGACTTCTAGTGAAGACTCCACACTAAGTTGATCCCAAATTAAATCATCCCTGAGAAGATGCTAAAAAAAACTAGCAGCAACACTCCTAATAACCTCATCATCAGTCAACAACAACCCACCAACCATGATGGAAGAAAACTTGATCGATGACTTATGCCTGAGGGCAGTAAGATGAAAAAACTTAGAATTCCAATCCCTAGACTTGAGCCAAATAGCTTGAGATCATTGCCTCCAAAAATCCTCCTCCTTAGAAACAATGTCATGAAGTTGCGCCAAGAGAGAGTCTTCACACCACTGAAGCTCCTCTGGAAAGCCCTTAGATTGGATTTCCTCCTAGACAATATCCAAATGCTAGATGAAATATTTCTTAATATCAAAGATGTGTCCAAAAGAATCCATGTTCCATTTTTTAAGATTTTTGTTCACAATAGCCAATTTTTTAGCAACTTTGAACATTGCACTATCATCAATGCGCACCTGCCACCAGCTCCTAATACAATCCATGAACCTAGAGTCCCTCAACCACATATCTTCAAAATGAAAAGGAAACCATTTTCTACCACCAACCTTATTAGCCACAAAAGAGATGGGGAAGTGGTCTGAACCACACCTTGTGATCGAAGAAAGAGAACAAGAAAAGTGCATGAACCTTGAAGCTGAAACAGAGCTTGATCCAATATGAATTGGATATTATTAGAACTAACTCTCCTATTAGACCAAGTGAACCTAAACCTCGTCAGATCCACATTAATGAGTGCATTATCATCAATAAACATTCTCAAATCTAGGCGACTGTCAGGGTGAACCTGTGAGCCACCCAACTTCTCATTATCAAACAAGAGAGTATTGAAATCACCCATGACCAACCAAGGGTAATTAAAAAATGCAAAACAAAAATAACCAAGCTCATCCCAAAGCCTCTTCTTATCCCTTTTCAAGTTAGGAGCATAAACATTAGAAAGAACCCAGGAGGAATTGTCTCGAAGATGAACAAATCTAGTATCCACATGATTGAAACCATCCACAATCAACATACCTTTAACCAATCTAGAGTTCCAAAACGTAGCTAAGCCACATGAGGCACCTTTTGAGCTAACCCCATGAAAGTCGCAATCCTTGAAAAAGAAGTTCTTCAAAGCATCCAACTTATCAACTTGCATTTTAGATTCTTGATTCAACAAGATGTTCAGTTTGTGATCTCAGATAAGATTCTTCAAGAGGTCATGCTTATGCACATTGTTTAACCCCATGATATTCCAAGAAATGATCTTCATTTTCACTAAGAGGGAGTGCTCTTTGAGCACAAGTCAAAAAGGGTCTTCTGGACACCCTCTACAATATCTCTCTTAAAATTCCTCTCCCTACTTTTTTGTAAAGAGGGCCTCCCCTGACCCTGATGCTCAGAACCAAAATATTCCTTTTGCCTCCTCCCTGTAATCCATTTGTGAGTCTAAGGAGGGGGGAGGTATTCTTCTTTTCCCTACCCCTCATAGGGATATAAACCTCATCTTCCCTATTCATGGTATCCACTACCACCAAAGCTCCCTCCCCACCCAAAAGACCAGAAGCACGATTAGGGGGTGAAAAAGGAGCAACATTCGACTCTAGAATAACATGTTTAAGGGAGCACAAAGTATCTGGAACATGGTCCAAATCAAATTCCTCGCAATGAAGAGCCACCTCATTCTCAAGCCCCATGGCCACCTCACTAGGAGGGGAATAAGGAACAACCAAAGCCTCAACATTGTCTTTGGCCACCAGAGCATCACCAACACTAGAAGAACCCAACTCCTGAGGAGAAGAGGATCCCTTTGCCTCCTTGACTTTCTAGACTTTAGTCTGGGTAGCAGCCTTAGGAGGAATAACCTTGGCTGGGCAATCCTTAGCCCAATGCCTCGATTTTCTACACTTCAAGCATGCAAATGGGAAAGAATCAAAGATAACCTGTTGCTTCCAACTACTCACCTTTGAGCTTAAATGAAAGAAGTCAGGTAGCACAACATATTGGTCAATCATAATAAAAATCCCAACAATAACCAAGCGCCTTCTAGACAGAGTAGCCTCATCAATGGAGACTAACCACCGAAAGAATTAGCAACAACTTTAAACACCTCTTATCCTAGTACTCAAGTGGCAGGTTATGAAACTTAACCCAAACAAGAGAAGAGTGGAATAGGCACTTCGAAAGATCCATACCAGGATCCCACAAGTGCAAAACCAAAGTAAAATGACCAAAAACCCACAACCCATTTGAGAAGACCATCCTTAAGTCCTCATCACAAGAAAAGGAAAACAAAAAAAAGGCTTTGTCTATAGCCGCTACCTCCACTCGACCCTTCAGAGCCCATTTCTTGTGAACCCTGGAGCGAACCTCCTCAATATTGGGTCTAGGACCCAAGAACTTGCCCACCAATGAGAAATTCATTCTTGCAATTTTTTTATCCACAATAGAGTCTAGAATGGATAGGGAAAACCCACCCTCCACATTTGAAGAAGAAATAGATTTGGAAGCAACACTCTTACCTTTAAGCTTAGAAGAAAAAAGTCAGCCCACCTCTTCCCAAGCAAAGAAGACTGACCCGTCGACCGAGATTTTTCCACTGGAACATGCTCCGCCCGAGAATCCAATTTTGGGGGAGCCTCAAAAGATTTACTAGAAGGGACCCACATGGCAACAATAGTTGACACCACTTGAATTGTAGGGACCTTTGAAGCTTGAACCAAATCCTCCATCGATAGAATACCTTCAAATGCCTCCTAGAAAGAAACAACCACACACTGACCCACAGAGCCCGCAACTTTGACCACTCTAGTGCCACACAAGCCATCCTCCCCAAAAACATCACAAAACACAAATTCTTTAGGCTGACCAAACTGGAATCCACCATGATTACCAAGGAGGGAATTCAAATTCAAATTACTCAATCCCACCTCACTAAATTTTTTTCCCCAATGTCCACCTCCTTTCATCCTCTTTACACCCAAGTTTATTTTACATGTTTATAGCCGACATGAATTTTTTTGAAGGACGTGGAGGGTATAAATTGAGGATCAAAATTTTGAGAAGTTTTGTGAGTGAGTAGTGAATGTTTTGAGTACACAATGTGCAAATAGAATTCTATAAAATATATTTTAATAATGAAATGTGACAAATATCAGTTTTGATAGATCAATAATGAATATATGTGAGATTATGAAGAGGAGTATGTACCTATAAATGATAAAGTTTACTGAAGGCAATGAGCTATAGGAAACAAAGCTTATTGAAGTAGATATATGTATGAAAGGTAGTGAGTTGGAGGTAACAAATGTACTGAAATATTCCAATTGTATGTTGAGGTTGTGAACCTCTATTGTAAAAGTTGTATTGAACAGGGAGTAGTGAACTTCCTTTGGTTAAAGACCATAAATACCTGTAGTAAAAATTTGTTTTATTTGTGAGGTTGGATTTGGATGGTAGATCCAAGTAAATTTCTCAATGTGGTTTTTCCCTTGTTGGGTTTTCCACATAAATCTAGTGTTATGGTTGTATGCTTTTGTGTTCTTTTGCTTTTCATGGTTTAATTGGTTAATTACTGATGGATAGAAAGAATTGGATTAAGTATTGATTCACCCCCCTCTCAGTACTTTTGTGTGTTCAACACTACCTTTGAGCACATAGTAAGAAGAAGTTATCGACATTTAGATATGGGTTCTAGAAGATAGTTCAGTCCTCCCCACTAGGGTCCTAACTTTGAGGAGTTTAGTATAGGATTATCATTTGGTTTTGAGCTTTCTTTTGAGCCTATCCATCCATCCACTAAAGTACAAAAGTATACCCCACCAAGTACTCCTAAATCTTCCTCTCCCATAGCTGGTGAATCTGATCTTAGGGTTCCAACTGAGCAGATTCACTCTTTGGAAGAGAGAATTGGAGAGTTTGAAATTTTTCTTAGCCAAAGACACTACATACAATCAAGTTGATCCTCTTATTATTGGCTTGAGAGATTTTCTTATTTCAAACCGTAGAGGTATTGAGTTACTTCAAGGGATTACTAACATAGTAGAAACTCATGTCTTCTCATACACTTCTATCTTGGGTAACCCTCAAGATGTCCAATCGAAAATCACTAGCCACCAATTGTATGTTCCGATGCCAAGAGTATCTGTGCATATGGTATACACCGCTCCTTCTATTACCAATACTGATAATACCAATGTCGTGCCCCTGGATGGTTTTGGTATTAGAGTGAATCATGTCCCTTTGGGATTTTGAAGACCCAAACAACCACCACCACCACCACCTCAACTAGCCAGGTTTCATTAACCAATCCCATCCTTAATTATTTGTTACAAAACATTGGACAAATGCAATCACATTTGGCCAACTTGGTTAGCTTCACTTCTTAGTCTACATTACAACTATATTAATGTTGCAGTCCTCTAGCCCTTGCTATTTTGAATGATCCCATCCCTCAAGGGCTAGAAATTTCTAAGTTAGACAAGTACGATGGAAGGGGTGACCCACAAATGCATGTCTCATCATTTACCACCATGTGTATTGTTTCCTTTATTAGGACACCTTGTTAGCAAAGTTATTCCCATGATCCTAAACATCCATCTTATATAAAAGGTCAATGCTACAAACATTAAGACTCGATCCATTATCAATTAGAGTACGCCTAATTTCATTATTATTAATGCAGACAACAATTATGAGAGCATCATATTGGTTTTAGATTTTAGGCAGAGTTAATTCATGTTGAGGGAAAGTGATATCCAAGTTTTTTGTCTTCATACCATCTAACAAGGATGTTAAATGATTCAGCTTAATAGAAGGTGGTACAAAAATATTTTCCAAAGCCTCTTGGATCATACCATGTTATGTAGGTGAAGTTTGAATTACATCCCAAAGAGAGATCTTGGCTGAAGTATTACAAAGTTTCTTAACAAGATCATACTCTTTTCCTATATGTTGAGGTACAAGGGGAAATATGGTTGAGGAAATGGAATGGAGGTTTACATTTTTTTGGTTGTTTATTATTTTTAGTGTTATATTTGTGAGAAATTGGCTGATAATATGGTTGTTGTGACATATTTTGGTGTATATAGCTATTTTTAGTGAGTTGTTTTACAAAGTTTAGGATATGACCAAGAGGTTTAGACTAGTTTGAAGGTCCAATAATGAGATACAACATAGTTTTAGGTTGAGGAACATGGGAAGGAGGATAGATGATAAGATTTGGTTGAGGACACACTTTGGGAGTGGTGAAGGGAAACATATTTAGAAGATACAAAGTTTAGGAAATAAACATTGTTTGGTTGTTGTACCCAAGGGAGAACCAAACAAGTTGGTTAATATATTGGTAAATTTGGTTTTAAGAACAATATTTTTTAGGAAAATTTAATGAATTAGGTGAATTAGGGACAAAATGGTGATGTACAATAGAATCTAGAAATTTCAAGACAAAGTGCTAGAAATAAGAGAAAAATCTAACAAAGGTCATAGAACAGGGTTTAATACAAAAAATTGAGGTGGACATAGCTAGATAGGGGTGAGTGTTCCCTTGAACAAAATTACATAATTTTCAAGTTTCAAATTATACATAGGTAAAGTAGATTTTGTAGGTCCCTTTTTTGTGAAAACCCAAGTCTGAGAATTGATAGAGTTCGAGAAATGAATGTTCCCTAATTTGATGATTAGAGGCACATGCAAGCGGGAATGAGGGATTTTAAGCATTCAAAAGGAGGTGATAGTTGAAATTAGCTGCACACATAAGTGCCCCCAAGAGGTAGGTGGTAGGAGAATTTCTTGACAAGATGAAAATTCTAATGAAATGGTAGAAGAATGTGTTTAGTTTTATATTTTTGCAATGTAAAAAGTATATTAAATACTTTATTTTTCTAAAGTAGATATAAAAAATTGCAAAAATAAATGAACTAAATTAGATCTAAAGCCCTAAACAAGGAAAAAAAAATCCAAAACTATGCAACTAAATTCAAAATATTTTGCATTTGTGATCTAAATTTAAAAATACTAAAGGATCTAAATTGAAAATACTAAAGTGCTTAATTTTTATTGAAAAAGAGTGCAAATGCTTGATTTTGAAAATGAAATAAATGAAAACCAATAACAAGAAATTCAAATAACCTAGGTTTTTGATCAATTTTCAAAATATATGCTATGTAAATAAGAAATTTGCAAGTGTGAGAAACGTTGGGTTCACCAAAATGTAGTCTAAAAAAAGGATCCTAGATCTGACTAGTTGATTAACTAGGATGAACTCTTTTCTTTGCCCTAATATTCAAATGTAAACCAACTAGGTTTTATGATTGGCTAGCTACCTCAAAGGAGAGCCAATATGCTAGGGTTTGGTTCTTTTGAGTTGCAAAGAGGATAAATTGGATGTGTGTTTTAATTAGCCTATTTGGCATAAACCTCAAATTTGAAAATATAATTTATTGCACAAATAAAAATAAAAATTGATGGAACATTTATATATTTGAGAAATGGAGACAGAGAGGAACCCACACTTAAGATTGAGCCTAAATTTGAGGGTCAAGGGTGAGGGAACCCTTGACCAAAAATATTACTTTTTGGGATCTTCCAACTTCAGATGATATGCCATAGTCTACTTTGTGTTTTCCTATAGCCTTTTATTGACAAAACTTCTAGATCTGACCTACACACATGAAAGATGGGGAAAGGTTGTGCTATATAGGGGCTTGGCTAAATCAAACAATGTTTTTGTGCTTCTACCTCCACAAATAGAAAATTATGATGGTAAAGAGGGCTTACCCTAGGTCGGGTAAAGGCCAAATAAACAATAATTTATTGTAACAATAAATGATAATTGATAATGTCATCTTAGGTATGAAATCTTTGTCAAAGTGATGTCGACACCATAAGTTTCCACCAAAGGTTGTTTGATGGATGATTTAATTTGTTGAATACCTACAAGAGGTTAGTCAACATAACATAATAGATTGTTGTAGCCAAAATGTAGAGGATAAATCATATACATCTTCATATTAAGAGCATTATTGATCATAATAATTCATTTTTCATAATGCTTCCTTCTAATGTTTGAATGAGAGGAAAACTTGTTTATATGCATCCTAATTGATCTTTTTTGGATATAGGTTCACCTGGGATCCTTTTTAAATATCCAAGGACCAACACCAAAATGTTAATTATTAAAATACGACACCTTTAGGTCAGGGGAGCCCTCGTCCTTGACTTGGTTTTTTTGGCCCAAATTTCTTGAGATATCATGAATTTTATATTTTCCTAGTTTGGCCCCAAAATGAATAAATTATTAATATAATTAATGCTATAGGAAAAATAGGGTGTCAATATATTGTGAAATTATCGAGGGTGACAATTTTATGATAGTACATCAATGACATTTCATAGACATAAAAGTAGTTTATGCTTTGATACCATGTTGAAATGGTGAGCAACTTAGACAAACTACATCACTACACAAATAGTCACTATATTGATTTGATTGAGATCTTTGCACTCTATCTAATATTATATTGATGCAATATGGATTTATAAAGTCTTTATTTACCTATATAAAACCAAATAAAATAACCTATGAGAATGTAACTTCCTAAAAAATAACAATTGATTTATTTAATATTAATAAACTAAAATTTTAATTTAATATTTTCTATTTGAAAGATGTAATATAATTCCAACAATCATGTTTATTTGAATATAGATGTTTATTGTGTCCATAATATACTACACCTATGAACCACCTTATTGATAGTTGTGTAATTTGATAGAGGAGAGAGTAAATTATGTCTACTTTGATGGTGCGATCATCTTTAACCATTCCATTGGTTGAAACCTATTCCAAACTCTCAAAAAAACTTGGTCTTTGTTAGTGATGAAAGTTGAGAGTGAGGTATCAAGTGTATAATATTGTTTGTACTAAAATTTATTTATACTTGTTTAGATCAATATATGTCTTGTTGATGGATTTTGATGTTAAGCTAGATCATTCTTATGTATGAGAAGATTGCATATGTACCTTCCTCTCTTTTATGCAGTTTTAGATACTATTTATTAGTAAGACATGCATGAAGACTTCATATTATAATTATTGTCTAATGAGTTATACATGCTCCTATTACTTGTAGATGTGATGGCTTCTAAAAGACATGATGATGTTTCTTTATGACCTTATGTATAAAAGGATTTTACTTGTACTTTTTAAATATTCATGTGAATAGATAGTATGGTGTATCCATATTTATGAATCCTCATTAGTTCGATTTATATTAATAAATGAAGTTGTTTGATAAATTAAGTTTTGTAAATTATAGTGAAAATATAATACTGATTTTTTTTTATAATAACCAATGGTATTTTACAATCATTAGTAAAAATATATATATCTTATTGTAATAATAAACAAGGAGATGATGTTTCCCATGTTATGTTAAATTTAAATGTAATGTATATTTTATAAAAAAATGATAAAATATATTGGTTTAAGTAACAATAAATCAAACCAATTAGATAGATAAATGTAAAAATAGTGACACATTGATTTACAAAAATAATGGATAAAATCTTTCTTTGTAATTTTACAAAGATGATGGCTTAGAGGATGATTTGTTAATGCACAAGAATAACTCAAACTAACCATAACAATACAAGTGGGAATGTTTAAATATAGTCCATCTAAAGTTTGATCTTATTATAACTATCACTTATTATTCAATATATTTAAGTCCATTATATTTATGAAAACAAAAAATACAAAGACTATGTTCTTGAAATCATTCATAAACATACTTAAAACATAGCTTATACAAAGGTTGGTATTATTATGCATAAGGTAAATTTATTGAAAGCTTCTAATATATGTAATCAAATTATGATAATGTGGTCATTTTTTTCATGAGAGTTTGTTAAGGATTGAGAAGCTTGATAAAGAAAAGTAATAGATTAATCTCTAGCACAAATTCATTTTGATATGGATTTAATATTTATAAAAGGATATTTAAAAGATATGAGGTGTCAATTTGTATGTTTCATATATTTATTGTGACATTGTCGCCTCTTACTATATTTTAGATATCTCTTAGTATATATAAAACCACATCATAATCAATATAAGTCATAAACTTTCTTAACTTTTACCTTCTTAATTTTTATTTTTATTTTTTAAATTAATTTATAAAAATAACATATATGTTATATATTTTTTAATTATCACTCTCATTAATAAATTAATTCACCATTAATATTTTTCCTATTAAAAACATATTTATTTACATATCAATAATGTTACATAATTATCTAAAAAGCCTTAATAACATTAAAAAATCATCACTGATATGATTAGTAAAATCATATTTGTAATAACCAATTTCCCCATCACGAATGGCTTACTTTATCTTTTAAAATTGATGAGTTTGAATTTAATGTCCCCTTTCAACGTAACAAGCGAAGATATGATGGCAAACTCATTCCTTACTATTATTATTATTATTTCTCAATCAACTTCCAACAAAAAGAAGATATGTAATGTTTACTATCATAATTCCTTTGCACTTGCCTACAACATCACACATTACAATTATTACCCAATATTGAAATTGCTTGTAAAAATTAAACAAACGATTTGTAATAATGAAAGCCATAACCATGTAATTTTTTATAATTTAGTACAATTAAAGTTTAAAATAATAATTATAGATATTTTTCATTTTGTTGATTTCTTATTAATAAGAATCAATTAAAAACTATAATTTTATGCTTTTCAAATATAATTTAAAATTTTTAAAGTGAACATGTTAAATACTTAATTTTAAAAATTGTAAAAATTATTTTTCTTGAATATAATTGGCTAAGAAGTTTGGGGTGTTATGAACAAATTTGTAGGGAAAACAAGATAAACTATTTTTTAAACATTTTTTAAAATGATTTTCAAAATTTTCTAGTCATTTCATTAAATCTTTACTTGTTTTTACATTTTTTTAAGAATGGTTTTTTAATGCATGTAATTGTTATTTTTTTATTAAAGAAAATTCACAAAAATCAATTAACTATTTTATAGAGATTTGAATTCACACTATTAAAATAATAATAAAATCAAATTTACATAATTAAAATAAAAATTTAAATTAAATCTTAACATTGCCATTTTTTAATTTTCAAATTTTAGTAACTTCAAAACATACATAAATACAAATAAAAATTAAATTAAAATAACTAAAATTATTATAATTATTAATTAAATTATAATTATAATCCTATTATTATTAATTATTATAATCCTAAAAGTATTATAATGAAGATTAGGATTATAATTAAGAATAAAATATATGGTTAGAACTATTCAAAAATTAAAATAAATTAAAAATAAAATATTACTAATAAAAATCACTAAAATATGATTAATAGATACAATGATCTAAAATTTTATTCATTTAATATCTTTATTCCAAATCTTATTCTCAATATTAATTCATAGGTTTTTTTAATTTCACTCTACAATTCTTTATTGTTAGGGTTAGGGTTATGATCATAGTTATGGATAGTGTTATGACCATAGTTAGGGTTAAAGATCTAGGTCTAGGATTAAGATAATAGTTTAGAATTTATTATTAGGGTTAGGATTAGGGTTAGAGTTAGGGTGTGAGTTAGGGTTAGGGTTAATGCAAAAAACTAATTAGCAGTACTAAAACACTATAATTAACAAAATTTACATTTATTTTTATTCACATTAATAAAACTTACATTTATTCTTAAATAACTAAAATAAATTCATATGATTGTAATATCTTACATTATAAATAATTATTTAATGAATAATTAAATTTTATTTAAACGTTATTTTATTTTTCTAAGTTGTTATAGATTGTAAAGGATGAAAATTAATTTTAACGAAAGGAAAGCTAAGTTATTTTAAGATTATTTTCACCGGTTACACTCACATAAACTAGTAGTTTAAACTTATTTAAACCTATACAAGTTATCCTACTCTATAAATTTAATTTTATAATAGAAAGATAAAATTAACTAGCTAAAATTCTTGAAGAGAATGAATTAGTGAAAATATATTCTAACATAAAGACAATTATAACTTTTAATAACAAAAATGAAAATTATAGATTGCAAAGAACCTAGTGTTGAAATTTAGAAGTCACTAACACATCTACATGTTGTGTTGTCTATCCAGATGAAATGGGGGAAAATGTTCATAAATTATGAAAATCTAACTTTGCTATTCACATAACCTATAACACTAGAAACAAGAAATTGTGTGCCAAAAAATACTATACAATGAGATATAGAGAAATAAAATAATAAGATTTACAATCTTTAAATGAATAATAGAAATAAATTCACAAACAAGCACTTTCAAACCTTCATGTGCTTGAGTGCTCTCAAAATGCCTACAAAGAAAAATAAAAAATAATTTATTTTTAGTTGTTTGGGGATTCTCCTTAGTCAAATCCTTAATTTTGTATTTATACCACCAAAAAAACCAAGATTGATAGATAAATAGAAAATGGCGTGTGTGTTGTTAATCTTAGTGCATTTAGAATTAAGAACAATGAGTAAAATGAAAGAGAAGGGATGCGATAATTCCAAGGTGCTCATGACACAACAAAAATAAAATATTGTAATAATAATGAGAAATGAAAATAATATCACTTGTAGAGGCTTGAGAAATCCAAGAGAGAAAGAGAGCTTGGGATATTATTGTGAGAGTGTTGTGATAAGTTTTAGAGTATAAGATCATGTAAGAGAGAGCTAGAGAGAAAAAAAAAAGATTCAAAAAGAGAGGAGGGAAGAGGAAGAGATTGACGAACCATTTAGATTCTTCATGAGTTGTTTCCACTAACTTAGGAAGGTGACAAGAGGAAAAACACTTAGAAATGACCACTAAACAAAAAAATATCATTAGATGCTAGCACAATGCATATGTGTTCATGTGATGTGCTAATGTCTAGATAAATCATGCTAAAAAATGATAAGAGACTAGGAAAATATAGGGCTAACATAAAGGTGACATAAAAAAGTGACCATGGGAAAGGAGGCTTGCACACCTTGATTAGGAAAGTGGCTAATACAAGGGATAAAATGAACCTAAAAAACCACTAGGGGAATGGATATGAAAGTGGACATCAAACATAACATGAATTATTCAAGGATATGCAATATTTGATGTTACATTTTTCCCCCACTTTAGAAGGCCTATGAAACTATATAAATATGCATACTGAAGTAAAAGGGAAAGATACTAAAAATAAATAACATTATGGAACCAAAAGGATATTGTAGAGGATGATGAAATCTCTTCAAGTGGAGGAACTATGTCCCTAGGTTGGAACCTACAAAAGAAATACATTAGACAACAAAAACTTATGCAAGAAAACATAGTTAAAAAAATAAATTTGAAATACCATTAGGTTAGAACATCAATAATCATATATAGAAAGACAAACAATATATATATGAGAAGAAAAACAAAGAAAAAAAACTAAAATTTGAATCAGTGAACTGAAAGAGACCTTGATGTGGAAGGTTTTCTTGATACTATGTGTCATCTACAAAATACAATAGTAATAAAAGAAACAACACAAAATAATTCTTAAATGAATAGAAGAATGTAGTGAGTTGATCAACTACTTCAAGGTGAGAATACATCTAAGAGACAGGAAATAAATTAATATGAATGAGAGGGCATGACTTAAACACTTTCTTTGTCGCTAGGGGTCATGCAAATCATAATACAAAAATGGATCACAGTCTAGCAAGTTGTACTACATAGGGTGACCATGGATGTGAAAATATTGAGTCATATGAAGCACATATGCTAACAAGTTGGACTATGCTAGGTGGATCATAAAATACCAAGGAAAGAAATATGAAAACCCACAAGATAACAAGGTATATTATGAGCTACGTGGATCATATGCTACCAATGCTATAGGGAGTATAACAAAAAGAAATTAATTACGATGAATATTGCTTCAAGGAGCATAAAAATAAACAAAACTTTAGGGGGATATAATAAAGAAGCATCGCAAGCGGTGAAAACAGATCAAGTGCATGTAAGGATGCACATATGGTTAGAATATATGTCACCCTACTTAAAATATTATCATGTATGGTACACTAATATTTTAAGGAAAGGAAAAGGGGAAGAAAGAAGAGGGGGGTCCTTAGGTAGGATGGCCACCTCCAAAGAAAGTATCCTTTCCCCCAAAATATAGGGGATGATAACCATGAAAAATAATATTATGTTTTTACCAAAGAGAAAGTATGGTTGCACACGAGATTGTACCACCATGAATGGAAATGAGCAAATAAAGAAAGATACATATGCCACATACTAGGTAGCAACACAATAGAAGATGAAAGATGTAAGTACCTCATGAGAGAATATAAGAGAGAAAATTATAGGTGAACTCCATACTATGCCCTTTTATAAGAAAGATAGAGGTAATCAAAATATGATGATAAAGGTGTTCTCATGCCATAACAAGGGAAAAGTCTATATATTGATGTATAATTTTGTTCATGTTATGATAGAGGGAATCTTAATATTATAATAGATGAAGAAAAGTATTTTATCATGTAGAATGAATTGGATAGAGGTGAACCTCAATGCCACTTATCATGTGAGGACATGGGCATCAATAGATGGAAGAGTGATGACGCATGTACTAAGAATTATTTGCATTTTATCTTACAAGGCTCAATATTCACTACTGAGATTCCCAAGCACTTGATGATATGCAAATAGAGGAAATGTTGGTTGAATGTGTTGAGGAAATTTCTTAAGTGTAGGAGGAGGAAGAGTGATCAAGTGGGATTTGATAAGCCCCAACAAGATATTCACTTATTTATATAGAGGAAGAGTAGGAAACAACCCTTTCTCTTGTGTAAAAAGGTTTAACTTCTCAAAAGAGGAAATCATATAGAAATTAAATAATGGAAGGGATGTAGATAGAGGAGAAGGTGAGTAACCAAAAAAATTTGTAAAAAAGTGCAGTGGGTTCTAAGGACCTTAATTCCCTATTCCATGTGCCCAAGACCATTACCTTTGTACCCATGCTTAGAACTCAATCATGAGAATATAGATCCTTGTTAAATGAAGGAATGCAAAAGTTAGAAGGGTTAACCTTACATTCACCAGACGATTGGGGGGTTAAGTCAAAGGATCCCCAATCATCACCAAGACATACATTTTAGAAGAAGAAGGAACGTCATCATGAAAATAAGGTGATTATGATGTGAGTCACCGAAAAAGTAACCCTTCTACTTTTTCTGACTTGTTTGGGCCCTCCTTGTGATTTTGGCCTAATGTTGCCTTGATTTACTGTTGCAATGTGGATAACACATTCACATTAGGTCTTGGGCCCTTGTGAACTAATGGGATTTCAATGGTGCCTTGCAAAAGTGTTGTGAACTATTGTAACACACTTTCACACTTTTCTAGGGTTTTATCAAATAAGCTAAGCATAATAATCATAATCAACATTAATCTTGCCTTATTTGGAGTGTTGTAACACACTTTCACACTTTTCTAGGATTTTCATTATAATTGGGCTTTCTTATGCTTTAATTGGCCTTATTTTCCATCCACAAGCCTCATTTATTGCATCTTTTCAAGGATAATCTCGACACCAATCAATGACCAATCATAATTAAGGCGTTCTTGGCTTGTGTGGTCCATTATTAGTGTCTGGGACTCATTCGCCACCTTGGGCAAATGAGTCCCACCTAGGTCTTTTTGGCCCTGATACAGTTTTCACACATTTCTAAGCATTTTCCATTTTTGGTCCCATACATTATGTGTGATGGGAATCATTCACCACCTTGGGTGAATGAGTCTCATGTGACCAAAATTCAAATTTAAATGAAATTTCTGGCGGGATTTTATTCTCCTAGATTTGATGTCGGTTTGTAGTGTTGTAATTTTGGGAATTCTTGCATAATTAAGTATAAATACAAGGTTCTTTCACTCATATTCAACACCTAGCATTCAAGAGAGTTCACAAGAGAATTTGAGCATTCACAAGAGCATTCAAGGAATTTCAAGGGTAGATTATCAAGCATTTTAGAGCATCTTTCAAGTGACAATCATCATGTCAAAGATTGCATTCTTCATGTTTGTTATTGTGCTAACATTTGTGATGTAGAGTTCATGATCTAATCAAGTGTTTCAAGAAAGATCCATCTCCTTCAAGCTTGAGTCAAGAACCACATCCATTGCAACCATTTCAAGCATCATTGCAACACCTTATTGCTAGGGTTTGGTGAGTTACAACATTATCTTTTGTTCATTCATCATTCTCCTTTATATTTGCTTTCATTTCAAGGTTTAATTACCAACAAGGAGTTTGACCAAGGAAAACCCCTATTCACTAACCCCCACAACATTTACCCCTCTTCTTGTGTGTGATTTGTAGGGTTGCATATTTTCCATGAAGCAAAGGTGGAGAAAAGTTGTCAAGTCCTCAAAATCCCTAAAGTTGTCATCAAGCCTTGGAGAAGCTTGGAGAAGGTCTACAGGTGACAATTTGCAGTTTTGGATCTAGAAACCAATCAAAAAGAGCAGAGCAGACTAAGAGGCACAAAATCTAGTTTAGAACTTCCAAAAAAGTAGAAGTGGAATAATTTTCCACTATTGGAAAATGAGTCCCACTATACAGGCCTGGTAGATATTTTTACAGATCTAGATACCCTTTTGGCTGAAACCTATTCTTGCACATTTTCCCAGAAATTGGACTGATTCACCCATCTTGGTGAATGAGTCCTAGTCAACATCAACAATAGAGTTTTTAGTGATCCAGACCTCCATTCTGCTTTCTTCAGTCTTCTAGGTGCACACATTTAGTTCATAGCTTTCCATTACATTTTGTTTACTTTCTTAGGTCATTTAGAGTTAGTTTGCATTTCACATTGTGTTTTCCATTTCATTGTCTTTTCCAAGTTTACACTTGGTGGTGAACCCCTCATTAGGTATCATTCAGTCTCTAGGACAACCATATTGCAAGATTTCAATCTCCTTTGCATTGAGATCTCTAGGGTTATCCTTGAGTGGAGTCTCTTTGAAAGTGGGTGTGAATAAATTATATCCTAATCCATCATTCCACATCACACACATATTTTAAGAGGTTCCATTTTGCTGAACCTGCATTTAGGACATCATTATTATGATTTGGAGTGCATTTACATCCTAGATTTATCTTGCATTAAAATATCATTAGGTTTTGCATTGGTTAACTTGCATTCTAGGGTTTCAAAACTTGCATTAGTGAAAGCTCATATAGCTTGCATTGTTGCATCTAATTTCATTGAAAATTATTGAAAATTTGGCATTTGCATCTCAAATTTGCATCATAAAACATAAAAAGCATAACATTCAATTCAAAAATTCATATAATTTTCAAAAAAATTGGTACCTAGACTCATTCGCCACCTTGGACGAATCAATCCCTCTGCATATTTTTCATTACATTTTTTGCATTCACAATTCATTTTTTGAGTGTTTGTTTGATGTTATTATATCTCTATTTCAGTTTGTAGACTTTATGTTTCATTGCATTTAGCTTAAATTCATTCATCTTGTGCATTGCTTAAAATCAAAATTACATTTACAACATTGTTGCATAGTTTACAATCTAAAATTTGCATTATGGATATGTGCTTTAACAAGATTTGGATGCCATTAAAGTTCTTAGTGGATGTGTCAAGTTGTGCTTTTGGAAATGACCCTAATGGCATTGAACTCACTCATGCTCACTCAAATCCTAATGCATGTCCTCCTTGTGATGTTGACATCATTGGAGAAGATGATGACAACATGAATAGGTTCCTAAACGATTCTCTTGACAACCTTGAAGCTAATGCATCCTTCTATCCATCCATGAAACAACAAGATCTTCCTACAATTGTGCCACCTCTTGAGATGTTTGGTTACTTACATCCTGAAACAAAAGTTGAACCTAAGATCCCTACAATACATGAATCTAGTTCCTCTAGACAAGAAAACACTCAACCATTTTATAATAACAAAGTAACAAACACTCCCATCAATCTCGAAGAAACATGTGGAAAAGGATTCACAATATTGAATAAACAAGGATGTGATACAACAAGTGAGCATGAAATTCATCAACTCCTAGAGAAAATACCAACAGATGAAAACACAAAGGGATTAGGATATCAAGATCCATCTCATAACAAAAAACCCCTTAGAGAATATCTAAGGCTCTGAAGTGATGGTATGGTGATCTTGGATTCCCCTCCTGATCTGAATATCCTTCTTCCTAAAGAACAACCAATAGATCATAACAATAACAAGGATAAAGATAAGATTATCTAAGGACCTCTTGCCTTAATCTCATCTAGAGAAGTTGGTGAATCTAGCAAACAAAAGAGGCCTTACAACTTACAAAAACTAAAGTCTCCTTGCCCACCACCCGAAAGTGAAAGGAAACTACAATTTATTCTGAACAAAGAACTAATAACATTACCACCTATGAATAGATTGGTATTATATCCTAAAGATGCAAAAGTCCCACATTACGCATATCATCGAATTCTTAGACACAGTACCGATTAGTGTCATGCATTCCAGTTAATATTGCAAAACTTTCACTTCGATGGTAATGATTGCCATCGAGTGATTGCATAAGTCTAATAGTGTTTCTCCCCTTGTCATGTAATAGTTGTAGAATATTCTATTCTCACTATTACATGACCTTTCCCATCACCTACCTCAGCTCATTCTTTCCTTGCACTTAGTGGGGGAAATAAATTGATAGCCTTGTTGTATTAATGCATTTGTCATTGTCCCTTAGGTTTGTTGTTCACCTTCAGCTTATATAGATTGGGATTGGGAGGGAGATGACTTGCTCATAGGTTGAATCACATTTTACTTACTAGCCTTTTGCCTTATTTCTTTTTCATTTTCTTTTATGTGATTGCATGTGCATAATATGATCCCCCGTGATGTTCTATTTAATGTTCTCTCTCTTCATGAAATTCCTCTATTTGTACCTTTATTCTTCTCTATGTTGTGTATCTCTTTTGCTTTTTTATCTTTATATCTTTTGCCTTTTCCTTTTGGGGATGACACAAGGCATCAAGACACCCTATGTCTATTCCATGTTGACCTAAAAGACTTTCTTTTTCTTTTTCTTTTTCCTTTTCATTTTCTCTTTTGTCTTGTGTTTTCTTTTTGGGGATGATGCAAGGCGTCAAGACACCCTATGTCTCTTCCATGTTGAACCAAAAGGTTTTTCTTTGTTTTCCCTCTCTTTATGTCATTCTTCTAGTTCTATGTGTATTTGGGGGATGATGACAGTTCCAAGCTCTCCAAAAACATCGTAGCCAAGAAAATACTGACCCCAAATCCATAAACCCCTTATGTGTTTGGTATTTTCATTTTGGGGGCAACCCCTTTCTTTTCCTTTTCCTTTTCTTTTGCATGACATAGCTTTACTTTGAAACATATGACTTTGCATAGGGCTTTCCAAGTTGGATCTCATGTCTTCTTTTTCTTGTTAGTATTTCATTTACTACTTTAAAGTAATTTCTCACAGTACGGTGTTTAGCAATTCCTTTAAAGTGGGGGCATACATTGGCATTATTCTTTGAAATTTTCCTTTTTCTCGGTTCTTAGTCCATCCTTATTACTTCATACGATGTGATTTTCACTTTGTGGACAAAATTGGGTGTAATGTCCTTCAGGAGTGCAATCTCTCTTAGCATATTACATTCCTCTTAGTGGCTTGATGCGATGCACTACATCCCCTAAGTTGTGAATTCTCTATTCTATGATTGGCCCTTTCTTGGAGACATTAGGCACAATGTTCCCTAAGTTAAAGACCTCACATAAAATAAGCAAGACTCCTTTGAACATTTCCTATTTTACATTTTGCATTTATTGTTATATGGCCACCTTGCATAACACAGCTTGCATGCCTATAGTTCTATTTGTTCATGAGCTCCAAGCATACAAAGTTTTGCTTGCCTCATGAATCTCAAAAATCATTTTTGTGTGGCACCTTATTAAAGTTATTAGGAGGTATAACTTTGGTATGGTTGAGTGGGAAGCCCAATCTAAGGCATGACTTTCCCCATATCCACTTGCGTGGGTGTGAGTGCATACCAACCATGAGTGTATGTTTCTCACCTTTTAGGAATTCTCACCCGGCGGATAGTCAAAAGTTTCGTTGCCTCAAAGTGAGTATGTATTTTTTAGACAAACAACCTAGATTTGATCCACATTGTGATGGAAAAATGGTTGAAGCCTAGACTAGTGTGTAAAGGGTATTCTTAGGTTGAAGGCATAGATTTTGAAGAGACATTTTCTTTGGTAGCAAGAGTAGAGGCAATCAAGATGTTCTTAGCTCTTTCATCTTTCAATAACTTCAATGTATATTGGATGGATGTGAAGTCAACATTTTTGAATAAATAGCTAGAAGAAGAAGTTTACATTGAACAATTAGAAGGGTTTCAATGTGATAATCAAGATTATGTTTGTAGATTGAAGAAGGATTTGTATAGACTCAAACAAGCTACCAAAGCTTGGTATTCAAGGGTGGATGGATACTTACAGTAGTAAGGGTTCTAGAGAGGAAGTGAAAGTAATAATTTGTACATTAAAATAAAAGGAGATCAATTATTGATTGTTGTGGTCTATGTGTATGACATCATTTTTGGTGATAGTAGTGATGACATGTGCAAGAAGTTTTAGAAGGAAATGTAGAATGAATTTGAAATTTCAATGATAGGAGAATTTTCTTTCTTTCTTGGTCTACAAATTACACAATCAGACAAAGGAATTTTCATTTCTCAGCATAAGTACATAAAGGAGATGGTAGGTTCAATATGGAATATTGTAAACCAGTTGGAACACCTATGGTTATAGGATGCAAGTTGAGTAAATATGAAAAATCTACTCTGGAAGATTAGACCTTGTATAGATCCATGATTGGCAGTTTGTTGTATGTAACAACATATAAAACAGATATAATACAGGCAGTTGGAATGGTTGTTAGATTTCAGGCAGCACCTAAAGAAACTCATGTTAAAGTAGTGAAGAGGATATTCAAGTATTTTAAGTATACTAAAGATTTTAAACTATGGTATCCAAAGAGTGAAAGTATCACTTTAACTACATACACATATGTAGATTGGGTAGGATGCATTGATGATCGAAAGAGCACAAGTGGAGGAGCATTCTTTCTTGGTGATAATTTGGTGTCTTGATTGATCAAGAAATAGGAATTAGTTTCTCTATCTATAGTAGAAGTATAATTTATTGTTGCAACATCATACTGTACTCTGGTGCTTTGGATGAAGTAGAGTTTGAAGGAAATAAATATTGAGTTTGATGAACCTATCTCTATTCTTTGTGATAACACCAGTGCCACTAAAATTTCAAATAATTCATTAATGCATTCAAGGATAAAACAAATTGCAATCAAGTATCATTTTCTGAGGGAGAAGGTTATAGAGAAAGAGGTAAAGTTAGAGTATGTTGAGACAAAGGAGAAGTAGTAGATATATTCACAAAGCCACTTCCTAAGGAGACATTTGAGTTTCTTCGACAGAAGTTGGGATTTGTTGCTCCCCCTCTTAAATCAAAAGAAGCACAAGTTGAGGGGGAGATTCGTATCCCTACTGGAAGAAGGTTAGGTGGTCTTGTGGTATGTTTTTAGAGGTAGTAAAGTGTGGACTTGGGGGAATTCTATTTAGGAAACATGTTTCTAGATTATGTAGTGTACCGAAAGTGAAGGAAGAAGGAGAAAGAAGTGTTGTTGCAGTCTTGTTGAAGTTATTATCTTGTTGCTTGAAGGATGTGTTTGTAGAGGTTAGTTTGAGAGGGGGAGAAATTTTTCACCCTTTTCCATTGATGTCAAAGGGGGAGAAAGTGAACTCAAAGTGAACATCTTTGTGTGTTTCCAATTGGTTTTTTTTCCCAACATTTCTTTTTAGTGGCCCAACCTTTTGTTATTTTCCATCAATGACAATAGGGGAGATTTTTGAAGATAGGTTGTAATTGATGTCAAAGGTTAGTAAGGTTGATGTCAAAGATGAAAAATATTGTATGAGTACTAGAATTATCATTATATTCCCTTGTTGTATATGTATGTTATATGTCAAAGGTTCAGTGTGGTTGCATACCTATCTATGTTGGTAATTTTACTATCATGAAGAAGCTCTCTCATCAATCATATCACTATTATTTTTATCGAGACATGATTTCCTTTTGAAGGTTGGAGTGTGTACTGTATGCTTAATATACCATGTAGAGTATTTAGTCACTATGATTGTGGTGGTCTGGAAGTCTGGACAATGATATCTTTTGGGTGGAGAGATTTCTTTGGAAATACAAATGTGGTTAGCATTTCTTTCAGAAATGTAGTTTTTCTCTACGAATTGGAAGGAAGTATGCCTATAATAGTCTTATCATATTCTAGAGTTTTCAAAGGATATGTTTAGCATACAAAAAAAATTAAGTGATAAAAGGCTCTTTGTTCTTGTCTGTCAACCAATTGGAGTTCAAGGCTTGTGTGGTAATGGCTAGTAGTGTGTAAAATTCAAATCTTGTGCGTAGTGTTAGGATAGGACCTGGTTAAGGTCCCTATGATAGCACACAAATTCATGTTCTTTTGGTGATAAATAAAATTAAAATAGGACCAACCTATTACACATTTCATGTAAATTGAATTTAGGTTCACCTTATGTCATCCTAACTATTTGTGGATCTCTGACTGACATGGAAGAGTGTTAATATAATGTCATGTATATATTTCAAATTTCTAGATGCATGTGATGTGATTTATGCGTATGTATGTGAAGCATAATTACACTAGTGTGAAGAAAACTTGTCGAAAGAGAAAGTGTGAAGAAAAGAGAGTGCACTAGTATCAAAAGATCATTTTCATTGAGGAAGAGTGTCAATAGTGACTTTGGCACATGTATGTGTTGTATTGAAGATCCACAAGCTTTATCATTGTATTTCAGTAGGACTTGTGTTCTACCTATTGTATTGTTTCATCTAGGGATTGGTTTCTCCAGTAGGTTGGTGCCTACAAGAATAATAAGGTATTGTTGTATTCAGTAAGTTGGTGCCTACTCCAGTATATAAAATTCACTGGTATATTGCTACTTTTTGAGGTTGGATTTGAGAAGTAGATCTAAGCAGCTATTCTCACCATGGTTTTTCCCATCTTTGGGTTTCCACGTATATTTGGTGTCCTCTTATGTGTTTTACGATTTTATGTTTTGTTTGTTTATGTGGAGTTTGTGTTGAGGAATCATATATTTTGATAACAATAGAAAAGTTTCAAGTTGCATGATTTGGTAACTAGTGTTAAAATGTTGATAATTTTGAATTGATTAGATCTACTCATTCACCCCCCTCTGTAGATTGTGTGCCCTTTAGGTATGGCTGGGTATCGGGTTGGGTGCTTCTTTATTCCATTGAAGGCCTTGGGACTTCAAATATTTTCATTCTCTTTCCCTGAAGGGGTCTCCTCTTCTTCTTCTACTAAGTCCAACTCTTTATCTTGAGCCTCTTCTTCATGGTACTCATCCTAGATCCTCTCAAATCGCTCATTAGTGTTGACCATATCAATGTTGGGTGTCATCTGGTTTATCTCCTTCCTATACTTCCAATAGGCTTCCATTTTTTCCTAGTCCATCCCCTACTATTAAGTAATGTATTCAATTTAAATTCAAAATTTAATCTAATGATTATTTAAAAAATGGTGCTTAGCGAGGAAGTGCGAAGAAAGGAAGGTGTATTGCAGGGCAGAAGGTGGAGCGACGTTGTGGAAGATTGGAGTCCGCGGGAAGATGACGCACCAGTGAAGAATGATGGTGTGGACAACCAGCGACCACAGTAGGTCTTCGTGGATGGCTATTGGGTTGATTGTTGTCACCCTCTGTACTGGCGATATGATTAAAAAAACCTAACACCAAGGACACAAAATCACAATCAAGGAAACTGGCGAGTGTGAAGGCCTCCACCATGGATAGATCTGAGACGGTGAGCTCCAAACAAGGGCAGAATTAGTAAAGGCTTGGATGCCTATGGTCGCATTGAATGCCATAAGACGACAGGGCATCCCAAGTGGAATGGGTGGTTAAGGAACAAGTGAAACCTTAATGTCAAAAGGAAGGAAAATTGGGATAAAGATGGAAAACCACCGGTTAGTTTCAATTCACAAGGGAGTTAAGGAGATGATCAACAAATACATTCAGAAAAAGGTAAAACCAGACAAAAGAAAACATGGGTGGAGAAGGAGAGGCGAGAGAAGAACGGACTGGCGAACCCTAGGGCTCGCTCGAGCAGAGCAGCAATAATTCCTTCAAAAACAACTGAACCTAGGCGAGCAAAGTTGGAGTCCTTCACGGTCTTTGGTAAATGGTGGGGAAATTGTTTCGTTAAAGAGGACATGAAGCAATGGTGGGAAAGAAACTGGGGTGAGGAGGTGAAGATTAGATTCCTGCAAGATAATTATTTTCTCATAGAATGTGCTTCTGTTCGAATTAAAGAGGACATATTAGGTAGCAAAGAGATGATGTTTGAAGGGAAAGGGTTTTATTTCTTCTCCTGGCGACAAAATTTTGAGTTGGGAAATTTCATTCCAGATAGAATGGTGGTTTGGGTGGGCCTTCCAGGGCTGCCAACATAATTATGGAGTGTGGAGGCACTGGAGAGCATAGGTGAGACTTTGGGAAAAGTGGTAAAGGTGGACAATGAGGCAATCAGTTCGGGTAATGAAGGGAGAATGCGAATATGCATTGAAATTGAACCATGGAATCACATTGAAGAGGATCTGGAGCTAATTCATGCAGAAGGAGGGTATTTCCAACACTTGTGTTGGGAATTCACAAAGGAACAACTTTGTGCCAGAGATAGTTGGACAAATGGAAGCTTCTGGGCAAGTAGCAACCCAAACCCTAAAGGAAAAAGGATTGCTGATCATGGGGAAGGGCCTTCCAACAATTACAGACTACCAGGATTTAGGGAAGCTAACAACAGAGGATAAAGTGGAACCAACAAAAGAAGTGGAAGCACCAAAAGAAGACATGAAACTGGACCAGGTGACAGGAAATGAACTAAAAATGGTTGTGTTTGAAGGTGCAAAACCCCAACCTTGGGAATGGG
Source organism: Sequoia sempervirens (assembly GCA_007258455.2). Taxonomy (NCBI): domain Eukaryota; kingdom Viridiplantae; phylum Streptophyta; class Pinopsida; order Cupressales; family Cupressaceae; genus Sequoia; species Sequoia sempervirens. The sequence goes on from VDFB02000003.1 coordinate 299,800,055, forward strand.
AGACAATCTTAGAAGTGCGAAGTGAGCTTCGCGCAATGCAGAAGGAGGTGTCAAAGGCCTTTGCGAAGCACTTCCCATCCACAGAATATGCAGAAGCAGATGAACTTGGTTGTGAGGAAAATATGCAATTAGCCCTAGTTTTGGAAACAAATTGGAATTTGGCAGACCTAGAGGAGTTGGATAAGGTGGTTAGTGCAGAAGAAGGTAAAAGCACGCCAGGTGCACTGACTATGGTAGAAGAGGTCCAGGTGAAGGTTGATCAGCAGGTAGTGGCAATGGATCACAACAATTCTGCTGGAAAATTTGGGGTGCATCCCACAATGAATGGGAAATGTAACCCTGATTGTGGTGATAAAAAGAAGATAGGAAGGAAATCTAAAGAGGAGAAGCGCACTTTGGATGGGGAGACTACAGGGCAGAAAAAAATCAACATGCTTCTAAGATCAGGGAAGGGCGTTACCCTTCCCAGGGAGCTATGAGGTTGATAAGTTGGAATGTTAGGGGCTTAAACGCCCCTAACAAGATGCGTCTATTCAGACGCTTTTTAGAAAAGTCAGAGGAAGACATAATACTGGTGCAAGAGTCAAAATTGGAAAAAGTTGAGGTAGAATCTTGGAGGTTGAGTAGCAGAGGTTGGAATTTTTCGTTTGTGGAAGCGAGAGGTGCATCAGGGGGTCTAATGACACTTTCAAAACAACAAGTTGTGTGTGTAGAGGAGGTTGCAGCAAATAAATCTTGGCTGGCAACACAGGTAATGAGCTACAAGGAGCAAATAGAGCTAATCGTAATCAATGTGTATGGCCCAACGTCCCTTCAGAGCAAGAAACAAGTGTGGGAAGAGATAGGAACATTCATGCAGTCACAACAAGGTTCAACATTTATTCTGGGGGGGACTTTAACACCCTTCTTCGAACCAGTGATAAGAGAGGGGAAATCGAGGAAAATTCAAAATCTCAGGAGGATTTTGTGAATTTTGTTGCAGAGCAGGGCTTGCTCGAGATAGCAATTCCTGAGGGAAATTATACTTGTACAAATCAAAGGATAGGCTTCAACAATATATCAGAGCATTTAGATAGGTTCTTCTTTGGTGGTGACTTGGGAAACTTTCCTTTTGCCTTTGATTGTAGCGCTCTCCCACAGTTAGGCTCGGATCATTATCCGGTAAAGCTTGACATCCTCGGTGCCAAAAAAATAGTAAGATGCCCATTTCAATTTGAAAAAATGTGGTTTATGAATCCTGATCTTCTGCCTTTGCTTGAAAAGTGGTGGAACAACGATCAACCATAAGGAAACAAGCTTTTCTGCGTAGTAAAGAAGTTAAAAATTTTGAAGCAGAAATTGAAACATTGGAACAAAGAGACTTTTGGAAATATTTTTGAGGAAAAGGCCAGGCTGGAAGGAGAATTGGAAAATGTAAATGAATCAGTGTTAGCATATGGAATGGATGAAACTTTGTTCTTGAAAGAAAAATAACTGATTCAAAAACTAGAAGATCAATTGGCAAAGGAAGAGATTTTCTAGCGCCAGAAATCTAGGGAACTTTGGATCAAAGAAGGGGACAAAAATTCAAAGTTTTTTCACAATTCCATAAAGGTACGAAGGGAGGTAAACAGGTTTGATCATCTTTGCACGAGTAATGGTGGGCGTATTGTAGAAGCAGGGGAAATTGTAGAAGAGGCTATTAGATATTTTCAAAATCTGCTCAACAACAATGAAGGGTCCAACATGACTGCCCAAAATAAGGTCCTCAAGAATATTCCCAAGCTCTTAAGCTAGGAACAAAACCAATCTTTGTGGCGTCCTTTCACAGAAGAAGAAGTTAAAGCAGTTGTGTTTCAACTACACCCAGACAAAGCACCTGGGCCAGATGGATTTCCAACATTTTTCTTCCAGAAGTGTTGGGGTTTCTTAGGCGCTAATATCGTGGAAGCCTTTGAGGAAGCCAGGGCAGCAGGTACTCTGCTAAAGGAGGTAGACAACACGTTCTTAGCCATGATTCCAAAGAAAGGGAAATCAAATTATCTAGAAGATTTTTGGCCGATTGCACTTTGCAACGCATTGTATAAAATCTTATCAAAGGCAATAGAAAATCGTCTGAAAAGAATAATACCAACCTTGATTGTAGAGGGGCAAACGAGCTTTGTACCTGGTCAATCGATTTATGAAGGTGCAATAATTGCACAGGAGATTATACACTCCCTGCAAAGCAACAGAAAGGCTGGGATGTTAATAAAATTGGATATTCGGAAGGATTACGATATGGAAGACTGGAGGTTTCTTTGCAAAATATTAGAAGCATTTGGTTTTGACAAGGAGTGGATTGACTGGATCTTTTGCTGCATTTCTAGCCCTCATTTCTCAGTCTTGGTTAATGGTGAGCCTGCTAGTTTTTTTGGCTCTTCTAGGGTCCTAAGGCAAGGGGACCCCCTTTCCCCTTTCCTTTACATCCTGATGGTAGAAGCTTTAGGGTGCACCATAAGCAAGGAGTTTGAACATGGCAGAATTGAAGGTTTACAGGTCACAAGGGGAATACCAGCTTGCTCGCACTTGCAATTTGCAAATGATACTTTACTGTTCGGAATTCCAAGTGTTGAAGAAGTGACAACTTTCAAAGAAATTTTGAATGTGTACAGTAGTGCCTCTGGTCAACAAGTTAGTGAGACCAAATCATAGGTCTTGTTCATCAATACTCCTCATTGTTAAGAAATCTGAGTGGCAAGAGTTCTTAACTTTGGAATTGGCAAATTTATGATCACTTACTTAGGGCTACCTTTAGCGTTGGACATAAGTAACTCCAAACTCTGGGACCCTTTGGTTGAGAAAATCGGAAATAGGATGACTTCTTGGAGTGGAAAATGGCTTTCATGGGTTGGGAGGATTGTAATGCTAAACACTGTGATATCAACCTTACCCATTTACCTACTATCATGCTTGGTTTTTTCCAAAACTACAGAAAATACAATTAACAAGGACATGAGAAGGTTTTTCTGGTAGGGAGCCTCAGAGCAAAAGAAATATCCACTCATTGCTTGGGACATGGTCTGCAAGGAAAAGGAGAATGGTGGGGTGGGCCTTCGTGACATATTGAAACAAAATCGTGCTTTGGGAGCAAAGCTAATTTGGAGCATGTATGAGAATAACAAGGCAAAATGGGCAAGGATTCTGCAACATAAGTATCTTGTCAGAGAAGCAATGAATAGTATCTTTCTCACAAATGATTTACCCCAGGGCTCAAGGATTTGGAACTTCATGAAGGCTTGTCGTCCCCTTATTCTGAATCATCTTACTTGGGACAATAAAGAGGGGAAATCCGCAATGTTTTGGGAGAACTCGTGGGGGGGGATATCCATGCTTGGACAATATATTAATGATGGATTAGTCAAAAGTTGTGTTACAACAACTATGGGGAACTAAGGTTAGAGACTACCTCAAAGAGGAGTGGTCTGAGGGGCGGCTGGTTTGGTCATGGAAGGACCTAAGCACTGTTCCCATTCCACAAGTGGATAGGAAGGCTTTGTTGGGTATCTTGCGACAGAGATCAATAGTAATCATAACTGGTGAAGATAGTTTGGTTTGGAATGGCTCACCCATAGGAGCCTACAATGCTAAGGAAGGATATGCGACATTGTGTGTCGAGGAGAGGAAATCCTCCTTTCCATTGGGGCTGTGTTGGAATAAGCCATATCTACCCAAAGTGGGCACATTTGTGTGGGCGACAATTCAAAGCAAAGTGTTGACAGCTGATAAGTTTTGCAAAATGGGATAGGAAGGGCCTTCAAGGTGTGCTTTATGCAAAGCAGAGGAGGAAGATACGAACCACTTGTTTGTTTGCTGCCCATTTTCCCAAGCTTGTTGGAGGTGGCTATGTGCCAAACTTGGCTGGGCTGGGGCACTACAAAATGACATTCGATCACTCTTTTCTTCGTGGTCCATACTCAAACATAGCTCTTTGTACAATGTCTTTTGGTTAGTAAGTCCTTCCTCATTGGTTTGGGAAGTTTGGAAAGAGAGGAATAGAAGAATATTCTTAGAAATAGAACGAACCTTTCCAACTTTCATCAACTTCCTGGAAGCAGTGATAGTGGAATTAGTGAATAACAGGGTGGCTATGGAAGATGCAAAGATCTCTACTTTACAAAGTGGGATGTGCAGATGCAGAAAGGTTGGCATGGTTTAAAAGTACCACAGGCTGGTGCTTTTAAGACGAAAGGGGCCAAAAAGAGACAAACAAAGGCAAAGTGGCAACCTCCCCAAGATGGCTGGCTTAAGTTAAACTTTGATGGGGCTTTGCAATGAAACCTGAGCATCTCAGGAGTTGGATGCATAATAAGAAATAGTCAAGGTCAATCATTGGGTATCCGTTTGATTCCTTTACCAGTAGGCACCAACACGATTGCTGAACTCCATGGCCTTCTGGGAGGCCTTGATTTATGCAAAAATATTGGTGTGAAGAGGGTGGTTATTGAAGGGGATTCGATGATTGTGATCCAAGCTTTGAAAATCAAAAGGTTGCTAAATTGGAAGCTCCAACCTCTCTTAGATGATGCAATAAATTCCATACAAGGCTTTGAATCCTTTGATCTTTGACACACCTACAGGGAAGAAAATGCAGAGGCTGACAAACTAGCTAATGAAGGCACGAATGGGCACAAAAGAACAACAAAATTTGAATCCACATTTTAGCTTTAGGGTAAACATTCCCCGTGGTGGCCTAGATGGCAGTGCTTTTGTGTCTTTAAGGGCTCTTTGGACACCTCTCAGGCTAGCTTGGGGGTTAGATTGGTGGTGCTTATTCATAAGCACTTGGTGGCTGTGAGCACATAAGTTGTTGTTTTGAATAGGAGTTCTTGTGCTCGGCATTTGAATTTTCTTAGATAGCTTTGTCCACCGCGTCTGGGTGGTTTTTGTATGCGGTGGTCAGGGGAGTGGCTACAGGTTGTTTTGGGGCTGGATAGCAGTTGCCTATGGCTCTGGCCTTGTCCCCTATGTTGTGTATGGATCATGGCTTACCAAACAAAATGTATTTTTTCTATAAATGAATGAAATCTTCATTTACGCATAAAAAAAAAAAGTAATGTCTTCGATTTTTTGGTTAAATTTCTTGCAAGATCAAAATCCAAAACTAGCTTGTAAAAAGACTCCCATAGTTGTTTGGTTTCTAAGGGGATCTTTGATAAATCAACAAAATATTTTGTGTCCTCCTCCATTGGTGACATCTTCCCCTCTAAATATAATTGAGGCTCATGAATGAGGGGGTGGCACGCTTTAGAGTGACTATTTGACTGGTCGAGGCGTAGTTCATTAATCATTAATTTGATCCAGGCCAAGCTCCACTAGCTTGAGCATAAGCAAATGCTCTTGTAACCTCTTTATAACTATAATTCCTCCTCTTTAAAATGGGACGTGATATAGGGCCTTTTTCTTTTGGCCTATTCCAAATAATGAGTCCTCATTGTTGAGCTTCCAGGGAAAATACAAGGCCAAGGTCCTATTAATGAGCATGTGCGAGAGACGAAATGACTCCCCCTTGAATTTGTGGACCCTTATGAAGGTAAAATGTGTTCCGAAGAACTAGTCACATGGAATCTTGCAGCTAGTGATCCATTCTTTGTGGCAATATGTCATGTAGAAGGTGATGGATTCTAGGCTAAGGTCGATTATAATTTGGGGTATAAAGCATTCCATGAACTTAGGGTAATCCAATGTGACCAATAGGATGTGGGTCCACTCAGAGACAAGGATCAATGTATGCGAGAATGATCCCATCTTGGTTGTGTTAATGAAAAAGTATGGTGACAGGAACTGAGTGTTCTAGAATAGAAAATCATATACAAGAGGAAAGAAAAATACCTAAAGGTATTCTAAGCTAATTTTTTTTCCAGTTGATAATGAATGGCATCAACAATGGCGTCTACGAAGTCCATTCTATAAGCTTTCTCCTTGGTCACTATTTTAAGGTAGAAGAATGTACCCAACTAGAAGTTGAACATATTAGTGTGTGAATCTAGCCCAAAGATAAATGATAGCATAGAGAGGGTGTCCATCATATTTGGTGCCACAAAGCTTGAGAGAGCAATGGGCAGGGGTGGTACTTCTATGTAGTTGGTGTGGAGAGCTGAGTTCAAGAAACTCAACTTCTAGACACAAGTGTCCCATGTGGTCTATAGGCTCTCAACATTATAAAAGTCTATAATGGGGTTGAGAGGGATTTAGAGCATCTCACTCACTTTTGTTGTATTGATTTCCACATTCAAGTGGTGGCCTGTAATAATGCCAGTATTGACATTGTACTTTGTTGCACAAAAACCAATTAGCTTTGGGCATGAGTGTAGGAGAGGCACCATATATTGAACTAGGGAAGAGCTCCATAACTTGAAGCTAAAAGACTCAAGGTAACCTTTGTGGACCTTTGTGAGAATGCGTACATGGGCACCCTCTCTTAAATTCTTTGGGTTCTTAGCCAATTTAGGATCAAAGATCCCATCTACATAGTCAAGGACCAGTTCATGGTCCCTACCAGGCCCCTTTGAGACACTTTTTACATTAGGTATCATAGGCTTTGGTTGTGCAAGGGTGAAAGCATATGATTTTCTTCTTGCATATACAAAGGGAAGCTCTTTGCATCTACTTGGGACACAAGATATTTGTCTTCTCAAATGTCTACCATTAGATGAGGACCCAAAATGTTGCATCTTTACACTCTCCTCAAAATGACCTTCCTTGTCCTTCAAAATTATTGAATCACTAAATTTTTCTTGCAATTTTACACTCAATTCAATACTTAATCCTTTGTTGAATATTCTCTATTTGGCTTAGTACTCTCGAAACTCTTAGAATGCTAAAAATTTTCAATTGATGAAGAGTCTAGTATTTATCAACTTACCACTCCTATGTAATCATCATGCAACTTTTTGATTTTAGTGCACATAAATTAGAAGGATGTTGTTGGCCTCCTCTAATGGTTGAATAACTAAGCCCTAGGAGCTATGACTTAGAGATTAGACATTTTCACTAAGTAGCTATCTTAGTCATCATGAAGGTGCATTTCATTGTCAACCCATGGATGTAAACTTGAAATGGGTCAGCATTGCATGTGCACTAGGATTCCACTATAGTCATCCATAAACTAGAAAAGAAACAGTATTGAAAATAAAATGCTGGAAAGAAATTAACATAAGCACTAAGAATGAATCAACAACTACACTAAGCATCAACAAATGGACCAGAAATAGATGATAGAAATGGAAATATCAGCAAATAGACAGGAAACTACTTTGTCTACCTTGGCTGTAGGAATAGTCACAAAACAAAATTCCAGTGGGTGTAGGAACATACAACTGCTGAAACCAAAACTAATTATTGAACAAAAAAATAACTTTGAAACTAAATGGGTGGAATTATCACCAAGTGGGCCCCCTTGAGTGAGTCTCCCTTAAGCTAACTCAGACACAACAAATCAAAATGCCATTTTATTCCTTGAAAACATGAGTACAACATGTCAACAATATGACTATATTACTTAAGCTGGAAATGCAAATGCAATCTTAAAACATCCAACCTTATGAAAAGGGGCATCTGGCCATTATTTATAGAGGAAAAACTTATAATTAACCCTAAATACCTCTGTAGTTGACTCTAACAAAATAGGAGGATGCCATTTATTGAAAGCATAGAAAAGAGAGGGAGCAAGTTATGCATGTTCCAGATTTGGTCAAAGTAGACTTTCCCCAATGAGAGTCCAACACAACACACTCCCTAGATTTTCTCAACTAGCAAACATGACCATTAAAAGGTGGCTACAATATTTCATTAGAACTAGGAATTTCCCTCCTTTGACCTCTTAATGACCATCTTTTTTACTTTCTTAGCAATCGACCAACTAGCATGAGTTTCTTCCACTTTGCAAGCTTTGTTTACATCAGCATCTTAATGTGAACCTACATAATGACATTAGCACACACAAACAATTGCATATCCATAATTACCTTAAAGTAACATCTATTCAACAACATGTAAAATTAATATAGATAATTCACATAGCATGTTAATGTCATTAAAAACCACAAGGACAATTTTATGCCCAAGGTTTATGGTTTTAAGGAAATAACATGGAAAATGTAAAAAACTAGGTGCCAAATTCTATAGTAACTGTAGACACCTAAATTTGGACACTTAATTTATCCAAATTTATCCCTTTTTGTCTAAACATCCTGTTATTTGCATTAATTAAGTAATATTAGTATTATTTAATTAATACCCTTAATTTTTCCAAATCCCTAAGGTATTTAGTTAGTAATTAAATACCTTATCTCTTTAATCCCCCTTTCATCAAATAAATTAAATAAATATGACATTTAATCTTAATAAACCTCAATCTCTTCATTAGGGAAGTGCACATGCCTAATCCTTGATTAGGATGTGTCACATCCTCCAACTTTTGCAAGTTGGCTTCTAATCCTCATTATCATCTAATTATCCTCTGATTACTGATTAGTTAAGCCTAATCAGTACCTTGGTCAACTCTCCCCATCCCCCAAAGAATTTTTCATTCCTTTTTATTCACCCTAGGTTCCCCTCTTTTCCATGTGAGTTTTTAATTCACATTTTATTCCTCCTAGAATCCCCTTTTCCCATGCATCTTCTAGAATCTTTGACTTGTCACATCAAGTCACATTTGACAAACTCCCACCTTTTTGGAGACCCTCTCTTATCCACTAGATTCTCCCAAGCATGTGAATTTTTAATTCACATTTATTCCTCCAAGGAATCTTCTCATCTCCCAATGTACTTCCAAGGTACATGTCCTTACATATCACTTGTCCTTATTCCACCTCAGTTACACATCATCATACCCTTAGCCACTTCACATTCCACATGTCAAAATGTGAGGGCTTGTGAGTCCTCAACTCACCTTAGCCCTCCATCTTGGCCTTGTTGGATAAATCTCAACCATTGAATTCTCTAGAGAATTTAAATTCCTTTAAAAATACCCCCTCCTCTAAGGCAAAAAAAGAAAGAGAACACTTAGTCATTTGAGCAACCTTATGCTATAATTTTGTGCACTCATTTTACAAGCATTTTCTCTCATCTAGCCATCCATTTTAGCTATTTGCATTTGCATCCCACCATCTACTTAATCTTGTATTTTAGCTACATCAATAGACATCTAAGGAGCATACAAAGCAATCCAAAATCAAGGGCCAACCAAGGAGTTTCAGTTGCAAAGAGAAGGTATAATCATTTCTAATCCTTTTTCATTTTATCTCTTTGTATTAAGAATTCCTTAGGCTAATCTTAAGGTGTTTCTTTGTGTTTTTCCATTGCATTTTAGATGTTTTTGCATGTTTAGAATAGGTAAAACTCGAGGATATCACATTTCTGGCACGCCTGGTGGGACCCACAAGTGGGTTCCTCTATTTAATGTTTGTTGTTGTTGAGATTGTTTGTAGGAATAGGTCTCAGAGGGGCGACTATGCCCTCTTGGTCACTGCAGAGGGGCGACTATGCCCTCCTGTACATTGTAGAGAGGCGACTACGCCCTCTGGTTCTTTGCAGAGGGGCAACTACGCCCTATGGTTCACTGTAGAGGGGCGACTACGCCCTCTGGTTCACTGCAGAGGGGCGACTATGCCCCCTGGTCACTGTAGAGGGACGACTACACCCTCCTGTTCACTAGAGAAAGGTGATTACGCCCTCTGTTTCATTGTAGAAAGGTGATTATGCCCTCTATTTCACTACAGAAAGGCGATTACACCCTCTGTTTCATTGCAGAAGGGCGACTATGCCCCTAATTCTAACATTTTACTGAAAAGGGTGACTACGCCCTAGTTTGAATTTTGTTTGCTAACATTTCACTGCAGAAAGGCGACTCCACCCTCTTGCTATTGCAAAAGTTCAACTGCACCCTCTTGCTGGTGTAGAAGTTCAACTGCGCCCTCTTGCTACTCTAGAAGTTCAGCTATGCCCTCTTGCTACTATAAAAGTTCAACTACACCCTCTTGCTGCTGCAAAAGCTCAACTGCACCCTCTTGCTACTACGCCCTTTGGTTCACTGCAGAGGGGTGACTACACCCTCCTAGTTACTGCAGAGGGGTGACTATGCCCTCTTGGTTACTGTAGAGGGGTGAATTTTCCCTCTTGGTTACTGTAGAGGGGCGAATACACCCCAAAACAACACATTTTGAGAGGTAAAACAATCATTTTAGGTTAGTTTTTGCTCCAATTTTTTGCTGTTTTCAGATCTTAACCCCTTAACATTATTTTTTGCAAGGATATTTGTGTTTTTGCTAACATTTTACAGCATATTATTGTGTAATTGGCGAAGAAAGAAGGATAAAAAAATTAACGTTTGCTTGCAGGACCTTCTGTTTACACAGATTTCCAAAGCTATCCTTTTTTTTATTTCGTTAATCTAGGAACATAGTTTAATTAGGGGAAGTAATATCCATTGGTTGTTGTGTCTGTCTTTTTGTTTTACCCAAAGGGGGCATTAGTTTGTTTTCACTTTCCCCTTTTCCATATCTTGTTTCTAACAAGTTTGCTGCAGCTGGGCGGATACGCCCTCTTCCATATTCTATTTCTAACAAAGTTTGCTGCAGCGGGGCAAATACGCCCTCTTCCATATTATGTTTCTAACAAGTTTGCTGCAGAGGGGCGGATACGCCCTCTTCCATATTCTGTTTCTAAAAAAATTGTTACAGAGGGGCGACTACGCCCTCTTGATCACTACAAAGGGGTGAATTTTCCCTCCTGGTTACTGCAGTGGGGCCGAATTTTCCCTCCTAGTTACTGCCGAGGGGCGAATACGCCCCAAAACAACACATTTTGAGAGGTAAAACGACCATTTTAGATTTTTTTTTGCTCCCTTTTTTGTTTTTTTCATATCCTAACCCCCTAACATTGTTTTTTGCAAGGATATTTGTGTTTTTGCTAACATTTTGCAACATATTGTTGCATAATTGACAAAGAACTAAGGATAAAACAACTAACATTTGTTTGCAGGGCTATCCGTTTGCTCAATTTTATTAGCTATCCTTGCTTTTTTTCGTTAATCTAGGAACATAGTCTAATTAGGGGAAGTAATATCCATTGTTTGCTGTGTCTGTCTTTTTGTGTTACCTAAAGGAGGCATTAGTCTGTTTTCACTTTCCCCTTGTACTTCGTGTGAGCCTGGGGAGTAGTTGGAAACGATTAGTGCTTTCTTTCTAGTGGGACCTGCTTGGGGATTTCATCACCCCAAGGGACGATTCCAACCACGCGTATTGACAGGGTATACAAAGGGGGGAGAGCGAAAGCTATACCCAATCCAGTCGTTCCATAATTGGAAGAGCGTCAAAGCTAGGGTGATACCTAGATAGACGTGAAGAGTTGGTCCGAGCCCTTCAGTATCTTGCTGGGGTTCTCGACTCACGCTTGTGGCAGGCTGGTGTTCACGGTTGTGCCTCACATACCGAGAGTATATTGAGGACTCCCTAGACACCTTTTGCATCCTAGATTAAGACCTTTATTGGCCATACCCTTAATACTAATCGTAGGATTGTGCTTGTTTGAAAGTGCTTTCTTGTGAGAAACCAGTAAATTTTTTGACAAATTGACCTTATTGTTGTCATTTTAAGTCCTTTCCATAGTCATTTTCATCAAAACCAAGTCTCTTTTTGTTGTAGTGGGGAGAATTTTCCCTCTTGTTTACTGTAGTGGGGCAAATTTTCCCTTATGTTTGCTATAGTGGGGCGAATTTCCCCTCCTGTTTACTACAGTGGGGCGAATTTTCCCTCCTAAATAGTGAAAATCACCCTGTTTAGCTCCGTTTTGCCTCTAAACCATCTTTTAATCATTCCAAACCTCTGTTTTTCATTCTAAACTTCTAAAACCCCCGTTTGATCATTCTAAACCCCCATTTTTATCATTCCAAACCTCTGTTTGATCATTCCAAACCTCTGTTTAATCATTCCAAACCTTTTTTTAATCATTCTAAACCTTTGTTTTGTCATTCTAAACCTTTTTTTAGCCATTCCAAACATCTATTTGACCAAGTAGTCTTTCATCCCTTTCGATCCTCTGTTCACTCATTTCGAGTAATCTTTCATCCATTCCAAGTATTTCCAAACCTTTATTTAACCATTCCAAACATCTATTTGACCAAGTAGTCTTTCATCCCTTTCAATCCTCCATTTACTCATTTCGAGTAATCTTTCATCCATTCCAAGCATCGATCTCCTCATTCTGAGAGTTTTTCATCCTTTCTAATCAATCGTTTACTCGTTTCCAACTTTCGTTTCCGCGACCTGAGATTCGTTCATCCATTCTAAGCAATCATTTACCAGTTTTGAGTGCTTGTTCATCCACCCCTATCATTTGTTTTCCCAACCCGATCATCTATTTCCTCAATCCGATTATCTAACACCCTGTTCCAATCACCTATCTCTTCATTCTAACAGCCTATTTACCCGCTCAGAAAGTCCAAAAGTAGTGGGGAAAATTTTCCCTATAGTGGGGCAAATCTGCGCTATAGTGGGGCGAATCTGCCTTGTAGTGGGGTGAATTTTCCTACAGAAGGGAAAATTCGCCCCTCTGTGAGGGAAGATTCGCCCCAGAAGGGTAAATTTTTCCCTCTATGAGGGAAAATTCACCCCTCTGCAGCAAAAATTTGGCAATAGATAATAAACATATCCAATTCCCAAATCTGACCCAAAAAATCAATCCCATTGCATCATGCAATCCAATCCTAATCTAAGCTTTAATCTAATCCCAATCTGAGCTTTGGTCCATCTGCATTCTATCGATCTCATTCGTTCATCATCTGAATCATATCGATACATCATCCTCAAGCATCTCTATGCTACAAATCCCTTGAACTTTGTTTAAGGTTATTATCCAAATTTACCTAAGTGTCTGAATTGAACATCATCATCAACATCTACTTAGGATTGTCATCCATCCTAAGTTAATCATCATCATTGGCCCAATCAATCCGCTTTCAACCTCAAGGTGGATTCGGTGCCGCAATCATCCATTCAACCTTTAATTCAATCAATCAGTATCCTAAGTCACCTAGGGTAATCTCTGAATGGGGTTTTCCAATCCCTCTCATCATCCTATCTGATCCATCATTCTATCTTATCAATCATCGATCGATCTTATTGAATCCACTCCAATCACATCCTTATCCAATCACCTTCGACTCAATCAATCTACTTCCATCTTGAGGTAGATTTGGTGTCGTAATCATCCTTTGATAATCGATCCTATCATTAGAATCAATCCCATTGCATAATCCTAATCTAAGCTTTAATCCAATCCCAATTTGAGCTTTAGTCCGTTTCCATCCAAAATCTTTGATCCATCCTATTTATCCTTTCATCATCATGAATCCTTATCCTCCATCAATAGTAGTCAAGGGAAACCCTAATTACGTTAACAATGATAATGAAAGTCTTGTCGATCAAGAAGTATACAACATAGATCCCCTTGATGCTATCGTCACTAGTAAGCTTTCTCCACCCACTTTCCACAATCTAGTCACCCCTTCAAACTATCCTGTTATGTCTTCACCCAAGCCTAATCATGCTCCTTATGCTACCTTTGACAAGGGATGTCTAGTATCTTCCTCGTTCGCATATCCATCATATCCTTCATCTACACCTTCCTCTTATCGACACCCGTATCCTCTTATCCTAATCTACCATCCCAATACTCTTATCATAATCCTGCACCCATGTCACACTATCCTAATCCCCCATACCAATCAACCCCATCAACTTACCCTAATCCAACATTCGCATCTCTCTATCCTAATCCAACATCCACACCTTCACATCTTAATCCGCCATCCCAATACCCTTACTACAATCTACTAGCTGAATCCTCTTGTCTTAATCCATCATCCACATATCTTAATTCACCATACCAATATCCCTAATTTAACCCTCCATCTAATCCTAATCCCCCATCTACTCCTAGTCCTACATGCAATCCCATTCCTCCATCTCACCCTAGGCCACTAATCCATAATCCTAGTCCTCCACCAATCCCTACTCCTCCATCTATTCCTATCACGCCATCTCAGCCTCGAGTATGCAAGTTCCTCACTCCAGAAGTTCTCCAAGGACTTATGAAAAAGAAGACATCCCCAACTCCACCACTCGAAATTGTGGAACCATTCCATCCCACACCTATCATTGATGCTACCACCCCTAGCACCACTCAAACCATCGAACCCAATGAATCCATTGAACCCCCATCTCCTACTCTAAGATCTACCGAACCCATCAAAGATAGCAAAATCCGATCCACTCCTCCTACACCTAGATCCTCCAAACCCATCACAAATCCACAAATCCAGTCCACTCTTCCCATTCCTAGTGATGACACACATGTCCCATCCATTCCTTCCATTCCTAGTATCACCGATATCCTTTCCCTTGAACTTCATGAATCCTCCATCCTTCCATCTCCCTCACTTGAACAGTCCCTTCAAGACCCCATTATCATACCACCCACACAAGATGAGTCATTCCAAGAGCCCGATCCAAAGCATGCTAGCATATCCCTTTTTTCACATCAAGATCCAGTTGACCCATCTAGCCCATCTCAAGAGCATAATCCCCCATCCATTCCATCCCATGATCCCCTTGTCACTCAAGATTCCACCACTCCATCTCATGAGCCCTTATCTCCATCTCCATTGCATGATCCCTTATCGCCTACCGTCACAAATCTAGATCCTATCATATCCCCTAATCCCTCTCCTGATCCCTTACCAATCACTCTTTCTAATTAGGAAGATGCTGCTATCCCACCATCTCCATTTCTTGATCCTCCATCATTGCCTAAACCTACTATCTCCTCTCCACTTGTATATCCCTTGGGTACTCTCACATTTTTCCATGGTGGTATCCTTACAGAAGAAAAACACAACATATATACCACCCATCCTCCCCCACCTAATAATGGACTCGCATCATTCTTCTAGAATAACAAGAATCCTACCATGGATCGAATGCTCATTAACATGAACTATCAAGGAAAAGGTTTAGGCCTTCATGAGCAAGGTATTTTAGAGCCCATCCAGGTCAAAGAACAACTCTATATGCGAGGTCTTGGACCTAGTTCCCAAGACTCACAATATAACGATGTTGGTACAACCTCTATACGTCCTCAATGAGCCCCTTCTTCCAAAAGAAATATAAGCTCTTCCCATCGCTCCACCAGATCATATGCTGCCAACCCTCCTCCATTGTATCACCTCAAAATAACCATCCATATTCCTCCTTCATCTGATCCATCCATTTTGGGTCCTTACATCCCTCCATCCACCATCTCCCATCCTTCATCTACTCCATCCACCATCTCCCATCCTCCATCTACCCTATCCATGTCTTCTCTAGGTCCTAAGTCCATTTTGGGCCCTTATATCCCAAAATCACCTCCTCCATCTTGTCCTATTCATCCTTTTATCCATCCATCACCTATCCATATCACCCATCATAAACATCCCACTCTCATATCTCATAGTCAGGATCAACAAAGGCACATACCTGCACATCCTCCATCCACATATAATCCTCAAGATCCTACCACCATCATTCCACACCATCCTTCTCCTTACACCCATCCCATTGATATTAAAAGCACTTTGGATTCCAAATTAAAAATGCATCAATCTAAACATCCACATGAATCTAAAGCTTCTCATGTCCCCTCTAAACAACATGTTGAAGAAAAGAAAAATAAAATCCAAAATCAAAATCACATCTGTAGCCCATGTCATATGAAATTTATCTTTTTGGCGACATTTAAGATTATGACTAAGGCAATAAAGAAACATAAATGAAGGGTATCATCAAGAAAAATGGCAGTGTTTTAGTGTCATTTCACACATGCAAGCCGTCATTTCACTATATCATTCAAATTAGCTAATTTCAAATTTGCTGACATGTATGACACGTGGACATGTGGGTTGATACTCCCCCCCAACCTAAATTAGAGCATGTGTCCACACATGTTGGGTGGTAATTATGATGTGACAGGGCAGAGTACAAATATGTGCGATGTGAAATATCAACATTAATTTACTGTAACTACATAAATGCACTTAAGATATAACATATTGTCACACACGTACCTAAAAATTTGGAGTATCTTTTGCAAGAAATGTGGAGGAAGGTACCGGTTACCATTAAAAGTATAGTTGAGAAATTACATGAAGTGGTGATGGAATGAAGTGATGGGGAAGTGAAGTGATACTGGAGTTATGGAAGAGAGAGAAAAGATGGATATGAATGGACAAATGGATTTATTGATGAAGAAGCAGATTCCTACAAAAGTGGAAATCTTTATTATGATGTGATTGCATGCATACCTTGACTAGTCAGAAGGAGGGACACTAGGTCCGCTTCCTTCGGTTGCAGGAAGTTCAGCGGTTTGGTGTTGAATAAATTGCTACATGAATTCTTTTTTGGAAGTTGGCTTATGATATAATCTGAGACAATGAACGTTGACCAAGAGCTTGAATTTGCTAAGAATTTTGCAACTTCATATGGTCCCAACCACCTAGTCTATAGTTTTCCTACATTATCTTGATACCTGGAGTCATAAAGGAGTGCCCAGTCACTTGGCTGAAACTTCTTTTCCTTTATGTATTTGTCATGCCATTTGACCCTCTGATTTTGCACTATCTCAGTATGATGATTCTGTCCTTTTGTACCTCAAATATGTCTATCCCAAGATCTAGTGCAGTCTGAAGAGTTTTATGCTCAAACTTTATAGGCATCATGGCTATCTTTCGATACAATAATTCAAAAGGATTGAAACTAGTGGTTGTCTTCCAAGTGGTCCTATAAGCCCATACAACTTCTGGAAACCTTTTTTCCCAATCTTTCCATTGAATAGCCACTGTTTTGGTCAAGATAGCCTCTATTTCCCTATTGGTCACCTCAGACTGGCCATTGCTCTGGGGGTGATAGGGGGTAGATTTCCTATTCCTTACATTATATTCATTGACCAATGCTGTGACAAGGGTTGATGTAAACTAAGCCCCTTGATTTGTCACTATCTCTCTTGGAACCTCATAACATGTGAATATTTCCTCATAGAGGAATTCTGCAAATTTATTATCTCTGGCATGTTTCATAGCTTTAACCTCAACCCACTTGGTCACATAGTTAGTGCAAACCAAGATGTAGGATTTTCCATTTGATGGAGGATCAATGGGACCTAAAAAATCAAGTCCCCATTTATCAAATGGAGTGATGACTACCTGGGGGTATAGATGCATCTCATCAGATTTAGTTGGCCAACCCATCCTCTGACATCTATCACACTTCCTAGTATACTTACCTACATCCTTATGAAGTGTGGGCCAGTAATATCCTATATTAAGAATTTTCATTGTTGTCCTCTTAGCTGAAAAATTACCTCCATAGGGTTCATTATGACATGCATGAAGTATATCACATGTTTCATCCTCCCTTACAAATCTCCTCATTACATTATCTGGTCTAGTGTAGAATAAATATCTTGCAATCAATGAGAAAGGAAAAGTTTTCTCAATGAGCACCCTTCTCTCTTTTGGAGAGAAATGAGGAGGAATTCTCCCTATAACCAAATAATTGGCTATATTAGCATACCAAGGTGTGTGCACACTGATAGAAAATAAATGTTCATTAGGGAAAGAATCATCAATGATTTGAGTGTCCTCTGATGTAGTCAATCTAGAGAGAAAGTCTGCTACAACATTTGCCTTACCCAGTTTATCAACAATTGTGATATCAAATTTCTGCATCAACAACAACCACCTTGCTATCCTACTTGAAATCAAGGGCTTATTCATGAGGTATCTTATGGCTACATGGTTTGTATGAACAAAGATCTGATATCTTGTTATGTAATACCTGAACTTGTTAAGGGCATAGATGACTGCCAACATTTCCTTTTTTGTCATTGTGTAATTAAAATAAGATCCTTGTAGGTTTTTGCTGACAAAGTAGATAGCATTCTCAATTGCTCCCTCTTTTTGTCCTAAGACAACTCCTATAGCATAATAAGATGCATTTGTATGAATATGGTAAGGGAGTTTCCAATTAGGGCCTTTGAGTACATGAGCATGGGTTAAGGCTTCTTTGAAATCAGAGAATGCTTTGTCACACTCCTCTGTCAACTGGAACTCAATATATTTAGTTAGAAGATTGTACAGTGGTGCTTCCATCTTACTAAAATCTTTGATGAAGCGTCTATAGTATCTTGCATGTCCTAGGAAACTTCTAATATATTTTGCTTGGAAGGAATAGGAAGATTGGTAATCACCTCAATCTTGGTTGGGTCTACTTGAATTCCTTTTTGAGAGATGTAGTGGCCAAGGACTACTCCTTCTTGCATCATCATGAAGGATTTCTCACTGTTCAAGGACAGATTATGGTTGTAGGTGCATTACAATCATATGAGATATTTGAAAATATACTGATGACTACTCTTTTAAAGTTGTAGGTGCATTACATAAACATAATGGAAGTACTGAGTAGTCATAAGTCCCCCATGGATAGGTAAAGGTTGTCTTCTCTTGATCCTTAGGTGTAATCTGTATCTGATTATAACCACTAAATCCATCTAGGAAAGAAAAATACTACTTACCTACAAGTGAATCCAATACTTGGTCTATGAAAGGAAGGGGAAAATGATCCTTTTTGGTGGCAAAGTTTAGTTCTCTATAGTCAACAAAAACTCTCCATTTACCTCCCTTTTTAGGCACAATTACCAATGGAGACACCCATTGGCTATCTGAGATAGGGTAGATAAATTTTGCATCGAATAATTTCTATAATTCCCCTTTTACAATCTCCCTCAATGCAGAGTTGATTCTCCTTTGTGGTTGCCCTACTGGTGTGCAATCATCTCTAATATATATCCTATGAGTACAAAGCTTTTGGTCCAATCCTTTCATGTCATGGTAATCCCATGCAAAAGCATGTTGATGGGTCTTCAACAACTTTGTTAGGGACAACTACTACTCTTGACTCAACTTTCTATTAATATTCAAATGCTTTCCTCCTGACACTTGTACTTATGTGGTTAACTCAATCATGGCTATTTCACTAATCCTTGACATTTTTAACTCGCATGGAAACAATTTATGCAACATATCTGTTGCTATAGGAAGTTTAGTTGTAGGAGGATCGAACATAAGTGTCTTCACTGGACTTGCAAAACTAGATTCATGGGTGGATGGTTCTTCATGCACCTCATAATGGTTTTGAATTATGTGGGACAATACTTCATCTTCTTCCTGAAGCTGCATAAAAGAACTTCTTCCTATCATCATGAGTTGTGCCACTGAATTGACTTCCTCGGCCTCTTCTCCAACATGTGGCCATATGGGGTTATCCATATCATGGGATGGTTGAGCAGGGGGGTAGAGAACAAGTTTTTTTAGTGCTTCTCCCATAAGAAATAGTCATGTCTCCTGAATGACATCCAATGTAAGCATTTGCTATGGCTAGCCACGGTCTACCTAGAATGATGGGGTACCCTCCCAATGTAGCTTTAGGGGAAAGGATCATGAAATCTATTGGGTGCTCCCAAGAGTCTAGAGTTACAACAAGGTTTTCTACTATACCATCTAGTTTGATAGTGGAACTATCATCAAGTTTTAGGATAGTAGGAGTAGGTCTCATATTTGCAACATTTAGTTGTTGCAGGATATCCTTAGTCATCACAATTATTGTTTCTCCCAAGTCAATTAGAGCATACTTTATTTGGATTCCATTTATAATAACTCCTACCATAGGACTACCTGGGTCAATGTATTTAGGAACAATAACTTTCCCAAGCATTATATCTACCAACTGTCCCACCACATGAATGGTAGTGGGGTCTTTCTTTTTCCTCCTTGGCTTTTTGAGACATGCTTCCTTGATTACTTTGCTATATATGCAGACATATTTTATGGCCTGGAACAAAGGTATCTTAACACATATGTGTTTCAACTAATCCAAAATGTCAAAAGTTGTTTCCTCCTCTTCTTTTTGTTTAACAATTTCTAATCTTTGAGGGAATGGTGGGTTTTGATTAGTCTGTTGAATTGGTTCAGGATTTTTAGGCACACTTGGCTGAATAGGGACATTCTAATTCTCCTCTTCTTCCATAGTGATAGAGCTTCTAAAATTTTGCAAAATTCTAAGAAAACCATTATTTGAGTCATGGTTTTTGAGCTCTATAATGTGAATGGGTTAAGGGTCTGGCTATAAACCCTAATTTCATAAGCATCCCATTTTAAAACCCTTAGATGTTATAATCTTGTGGTGACTTTTTATTGCTAGTCGCTAGTTAAGTATTTCATAACTTGAGCCTTCAAACACATCTGGTTACGAAACTCCCTTCCGTTAGGAATGTTAGTCTTTCCATGCTTAGTCTCAAGCCATTTTTTTATAAAATCGAGTGAAATATTTTTTAGGGACTTACATTGTCACCCCCAAGGGTCTTATTGTCATTGGCCTAGTCATTGACCCTCTTTATGACTAATGTTTAGTGTGTACAGGAAGGTGAGCTATTGGATATAGAGATTCAATCCCCACCACCCATCGCACACCGCGTAGGAATTTATGAAGAACTTTCATGAAGTTTTCGAGGTCCAAGATATGCTGACACGTGTCCCTGATATATTGACGCGTATCCCCACCATATGGAGCTTGACCTATGTATGAATGACTGCTAACCGATGATGATGAGATCAACGGTCATTGTGTATCTTTTGGATTTAATCTGGGCTGTTCATTGCACACCTCGTGACATTTCATTAATGTCTACCAGACAACTTGTGAGGTACACAAATTATTGACATGTGGTGTTTTTCGACCACCATGTGGAGTATGGTGAGTCCAACAGAGTGAGTGACATGGATCCCAGTCAACATCTTCTCATTGGTCAAGAGGTGATGAGCCAGGGTATTGGGTTTTCAAACCCAATTTGACCACGTTTTGGCCGTTCGATCTTCCATCTCATTTTGACATTAACGACTGATATTCAAAATTCAAAACACACCTGTGATAGCCATTTTTTTCTGCAACCATTGATGCATTAATGGTGTTATTTCTTTAGGAATGATTGAGTCAAGTCCTTGTGCGTGCAAATAATTAATTCCTAGCTATTATGAGGAACGATTCACTAATCTCCTGGTACTAGGGTGATAAACCGTGAAGTAATCAACACTAGGTATTAATTGCTTCTTCAAGCGTGTGACAACGAAGTTGATGAACAAATATCATTAGGCTTGCTTGATAAATACGAAAGAAGTGATAGCTATTTTCACCATTGTATTCAATCATTGCCATCTCTTTGAATTTGTGCAGAACAAGGAGTTTGCGAGTGTGAGTTTGAGAAGCTACCAGGTGGTGAAAATGAGCAAGCCAGTTGCCTCTATGGTACCAGTTAGAAGGTCGCCTAGACTTAATTTATAGAATCCTCATGATGAAATTTTTGAACATGAATACAAGGTACTTGAACATGCCCCATCGGAAAAAGAGAAGGCCTTTGTTGAGAAGCTCCCGTATGCTCTTGTTAGATGCAGTAGCAAACTAAAACACCAAGGCATTGTTGTAAAAAAGGTTGAAGAAAAAGGCAAGGACCCTACACCATTCACCTATAGAGTCTGCAAGAAGCTACGATATGGACGCGACTCTTATGGGTGGTAAAATTCTCCAATTTCTATTACAGACATCCCTTTAGAGAGCGTGACGAAGACAGACTCGAGTTATAAGCAATACCTCACGATGTTGAACTAGGCTGCAGTCCTGAGTATGGAGGTGCTCTCGGTACCACCATTGTCCCTCAAAACCCCAACTGGACACGATGGTGTTGTTACAAACAAGGACAAAGAAGAGGAGGGTGTTGAGGTTTCTTCTCCATCTCCTACAATGACGCGAAGTGGGCGTGCGTATCATGGGCTTGGTGCTAGTGTTGGTCAGTCTGCTGGTTGAAGTAATTGGTGTGTGGGCTTTACCAATTTTGGGTTGATTGATAAAGTTGTTATGGTGGTTGCTCCTGTCTCTCATGTGTGGTGGTGGTTTTTTGGCCGTTTGTGCTGACTGTGGGTCTCTAAGGTGATGTGGACATCAATTGCAAGGCGTAGCTAGCGATTAAAGGGAAGTTTTGGTGGTACTTGTATTTCCCTTTAGATGATGGGTACAAGTTTTTCCTACCCTTTGCAACAAATGACTGCAAATTGTCATGTGGTGAATTTATAGATGAAATGAAATTCATTTTGAAATGAAATATCTAAATTGTAACTACATTTGAGCCGGATTCTTTTTGCTCCCTTTCATTAGAAAAGGGATTTCATGGCTCATTTGTAGGGGGTTCTGGTCTCTGAATTTTCTTGAGTATGATAATACAATCAGGGTAGAAGCTAGGTATAGGAAAAAATATCAGTAAATTGAACAGTTGAGTTGTCTGGGTTTTAAGTTGTGCATATGTTAATCTTAAAATAGTTTTATGGAAAGGACTGATATCGAAACAAATCTTATGCCTAAAGCATTTACTCTCCTTTTATAATTTTTTGAAAATTTTGAATGGAATATCAAAGATAGCTTTATTCATCATCAAATATTTGTTTGAATGTATGTCCTTTTCTTTGCTTTGGTTCAAAGAATCAATTAAATGCTCGAATAAGGTCATAAATTTGTGATAATTTACACATGATTCAGTAAGGAGTTATGTTTTAGGAACAATGAGTTTTTATAATATAAGGCATTATGAAAATAGTCCTTAATTGTCAGAGCTAAAGAATTTTTCTGTATTACTGGTTGTCATATGAGTGACTCTAATTCCCATTTGATAGGACATTATTCAATTGGTACATGGTATTTGCATTTTGAAGTATAATCTACCTAATCATGGACTCAGGATCAAAATATAATTCATCTAAAAATTGTTAACCATGAGGCATGTATTTGAAATAATTTCTTGTCCCCAGTGAATGAATGGTTATTTTCTTAAAGATTAGCCAATCTTTAGTAAATTGTGTTTATTCACCTTCTATGGGAACCGATATATGAATTGATGTTTTTTACACTAAATTAATCAAAATGAACATAATAGGAACACCCTCCTAAGTCCCACAGAGCCTAAAGTGCAAGAATAGAGACCTCAGAATTCCCTATTCATTAAGTTGGTCATTCCTCTTAGGGACTCTTGAGTATGAGAGTTGGCTGCTCTTTAGAGAGGTCTAAGGGTGTACTAGAAAAAACACCAATATAATGGCGACTCTACTGGGGATATTTCTCATCCTCCAAACACAAATATTTGGATACAGAGTCAAATGGTAACATAATTTTGAGCATCTTGTTTAGATGTTGATTAATTCTTGAACTTGGTAGACGATTTGATTGCAGTAAAGTTTGAGGAACCTGAAAGTGACTCAGTTGTGGAAGCCAACCTAGAGCTTGTATTATTTTTAAGAAACTTCATCTTATTTGAAGTTAATCCTCCATGATAGGAGGTGGCGAATCTGACAAAAGAACTTGATAAAGTATACATCAAGTCTCCAGATCTACAGATTTGAAGACAAAGGATAGGTGGCTACTACAAAATTCTAGGTATTCTTATAGAATTGGTGATGGTATGATCATGTTATGAGAAAATTATGATAAATCTTCAATGTTCGAAGTGTAAATGATTCCCTATTAAGTGAATTAGCACTAGATCAGTGAATAATAGTGAAAATTTAACATGCCTTTCTGAAATTAGTTCATTATCATTGATAAGCATGTTGTATTGTAAGATCTTAAGAGAAATTCGTAGGAGATATGCATTGGAAAGGCTTAAGGTCGAAATAGTTGCAAAGAATTTGTGTGGCATTCTGCAATTGCAAAGAAAAAATTTCAATTCTCTTTTAAGAAGTGGAATTGCATAGTCAAGCTGCATATTCTAGTGTAGACATGAGTGTAATTGAGCATAATGGACAACCTTTGCTGGGTCAAAGGAGTTTTAGTATTGAGAGATATAGGGCCATTTGCTTTGACAATATCTCTAGGTATCCAAATGTTATCCCACTTAAGATAAGGGATAAGTTACCAAATCAATGGTACAAAAGTTGAATCGATAAGCAAGCATCTACAAGAGTTTATTGACATAATAGGGGATTATGAATTGGACTTTGAAGATGTTGTCATGAAGTTATTTGTTCAATCCTTGAGAGAAGTTGCAAGAGACTGGTTCTCTTATTTACCAACTTCCTCCATACATTCATGGGAGGATTTTAAGGCATTATTCATGGAACAATTTGGGGAAAGGATTGATCTCATCTTAATCATAAAAAAAATTATGAGCATGGAAAAGGTAGAGGATGAGTTGGTTCCTGCTTTCAATCTCTGATTCTCCAAAGTAATCAGAGAGATCCCTGCAAGCATAAGACCGAATGATGTCAAGTTTTTGGTGGTATACTTGGGTGCATTCAACAAAAAGATGAGTTACCTTTTGAGAGATAAAGATCCTACTACATTGCACCAAGAATACCAAATTTCCATAGACATTGAAAATAATTTAAAGTATTCAATGATGAAGGAATGTCCAACCATCAACAATGGTCACCCTACTTCATTTACTGCAAATGCAAATAGTGGATCATTGAATAGAGGTTTAGGTCAAGAGGAAAAAGACTCCATTATCCTAGTTTCTCCATCACAAAAATGTGAGAATTATGGTAAGGCCCAAGTGAAAAGCTTGCAGGACCATGGTAAAATTGATCAAGTATTCTCAGCCAAGACTTTACATGACATGAGGAGATATCAAGGGGAATCACCCTATGATTTGTTCTATAGGTTTGTGGATGCCTTGTTAGATATACCTAAATATGTCAAACTAGAAGAATCCATGTGTATTGACCTATTCTGTGACATGTATCAATTAGGATTAAGCACCTTACCGAAAGAAATGAAACCTCATAATTTGAGCCAAGTAGTTGATTAGATAAAGGTAGTAGAGGAAGCTAAGAGTGTGTACACACTACAAGTGTTACCTCAGAGTACTGCTAATGATTTCCATGATGAGGAGAACCAAAGGTTAGTTTCAACCCATCAAGAGGATGCATTTGAATGTGAACAACTTGTTGATGGTTGTTGTCATTTTACCAGTACCATAGATGTAGATCCATGTAGCAACAGTCAGGATGGAGATATAAAATAAAAAGATAAAGAAATGGTGCACAATTTTCATCCTTGGGATGTCCTAAGTTGTGAGCAACCACAAGGGATGCAAGGGGAAGATCCACATCCTAATTTAATCAAGAAAAATGATTCACATGTTAGTGACCAAGGTGATGAGATTGAACTTGGTCAATCCTATACTTATTATAGTTTTTCTTATGAACTTGAAGTGGAGTCTCTTGCTTCAAGTGGAGGACAAGTTGAAAGCCTTGAAAGAGTGCATTTGCTTGGCAGTGAACAATTTTATTCATGTGAAGAGTTCTCAGATTGTGGATCAATAATTTTGAGCACAGATGATGAGGAGGATGCTAAAAATGTTTCTCTTTTCTCTTCTAGTGATTACACTAATTTTGAATGCACTAATGACCTTAGTGATTGGGACCCTCGTATTGGAGAGGCAGGGGTATATGTGACCACCATAAAGGTGTGGCACAATCCCTGATGAACCTTCACTAGAATATGAGATTAGAAATGATGACTCCTACTGGTGTTGGAGCAATCCACTCTTTGAGGAAGATTCTGATGAGTGTGTGGCAAGTACTACTGGTGAATATATTGGAGGTAATAAAAATGAGGACCAATGTAGTACTGAGGCTTATGACTTCGCCTTTGAAAATGATAACTTTGATTCTATAGCTTCCCAGTTACATGAAAGAGGCAAGGACACAAACATAGCTAAAATTGCTTACTCATATGTGATTTAGCAAACAATATCCGATAAGCACCAAGAGTGTAATTCAGATTTTCTGATATTTGAATGTGATAACTGTTCACATAATGAAAAAGTGGAATACCATGATGGAAATACTGAATGCAACACTAATATTGAGGGAGATTTGGAGGAGTATGCTAATTTTACCATGGTGCCTGGTTATGTGCTTGAGAAAGTAGTTGAACTTCCGACCACCTATATACGACATGATGATATTCACATCAGCAAGAAAGGAAGTTCATTCCTGGATGGTCAAATAGTGCACTAGGATAAGTGCACTGGTGCTAGAGTAGCAACATTGTTAATTGATGAGAAGGAGCCATTTGATGAATTTGCAAAGTATGTTAATATTGCATAATTGTTTTCTCTATGTAAGGAGAAATTCAAAGGTGCAAACAACCAAAGGTATGATGTTAGTCAGTATGAAGTAGCACTTGAATTCTTTGCAGATACTCCCTATCTATTGGATCTTATCATGGAACTCTTTCCATCCTATAAGGACAACACTCATGTCAGCAGAGTGAGGGTATGCCTAATACTATATTTTTCTCCCATGATTTTGTAGAAGCTTGGCCTATTATAAGTTAGAGTGTTTATGAAGGATTCCAATTTGATGAACAAATTGAATGTGATACTGCAATTCATGACCATATGGAGTATGAATGTTTTATTTTCCCAATTCAGTTTGATAAGCCTATGGTGGAGAAGGCTTGTGAATGGGGCATCATTGCAGAAAGTGGAGTGGATGATGTCAATTATATTGATGCTAATGGCCTAGAATTACATAATGCACATGTTGATCCATTGCTTGTAGAGTAGGACAAAGTTTTTGACAGAGGAAAGAGCTAGTCCTGAATTTTGGGGGCCAGGGGCCCCCAGTTTGAAGATCGAAGCCAATTTTTTAAAAGGGGATTCTTAGAAATAAATTGCATTGTATCATTTTGTAAATAATGTACATAGGTTTGGGTGGTGTGTTTCTTTTCGGTTGTGTCTACTTGCTTTGTCCGGGGTTGATCCCACAAAGCTGGTTTACAATTTTTGGGAGGAACTGATTTTTGCTGAAATCACATATTTTTAGAAAATATAATGATTTAAGACTTAAAAGGTTTCATTTAAAGAATTCCAATTGAAGAGGGTTTCATCAAACTACCTTAAAGCAAACCCCCTTGGATAGAACCCTGCTAGTTTTAAACCATACCTATAATAGAGTCTCCTTTACACCTATCAAAATGCTGATAAAAAAACACTTTTGATTTACCTTTTGGGGGATCAAATGAATTCATTTAAAATTTAATTTTTTTCAAGTATGTAGTCCTTATTATAAGCTTCCAAAAAAGTATAATTTTAAATAAATTTAATTTTATTATTATATTTATTTTTTATTTCTTGTGAATGTAGGTTTTTCACCGAAAATCAAGCTCTTTGTTCATGTGGAAAAATAGCAGATTATTAAAAAAAAATTTAAAAATATTAGTGCACTAGATATTGAAGTCCTTGATCCAACAAAGAAAAAAATTGAATTTCATACATACAAAAAAAGTTATCGTTATACGGTTGCTATGTCGAATTATAATTGGTTTGAATTGAAACTTGATTAAAAAAAAATTCAATAAAAACTATCTAACCAAGTGGAAGCACTATATATCATAGTTACGAATCTAAATTGAAATAATTATAATTTTATCCTTCATGGAAAAAAATTTATGTGCTATACGGTGAGCGTCACTTTTTTAAAAATGTTGTTTTCTAAAGAAAAAAAGTTTTCGAGGGAGATGGAAAAAGAAGTGCAATTTGATTCCAATTTTTTTAAAAATATATATTTAGAATCTATAGAAAAAATTTCATGAAACTCTAGTTTGCATCATCTTCAAATTCCTCACAGTTTAGCCACTATAGGTGCCCGAAAGTGAAGATTTAGTTAAAAAAAATTATTTTAGTGTCTAGTTTGGCCAAAAATTGTAAACCACTATTGTGGGATCACCCCCGGGCAATTTCCTAGGTTTTTTGTGTTTCTACCCTAGTTTTCTTCAACCTAAGATCTTGATTTTCGCTATACCCATTGGGGGTATACGTCCCCGAGCATGAGCCACTGATAGAGCTCCTAAAATTTTGCAAAACTCTGAGAAAACCATTATTTGAGTCGTGGTTTTTGAGCTCTATAATGTGAATGGGTTAAGGGTTTGGCTGTAAACCTTAATTTCATAAGCATCCCATTTTAAAACCCTTAGATGTTATAATCCTGTAGTGACTTGTTCTTGATGGTTACTGGCCCCCTTCGGTTAGGAAATTTGGTCTTTCCGTGCTTAGTCTCACGTCAAATTTTTATAAAGTTGGGTGAAATATTTTTTAGGGACTTAATTCGTAACCCCCAAGGGTCTTATTGTTGTTGGCCTAGTCATGTCCCCTCTTTATGACTAACATTTATCATGTGTAGGAAGGTGAGCCATTGGATACAAAGATTCAATCCCCGCCGCCCATCATACACTGCGCAGGCATTTATGAAGAGCCGTCATGAAGCGTGCGAGGTCCGCGATATGCTGATACGTGTCCCCACCATATGGAGCCTGACACAAGTAATGACGTTTAGATCAACTGTCATTTTGTAGCTTCAGGATTTAATCTAGGTTGTTCATCACACACCTCGCGACATTTCATTAATGTCTGCCAGAAAACTTGCGAGGTACATGAATTGTTGACATGTGGTGTTTTTTGACCACCATGCAGAGTATGGTGAATCCTGTGGAGTGAGTGACATGGATCCCAGTCAACATCTTCTCATTGGTAAAGAGGTGACGAGCCAAGGTATTGGGTTTTCAAACCTGATTTGACCACGTTTTAGCCGTTCGATCTTCCATCTCATCCTAACATTAATGGTTGATATTCAAAATTCAAAACATGCACGTGATAGTCGTTTTGTTCTACAACCATTTAAGCATTAATGGTGTTCTTTCTTTAGGAATGATCAAATCAAGTCCTTGTGTGTGTGAGGAATTAATTCATAGCTATTATGAGGAACAATTTGCTGATCTCCTAGTACTAGGGTGATAAATTGTGAAGTAATCAACATTAGCAGTTAATTGATTCTTCAAGCAT
Organism: Sequoia sempervirens; assembly: GCA_007258455.2. Taxonomy (NCBI): domain Eukaryota; kingdom Viridiplantae; phylum Streptophyta; class Pinopsida; order Cupressales; family Cupressaceae; genus Sequoia; species Sequoia sempervirens. Next base: position 299,829,053 of record VDFB02000003.1, read on the forward strand.
GTGACGACGAAGTTGATGAGAAAATATCATCAGGCTTGCTTGATAAATACAGATGAAGTGATAGCTATTTTCACTATTGTATTCAACAATTTGCATCTCTCTAAATTTGTGCAGAATAAGGAGTGTGCGAGTGTGAGTTTGAGAAGCTACCAGGTGGTGAAAATGAGCAAGCCAGTTGCCTCTACGGTACCGGTTAGAAGGTCGCCCATACTTAATTTACAGAGGTCTCATGACAATGTTTTGGAATGTGAATACAAGGTACCTGAACATGCCCCATCAGCAAAAGAGAAGGCCTCTATTGAGAGGCTCCCATATGCTCTAGTTAGATGTAGTAGCAGACTAAAACACCAAGGTGCTGCTGCAGAAAAGGCTGAAGAAAAAGGCAAGGAGCTTGCACTGTTCACCTTTGGAGTCGTAGGAAGGTACGATATGGAAACGATTCTTATGGGAAGAAAAATTTGCCAATTTCTATTATAGACAGCCCTTCAGAGAGCGTGACAGAGACAGACTCAGGTTATAAGCAATACCTCACAATGTTGAACCAAGCTACAGTCTCGGGTATGGAGGTGCTCTCGGTACCACCATTGTCCGTCAAAACCCCAAGTGGATGCGATGGTGCTATTTCAAACAAGGACAAAGAAGAGGAGGGTGTTGAGGTTTCTTCTCCATCTTCTGCAATGACTCGAAGTGGGCATGTGTATCATGGGCTTGGTGTTGGTGTTGGTCAGTCTGCTGGTTGAAAGAATTGGTGTGTGGGCTATATCAAATTTGTGTTGATTGATAAAGTTGTTGTGGTGTTTGCTCCTATTTCTTGTGTGTGGTGGTGGTTTTTTGGCCATTTGTGCTGACTATAGGTCTCTAAGGTGACGTGGACATCAATTGCAAGGTGTAGTTGGTGATTAAAGGGAAGTTTTGGCGATACTTGTATTTCCCTTTTGATGACGGGTACAAGTTTTATCTCCCCTTTGCAACAAATGACTACAAATTGTCATGTGGGGAATTTTGAGATGAAATGGAATTGATTTTGAAGTGAAATATCTAAATTGTAACTGCATTTGAATCAGATGCTTATTGCTCCCTTGCATTATAAAAGGGATTTCATGGCTCATTTGCAGGGGGTTTTGGTCTCTGAATTGTTTTGAGTATGATAATACAATCAGGGTAGAAGCTAGGTATATGAAAAATATCAGCAAATTGAACAGTTGAATTGTCTGGGTTTTAAGTTGTGCATATGTTAATCTTAAAATAGTTTTATGGGAAGGACTGATATTGAAACAAATCTTATTCCTAAAGCATTTACTCTCCTTTTGTAATTTTTTGCAAATTTTGAATGGAATATCAAAGATAGCTTTATTCATCATCAAATATTTATTTGAATGTATGTCCTTGTCTTTGCTTTGGTTCAAAGAATCAATTAAATGCTCAAATAAGTTCATAAATTTGTGATAATTTACACAGGATTGGGTAAGGAGTTATGTTTTAGGAACAATGAGTTTTTATAATATAAGGCATTATGAAAATATTCCTTAATTTTCAGAGCTAAAGAATTTTTGTATTACTGGTTGTCATATGAGTGACTCTAATGCCCATTTGATACGACACTGGTTAATTGGTACATGGTATTTTCATTTTGAAGTATAATTTGCCTAATCATGGACTTAGGATCAGAATATAATTCATCTAAAAATTGTTAACCATGAGGTGTGTATTTGAACTAATTTCTTGTCAGCAGTGAATGAATGGTTATTTGCTTAAAGATTAGCCAGTCTTTAGTGAATTGTGTTTATTCACCTTCTATGGGAACCAATCTGTGAATTGATGTGTGCTAGGCTGAATTAATCAAAATGAAAACAATAGGAACACCCTCTTAGGTCCCACAAAGCCTAAAGTGTAGGAATAGAGACTTCAAAATTCTCTATTCATTAAGTTGGCCATTCCTCTTAGGGACTCTTGAGTATGAGAGTTTGTTGCTCTTTAGAGAGGTCTAAGGGTGTACTGGAAAAAACACCAACACATAGGAAGCTTAGTGATGATAGGAGTGGAAGGAGCTGTCAAAGTGGTTCCTGAACATAGATGAATATCACTCACACTCACAACATATGTAGGGAATTGATTAGGGTCTGCAGAGTAGACTGGCTACTGTTGTGGTTTGTTATTTGGGTTAGGTGTGGGTTGAGTTGGTAACTAAGTAGGTGTAGGTGTGCTATAACTTGAGCTAGTAGGAGGAGGCATCATGGCAGGTTGTTGAGGCTATGGAGGTGGCTACATGTAACTAGTTGTCCAGTTTGGCCATTGTTGTCCTCCCCTCCATTGGGATGTTTGCTACTAGTTTCCTGAAGGTGGTTGCCAATTCCCTTGGAATTGCTGCCAATTTCCCTAGGATTGCTGCCATTGGGGTGGAGAGTTTTGGTGATTGGGCCAGGTGTTCAGAGGATTGTTCCAAGGATGAGGTGGATATCCTCCATAGTTGGATGGGTATGCGGGTTGCCATTGATTACCAGATGCATAAGAATGAAATAAGGCCCAATAAAAGATAATGGATTTGGTGGCATACCTTGTCTTGGGGCCCAGAGTCTCCTTTGTGTAATGTAGTAGACTTGATCATCATCACCTTGGATTGGCTTAAACTTAGGTGGGATCTGCTTGCTATCAATGTTGGCTACCATTTTTCATCTGCAGTCCTTCTTCATTTGTCTACAATGAGGGCAATATTCTTCCAACATTGCCTTTGCCTCATCATGTTTCTTCTTTGCTTGAAGTGTATCTAGCCGAGTAGCCAAATTTTTTATGATGTCTTGCTTGAAATCTGCCAACAAGTGAGTAATCTCCATCCTTGAAACTCCATTGGTGGATGATTTACCCATAGACGGTTGGTAACCTCTTCCTTTCTTTGAAGTTGCCTTGGAGTAATTCTGACATATCTTCTTAATATCATCCCAGGGAACTTGGGTGATATATCCTCCTCCCATCAGGTCCAAAGCATCAATGCAATTTTCATTGATACCTATAAGGAAGAGCAACTTTTGAGACTCTTCATTGAGTGTATGATGTGGATATTTCTGTAGGAAAAACATAAACCTTGAAATATAGTCCCCCAAACTCTCATCTTCCTTCTACTACATCCTAAAAATATCATCTCCTCTCATATCACTGACCCTACAATATTTTTTGTACTTCTCAAGAATTTTTGTTTTCATATCATCCCAAGTCTCCACAGTATTCCTACCTAAGCTCATAAAGCATCTTAAAACAGCTTCTTTCAAGGTGGTAGGAAACAACTTAAGCCTATGAGCGTCATTGGTATAGTCATAGCTTCTGTAGAGGATATCAAACTCAAACCAGAAAGTGTCAGGGTCTTCTATGACAAGCCCATATAACTTAGGAAGGACTAAAGCAGGGATGTTTTTGAGGTTATCAACTTCATTCTAATGAGTGATAGGAAATGGAAAAGATGGTTGGTTGGGTCTGTTTCAATTTGCATCAGCCATACCTACTTGATGGAGTTCCAAAGCAAATGGATTCTCAATCAAATTTTGGTCTTTATAGGAAGTTTCAAAACTGGTCAAATTAGGAAATGCCTCAACAAAAGGATGTGCCTCTTCTTCTTATTTGTCTCGTGGCAGATTTTGAAACTCAACTAGCTGATTATTAGGATTAGGGTCATTATGAAGGAATCTCCCATAAGCATCTCTTCCCCTACCTCTATGCATGCAGTATCAACTTAGTATCAATCAACTCACACAAAGAATTGGTGAAAGAATAGTAGATCATTACTTTTCTAGATGAGGGGTATACTAAGAACAAACTTCAGAGATACTGAAGCAAGAAAGAAACTATAAATGACTCCAAAGAAATTCCTAGTTTGACACCATCCCTAACAATGACACCAAAAATATGGCCTCCTCTAATGGTTCAATAACTAAGGCTTGAGAGTTGTGACTTAGAGATTAGACATCTGCACTAAGTATTTATCTTACTCATCATGAAGGTGCATTTCATTGCCAATCTTGGGACGTAAACTTGAAATGGGTCAACACTGTATGTGCACTAGGACTCCACTGTAGTCATCCATAAACTAGAAAAGAAACAATACTGAAAATAAAATGCTAGAAAGAAATTAACATAAGCAACGAGCATGAATCAACAACTACACTAAGCATGAAAAATTGGATAAGAAATGGATGATTGTAATGGAAATCTCAACAAACAAATAACAAACTACTCTGACTTCCTTAGCTGCAGGAACAATCACGTAACAAAATTCTAGTGGTTGTAGGAATAGACAACTGCTGAAACCAAAACTAATTGCTAAACAAAAAAATAACTTTGAAACTAAATGGGTGGAATTCTCACCAAGTGGCCCCCCTTGAGTGAGTCTCTCTTAAGCTAACTCAGATGTATCAAATCATAATTTCATTTTATTCCTTGAAAACATGAGTACAACATGTCAGCAATATAATTGTATTACTTAAGCTAAAAATGCAAATACAATCTCAGAACATCCAACCTTATGAAAAGGGGCATCTGGGCATTATTTATAGAGGAAAAACTTCTAATTAACCCTAACTACCTAGGCAATTGACTCCAAAAAAAGAGGAGGATGCCATTTATTGAAAGCATAGAAAAGAGAGGGAGGAAGTTATGCATGCACCAGATTTGGTCAAAGCAAACTTGCCCCAATGAGAATCCAGCATAACACACCCCCTATATTTCTCAACTAACAAACATGACCATTAAAAGGTGGTTACAATCTTTCATTCGAACTAGGATTTTCCCTCCATTGGAAGTTTCCCTCAATTGAGAGTTTTCCCTCCTTTGACCTCTTAATGACCATCTTTTTGACTTTCTTAGCAACCAACTAGCTGGCAAGAGTTTCTTCTTTTTTGCAAGCTTTGTTTACATCAACATCTTAATGTGAACTTGCATAATGAAATTAGCACACACAAACAATTGCATATCCATAATTACCTTAAAGTAACATCCATTCAACCACATGTAAAATTAACATAGATGATTCACATAGCATGCTAATGTCATTAAAAACCACAAGGATAAGTTTATGCCCAAGGTTTATGGTTTTAAGGAAATAACATGGAAAATGTCAACAACCAGGTGCCAAAGTCTATAGTAACAATCAACAAATATATGATAAACCCCATCAAAATTGAGCCATAAATTGGGTCATCAGATGTCACACATGATATGTTTCGAAGAGATCATACAATTGGGGGCACCTAAACATTAATTACAGAGGGAGTGGGGTATATAACCATCTATCAAAGAGGATTTCAAAATGAGGGGATCCAAGGCATAGACACTTGGTGACAAGATGACAAAAACTTGTGCAAATGAAACTTATTGGAAAAAAGATATAATATCAAGAAGGGGAAACTAGCTAACTATCTATATAGAAAATTTGATAAATTAGTTAAAGTGCTTCAAGTATATTTTGTTAATCAGTATCTCTAAGGAATTTCCTTCCTCATCTGCCAACTCGAATGTGTTACTTTGCCTATTGTTGGTGACATGCAAAGGTCCTCTCTATAGGGAACCAAATTCTGCATTCTAACTTGGGCTTTCCCTTTCCTCATACTTCAAAACCAAGTCTCTTTGCCTAAAAAAAGGGTCATATGCTTTCTTATTGAACCACCTCTTCACCACTTATTAGCATTCTATCATGACATTTTTGGCCTACTCTCTTGCTTCCTGAAGACTAAAAAATTCCACTAACCTAACTTTCATCACTCAATTTTTCTCTATTTCACAAGCTTTTAACAACTACAAAGTAGGGATCTCCATTGAAATGGACATGATTACTTCCTTAACATACGCCAATTCATGCACAAATGTCTTTGAAAATTGTTTGGGAGTAATCCGATTGGCCCAAAGATCTATCTTTAGATGTTTATGCCACTCCCTTTGTCAATCAACACCCATTCTCTTGATCAACGTTATCGGGTTCCTATTTTTCAATTCAACCAACCCATTTCCTTGTGGGTAATAGTTGGATGAAGTCTTGAGGAAAACGCCATTTTTGATTAAAAAAATTATGAAATCCTTGAACCAAGAAAGGACCTTGTATTATCAGATATGATTTTCTTTGGAGGGCCAAACCTTGTTACTAGTTCTTCTTGGAAGTTGAGGACCACCTTTTTGGTTGCTTCCTATTAAGAAGTGGCTTCAATCCATCTTGTGAAGAAATTTGTGGTCGTAAGTAACCACTTATGGCTTGCACTAGACATTGGATTGATCATCCTAATGAAATCCAAGCCCCACTGTGTAAAAGGATAATCAATCATGATCAAGTTCAATGACATAGCTGAATTCTTTTGCTTGCCTATGAAAAAATGACATTGCTAACACTTTTTGACCGCTTGAAAACAATTTGAAAACAAGGTCGGCTAGTAGTACCCAATTTGTGTAATCTTCATTTTTATTTTTTTCATCGAGAAGTGACTACTCAGAGGGTTGAAATGAATATCCTGTAGGATTTTTCTATCTTGGTGGTCATCAACACACCTGAGGAGTATCTTGGAAAAGTTTCTTTTGAAAAGGACTCCCTAAACTAGCATATAACTAGCTCCTTGCAACCTATATAATCTTCTCTTGTGTATGGGGAGTGCATCCGGGTACTAGCCAATCTCCATAAAGCTAGTCCTATCAGTGATCCAAGACCCATCGATTTCATACTGGCTCACTGAAACTATTTTTGGTGTATCTTGTTCATTTTTCAGGATGCACGTGCACTAGGCTAAATACTCACAAAGTCCTCTCCCTTAGATCACCTTGGTTGGTCTGACTTTGAAATCATATTCCAGGATCTTATTGATCCAATTAGCTCTCTTGTCTATGATTTCTCCCTCAATGACGTATTCTCAAACATTGAAATGTGCCATGTATATCATTACCTTACTCCCCGCCACCAGATGTTTGAACTTCTTGAGACCCTTGACAATGGTGAAGGTCTACTTCTCAAAAAAGCTGCATTTAGTCTCATATCCCTATAAGGTTCACAAATAGAAAGAAATTAGGTGCTCACCTTTTCCTTCATCCTCCTTCTGAGTTAACACTACTTGCAAGCTATGTTCACTCCTGTAAACATACATGATAAAGTATTTAGAGAAGTTAGGATTGAATAGAACTAGAGTGGTGGAAATTTCCTCCTTGATCTTGTCAAATGGTGTTCTTCCTTCATTAGTCCATTTGAAATATTGGTCTTTCTTCAGTATTAATGTGACTAGCCTTACCAACCCCGTGAAGTTAGATATGAATCAGCTGATGAAGTTGATCTTCCCTAGGAAAGATTGGACTCCCATTTTGTTTACTGGTAGGGCCAAGTCTTTATGGCCATCACTCTATCTAAATCAATGGAGATTCCTTCTTTGGATACCACATATCCTAGTAGCTTGCCTTACAGGATGTCGAAGATGCATTTCTTGGGGTTTAGAGATACCCCAAACTCTTGGAACCTTTGAAAAATCTTCTCCAAATGATCAAAATGATTCTCCTTTTTTCTTTTAGGATACTATAAGATCATCCATTAGAGAGGCCGAAAGGAATTTTTGCATACTCGAAGGTTCCCCACTTTGTTGTGAAGGTGGTTTTGTGTTGATCCTCCTCAATCAGCCATACCTAGTTATATCCTGAGAATTTTTCAAGAAAAGAGAACATCTTCACACCCACAACTATTTGGAGGATCTACTCTATTGAGGGAAGGGGATAATGGTCTTTCAAGGACACCTTGTTCAAGTCCTAAAATATATGTAGAGTTTAATTTCACCATTTTTCTTCCTTATAGTAACCAGGTTAGACACCCACGTTGAATGTATGATGATATATATGATCCTTGAATCAATTAATTTTCTTAGCTCCTAAGCCATAAGAGATTCAACTTTTGGGTTTACCAATCTTTGCTTCTAGAAAATTGGCTTGGCTCCCTCAACCAAATCTATGGTATGTTGGATCAATTCATCATCATACCCCTTTAGGTCATCATTGGTCCCAACCATAACCCCTTCATAATTTTTGGTGAAGGATGCCAACCGATCCTTATCCTTCTAGGAAACTTCTTTCCCCATCTTCAATTTTCTTCCATCTCCTACATCGAGTTCGGAGTAGTCGATTTTATTTGCATCAAAATTCCTTTTTCCATTCCTTGCATCATTGGAATCAAATAGATTTTATAGGGTGATCGATTCCTTTGGAAGTTTATTGGACTTTAGTTGGATGATTTGATCCCCATAGGCTTCAATTTTTGGCTGCAACTTCTTTGAAAATTCACGACTGCTAGTGGAACATGGCAACTTGGGCATCACTTTAACACACATTCTAGTCATAATCATTATTTGTGATAATGAATCTGATAATGACTCACAACATGATCATTTGTTAGCAGATTAGTTACTAGGTCAAACTGCGAACCAATTACCACCATTTGGTTCTCTTTGATATTCATAGACCTTGGGATAATTTGAATGTTGAAGGCCTCAAAAGCCTCAATTAAATTGCATACCCAATGGCTATAAGACCTCATATGAACATTCTTTGTAGCCACAGTTCCTCTTACTTGTTTCACTATTAGTTCAAAGTCTTTGAAAATCTTGAACTGTTTAATGCCCATGCGCTCGGCAAGGTTGGGCCATGGACCAAATCTTCGTATTCAACTTCATTATTTGTGCAAAAAAATTGGAAGAAAAAGGCCTTGAGGATCTCTTTTTCTGATGGAGATACCAAACAGATGTTGACTCTAGAGCTGGTCTTGCATTTTGCACCATCAAAATTCAAAGTCTAGGCATTGGACTCATCCTCAAGATCTTTGTTTTTTTCCTTCTTCTTCTTCATGACTTCAGGGATGGTATAGCCTTCATCATGGATTACATATGTCTTGAGGCCGATGAAATCAAATTTTGTGAATGGGTCATTCTCGATGAAGTCATTGATAAGGATCTCCTCTTTCGAGATCCTATTATTTGTCACTCCCTCTTCAAGCATTTTGATGCAATACATTTCTTTCTTCAAGAAATATGTGTGCACTACTTCAAAATTCATCATGGTGTCATCAACAATGTTCTATGTGTACAATAGCTTTGAGAGAAACTTAATTTTTAAATTGTATTTTGTTCTCAAGATCAAGTGAGACTAATCTAAAGATAAGTACCCACCTATCTTGGTGGTGAAATCTCTTCATAAATACAATTTGAAGACTAGAGAGATTTCAATCACCACCACTTCTTGGGAAACTATGATACTAGGGAAAGAGTACAAGGTTAGGGGAAGATCCATGATAACACCTATGGTTTGAACCTTCTTTCCATCCAACTGCATTACTCCTTTTTCTAAGGGTTCGTATTGAAGCTGCAATATGTCTGAAATCGACTTGGGCATCACTATGGTGCTAGCACCAAAATCAATCATGGAATTGTGCAAAAATTTGTTCCCCACAACGAGAGTAAAATAAAATGGGGTGGATTTTTTTTTACTTACTCCTACTTTGAATTTGGTGAATGTAGATGGTACATTGGGTTGCACATTCACATCGATTTCTATCTCTTTGGTTTGTTCTAGCTCTACAACCGATGTTCCTTACGTAGGTTTCTCTTCATCTTCCAATGCCTCTCGTAGTAGAGATTTTTGCTAGGGGATTGTTAAGACATCCCAAAGAGATACATTGGCCAAGGCCTTCTTCAAGTGCTCGCCCATTGAATGACCCTTGAGATTGTACCTAGAGCTCTTTTGTTTTGTTTTGAACTATATTACCCCATTTTCGATATATCGAGGGTTATGGTTGAGGCCACAAATTCTTTTCAAAGGTTACTTTAGGCCTTGCAAAATTTTCCTGATTCCTGACCGAATTCTTCTTAGAGTGGATGTAGTATTTTGATTAGACTTGTGGACCTTTCATCATGGGGGTCTCATTTGCATAGACTACATCCTCACCTTCTCCCCATGAGAGCAATGCATGTTCTGGGGCTATCTCATCTTCCTACTCTAGGGACATATCTTGCAGTTGAGCCATTAGGATAACATTTTCAACACCTAGGGAATGGTATTCGTAAGGGGATGAATCAAGTACGTTCCCTTTCCTTCTCTGCTCGGTGACCCTCTGTTGTAGATTGCCTCTTGGGAATTTTTTGGGTGTGTGTGCATCATTGCATATAAAGAACCACAAATTTGAGTCATCCTCCAAGTTGCTTTGGCCAATGACCAATTCCTTGTGTGAATTTTGCAAGACTATTTGCAAAGGAGTTGGAATTGGGACTATTTGGTTGGTAGGTTGTGTCTGATGATTTGGTCTCTACCCTCCCTAGTACTACTTTTATTGATATGGTGGCCTCCCACCTTTATAATTTTGGAAAGAGGAATTCAGAGCCATAACTTGCTACCTTTTGAGGTTTATGATCTCATTGGAAAAGTTCCACATAATGCTTTTCATATCATTCATCTTTATGGCTAGAGTCGATGAAGCGGTCATGCTTGTTTGAGTGACATGATATATGTACATGGGAGGAGTAGCTTGAGAGGTACTTGGAACTTCTTCTTGCAATGACATTGATAATTCTAGGAACATAGGCATTGGCAACTATGGGGAGAGATTCCTAACATCTATCAAGTTATTCTCAACCTTGATAGCTAGTTCATACGTGCCTAGCAGCATTTGGTCTCCAAGAGACTAAATAATCATAGCTATATCTAAGTTGAAGGCTTTGAGATAAAATATAATAGCCATACTTGCAAGCAATTGAGCTACTACCAAGATTCTTTGCCAGGTTTTATGGAACCCGGTATTAAAGTCTATAATAGCCTCTTGTGAGGCCCTTTTGATAGTAATTAGCTAGTGGAGAATGTATGATTGGTCCCCTTTCTCATTGAATCATTCCAAGAATCTGTTGCCCAGTTCATCTCAAGTGGCAATGGAGTTAGGTAGAAAATATTGATACCAACCAAGAGCTCACCCTTTGGAAGAGGTAACTAGTAGCCTTAAAGCTACATTTTGCTCTATGACATGGTGCACAGTACAAACATTTGCTACATCTTGAATATGTTCCACGATGTTCTTAAAATTTTCCCTTGTAAACTTAGGGAGTTCCTTCATGATTTTAGCAGGGATGAGGTCCCAAGTAGCTAGGACTACTAGAGGAATGAGTGGGCCATCACTATTCCATACTACAAAATTTCTTAGTGGTCTTGGGGCAACCATTTGTTGTGATTGTTGTGTTGTGCTAGACCCTACAACTTTTTGGTAGTTTATAGCCACCAGAGGTGGTAGTAGTAATCCTAGATTCTATGTTTCTAGTGACCTTGTGACAGGCCTCCAACTCATAAAATTGCTTCTAATCTAGCTTGAAGTGGTCCCACCAAGCGTGCCAAAAAAGGAATTGTTGATTCTTAAAACCTTTTCTCTCAACAAACACTATCCTATGGGAGGCTTTACAGATGTGGGGCTGAAATTGCTATCTGTGAAATGACCTCTAGGATTTTAGAAGCTAGCTCTTCAAATTCTTTGGGGAGAAAAGGGGAAGGAGGAAATACAAATGAAACTGAAATGAAGCTAACTAAGGTGATGCACCAAGATTACTAGTGTATTCATTCCTAACATTTACATAACATAGATTAAAACCTTTAAAACATTGCATACCATTTAAAAGAGCATATGCATGGTTTAAAGTTTGCACTATAAACAAAATCCAACACTATAGAAGCATAGAATAGAAATAATAGACAACTATCACTCCCACACAATTTGACACAAAACATCACATCCTCTTAATTGTTGGGCAGAGATTAAAATACAAATTCCCAAAGGCATAGTATAAACCATTCAATCCTACCCATGAGGGGCACCTGTTAAGGTCTTTTGATAAAAAATAAGAATTGTTGCTATTTCTATTCAAAACTTAAACTATTACACTATTGTTCTCTCTAGTAACAGTTATCAAAATTAACTATGAAGGCACTTACAAAAGATTAAACCCCTGAATATATAGGCATGGCAACCTTGGTGCAACAGAGTTCACAAGACAACAAAAAAAGACACCTGGAGCCTAGAACTCATTCTCATGATGAGGCCATTGTAATTGAAAGGGAGTGCTTCGGTTCACACATGTAGATGTCCTGCGAATCTTAGATATGACACTATCTTAAAACCCAATAATTTTGTCAATTTTGACACGTGCTCCTCTTGAGCTTCTCATGGAGCTTCCACTTGGAATGGGGTCCATCCTTCTTAACCAATGGCGCAAGACAAGGCTCACCAAGGATTGAGCTACTTATAGAGTGAGTGTTGTGACAATGTGTGGCTTACTGAGGAGCGAGAGCTCGTCAAAAGATTTTTTATCCTTTTATTTTTCCAACAGCATGTAGAGCCACCATGTGGTGAGTTGGAGTTGCCCCTTAAGGGTGTTGAGAACTCCCTTGTGAAGGATGAGTGTGAGGGTGTCATGTGGCACAAGTGGGAGGAGTCAATACTAAGCTCAAAATTGTTAAAGGGGTTCGAAGGAAAAGAGAAGGCCAACATAATCCACCCAACTAAAACAACCACATTGTCAACGAGAAGCTAACACCCACAACTCAAAAGTGTGGATTTGATCCACATTTACATTTGTTAAGAATTCAAGAACTCAATTGCATTGTGAAGTAATGACCAAAAATGATAACTTCAATGTTTTAACCAACTCCTTCCATCCACGTCAACATCACCAACACTTGATCTAATGTAAGAAACTAAAAATTTCTTGGCACAATTAAAATAGCTCACTCTCATTTCCTCATGTCCATTACTCCACCTACCTCTCACTGGCTCACATCTTAACTTCTCCCAAATATCCCCTTTACAAAACTCCACCTAGGGGACATGCTACGAAGTACTACAATAACATATTTCTTATACCAGCACATAGATTCTATGGAAACCATACAAAAATCCACAAGAATCCATCAAGTGCCACATCTTGACAAAGGTACCTCATCCCCTCTTGTCTAACAATTACAACAACCATTTCATTTTTTCAGGTCACTTATTTTAGCAAAAAAATGATGTGGATCAATACTTGCATTTGCCAAGCATTCAACCGCTCAATTGCATTTTTTGAAGTAATGACCAAACTCGATAACTTTAATGTTTCAACCAACTAGTTATTATTCTTCAATAACTTTAATGTTTCCAAGAATTGTTAGCCAAACACTAAAAGACAAAATTAGAAGGAATCTCCTTCAACTTCCTACTTCTTACAAACCAAAGCTATAAATATTTTTTAGACCATCCAACACTACCTATACTTTTGCTCCATTGTTCAACTTGGAGCAAAAAATAATGATCCAACCGAAAGAAAAATACTTAGAGGAGAATGCATCACTACTCTAGGTTCTTCTAAGCCTAGATTTCCTCCTTCAACACCATCACATTTTAATTTGTAAAAACCTTCATGAGACGATTTCTAAGAGACAACTTGATGCTTAGAAAGTTTATCAATTAACCCAATACAAGTGAATATTTAAATAAACTATTAAAGACTATTGGTTCTATATTTTTTCTTATGCTATAAAATAAGAGGTTCTCAAGAAATTAAAATGTCATAAAAATTTTATTTGAGAGGTCATCTCACCATCAAGTATATGGTTTAATATGTATGAGTGCATGGTATAGTGGCAAAGTTTCATGAATTCAAACATTAAGTGTTATATTTGAGTCTTGTGGAAATGGGGTCCATCATTTATGGTCTCACTAATAGACACTAATTGACTTGAAAAGCTTTGATCAATATAAAAAACTCTAATCTAATGATTTAATAAAATAAGACACTCAAATTTAAAAATTGAATGATTTTCGAATCCACGTGGTATAATAACAAAAGACTTCACAAGCAAGAACAAATTATTAAAAAATTAAAATTGTTAATAGAAAAAAAATCGAACTCTAATTCCGAGCTTTAAAATAAAAATAAAAAAATCTATCAACAACAGAGTTCAAAAAAATCTAAATTCAAACTTTAACGTGATTATCTATGTACTTACATTCACACGTGTGTTGCATGTACCAAGTACATGCAAAATTATGTACGTACTTCTCTTACAAAATACTCATGGAACAACTATCTTTAAACGTTCAAATTGTATCTGTATACTTTCTCTTAATCCAATAAAAGAACTTTTACCAGTATTAGGTAGGGTATAAATGGTCAAAATTTTAGGCGTGGGTGTATATCTACCAGTTCTGCTTCTATCATTTCCATTTGTATTTTCCTTCTCATGCATGGGATTTGATTGTTTTGATATTTTTTCCCCTTTTGGTGGCAAAAGATATGTATCCCTGACCACTATTGAATCTAGGTAGCTTTAAGAGTTATATGAAGATAGTTGTATAAGTGAATATGATAAGTGTGAAGATACAAAATATATAAAAATATGTGTATAGAAGGGTAAAAGATAAAGCGTTTAGGGTCGTTTATGCACATATATTTTGTGCATTCATTGTATCCTTGTATTTATCATATTCACTTATACACCTATTTGTATTAGAGCTTTTAAGCTACTTAGATTGAATAGTTTGTTCACTTGAAGTCATTCTTGTCATTATAGGTTTGTCTCTTTCCTTTCTAAAATTCAAATTCAAAATTTGATCAACTAGTCCCCTTTATTTTTACTCAAGCCAATTAAGACATGTTTCTAGCACCAATATAATTTGATGCTATGTACTATTATTTAAGGACATTCAATACATTCATTATAAGGCAATGGCTATGGAGCATACAAAATGGACTGTACTAATTGTCAGATGTTGAAAAAATAAATTTAATTGCCAACGATTTGTCAGAAATTTACAATAATTCATATTTATTAACTGCCTCTTATGTTTTTCTCGGCAGAGAACTCCATGTTTACTAATATTACATATATTTTATATTTTTTTGAGATATTTAATTTATATAAATATATATTTTGTTTATATTAAAATATTAAAATATTATATATATACTATTTATATAAGATAATATATAATATTTTATATTAGATATAGTATATGAAGCATGTACATTATGGAATGTCACCGAGAAAGTTTACACTATCGTGCAAAATTGCTACAACATTACTATATTAGTAGAGCCAACTATACACTGATATACAAAAAAATACTCAAACTACCCAACTAATTTAGTCTTAGGAAAATATAAGCAACATTATCAAATGCAGTATTTCATGGATATATATATATATATACTAGCTACTCAACATATAAGTATAAAACATATTATCGCCATTCCCAAGCTGATTACTGTCCATCCACTGCCCTGCTAGAGCTTTCAGCCTCCCCCTATCATCTCCAACCACGATTTGTCCACTTTCAGCTTTCCCAACCATAGACTGAGCATCCAATTGAGTTTTTCTAACAGGGTGCCTTCCCCTCTGCCTATCTTGCACCTTTACTACCACATTGAAGTCCCTCTGAAACTCCTTAATAGCTTTTAAGAAGATATCATGCTCCACACCCTCCAACTGACAGGCATGCCCACACCTGACTTCAACCTTGTTGAGCCTCACCGACCCATCTTTGATTAGGTTGACGAACTTGGGTAGTGAAACCTTAATGTGCAATGACATCTGCAATGCAACATGTAGAAAATTGAGTCTTTTAGTGAACTCAGTAAGGGATGTCCTAGTGCCTTTAAATTTTTCATTGTTCCTAGCTTTCTAGTTATGCCACATAATCTTTGTAGAGAGTAAAATCCAGAAAAAATTACAATTTTTACTCATTTTCCTATCATAGATTAACACATCTTTCCAAACCAACTTATCATTAGTATCCCATATTTTAACATTACAATAGAAGGATTTCCAAATTTCTTTAGCATAATGATAGTAAAAAAGAATGTGTTTTACTGATTTCAAATTTTTACAAATATTGCAAATATCAATATCCTCACAAATGCTTTTAAAAGGAATTCTTTGAAGCAACACTAACCACCTGAAGCAGGCTTTCTTTGGCTCGAGACTACTACACCAAACATTAGTTAGTATTTTTTTCCATTCTTTTTCATCTAAGTTCAAATTCCAACAACAATTAAAATGTTCAAAAATAGTGTTTACATAGGTCAGTTCTTTGTAGATATCCTTTGCTTTTAGCTTGGAGATAGGTTCCCACCCTTCCAAACAATGTCCCTGGTAAAATCAAGTGCCCTCCTAGAATTCCAGGGGAATACAACATCCTTATAGGCCTTTGTAGTGTAGAGTACATTCTAAAGTTGGAGGTTGGGAGGTCAAATTCTGTCGCTAGTCTGGCCTAGCTCTTAATATTCCCTTTGACCAAAATATCTCCAAAGGTTTTGATGCCTTTTTGACACTTCTTAGCATAACATCCCTATAGCAGGGTGAGGGTTTTATGATTATGAGACACATTCCACCAAATGGAGCTAAAGCACTGACAGTGAACATTGTCCTTAAGGGTTATGTCATTAGGGACAACCATGATGATGTTATTTCTTACCAGCACCTTCCAAGGATCATTTCTGTCCAATAATTTCACAATCCACTTTGTAACAAGAGATATACCTTGCAATCTCAAATATTTTATGCCTAATCCTCCTTTCATCTTACCTAGGCAGCACCAGTCCCAATTCACACGTTTTTTCCTTTTTCCTTTCCCATTCAACCAAATGAAACTCCTTATCTTTTTCTAGATCCCGTTAACCTGATAACTGTAGAAGAACCAAATAAAGGTGAAATAAATGCTATAGGAAGAGAGGATCTTTTGATAGACTTGAATTCTCCCTACAAGGGAGAGATACTGCTTATTCCAGCTATCTAACTTTTCCTCAATCTTACCTTTGATCCAATTCCACATTTCCTTGAGGTTGGGGTTGATAGAAAAGGGGATACCAAGGTATCTCACTTGGAAGTCATGTCCTCCGCATTGAAAATTGAAGCTCTTGAACCATTCTGGTGGGTTGCTCTCCCACCCAAGAGCAATAGATTTGCTATTGTTAACTTTAGCCCCAAAGGCCTTGTAGAATATCTCCAATTTATTCATTAGGGATTCAATGTTCAACTTGTCAAACTCTAAGAAGAGAGCAATATCATCTATGAGTTGAACATTAAGCAATGCCCTCACATCTAGTAGTCTAATGCCCCTAATTCTGGGTGAAACTGAAGACTCCCTCAACAGATAGAAGAGGGCATCTGAAGCAATTACAAATAGCACATGCACCAGGGGCATCCCTGTTGTATTGATCTTTCCAATCTAATTTCCTCAGATAATTACCCATTTACATCGACATGTGCATTGGCATCCTTGAGTAAGATGTCCACCATCTTAGAGAACAACTTGGGAATCCAAATGCCTGGAGAATACCTCTTAAAACTCCCACTTCAACTCTATTGTAAGCCTTCTCAAAGTCTAGAAGAAGCATCGTGGAATTTTGTTGAGAAACCTTGGCCCACTGCATAGCTTCCCAACTTGTCATTAGATTTTCAAGAATGTACCTCCCTTTGATGAAGCACATTTGAGTACTATTGATAAACTTGGGGAGAATGTGAGTCAGTGTTAAGGCTAAAACCTTGGCCAACACTTTGTAGGACACATTAAGGAGAGTTATCGGCCTCTAGTTTTTTATCTGCATTTTATCCCCCCTTTGGGAAACAACTTAATAATCCCTTTGTTGATCATATTACCCAAGGTCTCTTTTTCTAGGGCCTCATCATATACTTGGAGCAGATCTTTGCAAACCCAATTTGAAAAGCATTTGTAGAATTCAACTAGAAGGTCACCATGGCCTGGGGATTTGTCATTGCACATCGAATTGATGGCTCTTCCAATTTCCTCTTTGCTTATAGTTTCCTAGAGCTTGGTAGAGTCATCTTCAGTCATTTTCTTTAGAATGAGTTTCTATATTATGTCCCTTGCCTTAATGCATTCCACTGAGCCCCCCTCCAAAGTGAAGAACTCTTTATAGGAGTAATGAAACTTTTTTAGAATCTCCCCTTGGTTAGAGAGTACCCTTTCCCCATCCTAGATCTGATCTATTTATTCCTTTATACTCGTATCTTTAAGGTATTTGAAGAAAAACTTGGACCCCCTATCACGATAGGCTAGCTAGTTAAGCTTAGCCCTCACTTTCAGGCCATTTATCTTGTGAGTTTGGAGTTTTCTTAGATTTTCCTTAGCACTTACCATCCTTTTCCCCAACAATATATCACTTGGAGTTTCCTGAAGCCTTGTTTCAGAATCTAGGAGGGCTTCTTGCAACTCATTTTCCACTTTCCTTGCATCCAGGGCCCGTTTTTTACCAATTTTTTGGAAGAGTTTTCGCCAGTTGCTGACATTAATATTCCACCTCTCTATGGCACTCTCCTCTTTTAAGAGCCACTTATTGAACTTTCTAAGGGATGAAATAACATCCCTGCAATCTATATCTTTTAATATACTTGTGTTCAAGATGAAAGGTACATTCTTTCTTGGCTCTTTTTCCTACTCTGGAAAATCACCAAGTCGGCCTTGATAGGGTGGCGATCCGAGAGAGTATATGGATAAACACACACCTTCACCCCCTCCTCATTTGGGATAAAGTTGAAAAAAATCCTTATTGGCATATATTCTTTCAAGCCTCTAGTAAATTCTATTATTGCCTTTTTGGGTGTTGCACCAGGAGTACCAAACACCTTTGCAACCATTCTTACCTTTTTCCATTGGGTCAATAAGGTTGAGTTTATATTTCATTCTGTACCAAAAATGTTTCTCATTTTCTTTCCAATACATATCAATTTCTCCCCATTTATCTTCTGCCTACTCCACCATATTGAAGTCCCCTCCGATAATCCAGGCCACCTTTGGGAGAGTGGCGAGCCATTTCCACAACCTTGTCCTATCTATGTGGTCATTGGGAGAATAGACAAAACATACCTCAAAGATCAAGTTATCTTTTTTAATTGTTTCCCATACCACCCTATTGTAGGGAGAAACAACACTTTCCAATACTAGATGGGCTCAATAGTTTTCTATCAGGATAGTTTCCCCTCCCCTACCCCTTTCATGTGAGGTAGTGAAGAATGTTTCCCCATTCCAAACAAACTTGAGGTTGGTTTTCAAGGTGAAACCAATCACCTTAGTTTCCTGTATAAGAACAAAATATTTCTTTTTAACCACATTTAGGAACCTCCTAATTATGTATTTTCAGTCGAGCGACTCAAGTCCCCTGATATTCCAAGATACATAATTAATGCTCATCATCTACTATCATAGAAAAATCCCTTTGGTCGCTCCTAAATTGATCAAAACATTTAGGTAGTTTTTCCTCAATTTCTGCCTGCTTAGCCATGGGTGACTAGATGATTAGGCTTATTTTCTCCCTCTTTCTTTTTGCAACAAGTGGTAGTTTGTTCAACTTTATAGAGTTCTTGTTCTTCCTTGGCCTCACAGGGCCTAGTTTTTGCTTGGGTGTTTGTACATGCTCCCTTTGAGTGACACTCTTAGGATCTAAATTCTCTACTCCTTCCTCTTGATTGGGGCTTTTATCCCCTTTTTTAATAGGAGCCTCACACACAAAAAAGCTTCTAGGATTTTCTCCCTGCTCCTTCTTCGAATCCTCATGACCTGGAGAATTCTCAAGAGGTTGGTGGACAAGAGGGCCCAAATCATCAAGGGGATCCAGGTTAACGTATTCACAGAATTCAGCCCAACAATGGGCACGTAGGTCTGGCTAGATGTAGTGGATGATCCAACACAGGCATCCTTTATTTTCACAGTGGTGTAAATGTGAATTAGAGTCTTGCCTAGTGTGGGGTCACCAGTACAACCGCTCACCTCTGCAAGCTCACCTTTACGCGAATATTGTTTTATAAGATTTATAAAATAATATTATATATTGCTTTATATATTGTATTATACTATATTATTATATACATTATTTATATATATTATTTATTATTAATATAATATTATCTAAATATATTCTAATTAAATAAGATAATATATAATATTATATATAATATATATAATATTAGTATATTAGTATAATATATTCTATATTTTATATAATATTATATATTATCTTATATAAATAGTATATATATAATATTATAATATAAATAAAATATTATATTTATATAAATTAAATATCTCAATAAAATATTTATAAAATATATGTAATATTAGTAGACATGGAGTTCTCTACAGAGGAAAAAGTAAGAGGCAGCTAATAAACATGGAGTACCATAAATTTTTGACAAACTGTCGGTAGTAAAATTTATGTTTTCAATGTTTGAAAATTACTAATAGTGTACAACCATGGGTACAGTCCATTTTGGATGCTCCATATCCATTGCCTTATTATATTAATCCAAGCATCATTCAAAAAATGTTAATTGTAGAGCATTAAGAGACAATCAAAAGTGAAATATTTGGATCTAGTGCACAAAATTGGGGAGAACCTATGAGATATTTTCTCCTTACAATGAAACACCAATACTTCAAGGTATTTTTAAATATCACTTGTACTCAAATACAAAGAAAGAGAAAAATAGACGTGCCACCTCTCTTGGATGAATATTTTTTTGATATGTGACTTTAAAGTCCCCTAACTTCAATATATAATATACATATTTTGTGGATTATTTTTTAAACAAGATAAATTTTTATCAACTTCACAAGGGTGTAATTGGATTTTCATGTGTTTCTCTTGTTGCTCATAATATGTAGTTTCTCAAATTTTAGTTACCCAATCCCTGATTTTCAAACTTTGAAACTCCATATCTTTCTCATAGGGACTCCTTTTGGGGTCCTAATTTTTAAAGATGGAGGAGTTTTCATTCACTATGCATTGGTGTAAGATTTTTGTTCATATTTTATAATTGGTTAATACTTCCATCATTGTGGTTTATTTTAAAATTGTAAAACTATGTTGAAACACCTACATGCATTGTAAAAATATTAAATATAAAGTGGCAATCATTAAGTGAACAATAAAGCATATTTTTATATCATATATGCTTGATTTTAGACCCAAAGGATAACTCTATAACAATGAACCTAACTTAGACCTACAAAATTAATCTATGTTAGATCATGATCTAGTATAAAATGTGATACATTCTTTTGAAATAAAAGTTATATTTCCTAAGTTAATATATCATGTTTTAGGATTTTATCTAAAGGAAGTTGATGAGCCTAGTTTTTGGTCTATTTTTGGGTGGAATCTATAGTCTATTTGCTCATAGATGTCATGGAATTTAATACTTAAGTGTTAGTATTGGATTAATGTTTCCCTCAAACCATTGACATTTGACATTATCCTATCTCTACAAGCTTTAATGATATTTGGCATAATATGTGGGTCATCTATATTGATTTTGCGTGTGATTAATGAATGTTTCTTTGAGTGGTTATTGATGTGCAGTTATTATTTGTACTAACCTTGGCCTGCATATTTAAAATTTAAGGAAGACATCACCAATTGGGCATGCACCATAACATCCAACTGAGAAATCACTCCAAGTCAAAGGCAACCGACAACAAAGATTCTCCATGCAACTAAATGCAACTGCCTTGTAGTGGACCTTAATGATCGAGCATGCATGGGCATTACTGCTATGCTGGATCTACACTTGACTTGCATGTCTGACCGGATTCCATGCATGCATAATCACCATCGCTTCACTTTCCCTTGTTTTCCCTAAATGGTGTCCTCCCAGTCGTGGAGTTGACTGCCTTGTTTAGCTGTAGTATAAATAATGATTTGATGCTCCTTCTTCAAGAGGTTGCATGATTTGACATTGTACTCTCATTCTCCAATTTCATTAATCTACATTAGTCTTTGTATGCATGATTTATAGTGAATAAAATAAAGTTCCAAGTTCAAGCATCTGAGTTCTTGTTAGTTTAGAGGATACTTATCCAATGGGGCCCACTTGGTGAGTAATTTCTCTTCTTAGTTTAGTATTAGCTTAGTATTACTTTCTATTTGATACTTAGTTAGAAATTTGGCATTAACTGTTCTTCCAACCACTAGAATTCCATTATGTGACTGTTCCTGCAGCTAAATCAGATAGAGTAGTCCCTATTTGTCGCACAAATTTTCATTCTTGCTCTGCATTTCAGCTTAAGCATAGTTGTTGGTTGATGTTCAACATTTTCTTTATTTCCTTTCAACAATTTACTTTCAATATTGTGTTTCTTAGCTGTAGAATGCAATGACTACTTGAGCCCCTAGTGCACATACAATGCTGACCCATTTCAAGTCCACATCCCGAGTTGACAAGTTAAATGCACCTTGATGATGATTGAATGACTATTTAGGTTAGATGTCCAGTCTCTAAATCAAGGTTGTAAAGGCTTAGTTATGATATCATTGCAGGAGGCCAACATTTTTGGCGCCGTTGCCGGGGATGCTGTCAAGCTAGGAACTCTTTTGGAGTCATTGGTAGTTTTTGCTGTAGTGTTTCTAAAAGTTGTTCTTAGCATATCCTCATTTAGGAATTAATGACCCCCCTTGATTCTTTACCAATTCTTTGTGTGAGCTGACTGATAGTGAGTGATACCACATGCATAGAGGAAGGAGAAGGGATGCTTATGGGAGATTCCTTCCTAACCCTTGTCCATTCTAGCTAGTTGAGTACCAGAACCTGCCAGAAGAAGAAGATCCACACCCCTTTGCAGACGCATATCCTAATCTGACCAGCTCTGAAGTCTCTTGAAAAGATCAAAATCAGCCTGAGAACCCCTTTGTCTTAGAACCACATCAAGTAGGCATGGGTGATGCAAATAGGAATATACAAAATCAACCAAATTTTCCTTTCCCCATTGCTCATCAAAATGAAGTTGAAAACATCAAGAACATTCTTGCCTTAGCACTCCCCAAGTTTTATGGACTTGCGAGAGAAGATCCTGATACCTTCTTATTTGAGTTTGACATACTCTGTAGGAGTTATGATTATAAGTTACTAATTCCCATAGGCTTACATTATTCCCCACCACTTTGAAAGAGGCTACATTAAGATGGTTCATGAGCCTAGGCAGAGATACTGTGGAAACTTGGGAAGACGTGAAGACAAAATTCCTTGAGAAGTACAAGGAAAATTGCAGAGGTAGTGACATGAGGGGAGGAGACATTTCCAGGATGCAATAGAAGGAAGATGAGAGCTTGTAAGATTACATTGCAAGGTTTCTATTTTTCTTGCAAAAATATCCACACCATGCACTTAATGAGGACTCAAAAAAAAATTCTTTTCTTGAGAGGAATCAATGATAGTAGCATTGATGCTTTGGACCTCATGGCAGGGGGAGATATCTCCCAAGTTCCTTGGGAGGATATCAAGAAAATATGCCAAAATTACTCTAGGGAAGATTCAAAGAAAGGGAGAGCTTATCAATCTTCCATGGGTAAGTCAACTACTGGTGGATTTTCAAGAATGGAGATCACTCATTTGCTGACAAACTTCAAGCAAGAAATTATCAACAATCTAGCTACTCAACTAGATACACTTCAAGCCAAAAAGAAGCAAGAGGAGGAAAAGATGATGTTGACAAAGTACTATCCCCACTGTAGATAAAAGAAGAAGGATTGCAGATGTAAGATGGTAGCTAACCTAGAAAGCAAGCATATTCCACCTAAGTTCAAGCCAATTCAAATTAAAGAAGACCAAGTCTACTATGTTGCACAAAGGAAGCCTTGGGCTCCAAGACAAGGTATGCCACCAGATCCACTATCCTATGTTGGACCATATTTTAACTCTTATTCATCTATTAACCAATGCATATCCACTTAGTTATGGAGGATATCCACCACAGCCTTGGAGTAACCCTCTAAATGCTTGGCCTAGCCATCAGAGTCCTCCACCTCAGGGGAATTGGCAGCAATTTCAAGGGCATTGGTAACCACCTCTAGGAAATTGGCAACAAATAAAGCAATGGAGAGGAGGACAACAATGGCCTACTTAGAACACCTACTACATGTGACTACCTTCTTAGCCCCAACATCCTGCGATAATGCCTCCACCTACTAATCCAAGCTCAAATGCACCTAAACCAACTTAGCTACCAGCTTAACCCACACCCAATCATAATAACAAACCACAACAATAGCCTGCATATTCTGCCGATTCAAATCAATTCCCTGCATATGCTGTGAGTGTAAGTGATATCCACTTGCGTTTAGGAACCAAGCTACCAACCCCTTCCAATCCCATCATTACTAAGCTTCCTATGGAAGAGGAGGAGGAGCCTTTGAATGATCCTATTCAACTAAATGCACCTAAAAATCCTTAACCAGTCCAAGCTAAGCAAACCGAGCAAGAACCACCATTTCCTCAGAGACTAGAAGTTACCAAGAAGAAAGAAGAAAAGGAGGATACCAATTTTGACATCTTGGATCATCTAAAGCATATATGTGTTTAGATACCCCTATTTCAAGCATAAAAATATGTTCCAATCTACAACAAAGCTATCAAGGAAGCTTGTCTTAAGAAGCCAGGAAGGAAGAAGAGAGACCCAACTACAGTTCATGTGGTGGGCTAACTAGCTAATATCATGTTGGGAAAAGTGACTATTCCCAAGTATAATGACCCAGACAGTCCTATGGTAGCTGTTGTCATAAATAGGATTCAAGTGAAGAATGCTCTAATTGATTTAGGGGCAACAATTAATGTAATGACCAAATACATCCTACAACAACTAAATATTGCAAGTATGAGATCTACTCCTATTGTCCTACAGCTTGTTGATAGCTCTACTATTAAGCCTGATGGTGTAGTGGAGGATCTTGTGGTAGTTCTAGAATCCTAGGAATATCTGATAGATTTTATGATTCTTTCTCCTAAGGCTACACTAGGCGGGTATCCCGTCATTCTTGGAAGGCCTTGGTTGGAAACTGCAGATACCTACATTGGATGTCAGTTAGGTGACATGACCATTTCAGATGGAAGTAGTACTAAATTTTTTGTTCTTTATCCACCTACTCAACCATCTCATGATGAAGAAGATTCTGTATGGCCACAAGTTGGTGAAGAGGCCGAGGAAGTCAATTATGTGGCACAACTTATGATGCTAGGTAGAAGCTCTTTTATGTAGCTCTAAGATGAGGATGAAGTGTTGAATAACATCATTCAGAACCATTATAAAGTGGGGGAAGCATCATCTTCTACTTCGGTCAGGACACTTCTGCCTATTCTTCCTATAGCCACTATTTTTGTAGACGTTTTTCCTGTAGATGTTCTTCCTGCAACCACTCATCCTGTAGACGTTGTTACTACAGACAAACTTCCTGCAACAACAGGTACATTCCATACATTGCTTCTATATGAACTAAAGGTACCATGTGCTAATAAAGCAGTCATGATAGAATTAACTACACAAGTACATGTATCAGAGGGAAAATATCTGAATGTTAATAGTAAATTGAATGAAGAGCAACAAATGTTATTGACAAATCTATTAAGGGCCCATCAACATGCATTTGCGTGGGATTATCATGATATGAAGGGATTGGATCCTAAACTTTGTACCCACATAATTTATATTAGAGATGATTGCACTCTAGTAAGACAGCCACAAAGAAGGATTAACCTTGCACTAAGAGAAATTGTGAAAGGAGAATTGTAGAAATTGCTAGATGCAAGATTTATCTACCCCATTTCAGATAGTCAATAGGTTTCTCCATTAGTGATTGAGCCCAAGAAAGGAGGGAAGTGGCAAGTTTGTGTTGATTATAGGGAACTTAATGCTACCACCAAGAAGGATCACTTTCATTTACCCTTCATTGATAAAGTTTTGGACACACTTGCAGGAAAGCAATACTTCTATTTTCTAGATGGATTCAACAGCTACAACCAAATTTAAATTGCACTAGAAGACCAAGAGAAGACCACATTTACCTGTCCATGGGGGACCTATGCGTATTCGATACTACCATTTGGCTTGTGCAATGCACTTGCAACTTTCCAGAGGGCAGCCATTAGTATATTTTCAGACATTTCTCATGATTGCATGGAGATTTAAATGGATGACTTCACCACTTATGGTGTTGATTTTGATCAAGCATTGAAAAATCTCAAGAGAATCCTATAGAGGTGTGAGGATCAAAACTTGTCCTTAAATAGTGAAAAATGCTTCATGATGATGCAAGAGGGTGTAGTTCTTGGCCACTACATCTCCCACAAGGGAATTCAAGTAGATCCTGCAAAAATCAAGGTAATCACAAATCTACCCACACTTGAAAAAAAAAAAGGATGTTAGGAGTTTCTTGGGTCATGCAGGATATTATAGGCAATTCATCAAGGATTTCAACAAGGTAGCAACACCATTGTATATCCTTCTCACTAAGGATGTTGAATTTCAGTGGACTGAAGCTTGTGACAAGGCTTTTTCTGCCTTGAAGGAAGCCTTGACTCATGCTCCTGTACTTAAGGGACCCAATTGGGAGCTTCCTTTCCACATTCACACCGATGCATTAGATTATGCCATAGTAGCAGTCTTCGGACAAAAAGAAGGAGTTGTTGAAAATGCTATTTACTTTGTCAACAAAAATTTCCAAGTAGCTTAATTCAATTATATAGTGATAGAAAAAGAGATGCTGGGAGTGTCTATGCATTGAACAAATTCAAACATTACATAACGGGCTAACAAATCTTTGTGCACACTGATCATGCAGCCATTAGATATCTCATGAATAAATCTTTGGACATAGGTAGATTGGAAAGATGGTTATTATTGATGTAGGAGTTCGATATAACCATTGTAGATAAGCCAGGGAATGCTAATGTTGTTGCAGATTTTCTTTCAAGGCTAACTACATCAAAAGACAATCAACTCATAGATGACTCTTTTCCTGATGAGCATCTATTCTCTCTCAGTGTACAAATACCTTGGTATGCTGACATAGCCAATTACTTGGTTACAGGTAGACTTCCTTCTCACTTCTCCCCAAAAGAGAAAATGGTACTCATTTAAATATTTTCTTTTCTCTTGGATTGTTGGATGTTTGTTTTATACTGGACCTGACCATGTCATGAGAAGATGTGTGAGAGAAGATGAGACATATGAAATTTTGCATGCATGTCATAATGAACCATGTGGAGGACACTTTGCTGCCAAAATGACAACGATGAATATTTTGAACAACTCTTCACCTGCTGGAGGACCAGTAAGATGTTAGGTTGGGGGGAGTGATAAGCCTAGTTTTTGGTCAAGTTTTGGGTGGAATCTATAGTCTATTTTCTCATAGATTTCATGGAATTTAATTCTTAAGTGTTGGTATTGGCTTAATGTTTCCCTCAAACCATTGACATTTGACATTATCCTATCTCTGCAAGCTTTAATGATACTTGGCATAATATGTGGGTCATCTATATTGATTTTGCATGTGATTAATGAATGCTTCTTTGAGTGGTTATTAATGTGCAGTTATTATGCGTACTAACCTTGGCCTGCAGATTTAATATGCCAAGTTAAGGAAGACACCGCCAGCTAGGCATGCACCATAATGTCCAACTAAGAAATCGCTCAAAGTCAAAGGCAACCGACAACAAAGATTCTCCATGCAATCGAACATAACTTCCTTTTAGTGGACCTTAATGATTGAGCATGCATGGGAGTTACTATTGTGTTGGATCTACGCTTGACTTGCATGTCTGACTAGATTCCATGCATGCGTAACCGCCACTGCTCCACTTTCCCCTATTTTCCCTAAATGGCATCCTCCTAGTCATGGAGTTGACTGCCTTGTTTAGCTGTAGTATAAATAATGATTTGATCCTCCTTCTTCAATAGGTTGCATGATTTGACATTGTACTCTCATTCTCCAGTTTTAGTAATACAAATACATTACTCTTTATATGCATGATTTATAGTGAATAAAATAAAGTTATGAGTTCAAGCATCTGAGTTCTTGTTAGTTTAGAGGATACTTATCCAAGGGGGGCCACTTGGTGAGTAATCCATCTTCTTAGTTTAGTATTAACTTAGTAGTACTTGTTGTTTGATACTTAGTTAGAAATCTGACATTGACTGTTCCTGCAGCTACTAGAATTCCATTATGTGACTATTCCTGCAGCCAAAGCAGACAGAGTAGTCCCTATTTGTCACACATATTTTTATTCTTGCTTTGCATTTCAGCTTAAGAATAGTTATTGGTTGATGTTCAACATTTTCTTTATTTCCTTTCAGCAATTTACTTTCAGTATTGTGTTTCTTAGCTGTAGAATGCAATGACTACTTTAGCCCCTAGTGCACATACAATGTCGACCCATTTCAAGTTCACGTCCCCAGGTTGACAAGTTAAATGCACCTTCATGATGATTGAATGGCTATTTAGGTTAGATGTCCAGTCTCTGAATCAAGGTTGTAAAGGCTTAGTTATGAGATCATTGTAGGAGGCCAACAAAAGTCATTCTTTTGTCACATAGATAATTGTCACCTTCCATTTTATTTGTTTTCTTAAAATAACTATTACAACTTATCAAGTTATTAGTCTTAACAATAGTTAGTTAATCTACATTGATTAATGCTCAATTAATTGCATTTGTTTAATTATCCTAAGTTAAATCTTAGTAAAGTTTATTTTTGTTTATATTTTTGTGAACTTGTTCAATCCCACATAACCTAAAATTCTTATTGAGGTTTTTATATTTACAATTTCTTGAGTTTACAACCTATTTTTAGATCTAAATGGACTTTTTCCTACTTATGCTTTATTGATAGATCTTTATTTTAGGGGTTTGGTGCTTATTTATAATTTCTATTTATCACACACCTTACCCACCCTTATATTGACATTGGGGTTCATGTTTTCCACTTAATTCAATATTTATTTGTACCTTTAAATATTTTGATATCAATTTGCTTTACGCTTACCATATATTATTGATTATTCTTAGGAGTACATGTTTATACCCTATCACGACTTCCCATTTTGATAATAATGATATCTTTGATGTTGGTCATATTGGGACCAAATTAGGTGACCAAGAGGATTATGACAATGATACACATGTGGATGAACAAGATAATTTCATCTCATGGAATAATTTTTGATAGATACCTTACAATAAGATGAATCCCATCATTCAATACCAAGTATCTTCTATTAGGTATTAGTGGGATGTCCTTGTGACATAAATTTTATGAGATCATAGATCCTTAATGAATATTACTGATGATGTATCCTCTAACTCATGTTCCTCTTTTAATTGTAACCCTACTGTAGAGTCTAAACTAATTTATTGTAAACTTTGTAGAACCTACACAATTCAAAGGTTTATTTGACTAAATAGTCCACTCAACATTGCTTAAGACTATATTAAATTTTCAACCCTAGGTTTGTAAGATTGTGATGGTGCAACATTATATATGCATTCAGAGACTCAAAACTACTTAAGTTACCCTATTCAATTTATTCTACTTGCTGGAAACTCACAGAATTACAAAATAGTAAAAGACATAACTAGAACTAGTGGCTACGGGTACCTACAACTTAGACTATAACTAAACTATTGCTAATGAAATGATATCGTGACAACTCAAAACTGATAAAACTAATGAATCAACTAAATTAGCCTCTAGAGTACTACTGGTTAACCGTTTCTTGCATATTCATAAGCATTCATTAAAAATAAACAAGATATGAGATTTGAGTTAACTTGCATATAGTTCATGAAGTAATGATAAATGAAAAATTGCTATTAAACATAAATGAATAACTAAAAAATGAAGTGAGGAACAGTACCTTGAGTGGCCTACTTAAGTGGTTGTTCTAGCTTTAACGAAACCCAAATCTAACTAATAGATTCTACACATCCCATGAAATTAACTCCATTCATTGTATATCATGAAAGATCACAAAAGGTCTTTTCACAAATTGTACTCAATCATTCTAAATATTTCATCTCTTGAAAATGAAAATAACTGATAATATAAAATTGAAAAACCAACTAACTTATCTACAAATTCATCCAACAACTATTACAAGATTGAGGGAGTCTTATTCAAAGCAACAACTTAACTAAAATCATTAAATCCACTCCCAAATATTAGAGCATAGAGTTAAGAATGATTTATTTATAGAATTGCATGTAAACATACAAACATTTGTCAAAATCCTATAAGTGAAGGAGACCTCTTTTTCAACATTTATTAATTGGTTATAATAATGCATGTTCAACCTTCATCAAGTGCCTTTAATTAGAAATCATCATGTTTAGCCTAATCTGGAACTCCTCTATTTTGTTGTTCCAAACTCCTTTTGATACTGGTTCATCCTACAACTGTTGTGTACCATAGTTCTTCTTTGGCTGCAAAGAAGTTAAGTTTTCAAAGCATGTACACAAGGATAGCTATCACAATCAAAATATAGCATTCCATCAACATTTCATACACATCTTCATATAAACTATACAATACTAGTATATTATAACCATATTTCCATCATTATATTTTAGGTTCAAGTCTGCATACTAGATATGAAAGGAGAGTATAATATAAGAGAATTGTCTAGAAGTGTATCTGAAAGTGTCTTAAAATATGTATGAAAACAATATAAAATGAGCTATTATTTGGACCTTTTGCTTGTCCCCAAGCAAAACACTAGGGATACTGATTTTCATATAGAGTAATCTACCTTAGGTCCATAATTGTATTAACCCCCTAAATCTGTTTCAAATAGAAACCTTGATATGTTGCAAACTGCCTCATTCTGAGAACTCTTTCTTTCTCACATTCTTCACTTTTCTCCCCAGTAAAATGTGGAATTGGATAGAGGAGGATAGGAGGATGGAAGGTGAGCGATACCCAGTAAACTCCCTTAATTGCTATATACTTGTGTACACTTTGAAGCATAGTAGTGTAATTATACATAGAATGTGGCTCCTTCCTCTATAATTCAGGGGTTAAACTATTCCATCTGTTCTGTACATACTTGTAGCATTGTTGTCCTATACCCACAGCTAACATCTAATTTTTTTCATAATCTTCTTTCCTAAGTTTTATTATTTTCTTTCCCACACCTTTATGGTTAATAAGTTTCATCCATTCATCAATGATTGCATATGGGTTTTTAGCCGCTTTTCTTATTGGAAGTGTAATTGATTTTTCTTTCTCATCATACTCCTCCATTATCTCACCCCTGAGCTGCTCATTCCTATATTAGGATGCAAGTTCTCTCATCTGAAGGTCTCCTACAAAAATTAGAGGTTTCCATTATGTTTCATCCGATAGTACATGGTTGTGCAAATAAAACTCACACAATTGATCCTGCTCTTTAGGTGTAGAAGCAACAAAAATTTCAAGAAACTCAAAATTTCTACTCATACCAACAAAATGTTTGCTAATTAATCTACTAAACTAAAAGTGCAGGAACCTTTCTTGTAAAAATAATGCATATGTTCTTGGTGGAGGTGAAAATTTGACAATTTGTGCAGCCTTATCTACTACTTCCTCCAACTAGACTATTGATTTGTTCAATTCCATATCTCTCTTTTCCAGTTCCTTTACATATTCTTCCTTGTCTTTCTTCCATTTCTCCTTTTCATGTACAAGCTCATTAGTCACTTTCCACAATTGATAGCCTAGTGACAAGGTTGTGTGATAATCCGAAGTTCTAAGCAAATGAGGTTTTTGATCTATCATTACCTGTTCTCTATCTTGTATTTTAGTCATGGCTATTTGTGCCAACAAATCAATTTTAGTGCCATGGCCATACAACTGCAATTTATCCTCCATCTCTTGTATTTTTGCTTCTCTTTACTTGTCCTTCTATTCATAATTTTTCACTAACTCCTCCAAGTGTTTAATCACATCCAATGCCTCTTGGAATTCTTTCATTACATCCCTTTCTTTGATGTATACTTCCTTTGTATCTACAAATTGCTCATTACCCTCTTCATAGTTGTAGACATGCAAAATTCACATTATGCATTCGATCAGATTCGGTCAAATTAGCTCTTGCATTGGATCCATTCATCACCTTCATCCATTTAAATAATTTCATTGCCTAAGGTTATTTAAAATCAAAAAGCCATTTAAATCAAATCTTAAATCATTTTCCAAAGTCCAAAAAGTCAAATCAATTAATCAGCATTAAATCAGCATAATCATCATTAAATTAATCTAATCCTAATCTAAGGCTAATCCCATCCCACTTGCACAATAAATCAATTTTATTGATTTATTAAAACATCATTTTCTCTCAACATGACAAGTCAAACAGGGCATTTATTGCTCTTCTTTCTTGTCCCCCTCTCAAAATTTATTGCAAAATTTGAATTCAAAATTTCCCCCTCTTGGGCACTCTTCCCAAATCTTGCACACACATTAACTAATCACATGGTGACAAGTGTCCTCATCATTGGCTTGTTT
This sequence comes from Sequoia sempervirens, assembly GCA_007258455.2. Taxonomy (NCBI): domain Eukaryota; kingdom Viridiplantae; phylum Streptophyta; class Pinopsida; order Cupressales; family Cupressaceae; genus Sequoia; species Sequoia sempervirens. The sequence continues at coordinate 299,861,379 of VDFB02000003.1, forward strand.
TTGATCCCACATTGGTCCCTCTTCAACATTCAACATTTTGAAAATCTTTAAATAGGTGCATCATCCTCAAGCAAATCCTTGACAATCTTCACAATTTCATGCAAGGTTACTCTCTTCATTTGAGATTTGATCTTGTTCATCATCACTCCACCATCTCCATTTGCATTTGCACAATTTGAGCTTTGGTCAAGGATTGGGAAAGGGTCACTAGCACATGTGACACCAATCCAACTATGGAATAGGTAATTTGGTTTTGTTTTCATAATGCTTTGGTCTTTTTAATATCATTTGCTGCATTTGGAAGCATTTCTAAGGTATTTCATAGAGGCATTTTAGTAGAGTTTGCATAACACTAACCCATGCTTGAAGTGTAGTTTGTTTGCAGATTTTGAAAAAGATGCCTACATTATGGCGCTAGAAGGAGGGCTGGGCTTTTGATAAAGTTTTGTCCTAGCATATAAGTTTTATATATTGTTTAGTTTTTACTTGAAGCCTTTCCTTCATTGATAATCTTGAAATATTTGGTCTTAGAGTTTAATTTAATAACTTTGCATACATGCTGCGAGAGGTGGTAGTTTATTTCAAACGCCTCCTTTTATTTCTGTCTTTGGTTTCGTATAGATGCTGCGAGTAAGAGACATATGGGCGTTTCTTTCATCTTTGTCCTTATAACTATTGTTTACCTCCTTCAACGATTATAAAGCTCCTTTTTGATTAATCTATTACAATCTAGATAGCTGTGTGCTCTTTAAAACAATGACTTTAGATAGGATAGGCTGCGTTCTTTACTGGAACAAATAGTCAAGTCTTTTCTAGCACATATTGGGTAAATCAAATAATTTGTGCCATTTGCAGAGACAAACACTTCGTTGAGTAAGTATTTTGTCATGTCTGTATTTTTTATTTTTTATTTGCTTGGCCTGCTCGTATTCACTGTTCTGTACCATATATCTTGAATCTATCTGAAGTCACTGCTTTGCAAAAAATGTATTTAATATGAAGCTTATGTGGCGTCGCTGCAACTATGGACATAGATGATTTGATTTATGATACTTTGAATGAAGACTTTATTTTTAAAGGAGCTGTCTATTCTTATCATAAATACGAATCTAATAAGCATTGAGCAAAGTCTTGAAATCTGGAAAATGTTCTGTGGTGCATTAATGCATATGTGGTAGACAATTTATGTTTCCAATTCTGCAGAGGCAATTTCAACTACAATGTCTGACAAAATTTTGTTGTCCTTCATGCTTTAATTATACGCCATTTCGCTTTTTGAAAGCTCGCATCTGCACACAGGCTGGCAGTATGATGGCAAAAGATCGGCTTTGAACCTGCCAATCACATCTGGTCGAAAGTTCTCTTTTTCTTTTAAGGCGTTGGTTCCATGTCTGACTGTCATGTTTTGCTACATTCTAATCAAACAATTCACACACTGTGCTTGAGCCTCCTGTGCGCAGGATAAGAAGGGAGAAATGAAAGTTCTCGTATATTATTGCTAGCATACTCTTGCGCCATTTGCTGTTATGTCATACACAGCCTTCTCTTTACCAACGCTACTGTCAAGTTTTCAGTCATCTATAATACATGTGCTTGTGTTTTTATTCTTTTGTTTTCTGGTTTATGTTCTGTATGGGAAACAAAAGTCCTCGTTTCTATTACTCGACTCCAAGCTGATGGGATCTCTGTATTTCTGATATTTTATTTTATTTTCATCCATTTAAATTGTATCCTGTATCCACTATTGCTCGTATTGATGATATACCATAATTCAAATCTGACATTGTTGACTTGAACAATAGAGGACTAATGTGGACAAGAAACGAGTGGCGAAGATCTTTTCTTGCGTGCAATGAGGGACAAAAAGAATACGGAATAACCAATGAAGGAGTAAGATTTGGTCGATTGATGTAAAGATCTGTTGATGCGGTTTTGGTTTCTCCACCAGCGAAGAGGCCTTGTTTATGGCTAATGAGAGAGACATTGATCTTTGACCAAACATTTTAGCTAAAAATTTTGGATACTATGGAAAGATTTGGTTATGAGGTTTTTGAAAAACAATATTTTTAAAGCTATTGATCCTTGTTGAAAGATTAAATATATTTTTTCCCAAAAGATCTAATCATTGTTGAAAGATGGAATCATAGATTGATAGGATTAAATTGTTAGCAAGGGAGACCTTGATCTTTGTTATCCAAATATCTTTTTTCCTTTTTGGGTCAAAGTTTGCTTTAAAATTGGTGGAAATCAAGACTCTTATAAATGCTTTGTTCATTGGTTAAAATCATTAGTCTTTTTTTTTTCTTTGAAGTTAATGCTTAAATCTTCTCATGGTTGTCTTTTTTGTATTATAGGGATTTTGTTTACACAACGAACATGGAATAAACAATCTTTAAATAATCTCAAAAGGTACAAACGAACAAGCGAAGGTACAAAAGCAAACGAAGGTACAAGCGAAGGTACAAACGAACAAAGGCGAAAAGATGCAAAGCAAAAGAGGAGGAGGATTCTTGTTTGAAAACACAATGTGTTTTTTAACACTTTGATTTTTTGATCAATACTACTTCACGAAAGGAGGGAAATGTTTTTTTTTGAAAACACAATGTGTTCTTTAACACTTTAAGTGTTTGATCAACACTTCACGAAATTGTTTTCCTTTTCGTTTTAGAACATTAGTTTTCAATTGAGGCTAAAACGAACAAATTGTTTTTCATTGCAAAGGACTTAAAACGAACCTTAGAACACACTTACTAGATTTCGTTTTGGTTTAAAATTGAACAAGGCAAACTTCACACTTGATTTTGGTGCTTAAAATGAAGTCATCATTGCTTTGAGGCTAAAACGAACAAGTGCTTGATTGTGTTATTTTGTCTTTTGAGTGCGTATCCTCTCCCCTTGCGCTTCGTGCGATCTAGGGTGCAAGAGAAACTCTCAAAATACATTTTATTGCTTTGAAACACTTCATTTTGGGCTTAAAAAATTGAACAATCTTGTGCGAGTGTGAGTAGGGGCATTTTCGCGTACATTCTCGTTCTTTGTGCCATCAAAGAATCGATCGAGTTACGGATTGTGTCTTTGCTCGCTTTTGTTTATCTTAGAGGGCCTGCTTGGGAAAAAGTATCACCTAAGCGACTACTCAACCGTAACACTCTTAAAGCCAAGAGTATTTCCACCGGGATATAAACAGAGGATTCTTGCAAACGCCATAATCAAGTTGGTTCCTGGACAAGATGGATCCGAAGGGGACTCTTGCCACGTTGGGTCAACTCCTACGAACGCGAAAGTCCTTACTAGAACCTATGTGTTAGAATTTTCCAAAATCCTTAACTGTTTGTTGGTGCAAGAACGGTTGCTCAAGCCGCCCCACAATTCACGGCTTTTAGTAGAGATGGAAAGCATGCCATGGGAGTTTCATGGGTGTTGATGCTTGGCTGCCCCGTATAAGTGAGTGCCATGGAGGGGAGCCAGTGGGGTCAAGCATCTAACCATCCGCTAAAAGTAGGCGTAGCTGGACTTGTCCAAGTGGGACTCAACAAACATTGTCTATCAAGCATCCATAGGGCTTGTACTTATTCTTTGTTTGAAAACACAGTGGTATTCGAAAACATTTTGCAAACAAACACTTAAACATGATCATGCAAATTTCAAACCCCTTTTGATAGAGCAAATACCTTTTGACAAATTTAAGTGTTGTTGCCTTCCCTTGGGATTATGTCCTTAGAGGTTTCTCATCACTTGAATTTATATCGTCATTTGCTCTAACTAGGGTTAACCTAGGAAATCCCTTTGCCTCAATTTCTTGGAATTCCCACACAACACTTTGTGGGAAGAAAAGGAATTTTGACATAGGACATCTTTAGTTTGAAACATAATCAAGAAAGTGTATTTGGTAAAAAGAAGTCATTAAAAGCAAAGATAAACAATTGAGCCCCACACATGTCTTTTCAATGATTTCTCACAAGATCAAGATACAAAAACCCAAGAAAAGGAAACATAGCCCAAAACAACATCAACAAAGGCTCAAAAGGTTATATGATTTTAGAGAAAAGTTGTTGGCTAATTTCTATAGACATGCTTCAAGAGACAACCCCACTTTATATTCATTTTACTACACACAAAATCCAAGATTGTTTCAAGGGATTGGATACCTTGCTTAGGGCATAACACGTTCTTCAATACCTTGGTCTTGTTAAGCAAAAGTCTAAACTAGGGTCATTCTAAGATCAAAACAAACATTCATCCATCAAAAACATCATCAACCATAAACATCTCACCAACATTTTGAGAAAATCTTGACACAACTATGCTAGGCTCCTTTGGTAGACATCAAAACTTTTCAAACATGAGACTTTGAATTGTTCAAACATCAAACTTGTTCAACTCAAGTGTGTGAATGAATCCCTTTGCACATGCTTAGTTGAATTATCACTTTGTTCAAATTAATGGTGGATAGATGCATCCTTCTCCCATCACTAATTTGGATTATCTTTTGGTTAGCTTGTGAGTAGACGCATCCTATTCTCACTCCTAAATCAAACTATCATTTACGAGCATTAGTTATCTTTTTTAGATCATCATCCAAACATCTTGGGGATATCTCTTGCTCAAACATCAACATTCAAAAGACAGAATTCAAAGTCTAAACATCAATCAAAGAAAACCCAAAGTACCTAGCATCACATCAAGATTTTCAATACAAATTCAAAACTTCCATTCTCACCCATATATCATACACCTTTCATCTTCACATCTTTGATCTTTTACACATCCTAGTTTGCTCTTTTATGGTTCAAACAAGATCACAACACAAGAGGAACATGGAGTTAAATCAAGAAACATCAACCACAAGTGATCTAAGCCAAAACATTCCAGAAATCCAAAACACACCACTTCCAGACCTCACTATCACTACACACGATCCACAAAAAGAGGTCTTGGTGGAAGACATCACACCAACAGAACTAAGTGAGGAAGAAGTTCTTGAGATGCTCAAACAACCAAAACTACAAAAGTTTCTTCGCGCAATGGCTAAAATAAATCCATCAATTCTCAACACTATTGAGGATGAGCTTCTTGTACCAAATGACCAAAACACCCTTCCGCAATCAACCACTTCCATTGCCACCATAGAACCTACTATCAATGAGGATGATACCCTCTTCAACACTCATCAAAACCCACTTTACAACCCACTTGGATTTATCGATACATCTGAGGTTCCTTACCATACCACCTCATCATTTTCCCTTGACACGCAAGTGTCTAGACCTTTGGTACAAGCAAGCTCATCCGAAATAGAGAGACCTTACGGATTTGTCTCTTCATTTGCACAAGAAAATTTTCCACCATTCAAACCATTCACACCTCCCACCACGTCAACACCATATTTTGGTTTAGGGATCCCCCCTTTACCTAAATTTCCACCTTTCCCTAACATAAATCACCCCATCCAAATCAATTCATCCAACCAAGGGGGTACATCGCATCTTTCAAACACACCATCCACATCAAACCAACACATGATAGCTAATCAAAATATGGTCTCTCAAATACCCACTATTTCGCTCATCTCTACCATTCCTACCACTTCACCTAGTCCCACCATTCCTATCGCTTCACCCATCCAAAATGCACCTATCACCACATTCACTCCAACCACTACATGCACTATACCTCAAACTTCCACTACCCCCATCACACCCCTTACATCGCAATCTCCCACCATCGCTCTAAACACATCTCAAACCTTCCAACACAATTCCGATCCCACCACCACCACCACTGCGACCAAGCCAAGTAAGCCATTACAATGCTTCATTCAAAGCATACCAACAATTGCTCCAACAATATCAAACAATTCGGCAAGCGCCTATAGCCACGCACGCTTCTCAAGCTTCACAGCAAAATCAAGCTCAAACATCGCTGCAACAACAACAAGCACAACAAGCGGCACAAGCCCAAGCTTTGTTGCAACAACAACAATGAGCTACACAAGTTGCACAAGCTGCACAAGCTGCTCAAGCTGCACAAGCTGCTCAAGTCGCACAAGCCGCACAAGCTGCTCAAGCTGCAAAAGATGCCCAAGATGCCCAAGCACGAGTGCAAGCACAAGCGCAGTACTTTGCACAACAACAAGCAGCCCAACAACTCGCATATCAGAAAGCGTTAGAGCAATACCAAGAGCAACAAGAAGCAGCCCAACAAGCCCTAGCTGACCAACAACAAGCATTGTTGGACCAACAACATCAAGCACAACAACAAGCTCTATTAGCGCAACAACAACAAGATCAACAACCAGCGTTGTTGAAGGCATACATGGCACAACAAGCAAACATTCCACCCATTCAAACACCCACTCCACCCACCATAACAGCTTCATTCCACCTCCTGATCCACAATTGGATGTCACGGCACAAATAAAATTTCTGTCACAACAAGTGCTTGACCTTCAATCAGGAAGGACACCAAAACCACAAAAAAACCTATGCCCTTATCCATTTGATAGGAGCGTAGAAATGAAACCATTCCCAAAAGGGTTTGAGATCCCTAAATTTGACAAATATCGCGGAACGGGTAACCCTGAAGATCACATCAGGGAATTTCAAGTACATTGCATGGAGGTGGCTCACGACGAAACGTACTTGATGAGATTATTCCCAAGAAGCTTGGCTGGAAACGCTATTGATTGGTTTTCTCGACTTTCTGGAATCAAAAAATTCCAGGAAATCGTGGATGCCTTCATACATAATTATTCCTTCAACACTCCCATGGAGGTTAGCTTACAGGAATTATCATCTCTCAAACAAGGGAAAAATGAATCATTCGGTGCTTTCTTACAACGATGGCGATCCAAAGCTAATCAAAGCAAGTGGTCCATGCCTGAAGAACAACAAGTGGGAACTATCATTGCGAATCTTGATGGGCCCTTGGCCTTCCACCTCAAAATGCAAAACATCACCACTTACGACCAATTGATACCTAGGGCGCTCAATATCGAACAAGCCCTTGCCACGCAGGGAGAAACTTCATCATATCAAGAAGGCCGCTCATCATCCAATTATCATGACAAACCACGAACATGGGCAAAGAATCGTAATGTAACCAATGATGGTGTTGTTGACGCCAAAGTTGTCATTAGTGCCCCACGGAAGAACAATCCACCATCCCAACAACAACAACACCAAAATACCAATCAAAGCAATCGACAAGTCAATACTGTGGTCCAACCATCCCATAACCAAAACACAAACAACATTGATAATCAGGGAAGACCACAGCGAAACAAGTTCTTCCCCAAACGAAAATACACACTCCTTGGGGAACCTGCTGAAGCAATCATGAAAAGATTGGTAGATGAAAAATTGATAACGGTCCCTACACATAATAATTATCAAGAACCATCGGTCAAGCCACCATGGTATAATGAAAATTATCTTTGCGACTTCCACAAACTCAAGGGACACACGACAAACAACTGCATGAGGCTCAAAAATCTAATTCAAGACCTCATAGATGACAAAATCATAGATGTGGAAGCACCATCAGGAAACAAAGATCTCAAGATTTACACGAATCCGATGCCGAATCATGGTAACAAAGGAAACAAAGATCAAGACAAAGGAAAAGGGGCTTATAAAAATGTCAACCACACATACGAGGGTGTTGTCGCTTGTTTAGACGAGTTTTGTGGAGTCATCACCATCAAAGGGGCCCAAGCCGATTGTGGAGTCACCACAAGAGGTGGAAAGGTTACCATTGCAGCACCATCCCAACCAAGCAGAAATTCCACATCCAATCCAAGGTCTAACCCTAGTGGCTATAATGTCTTGGATCAATTGAAAAGAACCCCTGCACATATCTCCATCATGGAGTTACTCAAAATCTCATCTGCACACAAAAAGATTCTAGAAGAAGCTTTGGCGTCATCTACTGTCCCCGCAGATCTAGATGCAGAACAATTCCAAGCTATGGTCGCAAATATCACCACACCTAACATTCTTACATTTTCTGAACAAGACTTCCCCACACAACCATCTCACAACCGTGCACTTCATCTGGAGGTGTACGTAAATAAAAAGAAAGTCAAGAGAGTCTTGGTGGATGGAGGTGCAGGCTTAAATATTTGCTCCTTAAAGCTTCTAAAGAATTTGAACATTTCAGAGGATTCAATTGACAAAGGAAAGGCATCACAATAAGAGCATACGATGACCAGGAAAGGGTATCCCAAGGCACCATTCAGCTTCCTGTCCAGGTTGGACCCGCCATCATGCAAACCAACTGTCAGGTCTTGGACCTCGATTTACCATACAACATTCTCCTAGGGCGACCATGGATACATGCAATGCAAGCTGTAGCTTCAACCTTTCATCAATGTGTGAAATTCACACATGAAGGTCAAGAGGTTACTATCCATGGAGATCCTGAGCCATTTGCCTACTGCAAAAATCTAGAGGCAAAATACTACAAGATCCCGCAAGTACCCAAGAACGATGAAGGCCCATCAACACCTTACGTGGATCCCGCCACTCTCACTTCTACGACAGAGACACCCTCCACCCCCGCCATCCCCGCCTTTTCTGATATCAAAGTCATAATACAAGATGATGGTTGTGGAAACTATTCAATTCCTAAGAATGCTTTTGTAGTAGGAGAGCTACCACAATCTCCTAGATCAAGAGGACGACCACAATCACAAGAAGCTTCAACATCTCAAGGCTCCTATGAACGAAACCCTACCTTCACAAGTGCAGGAGATCTTGGTCAGGAAACATTAGAGGGGGACCTATCTCATCTCCTTTATCGAGATGATATACCGGCAGTTGAATTGCCTATGGATGAACGAAACAAAGGTATGAAGCTGATGCTCTTGATGGGCTATAACCGGAACCAAGGGTTAGGCCAAGATAATAACGGGCGTGTAATACCCATTATACCTGAGAAGCAAATAAAAAATCTTGGCATTGGTCATCCTACTCCTAAGGTAACTGTACTTGGTCGAGGTGCCCAGGATAGACGGAACCGAACGCCTCCTCAGGAATCTGTAGCTACTCCAAAATCCTCCATGACTTTAGGAATGCCCACTGATTTAACTGAGTCACCAGAAATAGGATTACCTTTGTTGTTTGAGGATACTAATGTCCTTATGATTAGCACCTTGTCTTATGAGTCTGAAAACCAAAGCAATGAAATCCGATTAGTCTATCCCCAACTGATTGATTACGACCAACGAGGACCACCAATTCTTGACATGTTTGAAAACGATAAGGCGCTCTCGGAATTCATGGGACTTAGGGATGACATTCCATGTGGGGATCATAAGGCAGGTTTTATCATAGAGCTGGATACACATGCATACTATGGAGAAACGATTGAATCCCTCAGTCGCAAAAATAAAAAATTGAGAATAATCTCCAAGTCCTTGAGTGAAAACCACCTTGTGGCACTCTCCGACTCTAAAAAAGTAAAAAGAAAGGATGCATCCAATGGTGAAAACCCCTCTGAGGCGCCTGAGGATGGGGGATTCAATCTTCCTCTTACAGCTATACACCAAGAAAAGTCAGCTATGCTAGCAGAAAAGTGCAACCCCATCAATCTGGGAACACAAGAAACTCCTCATATTACATTCTACGCTGAGTCATTATTATGCAAAGAACAAGAGGAGTTGGCTACCTTCTTAAATGAAAGGAAGATAAATTTTGTGTGGACCTATGCTGATATGCCAGGATTGGATCCAGAGGTAGTGGTTCATCACTTGGCAGTCTATCCTAAAGCTAAACCTGTGAGACAGAAGCTTCGCAAAATGCATCCTCAAATTGCTTTGTTAGTCAAAATGGAGCTCAAAAAGCTATTAGATGTGGGATTCATTCGACCAATTGATTATCCAGAATGGGTATCGAACTTGGTACCCGTATCAAAGCCTGACGGAGCCATAAGAATCTGTACGGATTTTAGAGATTTGAACAAAGCATGTCCCAAGGATGATTTCCCGCTCCCCAACATCGACATGATTGTAGACATGACCGCAGGGCACGAGATGCTATCACTTATGGACGGATTTTCAGGATACAACCAGATTATGATAGCAAAAGAAGATCAACACAAGACGGCTTTCACTTGCCCATGGGGAACATACTGCTGGAACGTAATGCCATTCGGCTTAAAGAACGCCGGGGCCACATACCAAAGGGCCATGACACTAATATTCCATGACATGATCCACAAAACAGTTGAGGACTATGTTGATGACATCCTGGGAAAATCCAAAAAGAAGGAGGATCATATATCGGTCTTGAGTGCTATCTTTGACAGACTAGAAGAATACAAGGTTCGTTTGAATCCCAAGAAGTGTGTCTTTGGCGTACAATCAGGAAAGTTGTTGGGTTACATAGTGTCAATGAGAGGCATTGAGATTGATCCGGCAAAGGTGAAAGCAATACTTGAAATGGAAGCTCCTAGGACATTGAAACAACTGAGAGGTCTCCAAGGCAGGCTTCAGTCAATTCGCAGGTTCATAGCACAATTAGCAGACAAACAAATCCCTTACTCTCACCTACTCCACAAGGGGGTAACGTACAAATGGGATGACAAATGTGAACAAGCCTTCAACAAAATCAAGGAATATCTATTAACACCTCCAGTACTAAGGCCTCCAATTCAGAACAAACCATTGATCCTTTATATCTCAGCAACTGCAGCAGCCCTTGGTGCTCTCCTAGCACAACATGATGAAAATGGAATAGAAAGAGCCATCTACTACATCAGCCGTACAATGGTGGGCCATGAGTTAAACTATACATTCATTGAAAAAGCTTGCCTAGCAGTGGTGTTTGCATCCCAAAAATTCAGACACTACATGTTGGCACACAAGATCAAACTCATAGCTAAAATTGATCCCTTAAAGTATCTTCTTTCAAAGGCAATGCTTACAGGAAGAATGGCTAAGTGGGTAATGATATTATCAGAATATGACATTGAGTATGTGGAGCGCAAGGCAATCAAGGGACAGGTCATTGCAGACCAACTGGCAGATGCACCTATCTATGCGGAGAGCCCACTTGTTTCAGAATTTCCAGATGAATCCATTTTCAACATTGACATAGCTACTCATTGGAAACTATACTTTGATGGCTCCTACACACAACATGGATCCGGAGCTGGTATCTTCTTTATCACTCCACAAGGGGATTGTATACCAAGATCATACAAACTAGCATTCCCTTGTACCAACAACATTGCAGAATACGAGGCTTTAACTATAGGTCTCAGGATAGCAGTACAGTGGAACATTATGGCATTGAAGGTATATGGAGATTCACAGCTTATCATAAATCAAGTGAACAATGAGTACCAAACAAAGGACGATAAGCTAACTCCATACAAAAGGCTGGTGGAAAATCTCAAGGAATATTTTGTTGACATCACATTTGAGCAAGTACCAAGAACCAACAACAGAGCAGCAGACGCAATGGCAACTATTGGATCACTCTTAGAGATCCCTCAAAATGTTCCGAAATACGACTTCTTGGTAGAGCAGCTTCTCGTACCAGCATTCAAGGTACCAGAGTCAGAATTTGTGGGTGAAATCGTTGGTCCAAATGATCAGTGGTACCAAGACATTTACACATACCTTAGGATAGGTATCATTCCCGCCGATTTGCGTTCAAGCCTTAGACGAACCTTTATCAAGAAAGCATCTCGTTTTGTCATTTTAGGAGAAACCTTTTATCGCAGAAGCATAGAAGGAACCTTACTAAGATGTCTTAACCCTGAGGAGGCTTCGGCTGCCTTAACTGAGGTGCACAATGGCATCTGTGGTTCTCATTCGAGTGGCATGACCTTGTCTAAGAAATTGCTGAGGAGTGGATATTACTGGCCTACCATGGACATAGAGGCACATGAATATGTCAAGAAGTGTCTACAGTGTCAGCAACACGGGGACCTCATCCATGCTCCAGCTCAAGAGCTTCATCCAATCATCACACCATGGCCCTTTTCACAGTGGGGACTCGATCTCATTGGGAAAATCACACCCACCTCATCCAACGGCCACAAATTCATTATAACCGCAACTGAGTACTTCACCAAGTGGGTTGAAGCCATACCTATGACCTACATAACAAGAAAGCAGATCTCAAAGTTCATCCTGAACTATCTCATATGCCGATATGGTGTTCCACAAGCTATTATCTCAGATAATGGGACACCATTCAAAAATCAGGAAGTCCGTGACCTATGTGATAAATTCAAAATCCAACATCGCTTTTCCACCCCATACTATCCACAAGGCAATGGCCAAGCAGAAGCTACAAATAAAACCATCCTCAAAATCCTTAAGAAAACAGTCAATGACGCAGGTCGTGACTGGCATTTACAGCTTAATCCTGCCCTTTGGGCTTATCGAACCAGCATCCGCACACCCACTGGTGCCACACCATTTTCCTTGGTCTACGGATCAGAGGCCATCTTGCCCATTGAGATCGAGTTACCATCCCTCAGAGTATCATTGCAAAATCTCATCACGGACGAGGAGTATCGAGTTTCAAGACTGAACGAGCTGGAATTGTTGGATGAGCGACATTTGGACGCTTTAAACCATCTACAAGTGTATCAGAATAGACTGAAAAGGAGCTACAACAAGAAAATCAGAAGCAGAACTTTCCAAGTTGGAGAATTAGTCTTAAAAGAAAATCAGAAGAATGTCCCAAATCCCAGCAGCAAAGGAAAGTTCGAACCCAATTGGTTAGGGCCTTTCATTGTCACAGCAAACTACAAATCAGGGGCATATCAGTTATCAACACCCGAAGGGGAACCCCTACAGGAGCCAATGAATAGCTCCCATCTCAAAAAGTTTTATGCCTAATTCTTTCAAGGTATAGAACCAAAAAATCCAAAAAAAATCAGAAAAAGTCCTGAAAAAATGGTTACCTCGGCGAAAACCTGGCAAACAGGCGTCTTGGTAACAACAAAAAAATCAAAAAAGCAAAAAATCCAAAAAAATCAGAAAAAGGATCAAAAATAGTAAAGAGAAAAAAATCGTCCTCTAGTGAAAACCACTTTGGTGGCACTTTGGGCAAGTACCTCGGTGAAAACCTGGCAAACAGGCGCCTTGTGTAAATAAGCACTTTCCATCCACCAGGATCTTTATGGCTCGATCTACATTATCCCTCCATTTCGCCTCCATCGTCCATCACATCCATATCTCCATCCATCACTCATCCGCTCACATCCGCACCATAGCTTGGTCCTGTGCTCGTATCATGATCCCTCCTAGTACTAATTTCTACCATTCTCATATCGGGCTTTGTCCCCGCCTTTATTTGGTAGTCTATTGCACTGGGGCACATTCTCATCTGATCGATTCGTATGATCTTAAAGTCCTCAAAATCGTAGTAAAATCCAAAACATCAAAAATCAGAAAATCCAAAAACACTTAAAATCTAAAATCCAAAACACGTAAAATCAAAATCCAAAACATCGAAAAATCGTGAAAATCCAAAACATCAAAATCGTGAAAATCCAAAACATCGTAAAATCGTAGTAAAATCCAAAAAACATCGGTAACCGAAAATCCAAAAACATTCAAACATTTCAAAAATCCAAAACAAGTCGCCTTTGTCGAATCCACGCTGCCTCGAAGCTTGAACGTAGGCAAGGTTGATTCGATCATCCCTCAGACATTTAGGTCAAAATTCTATAGGAGTTCGGCCATAATAAACCGACATTTCATCATGTATATCTTCATCTCAGAATCGATCAAAGGTCGTAAATAACTACGCGGGTCTCTCAAGGCGGTATAACGTAGGCAAGGCTAATCTTTTGATTAGCCCCCGAGGCCCCTAGGATAGGTCTTTAGGTTAGTCTCTTGGTCAAAATCTTGAAAAATCCCAAAAACATTGGAAAATCGAAAATCAAAACATTTGTAAAACCTCAAAAAATTACCAAAAACAGCCTCAAAACATTGCAAAATTCCAAAAACATCCAAATATTTGAAAAATCCATCCACCTCATCTCGCTTACACTCGCAATAATCAATCATCCATAATAAATCGTCATCACCCTCAAACTTTGGTAAAACAGTCAGAAACAAGTCTAGCAGTCAAACGTGAAAACCTAAACTGTCAAAATCTCAAGTATAGGTCTGTCGGCAAGCAAGTTGGTCAACTCTTTTCTTATCAATGGCATATAAATCATAAATCAATTTCATCATTGTTTGATAAAAGCTTGTCCTAGGATCCGTTCCGAAAATGGGCACTTTTACCAAACCAACCACTTTGGGTAAACAAAACGACGTGTCATTAACATGTCCTAGGATCCGTTCCGACAATGGACATTATCTTTTGGCAATAAGTTTTGGCTCCCATCTTTTGAAACACATTCCTTTGGCTAGAGGTATGAAGAACATTGGCTTGTTTGCGTACTTGATCTTTTCTTTTGATTTATCTTATTGCGCTCATTCCAAGGACCTCTCGATGATATCCGAACGAAGGATTTAGAGAGAAAGGAATGGGGCAACGATCATTATTATTTTTTCGCTATGCTTGTTGGACGCCTTGTAAAATAACTTGGCGAATACTTGCTTTGTTAGATATGTATGGAGGATGTTTCGATAGCTTGTTGACTATTGCATTGGTGGTTATACCTTTCCGTGTTTTGGTCCAGATGTTTGAGACTTCTAAAGTGCATCCTAGCAAGGTTTCCTGCATGTCAAGTGTGAACAAGAATACTCCTATCTATTTGTCGAGTCAGTCCATCACACTAAGTACAACGCCATCCTCGGTCCTTTATACCTTGATGCATCGTACTTAGGTGTGTTATAAAAAATAAAGTAAGTGATCCTTTGAAAATCCCAATCCTTGATAAGCAAATCATCCATCTATCATCATCATTTATCATCATCATCTTTATTATCATCATCATCTCTAATAAAGTCCGACCAATCATGGACTTGTTGGATCCTCTTGTCATCATCTCATTTCCGCATCTAACATCATGCATCCGGTCATGCATCCATCATGCATCCATCTTGCATCTACAAACAACATATCACATATCATTCATATCATACATAATAGGAAACATCAGTATTTTGCATATCATCTCACATGCATATCATCATCATAATATAGATCTGTTAGTCTAAGCATATCATAAATCATCCGTTGCATAATCACAGCATATCACATCATCCATCTCATCCATCTCATATCATATCATCATTTAATTTGTTTAGAATAATATAGATTTGTTATTCTAAGCATCTTGAAATCATCTTTGCATCGTCATCCATAACCATCCATTTTGAACCTCTTTATCGCGAGATCGACCCTCAAATCGAATCTTTTCGCTCGATCTCTCGAGGGGGCAATGTACCAGTGTACTTCTTTCCTGGGGCATCCGAAAAATCATGAAATTTTTTTAAAATTTCGATTGCGGAAAGATATTCTTTGAACCAACGCAACAAGTACATTGCTTCAAAGAGGGGCAAAATGTAGACATGCAAAATTCACATTATGCATTCGATCAGATTCGGTCAAATTAGCTCTTACATTAGGCAAATTCATCACTTTCATCCATTCATTAAATAAGTTCATTTATCAAATAAATCTTAGCATTCAACCTTCATCTTGCATTATCCACTTAATTAAATAAATCAAAAAGCCATTTAAATCAAATCTTAGATCATTTTCCAAAGTCCAAAAAGTCAAATCAATTAATCAGCATTAAATCAGCATATCATCATTAAATTAATCTAATCTTAATCTAAGGCTAATCCCATCCCACTTGCACAATAAATCAATTTTATTGATTTATTAAAACAATCATTTTCCCTCAACCATGACAAGTCAAACAGGGCATTTATTGCTCTTCTTTCTTGTCCCCCTCTCAAAATTAATTGCAAATTTGAATTCAAAATTTCCCCCTCTTGGGCACTCTTCCCAAATCTTGCACACACATTAACTAATCACATGATGACAAGTGTCCTCAATTCATTGGCTTGATTTTGATCCCACATTGGTCCCTCTTCAACATTCAACATTTTGAAAATCTTTAAATACAAGCATCATCCTCAAGCAAATCCTTCACAATCTTCACAATTTCATGCAAGGTTACTCTCTTCACTTGAGATTTAATCTTGTTCATCATCACTCCATCTTCATAGCATTTTCAATTTGAGCTTTTATCAAGGATTGGGAAAGGGTCACTAGCACAAGTGACACCAATCCAACTATGGAATAGGTAGTTTGTTGAATGTTTTCATTATGCATTTGGTTTTCTTTTATCTTTTGTGGCATTTTGGAACATTTGCAATGTATTTCATAGGGGTATTCTTGAAGGATTTGTTGATACTAACCCTTGTTTGAGTATAGTGTTTGCAGATTTTTAAAGGTACTCACACCTGCTACTCCAGATCTGGCAATGTCTGAATTTTAGGTTGTTGGGGTCAATTATGCAGAAAACGGACATAAAACACTCAAAATGCTTAAAAAGAGGATGAATTGACTTGAAGAGCCTAGCTGACTTGAATTCCACTTTTCAACACCTTTAAACCTGTTAAATTTGTAAAACAAACCTGCAAATACACATACACAAAGGGGAAAAATGTTGGAGGGTTAGTGAATAGGGGTTTGCCTTAGTCAAACCCCACTTTGGTAATCAAACCCAATAGAAATGAATGAAATGTAAAGGAAATGATAAATGAATAACATGCAAGTATTACAAACTTACCAAATCCTTGAATATGTAAATCTGAAGTGATGTTAGTGGCTGCTCCAAATTGCTTGAAAATTGCTTGAATTGATGATGTAGAATGCTTGAGTGCTTGAATGTATGCTTGAATAAGAAGATTGCTTGAATTGTGTTAGCAGATGTAAAATGAGGTTAAAATCACATTTTTATACAAATATTGTTCCTTATTATCCGTTCATACCTCATCACAAGCTGACATTAAGTGAATATGAGTGAAATCCTGAAAGAAATTTTGAAATATTTTGAATTTGGGGCCAAGGGGGACTCATTCGCCACCCTTGGCGAATGAGTCCCACCTGGGACCCAAAACCAAGTTTTAGAAATAATGTTGTGTTTAATGTTGTTTGTCAAAATAGAACCCAAAAATACACTTAATATAAGCATATGAGGGCATAAAGAGACAAAATAAAGCATGAGAAGGGTGTAAATACTGAAAATATGCCTAGAAAAGCATAAAATCTTGTTACAAGACTCTACAACACTTCAAAATAGGATTTGTTAATGAATGAAAAGGTGGTTTTTAGGTGAATTACATTAAATAGAGTCTAGAAGAATGTAGAAATGTCTTACAACACTTCACAACACCTTCACAAGATGTTCTTTGAATTTTAGCACCAAAATAAGCATGTTCAAGCCAAGATACATCATAAGATTAAAGCAACATATTTCCAACACTATGAAACAAGACCTAAAAGACCATGAAAATGACAAGGGTCCATTTTTCGATGACACATTTAGCCCCCACTTTAGTGAGAGAAACTTGCTTCCTCACACTAAAGTAGCCATGAAAATCGAGAAGAGGGTTTGAATGCAGTTACATTAGCAAGATGGAATACAACAAACAAGAGGGATGATCAAGCCCCCAGGATGAAGATCCCATGACAAACTGAAATAAGGAAAAAGGAACACACAAGTGTTGAGAGGAATTGAGTGAAGCTTCGATCATCAATCCAACTAGTTGTGAAAAGAGATCTAGGTTGATTATTTGAAAAAGAAAGAATGTATACTCACTCTGGGGCCATGGAACTAGTTGTTTGCGGGGTGAGAAATCCCAAAAAGGTAAGATACATACGTTAGTTGGTATGCACTCACAAAAACACAAAAGTGGCCATGGAGAAAAGTCATGCTGCTAGTTGGGCTTCCCGCTCAACCATGCCAAAGCTATACCTGTTTGATAACTTTAACAAGGTGCCACAAAGCCAAAGAAAAATGAAAATGCTAGTTTAAGTTTCATAAAATAAGCAAAATAGGATGGCACCACAGGAATGCAAGTTGTGTTATGCAAGGTGGCCGAATAAAAATTTTATGTGTAAAAATGTTATGTGTAATATGTTCAAAGGAGTATCGTTCAGTTTATGCAAGATCAAACACTTAGGGAACATTATGTCTAATGTCTCCAAGAGAGGACCAATCAAAGAATAGCATATTCACAACTTAGGGGATGCAGTGTGTCGCATCAAACCACCAAGAGGAATGCAATATGCTGAGATAGATCACACTTATGAAGGACATCACACCCAATGTAATCTACAAAGTGACAAACGCATCACATAAACGACAAGGCTTCGCTAAGAATGCAAATGAAATAATGGTAGTGTATGCCCCCCACTTTAAAGGAATTGCTACACATCGTTCTATGAGCAATTACTTGAAAGTAGAGAAGAAAGGATAATGCAAAAAGAAAAAAAGACACGAGAGCCAACCTGGAAAGCTCTATGCCAAGTCATATGTTTCGAGGGTAGGTTGCGTCATGTCAAGATGGAGGAAAAAAAGAAAGGAAAGAAGGGAGTTTCCCCCAGAAAAGAAAGCACACCAAACACATAAGGGATCTATGGATTTGGGGTCAGTATGTTCATTGCTGCAATGTTTTGATTTAAAGAGCTCAAAACTGTCATCATTCCCCAAAGCACATAGAACTGGAATAATGACACAAAGAGAGCGAAAGAAAAGGAAAAAGTCCATTTTGAGTCAACATGGAAGAGACGCGGTCTCGACACTTTGCATCATTCCCAAAAGGAAAACACAAGCGAAAAAGCAAAAAAAAGTGAAAAATCCTTTGGGTCAACATGAAGGAGACATTTTGGTCCAATGCCTTGCGTCATCGCCAAAAGGAAAAACACAAGAAAAGACAAAGGAAAAAGGAAAAGAAAAAGGGGGTTTTTGGGTCAACATGGAAGAGACATAGGACATCTCAACGTTTTGCGTCATCCCCAAAAGGCAAAAAAAACAAACAAAAGAGAAAAGTACAAGGCACAACAAATAGAATAATAGAGATACACATAGAAGAAGTGTACAAAGAGAAGAAAACATCAAACACACGATACGGGGAACACGATACACACATAAAAATAAAGAAGAAAAAGGGTAAAAGACAAGCTAGGCAAAGGAAAATCACTCATCTAACAAGTCATTCACCTCCCAATCATTTTTAGTGCAATGCGAAGGTGGTTGACTGTCCAAAGGAGGAATCGCAAGTGCCGAACTAGGGGTTGTACTAGTTCTTCACTTGGTGGAGAGGATTTATCATTTAAGTTCATTGTAGACAAAAATAAAGAGTTTAAATGATTGTTTATTTCTTTGTCTATTTTAGCAATCATCTCATCATCATCATCATCATCAAGATTAATAAAGGCGGTAGGACGAAGGGGGATTTCTAAGGATGGATGTATCAAAAGCAGTGGTTGTTGAATATGCTCATTTTGTTGTGATGGTGGTATAGGATTGTTGTGTGGTTGCTCAGGAGAGGGAAGGTGATCATCTATTTCTTCTGTCAAGGGTATAGGTTGATTTTCTTTATTGTCTGTTAGGAAAGATTGACGAGCAAGGAGATGATGACAACGCCTTCGTTCCCTAGCACCACAATTCCATTTAATTCAATTTTGCAATTGTTGAGGTGTAAGAGCGGATTGAGTCAGTATAGGTTTGTCTACTTCCGAAGGGGGAAGAATAGAGGAAACCGAAGAAGAGGGATCAACCACTTTCTCTTTTTCTTTATATACTTGTTTGGTTCGAGGAGGCTGACTAGGATTTGTGTCAGGTTCCCTTTGTCATTTGAACGATGGTGGGGAAGGGTCTAGAGGGATTTGTTTTGAAGTTGTGTTGGTTTTTTGAATGTGATGCTTAGGTGTAATCATGGTTTCATCTAGGAAAAGAGGAGTGGAAGTGGACAAAGATGTATTATGAAGAGATAATTCAACAATTTTTTTAGCTTTAAACTTTTGATAAACAATGTAAAAGAAGTCCTTTTGAGGGGTGATAGGTTTGATGGGTGTAGGCCAAAAGGCTTCTAATGAAAATTTACCTTTGGAAGATAAAGGATTAAATCCACTATGGTGTATGGTGACTACCTCATTGCCATGCAAAAACTTTAAGCACCTGTGAATGATTGATGGGACCACTTTCATTGAGTGAAGCCAATGAAGGCCTAGCCACAAATGAAATTGGTCAAATTGTGGAATAATAGAAAATGTTACCTCCAAAGTCTTAGGTCCTATGTGTAAAGGTAGTACGATTGATCCAATCGTAGGGCATGCAAAACCATGCAGTGTTTTGATCCATGCAATCGTGGATTATAGTTATCTTGATATAGATCATGTAATACTAGAAATTATTCTGTGATCACATTCTCACCACAAGTGGGATCTATTAATATCCCATTAGTAGGTTTATCATAGATTCTGCCGGCTATGTAGAGAGGACCATCATGAAGCTTTTGTAGTATGTCTTTAGCAGAAAAAGTAATATCAAGAGATTGAGTGATTTGGTCCTTGTGAGGGATAACATCTATCGTAGTGAAAAGTTTATCCATAGGACAAGCTTGGGAAACATGAGGAGATGTATCAGGTTGTTCGTTGTGTGTATCAACCGTCATCACATCAGGCTTGGAAGGTTCACTAGCCTTGACGAATGACGTAGTATGCTTAAGCATAGGGTTGGTGAAGATTTGGAGATTTTGGTTAGGGGGTGCAATAGACTTATTGCCTTGATCATTAACACCAATAATGGTCAATTCACCCGAATTAATGAGGTCTTGAACTAGATGTTTAAGACGCTTGCAATGTTCAGTGTCGTGGCCATTTTGACAATGAAAATGACAATAAGCGTTAGGATTGAAGGTAAGAGATAGGGGTTGATTAGGATCAAGTGGTAAAATAGGTGGTAAGGTAAGCATGCATTTTTGGATGAGTTGGTTCATTTTTGGATGGAAGGTGTTAGGTAAAGGGGTGAAATGTCTATTTGGATCACCATAATGATAAAGCACGACTGTTTTAGAGGTGGCCATTGAATTTTGAACTTGTGAAGTTGGTTGTGGTTGGGGTGAAGGAGGTGAACTAAATTGTAAGAAACCTCGGTTAGGTTTGCGGAAATTTTATGTGTTGTTTTGGTGTGGATTGTTATGTTTAGGTTTGTCAACTCGGTTAGAAGTGGATTTTGACTCACGACTTGAAACCAAAATTTGATAATCACATAAAGTTGTGCACAAATGCATGAATGAAGGGAATTTCATCATGGTAAGTTTATCTTGGAGGTTGGTGTGCAAATTTTCAATAAACATCTTCTGCAAATGTGCATCTGGAATTTGGACATCAACTTGAGCATATAAGGACTGATAACAGGAGATGAAATCTGTCACTTTTTCATCTGTGTTTTGTCTGCATCTCATAAGGTCAGCCATTGTCTTTTTAGGTGTCATGTGAACTTGAAAGTGATTAATGAAGGCTTTTTCCAGTTCATTAAATGAACAGATGGAATGATTAGGTAAGTTGGAAAACCATTCTAAGGAAATATCTTTTAAGGTCCTTGGAAAAAGCTTTGCTAAAATTTTATCGTCAAGGACAAAATCACAACACAAGGCAGTAAAAGCGTTGACATGGTTTATAGGATCTCCTTTTCCTCCATATTTCTCAAACTTCGAAATTTCTATTCCTTGTGGCATTGGGGTACATAAAATTTCTAATGATAAGGGGATGCTATGAAGAAGATATGTGGTTGGAGTAGTTTGAGCTTGACTAATGGTGGCAAGTTGGTGTTGCATGGATGAAATAGTGTTAAGGAGTTGTGTCATGAAGGGATCAGGATAATGGGGTTGAGATGGAAGTGAAAATGGTGATGGAGTATAGGTGATGTTAGGGGAAGTGGAAGGAATATTAAGGGGTGGGAAAGTGGTGGAAGGAGATTGTGATGCCATAAAAGGAGTAGGAATGCTAGTGGAAATTGGGAAAGAAGTAGCGACATAATTGGATTGATGTAGAATTGTATAGACTTGTGGATTGGTATAAGTTGGTATGGAAGCTACAGTTGAAGGAGGAGGAACTTGAGATGCTCCTTGGGTGGCAGGAGTGTTTGTTGATGGAGTATTGGAAGAGGCATGTTTATTGTAAATCTCGGCTATTTGTTTTAGCACTTGCAAGCCATCATCACTTTCAATTAGGCGATGAAGGTTCTCAATAGCAGGTATAGCAATGGTGGAAATGTTTTCAAGGGACAAGTTTTGTTGTAAATGTGCAAAGTCCTCATGAATGTTAATAACCTTTTCTTGCGAGAGAGAATTGTTTTGATTGTCAATAGGCATAGGATGGAAAGGGAAAGGCATGGAAGTGGTATTGTTAGGGCCTAATGCACCATTGTCCATACCAGGAGTAGGAGCTCGTGAGATCCCAAGGTCCACAACGAAAGTGCTATCGTGGGATGCCACGAGTCTAGAACTTCTCACTAAAGTATTATCAATGGGGCACCAAACACTCATGCAAGTACCACAAGGAAGGGTGAATGGAATGGAAGCTAATCTAAGAATGTAAAATTCCAATAACAAAAAATATGATAACTATAATAGAGGTGCAGATACAAAAAATAGAAATGTGGGAAAATGCCAGAAATAATGCAAAATTAATGTCTAAAATATGTAGAGGGACTAATTCACCCTGGGTGGCGAATGAGTCCCAGGATGCAATTTTTTTGTGTTTTTTAGAATTTTAAGAATGATTTAAATGTTTTTTAGAATGCAAATTCAGACACAAAATGCAAAGTTTCAATTTTTTCAATGAAATTGAATGCAAGAATGAAAACTAAATGAGTTTTTCACTAATGCAAAATGAAAGGTCCTAGAATGCAATAACCAATCAATGTCTTAATTGAATGCCAATGCAAATGAAAAATAGGATGCAAGATATGAATGCAATCAAAAGTTTAAAAATGTTCAAGAGTCGGGTTCACTAAAATGTGACAGATTTTAGGAACCCAAAATGCTAGCTCTCTTTCTAAGATTTTTCACCTAGAAAGAGAGAGATTTAGGCTCCTAAAATGCTTATGCACATTCAAATTAGGATGTATGCAATGTGATGTGATGTAAATGAACTAAAATAAATGTAATTGACTAATTAAAATGATCTAAAATGAATGTTAAAGTGCAATTTAAGCTATGTTTGAAAACACACTGTGATATGAAAACAACTATGAAAGATGAAGAAATTGAAAGAAATATGTAGAACAAAAGGTACAGGGTCAAATCCGAGTGCACCTAGATGTTGTATGAGCTTTCTGGAGTGTCTGGGATGTTGATGAAATTTTCTAATTTTTCACAGTGGGACTCATTCACCAAGGGTGGCGAATCAATCCTCTTACTGTTGAAAAATTGTTAGGAATTGATTTCTGACAACCGGGAGTTGATTTATGACAAAATGCAATTTTTTCAGATTTCAAGTGGGACTCATTCACCAAGGGTGGAGAATCAATCCTCCCCAAGATTTCTGGAAATTCAAAAGACAACACTGCTACTCTAGATCTGGCAATGTCTGAATATTAGGTTGTCAGGGTCAATTTTGCAGAAAACGGACATAAAACACTCAAAATGCTTGAATAGAGGACGAGTTGACTTGAAGAGCCTAGTTGACTTGAATTCCACTTTTCAACACCTTTAAACCTATTAAATCTACAAAACAAAGCTGCAAATACACATGCACAAAGGGGAAAAATGTTGGAGGGTTAGTGAATAGGGGTTTGCCTTGGTCAAACCCAACTTTGGAAATCAAACCCAATAGAAATGAATGAAATGTAAAGGAAGTGATAAATGAATAACATGCAAGTATTAAAAACTTACCAAATCCTTGAATATGTAAATTTGAAGTGATGTCAATGGCTGCTCCAAAGTGCTTGAATTGATGATGTAGAATGCTTGAGTGCTTGAATGTATGCTTGAATGAGAAGATTGCTTGAATTGTGTTAGGAGATGTAAAATGAGGTTAAAATCACATATTTATACAAATATTGTGCCTTATTATCCATTCATACTTCATCACAGGCCGACATTAAGTGAATTTGAGTAAAATATTGAAAGAAATTTTGAAATATTTTTAATTTGGGGCCAATGGGGACTCATTTGCCACCCTTGGCGAATGAGTCCCACCTAGGACCCAAAACTAAGTGTTGGAAATAATGTTGTTTGTCAGGATAGGACCAAAAAATACACTTAATATAAGCATATGAGGGCATAAAGAGACAAAATAAAGCATGAGAAGGGTGTAAATACTTAAAATATGCCTATAAAAGCGTGAAATCTTGTTACAAGACTTTACAACACTTCAAAATAGGACTTATTAATGAATGAAAAGGTGGTTTTTAGGTGAATTTCATTAAATAGAGTATAGAAGAATGTAGAAATGTCTTACAACACTTCACAACACCTTCACAAGATGCCGTTCTTTGAATTTTAGCACCAAAATAAGCATGTTCAAGCCAAGATACATAATAAAATTAAAGCAACATAGTTCCAACACTATGAAACAAGACCTAAAAGACCATGAAAATGACAAGGGCCCATTTTTTGATGAAACAATACCAAATTGAGAGGAAGTTGAGAAAGGAATCTAGTTTGATTAATTAGAGCATTGCATAAATAGGCATACTGATTTCGTCTCTTTTATTATTTTTATGTTTTTGTAATGATGGAAAATGTATCCCCTTCAATTTTCACATTTTTTTAGGCCCTCCCTATTGAATTGAGCATAATGTTGCCTTGATTTAGTGTTGTAATGTGTTTAACACATTCACATTAAGCCTTGGACCCTTGTAAACTAAGTGAACCTAATTATGCCTTATTTAGGGTGTTGTAAAGTGTACCTTGATACTTTCACACTAATCTAGGGTTTCATCAATAAATTGAGCTTCTTTATGCCTTATTTGGCCTTATTTTGCATGCACAAGCCTTAATTAATGCATCTTTCCAAGGATAATCCTGACATAAACTAATGCCCAATCATAATTAATGTGTTTTTGGATTGTATGGCCCAGATTTAGTGATCTGGGACTCATGTACACCACCTTGGGCATATGAATCACACCTAAGTTTCAAGGCCCCGATCCTGATTTCACATCAATCTAAGCCTTTCTTGAAAAATGTATCCCAAAGGTTAGCCTAATGGGATTCATAAACCACCTTGGGAATATGAGTCCCGTGTGGCTTAAACCTAAATTAAATTCAAATTTTTGGTGGGATTTTATTCTTCTAGATCTAATGTCGGCTTTTAGTGTTGTAATTTTTAGAAATTCAGCATAAACAAGTATAAATACAAGGTTATTTCACTCATTTTCACCTAGCAAGCAATCAAGTGACCTAAGAATTTCATGAGAGCATTCCTAATACAAATTGGTGATTACAAGAGCATACAAGTGTTTATAAGAGCATTCAAGAGTTGATTATCAAGTGTTTTAGAGTATTATTCAAGTATCAAGCATCATGTCAAATTCATTATGCATCATGTTTGTTTTTGAGCTAACATTTGTGATAGAGGGTTTCATGATTCAAGGAAGCATTCAAGTCAAGATCCATATCATTCAAGCAAGAGTCAAGATCTACACCTTTGGAGCCATTTCATACATGTTTGCAACACTTTATTCTTGGGGTTTGGTGAGTTGCAACATATCATTTTGTTCATTCATCATTCATCATTCATCATTCCTCCTTTCCATTTCATTTCATTTCAAGGTTTGATTACCAAAATGGGGTTTGACTAAGGCAAACCCATTTCTACTAATAAATCAACATTTTCCCCTCTCTTTAGTGTGTGATTTGCAAATCTCGATTGAAGACACATTGAAGAGCAAGATTGGAAGAAGTTTTCAAGTTTTCAAAGATGTCACCTTGTTTACAAGATCACTACAAGGCATCTATAGAGCAAAATTCAACATTTCAAATCCAAAAATCAGGTTGAGAAGACAAAGAAGAGATTGAAGAGCAGATTCAAATCTTGATCCTTCAAAAAATTCAACTAGTACAGATATGCCACTTCTAGCGTATGAGTACTAGTAGAATCAAATTTCCAGATTTCAGGAGTTCTAGACGTATCATTGCTAGATTCCTGTTTCAACCCAAAAACCCTAATCTAGGACTAAATCGCCCATCTTGGCGCATGTGTCCCAGTGTGTATTAAATTCAACATTTTCAGCATTTCAAGTCTTCATTCAAGCTTCCATAGGTTTCTAGATGCCCCTCTATACTTTTCCAAATTTTTGTTTTGTTTTGCATTTATTTCTAGGTCATCTATTCAAGTCTCACATATCATTAGGTTTGATTATTAGGTTTTGCATGTTACTTGTCTTTCCAAGCCCTAGCTTGGTGGTGAACCCATTTTTAGTCACTAAACACACCCTAGGATACCTTATTGCAAGATCTCTTCCCCCCCTTGCTACCTTCAGATTGAGATCTCTAAGGTTTCCTTGAATGGAAGAAGTGTGAAATAGGAACCCTATCCTCATGATCCATCTCCTAAAAGGTGGGGCACCATATTTCTATTGTTACAGTTTGGAATGATTGTGTGTTATTGATTATTTTGATTAGAGGATTGTATCATCTTTTTATAGGAAAATATTGTTATATTCTTAAGTGAAATGGAAAGATTACTTGTTATACTTAGTGAAAAGATATAAATTGCTTGAAGTGTTTGTACATATTCCATATTAAGGAATGGGTGGATATAGTGGCAATAAATACTATATTGGGGATATAGCTTTCATAGCTAATGTTTAAACTAGTTGAGTCTTAGAGTTACTATGAATTGCCTAGTAGATGACTTAGTTAAACATAGAGGTAATAGGTTATTCCTAGGGTTAGGATAACCTAGTGAAGGGGATAAACTATGCATAGATTATAAATGGTCAATATAAATCGATCTAATAAGGTGGGTGAAGTATATGACATCCACTCGAAGTACTGGGTGATGAATACTTTGGCCAAAGTAGTGTAAGTTGTCACTGTTTACACTATTAGTTCACTGTGATCTAGGTTTACATACTAGGTAGAGGAATGTCATATATGTAGGTTGTAGCCACTATGTGACAAATTTAGATATGTAAGACACAACACCAAGCTCATAAAAGGTTAATATTTATTATGAGGTTACCAAACCAATATCTTCGTCGAAGGGTAGGGCCATCTATCAGCTTGATAGTTGTATGAGGGACTGTAGTTAGTCCAAGGTTGGTGGAAAAGCACTTGAGTGATGCTTCTCCTCATCAATAGGCGACCAAGATTTGAATGGAGGATTTTTTAGGACTATTTGTACATCTTTTTCCAGTAAGCTTCGTGGAGCCTTGTTTATGTATTATGTATCCATTATGAAGGAAAGATTGTAAAAAGAGAAATGATATCATGTTGTCATGTACTATGTAATCATTACTTTGGAAAGTTGTAATACTATGATATAATGCAATGGAAATTTTGGAAAGATATTATTCAAGTGTGCATGCACTATCTTTATAGTTTTGAAAGAAATTTTTTTACTGCTCATAATGATTAGATAATTCAATATGTGGATTTCTCAATTGTGCATAACCCATGTTGCAAAAGCTTTGTTACTGAAGATCTTGATTCACAAAAGTGCTCAAATATTCAAAATGATGAAGAAATAATGAATGTTCAAGCTCATGAAGATTATGAATGATTTTTTAATGGAGGAAAGGCTTATTTTATAGAATTCATGAAGGTTTAATCAACAATGCGGATCAGAGAATGAGATTAGATCAAGAGATCAATGGTGGAGGATTGACGAGAGCTTCAGTTAACTAAAAATATCTCCTCATTTCAAGGGAAGTAGTTTGGGATATTTATGAAGGGAAGATATTTTGAAAAGAGAATATTCCCTTTTGAAAATAGAATATGCCATGTGCAAGTTGGAGAAAAATTAGTTAATTAAATAGTTAAGAAATTATTTAATTGTGAGGTGAGAGGAAATCAGGATTTTTAATTAAATAATTAAAATTATTCAATTATTAAGGAAGGAGGGAAATTTGAAATTAATTAAATAAATTATTTAATTAAGGTGAATTAGAGGAAATGGTGAATTAATAAAATAATATTAATTATTTAATTAATAGAGGAAAATAATGAATTTAATCAAATAAAATTAGAAATTATTTAATTAAAATTGATGAATTATGAGATAATAAGGAAAATGATGTAAAATAGAAAATTATGAATGTGTGATGTGTTTAGACAATTTTAGGTGTCTACATTTTTCCCCTCATTGAGACAATGTACCTGTTATGTTGTTTCAAAGACATGATGCTGATTGGATTTTTTTTAAAAAAATTGATGCCCCACTATTCCCCAACGAATGAAGAAATGATGGGAGGATGGTAGGTTACCCCCTCAAGATGTTGGTAAACAAAAATATTTTCGGGCTCGTGACAATATGACAGGAAAGGTTTGGTGAAGAAGAGGGAGAAAAATCAAGTCCTAGGAAGCTAGGAAACTAATTAGGAAAGATGGCGAAGGTGAGAAAATATGATGAAGTGGGGGGGGATGAAAACTAGGGTTTAGGAGAGCATATATATTCCTTTGGGGTCATTTTCAATTCATTTACACCTTGAGAGTTATAGATTTCCAGAGCTCAGAGTTGATTCCTATTGCAGAGACCTTGTAGAGATTGCTCACATTCCACGTGCCCCACATCATGCAAATGCAGTTAGACAGTTCCAACAGCTTGCTGGAGTAGATCCCCTGATATGTACCTAAACTATTCTTGAGTTTACATAGTTCTAGACATAATAAATGCTGTTTGAAAGTAGGCCATCAAACATGTCGAGTTAGACTCAACGCTTATGAAACTCGTCGTGATGCATATGGAGAGCAACACAACACTTTTGATTTTTATGTGACGCTTCTACATGAGTGAGTTAGTTTAAGTTCTTGGTTCACTTTTGACTAATACAAAGCGATGCTATTGCAAATAGGTTTTCTTTTGAAATGGTAACGTGATGCTTTTAAAAGAGGATCAATTATGACTGTGATAAAGCGCCGCTTTTGCAAAAACTCTCTCTTATGATTTAGGTATTTGTAGACTTAGTTTTTTTTTAAATTTTCAAAAAATTCATGTTGTGGAAATTATGCTTGTAGGTGGTACTTGATCCTATCTTATCATGGGAGTGACGACCTAGGGTATTGGATCAGATGGTTCATTTGAGCAGAGTGGACATTGAGTTCCTTGACACATTTAGATTATATCATATAGCTTACATGCTTGAGATCTAGGCACATCAGGCATTCATGGCCAATATGGTAGAGAGATGACACTTGAAGATGTCTACCTTTAGGGCTGATGCAAGAAATTGGGTACACAAAAAACTCAAAAAGTGGAAGTGTTTTTTGCTGTTTTTTCAGAATTTGTCACACTTGGACTAAAAATTTGAGGCACTTATACAATGAATCTTTAAAAAAGTTAGTAATATGAAATTTATCATTTTGAGTCTAGTTTCCAAATATGTAAGTTATTCAAATACCCAGATTATAGAAATTAAATTTTGATAGGGATCTATAAAAACCACTTTTTAAAAGTCTTTTTTTACCATACCAAGCACGTGTACAAACACCATTTTTTGACCCAAATAAAAGTATTTTCTAATTCCTTTTGGGAAAAAAGAGCTAACAACATGAAGATTGATGTGGAATTTTTTTTGTAATTTTTTGTTGAATTTTTTTTAATTGAATTTTTATTGGCCTTAATTGTTGTTTTTAAAAATCGACATGTATAGACAACATAATTGGACCTAAACTCAAAATTTTTTGAGTCTTTTTTTTTTTCATTGTGTAGATATTTTTTGAAGTTTGATGCCATATAATTTTTTTTACAAGAAACTTAACCAAAAAAAGTTATTAAAAAACAAAAAAAACTGATATTTCAAGTTTAAGGACTAGTTTGCTTAGAAATTAATTAAAAAATAGCAAACATAATCCAATATTAATAAAAATAATATATTTGGAAAGTAGACATCGTTTTCTCTAATGGGTTTTAATTTTATAGATTGATTAAAAAAAAAAGTCCATCAACCATATTGTCAAAGTTGGACATTCTTATTCAATCTGACTTAGTTTTTTAGTTGCAGGTCAAAGGCTAAGGCTCAAATTGCCAAGCCTTTCCCAAGCCTAAAACCAAGGCTGCATGTGGGTTGGGAAGTCAATTTTTAAATAACGCGTACACGTTATTAAAACACGTATGCGTTATTTAAATGAAACACGTACGC
Source organism: Sequoia sempervirens (assembly GCA_007258455.2). Classification (NCBI taxonomy): domain Eukaryota; kingdom Viridiplantae; phylum Streptophyta; class Pinopsida; order Cupressales; family Cupressaceae; genus Sequoia; species Sequoia sempervirens. Next base: position 299,891,637 of record VDFB02000003.1, read on the forward strand.
ATTTCATAATGCATACACATTATTTAATTACCCGTTGGGTAAAGGTAACACGTATTCGTTATGTAACGCGTACGCGTTCCTAGAACATAACGCGTATGTGTTTCATAACGTATACACATTTCTGATATAGCCATTTTTTCCTAATTTGGTAAATATTGATAAAACACGTTTTTTCTACAACATTCCTTTTCTGCAGTACGAACCGAAAGCGCCATTTTCTGCATTTTTTATTACAAATTTGTCTTGTGTAGGGAATATTCTATTCAAATTGTTGGAAGAGACAAAGTGCAGGTTAAATTTTTTGAAGTGGAATCAAGTACAACAACTTTTTACAAGAGGATTTGGAAAAAGAGAATTTTTGGATGCATTCATGATGTTTTTGTACTTCAGAGTTTAAAGAAAAAAGGATCTTCATAGTACATAGTTTTATTTGAATATTTGAAGGAAATAGCAATTTGAAATTAGGTTGTATTTGAATCATTTTTTTTGTCATCAAAGAGGGTTTGGTAACCATGGGTGATAAACAAAGACAAAGAAAAAGATGTAGAAAATTAATGACACCCGAAGAAATTCAAGCAAATAGAGATATGGAGGCAAAAAGACAAAGGGATAGAAGAGAAAGGATTCATCAAATGAAAAATTTGCAAGCATCTAGTTCCAAGAATGTTGAAGAGGAAGCCATGAATGATGAAATGAATGTAGATGATGCAAATGTGGAGATGGTGAATATGGAAGAAAATGCAATTATGGAGACAAACCCAACTATGCCTTCAACTTCAACTTTGAATGATGTGGAAATAGTACTTATCCAAACAACTTCGGGTATGTCTTCAAATTCACCTCCCAATGATATGGAAAATGCACCTATTCATACAATCCATCCAGGTATGTGTTCAAACCCAAGTTTTGATAATATTGATATTGGTTGTTTAATTGAAGCTGGATACACCATTAATGATATCAATAATTCTAGGGTTGAAACAATGCAACAAAAAAAAATGATGAAATTATATCTTATGAGAATGCAAATGAGAATGAAATCCCTCATACTGATGAAAATGTGAATGAAACCCCTTTTACATTTGAAAATGAAAATGAAACCCCTTGTGTGAATGAAAATGAAACCCCTTGTATGGATGAACTTGAAAATGTTTTTTTACAATTGAAAGAGATGTGCTAGATAAAATTCGTGGTAAAGTTTCTTGGAGAAAAATTAGAACTTATGGAAATATAATATATAATTTTTTTTTTATAGAAAGAAATTAGGATTCCAATGTCAACTCATGGTGCAATTGATGATAATGTCAAAAATGAGAATAGTGATGAAAAAAATAGGTGTTTTTGTAAAACCAAAAAAGAAAGATGGTTCAGTAGAACAAGTCATATCTAGTGTTTCTAATGCTATTAATTTTATAGGTAAGAAAAGTCGATCAAAAGATAAGAATGTGGCTCATCGTGCAATAATAACTGCTCTAGTTGATAAAGCAGCTTCAAATAAAAGAATGTTAAGTAAGATTAGTAAATGTATAAAAGTAAATCCTAGAACTTTGATAAGAGCTGCTAAAAGAGGAGAAAGTATTGAAAAGGATCCAATTAATCAATGTTGGAGTTTTAGTGGTAGACTCCCAAGATCAAACATGAAATTAAATAATGAAATTAAATCTTTAATCAAATTTTTTTGGTATGATAATACAAGAGTATCACCTAACATTAGAGATGTCTTAATATTAAGGGTGGGTTCCAAAATTCGTGAACCTCATCCAAAGCATCTCTTAGATATGACTCAAACTAAATTATATAATTTTTTTTTAGATGCTTCAATCTTATCATTGAATATTAATATAAGTCAAAGATCATTCGAAAAGTGTAAACCTTGGTATGTTAGAATTAATAAGCAATGAATCTCTTGTTGTTGTAAGACCCATGTGCAATTTCATTATTATTATGATAGTTTTCGATATATACGATGCACTTTGCATGCTAACCAAATTATGCAGGACATTTGTGGTATTCATATGCCACCTAAAAGAATCAAAGATTTTATTGCAGGTTTGTTTTGTGAACCCTCTAATGAAAACTTATTTTATTTAAAAGCATGTATTTCTGGAGAATGTGATAGATGTGGTAAATTTTCATTATTAGGAGAATGTATGCATGAAAGTAGCTTAGATGAATATGGACAACAATTAGTGGAAGTAAAAAAAATAAAAAATGTTGAGTATTCTTTAAAAGATGGAAAAATTCGAAAACATTGTGAGTTAATTGTGGAAAAATTTAGTGTGCATGCATTTATTAATGAATTTAAAGATAATATTGTACCGAAATATGTTCAACACTCTCAGTATGCTCATTGGCTTGATAATCAATTTCGTTTATGTAAAAACACATTCCCAATTGGAATTATATTGTCAGTTGTTGATTTTGCTGAAAATTATACTCTTGCTCCACAAGAAGAAATTCAATCACAGTATTATAATCCAGTGCAAGTAGCTATATTTGTTCACATTGTTTATAGACATGCATATGATAGTACAAAAGATAATATAATTTTTTTGAGAGAGTGCCATTTTTATGTAAGTGATAATCGATTACATTCATCTGATTTTGTTCAATATTGTTTTGATATATTTTATAAAAATTTAAAAGAGAGAGGAATTCAAATGCTAGAACATATCATATGGTTGGATAATTGCACAGGTCAATTCAAAAATGCTAGAATGTTTTATTGGTTATGTAGGCTTCATAAAGAAAGTAATATCCAACACATATGGAATTTTTTGAAGCTGATCATGGTAAGGGAGAACATGATGGAGCAGGTGCATGTGTGAAAAAAGCTCTTGCTAGAGAGAAACTAAAATTTGAGGATGCTGCGAAATTTAGAGATGCACGTGCAATTGTAGATTGGTGCAATACCAAATTATCTACAAAAACAAGTGAGAGATCAATAATTCAACGCTTCTTTTGGTTAGTTGAAGAAAATGATATTTTTTCTCAACAAGATTGTGAAACAATTAATGGATATGCAAAATGGCATTCGTTTAAGAGTTCGAATGCAAACACATGGAAAATATGGACAAGGGAGTTGGCATGCTTTTTCCAATTTTGTATTGTAGGTGATTGGGAGGCATGTGAAAATATATAATGGGTCGAACAATGGCAACAAAGAGCCTTAACGCCTACATCGACACATGTTCAACACATAACGGCAATTGAAGATAATCAAATGTTCGCATCAGATGATTATGATCATTTTTTGGATCTTGTACAAGAAGGTACATTATTTATTGAGTTTAATTTTATATGTATGCATGTTTAATATATGTGAATTAAATATAAGTCACTCTTTGTTGATTTTTTTTTTTTTGTAGGACATGTGTATGCTGTTGTTGCACCTGAGGGGAATAAAGAGGAGACCGAGTACTAGTTGGCTAGATGTGTTGAGAGAAAACATAAGTTGGTACATCCTAGAGTGGATGATGACAACTTTGAGTATCCAACTAGTTCAGTGGTTGTTGTTGGCACCTAGCTTCGAAAATATTTGATGAGAAAGAATGGTTTGTCTGCATTTGAAGATTATGAAAGACACAAGAAGATTATATATTATTCACATTTGATTTTGGCAACCAATATAAAACTAGTTAGATATCAAGGGAGGCCTGCTAATAAAGTTGTATGGACACTTTCAATGGATGATCATGAGACAATCATAGATGCATTACAAAAAAGAGAGGATGTAGATGGTACAATGGACTAAATAAATGTTTGTAAGTATATAGTTGTATATATATTTAATTGATATATATATTTTTCTTTAATAGTCATTTCCTAATTAAAGTTTTATATCATTTTTTGTTTCAAGTCTCCCAAAATTAGATGCTTTACAAAAAAGAGAGGAGATACATATATTACAATGGAATTCGAATCTAGAGATAGGTAACTATATATATAGTTCTAGATAAATTTAATTGATAGTATAAATATAAAACTAAATTTAATTCATTGTCATTTTATAAAAAAATTAAAATTGATTTCATATCCCCTAAAGCCATTCTCTTAAAACCCCTTAAGCCATCCTCTTATATACCATTAATCCATCCTCTTGCATCCCCTTAAGTCTCTTTATTAATTCCCCTTAAGCCATTCTATTAGGACCCCTTAATCCATATCCTCATATATCTACCCTTAATCCATCCACTTGTATCCCCTTAAGTCACTCTCTCAACGCCCCTCAAGCTATCCTCTTAGGACCCCTTAATCCATATCCTCGTATATCTTCCCTTAATCCATCCACTTGCATCCCCTTAAGTCACTCTCTCAACACCCCTTAAGCTATCCTCTTAGGACCCCTGAATCCATCCACCTGCATCCCCTTAAGTCACTCTCTCAACACCCCTTAAGTGATTCTCTTAGGACCTCTTCATCCATATCCTCGTATGTCTACCCTTAATCCATCCACTTGCATCCCCTTAAGTCACTCTCTCAACACCCCTTAAGCTATCCTCTTAGGACCCCTTAATCCATATCCTCATATGTCTACCCTTAATCCATCCACTTGCATCCCCTTAGGTCACTCTCTCAACACCCCTTAAGCTATCCTCTTAGGACCCCTTAATCCATATCCTTGTATATCTACCCTTAATCCATCCACCTGCATCCCCTTAAGTCACTCTCTCAACACCCCTTAAGCTATCCTCTTAGGACCCCTTAATCCATATCCTTGTATATCTACCCTTAATCCATCCACCTGCATCCCCTTAAGTCACTCTCTCAACACCCCTTAAGCTATCCTCTTAGGACCCCTTAATCCATATCCTTGTATGTCTACCCTTAATCCATCCACTTGCATCCCCTTAAGTCACTCTCTCAACACTCCTTAAGCTATCCTCTTAAGACCCCTTAATCCATATCCTCGTATATCTACCCTTAATCCATCCACTTTCATCCCCTTAAGTCTCTCTAGGGTTCATGAGATGCTTAGAATAAAAAATCTATATGGGTTTTAGGGGTTTAGGGTTCATGAGATGCTTAGAATAACAAATCTATATGGGTTAATGGTTTAGGGTTCATATCCCAGTCTCTAGGTCATATGGATTAGGGTTTACGGTTTCTAGGGGTCATGAGATGCTTAGAATAACAAATCTATATGGGTTTTAAGGGTTTAGGGTTCATGAGATGCTTAGAATAACATTTCTATATGGGTTAATGGTTTAGGGTTCATCTCCCAGTCTCTAGGTCATATGGTTTAGGGTTTACGGTTTCTAGGTTTCATGAGATGCTTAGAATAACAAATCTATATGGGTTTTAAGGGTTTAGGGTTCATCTCCTATGATTTAGGTCATATGGTTTAGGGTTGAGGGTTTAAAGTCATTCTCTCAACTCTCCTTAATCCACAATCTTGCATCCCTTAAGTCACTCTCATAATTCCCCTTAAGCCATCCTCTTAGGGCTTGTTAAGCCATAGAGTAAGGTTCATGACATGCATCCCCTTAATCCACTCTCTTACATCCCTTTAAGTCATTCTATCAACTCCCCTTAATCCACCCTCTTACATCCCTTCAAGTCATTCTATCAACTCCCCTTAATCCACCCTCTTGCATCCCCTTAATCCACTCTCTTACATCCCTTTCATTGACAGTCATTCTATCAACCCCCTTAATCCACCCTCTTGCATCCCTTCCAAGTCATTCTATCCAATCTCTTACATCCCTTCAAGTCATTCTATCAACTCCCCTTAATCCACCCTCTTGCATCCCCTTAATCCACTCTCTTACATCCCTTTAAGTCATTCTATCAACTCCCCTTAATCCACCCTCTTACATCCCTTCATTCTATGAACTCCCCTTAATCCATCCTCTTGCATCCCCTTAAGCCATCCTCTTAAAGGACCCTTAAGTCATATCCTCTTACATACCCTTAATCCACAATCTTGCATCCCTTAAGTCACTCTCATAATTCCCGTTAAGCCATCCTCTTAGGACCCGTTAAGCCCCTAGGGTTCATGACATGCATCCTCTTAACTTTACATCCTCTTAACTCCACTTAAGGCATTCTCTTAAGACCCCCCTTAAGCTATATATCCTCTTAGGTCCCCTTAATCCATCCTATGGCAAACATAATTTGAATTTGAATGGAATTTACTATATATTATTCTTTTCTCGCATGAATTACTTAAATGACTCATAAAAAATATAGTTAGTTTACTTACATTAATTATTTTTGCAGGTTCTCATCAAGTTGGTCTACCATGTGATTGTCACTGAAAAAATTATTTTATCAAGAGACTATGTAAATATCAATTTTTGGTCTTCACGTAAAATTTGATAAGCTTTGATTGTATCTACATGCACATATATGTTTCATCATGTTATATAGTTGTATTAAACATCAATATACATTATATATGTTTGTTCGATGTATGAACTTCAATGAGCTTATTAGTCACTTTTTAAATATCTTGTTCCAATTTTATAGATTATACATTTCATGTCTTGTATTTACCACATTGTATATAATTATTCAATTGTATAGATTATACATTTTATACATACAAGGAGATATATTTTTGTTTATTGATTCAAATATTTGCTAGAATTGGAAAATAGTTAAAATTACCTGTCCTTAATTTATTATGTACATATTATCTAAACTATTTAAGGAATGTTTTAATTTGTCACCTAACCATGTGATAAATTATATATATGAAATTTGATTCTAGATAAGAATTTATATATTGCATGTATTACTTGAAAATTAGATAATTTATATCTATACATACATGAGTGCATATAATCATCAAAATGAACATAACACGATCATAATTGATTGCATATATAATCATCATGTATTAAAGTCAGCTGATATAAATAAACACAAATATGATAATAACATGTTCAAAATAAAACTAGAGATAGATAGTCCATAAAATTTATATGTCAACATGTATATGTCAAGTACAACACATATTTAAATAAAACTCTAGAGATCTATAGTCTATAAAATTTAAAACCATCTAACTATCGGGTTGATCGGTCATATCAAGTCTCCTCTTTGTTCCATGTTGACTAGATGTACTTGCATCATGCTGGAAAAGAGTACAAGAAACTTGAAATTAGATTTAAAGTTATTTAGAAATTTTGATATAATTAAACATATTTAAACTTGAAAATATAAACTTTTAGATAAAAATAAATTTAATTAAATATATCTAGTAAATACAATAAAAATGATTTTTAGTATGCATAAATTACCATATGATCATGTGAATCTATTGGCACATTTTGTTCAATGGGTAGTGTAACTGTTAATTGAGAAGATCTAAATGCTTGATCTACTATATCCTGCATATTCATATAAAGCAAACAATATGTTAAAACCTCGAATATATATATATATATATATATATATATATAAAAGGTTCGTAAAAATTGTATAGGAGATTTAGTAAAGTTTACAACCTCGAATGATATGACCTCATGATCATGCACCTGAGATTTCCCATGCATAAATGCTGACGACGTCTTAGGTGCGCCCGTCATGGGTATCTCATGAAATCCCTGCATGTATAGATGTACAACAGTTTGTATAGATCATTCACACATGTGTATGTAAATGAACAAACTAAATTAGATCTATGATGTGTATTTAATTTAAACTTAACAAAATTTTGAAAGCACACACTTGAGCTGATGATGTCTTAGGAGAACTCACCACAACTTGTGGTTGATCAGTACTAGGTATCGTATGACCTCCCTGCATCTAGATATAATATTATATTATATCAATTCAAACATGTGTACAAATTCAAATTAAAAATTAGATATATCCACACAAATTATTTAATATATATTGGTTCAAGTACCTGTCCAAAAGGTGAGCCCATATCTACAACACTCGACATATAGACACGGTGATCATATTGAGTTTCAGGCATCGTGTGATCATGCGTCTACACCAAACACTTATCGAATTAATATTATATTATATATATAATTTGATGTTATTATTTATATGAATTTTTCACATTTCAAACTTGAATTAATTTAAGTTCAAAAGATGGACATACCTGTGTAGGATGATTCTCATATAGTAAATTCATGTATGACTCCATCCCAGATGCATGTGGGTCGCCTAAAGTGGATGCCTGAGTATCCCTATAGCTCGAGCCTCCATGCTCTCTATTGGTCACTTCAGTCGCTCCGTGTGCAGTCTGATGAGTGAGATGTCCTGAAATCAAACTCAATGCTCCTAATGTCGATAACATGGTTTGTTGCTGAAATGTAGCAAGAACACCAGGAGAAGGAGGAGGAACAATAGGAGCAATAGGAGCATGTCTTCGAGGATCGACACGTGCTCCTGGTCTATGTTGGGGCATGCCACGCCCAACTCCTTGAAATGACCTCATATCAAAATAGTTGGGTTTTCTACCAAACTCAAACTCAGCTCATAACTTTCTCAAAAATTATAAGGGAACCTCATAGTTGCCATGTGGTGGATTATCAAACACCATCCACCATCTATCCCAAAAATGTGCAACTATTTGCAGGTACCTACACCATAAAATTGAAATTCGTTTTTTGGTTGGAGGAATTGGTTGGTTTGTTTGGGGGTTAATAAAATATTGGAACATGGCTTGTTTGGTAATTTTAAGGTCATTGATTTCTTTGTAGGAAAATCCATTTGCATAGAATTGTATCCTCTCTTCTCTCCATTGATGGAACCTATCTAGGTCCGCATCAATGGATCAAACATAATTGACAATAGTTTGCATCATAGATGCAAACTGTGCGAGATGGGGAAGGATTCTAGGCTCATTTTTTATCAGATCTATATTTCCTTGAATCACAATAAGGTTTGCTCAGATGCTCTCTCTTAATTGATCCTCATCTACTACAGGGGGTGGGGGGTTAGGTGGTGGAGAGTTTGGAGGTGTGGGGTTTTGTTCTAGTGGTGGATCTGGATGAATTTGTGGATCAGGCATAAAATCCTCTGAATTAAATTCTGGATCCATGAGAGCAATTAAATGGCAACTGCATGTTAAACAATAAAAAAATATATATCAACAAACTAATTAAATAATGCACACAATTTGAAAGTTATTTAAAAATCACATTGAATGTGCACAAATTCAAAATACATTTCATTTAAAGACCATTCGATTTATAACATTTAAAAATCCATAACATTAAAAATCCATAGCATGTACACACATTAAATTGAGTCCAGTGTGTGGTTGTTAATAGAAAGGGTAGAAATGAAATTAGGGGGTTTTATTAGAACCCTATTCAAATGCATGCACTATGTCATTGGTTTATTAAGTGAATCCCCTAAAAGAAGGCCCCATAAACTTATTTTTAGCTAGATATCACTTGATAATTAAACTATAGCCAAATTTGATGATCTATACATTAATCGATTTATTTAAAAATAAATAAAACCACATGGATTAAGCTAAAAATTTAAGATATATTTAAATAAATCACCATCAAGGTAAAGACTTAAGATTAAGGTAAAGGACTAAAGAATGAAAAATTAGACACACGTAGATATATAACTTTGATTTGTCAAATTGGGTGTTAAAATAGGAGGTTAGGGGTTGTTTAGAGTGCCTTCTATTACATTTATAAAGGTAGAAAAAGAGAAGGAAAGGTCCCCAAGCTAATTTAGGTTATGAACAACTCAAGAATGAGTGTCACAATGGGTAAATGATGAAAACCATGTAGTTTAATTCAAGTGAAAATTATACTAGATTCTATTTATATATTAGGATTATTGTTAGACAAGGGTGCTCAATGGAGCTCATAAATATCGAGCCCATCATTAATTAACTAATTCATCAATAAGTAATTTATTCTTCTAAGTTTTTATGGGTCTAGAGCTTTATCTTTTGGGGCAAGGGGAAGTTTACTCATAGGTGTGGTTGTTTCCCAAAAAGAGTATATCTATAGAGCTAAGGTATATCAAACAAGAATACATGTAAATTAATCAAGTATGATAAAATTTAATTGAAAAATCCAATGACATAAATTGATTTATCTAAATTTTCAAATTTCATGATAAGAGACACAAGTTCTCTATAGTGGGACAAAGTAGTTAAGAAGAAATTATAAGTTTAACAAGTTAACATTAATTCATAATCCCATTCATTGTTCTCAAAGAATACTAAAGATAAGAATGAAACATTAATAGAATACATGTTCAAAGGGATGCATAGATACATGCTAGTGACCTAATTGCAATGTACAAAATAAAAAATGATGAGCTTGAGCTCTATTCACCAAATTTTGAGAACTTGTTTGATCCCCTTAAGAAATGTCATATTAGGACCCCTTAAGACATCGATTTACGATTTAGGGGGATAGGATGGCTTAAGAGGATCTATACATTCTAGTAAGGTCCTAGGACAAAATGGTCCATGACTTAAGAGAATAAAATTTGGTGGAGTTGTCTAAGGCAACCAAATTTCATTTTAAGGTCCTACAACAAAATGAATGCTTTAGGGTTTAGGGTTTAGATTTTAGAGTTCAGGGTTTAGGGTTTGGGGAACTTAGGGTGAAGTTTAGGTGGCCCTTGGAATAATGGACTTGCAAGTTAGTGAGCAACATTTTCTTGTGGAATAGTTGATTGAGATAGCTCTTGTTTCCCAACAAGAGTATATCTATAGAGCTAAGGTATATCAATTGTGAATACATGTATTAATCAAGTATGACATAGAATTTAATTAAATCCGAGGACATAAATTGATTTATCTAAATTTTCAAATTTCATGATATGAGGCACAAGTTCTCTATAGTGGGACAAAGTAGTTAAGAAGAAATTATAAGTTTAATAAGTTAACATTAATTCATAATCCCATTCATTGTTTTCAAAGAATACTAAAGATAAGAATGAAAAATTAATAGAATGTACATGTTCAAAGGGACACATAGATATATGCTAGTGACCTAATTGCAATGTACAAAATAAAAAAAGATGAGCTTGAGCTCTATTCACCAAATTTTGAGAACTTGTTTGATCCCCTTAAGAAATGACATATTAGGACCCCTTAAGACATCGATTTACGATTTAGGTGATAGGATGGCTTAAGGGAATCTATGTCTAGTAAGGTCCTAGGACAAAATGGTCCATGGCTTAAGGGAATAAAATTTGGTGGAGTTGCCTAAGGCAACCAAATTTCATTTTAAGGTCCTACGACAAAATGAATGCTTTGGGGTTTAGGGTTTAGATTCAGAGATTTGATGACATGATTTCAACATATCTATATGTCAAATAAAAAATGTAAGAAAACTCCAAGGAGCCCTAATTTATGACACTACACAATGTGATAAGGATGTTTTATAAATTTTGGTTATTGAAGTGTAGCAATAACTAAAAAATCCCAATGTGAATTATTCATAGCCTCAATCTCAATCTCAATCTCAATGAAAACTGCCCTTAATCTAGGTAGTGTTCCCTAAATACTTCTAAAATTATGTGAACTATTAGGGTTTTAGGTTTACGTTTTAGGGTTTAGGTCCAAGGATTAACCTTTGTAAATTAGTTTTTCAAGGACCTATGTTTTTTGGAACCTAGGGTTTCTAGGGTTTTGATTTCTAAGTTTTAAAAATGTGTCTAATTTAGGTTTAGTTTTTATGGTTTTCGATTTACAATTTAATGTTCTTTGTTTCATTGATGTTTCGGTTTTCTAAATGCAATTTAAAAACTATAAAATATTGAACAAAAACAAACTAAATAAACAAAAACTAAATACCAATTACAAAACAAAAATGCAAGATATAAAGCTAAAAAAAAGGCAAAATTCAACCAACCTAGAGGTCGCTGAGGTTGGTTGTGTCGATGGGAGGAGGTGGCAGTGAAAATTTTCTTCGATCAGGGCCTTTGAAACGCGTACGTGATCTGGTCTCCTCTTCTCTGACGCGGACAAAACTTGCAGTTAAAATGAATAGACAGTCACTAATTTAAAAAAAAAAAACTTCTAGGAAATGTGTATGCATTTTTGGCTCGTGTACCTGATGCAGAATGCATACATGTTCAGATTTAGGCTCGGGTACCCGATTCGTAATGCATATGCGTTTCGTGCAATTTTTTTTTGGCCAAAACTTCCTCTCATGTACTCAACTTCTTGCTTTTATCATTTAGACTACCAACGAGAGAGGTGACCATCACTTTGGAGGATGTGTGACACATCTTGAGGGTTCTTATTTATGGAGCAAGGGTTTCATACGAGCCTGAATTTGGTGTAGAGGCTTTGGAGAGAGTCTTGATAGATGATTAGTTAGAGATTGATAACGGGTAGATCGATCTCCAATAGTACATTGAGATCGTTGATGACATTATCATAGCAATGGTTAGAATTATCTATGGGTAGATCATGCCCAATTGGTGATCTAGTGGTTTCTCGGTTGGATGGGGTCAAGTCCTAGAGAGGTTGATGAAGGATGATAGGGTCTATACATGGGGGCCATGCATCTTAGTGTAACTCTACCATGATATGCATAAGGTGGTATATCGATTAGTGACCAGCTTGTTAGCAAGTGCTACATTGCTCCATATCTGGGCATGGGAGCACATAGAAATTACTAGACCCTTTGGGGAGGCCATCTGAGTAACGAGTTAGCCTTTTGTATATAGATATGACACATTTCTTACTCAACATTGACTAGGAGAATTAAACTACTGGCAATAGATTATTGATGATATAGATGAGTTTAGATGGAGACCACGACTTCATTACGAGGCATGGGATGACGATGACGTCCATTTTCCATACTATAAACATACTTGATGGTTGATTGAGAGGAATTCCTATATCCTAAAGAGATATCTACCAAGCAGGGTTAGACAGTAGTTCAGGGAGGTACAAGATGTATTGGCCCCTAATTACCATGTACTTTTTTCTAAGACCCATACAAATATTATCGATTGGGGACCTATGCCAGTACCATTAGTAGCAATCATGAAGTTTATTCAGTTAAAACATGTTCAATAGATATGGGAAGATGGGGTTGAGGACCCAAGAGTTACTACAAATTACGATGCTTGGTGGATTCCCTAGAGACCACTGAGATTTACACATCCCGATGGTAGAGTAGTGGGAGTCAGGAGGAGGAGGGATATAGAGACAGGGAGAGCCCAAAAATAATGATAGAGGGCAGAGGTCGAGATCCTAGTTACCCATGATGCAAGACAATAGACCTGGGGGTACCAAAAGTGGTCCCCATAGGAGAGGGTGAGTAGAGGAGAGGTGATGTAGAGATGCCCCAGGAGTAGATCTAGATGGTATTTGACTCTGAGTCACTTTTAGTGAGAGAGACTAGGTGAGTAGGGAGAGGGATGGGTACCGAGCTAAGAGGGATGGCCTCATAGTTTAGTTGATACAAAGACCACAGAGAGGGACCAACGAACCTTAGAGAGAGATGTTGAGACTATAATGAGACAATAGCTAGAGGCATAGGTGGCTCAACTGACCATGGAGAGAGATGTAGAGAGGGCCAGGAGATAGTAGTTAGAGGATGTGAGATAGAGGAAATGATTCTGATGGCAGATCATATCAGAGAGGTCAAATTCCTAGAGTGGGAGGCTACCTATTACTATACCCTCTATTAGGTAGTGGTACCAATAGGAAGGATACAACCTCAATTTTCAACCAGGAGTGTAGTGGTAGCCTTAGGTAGGTCAGATGGAGGATCTGTAAGTTGTCCTTATCAAGTACAACAACATCTTAAACAACCACATCAGTTAGGGGATCAAGGATCTTGTGAACAGGCACCTAGGGTTCAACAGTAGCCTCCAACACAACAGGTGGTTCCTCCTCCTCCTCATTCTCCTAGTTGGGAGGAGAGGGTGAGTTCGATGTGATCTTGCCTCTAATCTTTTATGTACATATATATTTTGATGTACACACATTTTTTTGACGATGTATATATGTATTATTGGCTCTTGATAGCCCTTTGTACACACATTATTTGTATAGACTTGTATCATGACATACATTTTGATGATATATATATACATATATATGGGATGAGATTTTGATGCGGCTATGATTATGAGTTATGTGATGTTGTAATTTCTAGATGATTCTTATATGATTTGATGTATACTTTTAATGATTTCATGATGTGATGATATATGATGGCATGCTATGGATATGTGGTGATGTTATGCTTTGGACATATGATGTAATGTTATGGATATATGCAATGATTTTATGATGATACTAATGATATGTGGATGCAGGATGTATGATGCTACTGATGCTTTGTGGATGCAGTATGCGATGGATATTCTTGTGTATGTCATGATACTTGGATAGAATTTTTAACATGATGAGTAGGATAGAATAAAGGATAAATGATTAAATAGATAGATATAATAGAATATGATAAATGAATGATGTTAATAAAATATCAATAAATCTATGATTATTGGATGGATTTGATTATTTTAGTGGATATGTGATGAGATATGATAGATGGTTTTTCTTTTACTTTAGGTTATGCTAAATAATGTAGAGCAATCCTTATTTTGATATAGCACGTAGACACTATGAACCAAGGTATGAAGAACTAGGGTGACAACGTATCTATTGCATGGACTTTGAATTTGCAAACAATAGGAGTATCCTTGTTCATACCTGACATACAAAAACCTTGGTTGATCATGTGAGCTCTAATGAAGCCTCAAAGCAAGTTAGGACAATACAAAAAAGTATAAATAACTAGATATTCAAAGGTTGTTGTGTTGCCTTAGACTATCCCTACACACAAAAGGAAAGTATTCGCAATGCTCATGTTACAAGAACATCCCACAAACGCAACAGATGAAAGCAATGACTATGCGCCATTATGTACCCCTAGACAGACCAAGATATTGAAGATCAAGCTGGTGTCGAGTGAGTGATGGAATGAGACAAATTATAAATCAAAAGAAAAGACCGACTGACAAAACATATCAATGCCATTATATCTCTTGCCAGAGAGATTGTTGTTTTTGATCCGTGATTGGTGCCTATTGTAGGAACGATATATTCGTTAAGGAAACTATGTTGGATGTTGAATTAGATGCTTTAGATTGTTGACATGTAGGTAGTTGGTGTGTTTTGACAATGATAGATGATTGCAAATTTTCATGGATGTTTGTATTTCGATGATTTCCATATTTGCTTTGCTTACTTTGTAAAAGATGAGTGCGACAATAGGTTTAAATTATGGACATGGGTGAGTTATAATGATTTGTTTTTGATAATTTTTGGATGTTTTTAAATGTTTTAAAATTTTACAATATTTGAGGTTGTTCTTGAATTTTATTGATATAATTGAATGTTTTTGGATTTTGCATTTTTTGGATGTTTTTGGATTTTACACTTTTTGGATGTTTTAAGTGGATTTTGCATTTTAGGTGATGAATAAGGATCCCACCTCCACCTCCACCTCCATCCAATATGATAATGAGGTTTAGGAGGGTGCCCCCAATTAAATGTAAGATCATTTTATTATGGACTAAATGAGGCAATCCTAGGACGATGCAAGATGATACGGGTATGATAGATATCGGTCGAATACCAAGCCATGCTAGGGGTGTTGATGGAGATATGATAGATGGATGGATGAAGTGAATTTATTATGGATGAGATGGGAAATGCCTTTGATAGATTGTGGATGATGCTTATTTAGACATGGCGCCTGTTTTCCATGTTTTCACAAAGGTACTTATTCAAAGCGCCACCAAAGTGGTTTTCACTAGAGGATGATTTTTCTCTTTACTATTTTATCCCTTTTTGGATTTTTGGATTTTTTTAATTTTTTGAATAAGATACCCCCAATGGGTTAAGCATAGAACTATTTGAGGTGAATTTTGTTGATAGGATCCTAAAAGGGGTTACCTTTAGGTGTTTCTAATTGATAAGCTCCAGATCCATAACTTATAGTAACAACAAATGATCCTAACCAACTGGGTTCAAAATTTCCTTTGTTATCCTTATCCAATTTATTCTTTTGGTTCTCTTTAAGGACTAGATCTCCTGCTTGGAATTTTTTGGCCCTTGATTTTCTTGTTGTAGCTTCGACGAAGATGATTCTGATAGGTTTGAAGATGGTTAAGTGCTTGAAGACATCGTTCATCTAGAAACTCTAGCTCATTCAGTTTAGACACTCGATATTCTTCATCATCAATAAGGTGTTGTAACGAGACCCTCAATGATGGATGATTGACCTCAATAGGTAAATGGATTCGGTATCATAGACCAAGGAGTATGGTGTGGTATCAGTAGGTGTTATGATACTAGTTCAATAAGCCCATATTGTAGGATTGAGTTATAAGTGTTAGTCACATCCAACATCATTAATAGTATTTTTTAGAATTTTCAAGATATTTTTGTTAGATGCTTTGACTTGTTTGTTTCCTTGAGGATAGTCTAGGGTGTGGAGAAATGATGTTGGATATGGAATTGAGCGCACAAATCCCAGACATCTTGGTTCTTAAAAGGTGTTTTGTTATCTATAATGATAGCTTGAGGGACACCATACAAGAAAATCAAGTAGTTTAATGTAAACTTAGAAATTTGGTTTTCGGTAATAAAGGTTAGAGGAATAGCCTCAATCTACTTTATGAAATAATTAGTGGTAGTGATGATAAACTTATGGCCATTAGAAGATGTAGGTGAAATATTTCCTATAAGGTCGATCTCCCATTTTGAAAAATGCCAAGGTGTAGTTATTGGTTGTAATTCTTGCATTAGAACATGAATAGATCACCATGTTGTTGACATTGTAGATATTTCATGTCATAAATTGATTTTCTTCTTGTTCCATAGTCGTCCAATAGTATCCAATTCTTAGCAAAGGTAGGGCCACTTGAATGAGACCCGAAAATGCCATCATGCACCTCTTGTAAGGCAGGTATAGCCTCTTCTAAATTAAGTCACCAAAGTAGAACACCATTGAGACTCTTCTTATAAAGGGTATTACAAATAATGACAAAGTAGGATGATTGTCAAATAAAAGGTTTTTTTGAGGTTAGTAGTGAGATTAGGTGGTATGCTATTGTTATGAAGGTAATGGAAGATGTCATGGTACTAGGGAATTGAGACCAACAATTTCGTACAAGAATTCTAATTTAGGGACTTCAAATGCTTGAATCAATAGTTGTTCGACAAGAAACTTGCACTTGGGACTATTATTTGGCATATCTAATAAAGACCCAATTATCATCATAACATCTACTACCCTATTATTGATCCTAGGAATTTTCTCAAATGTAATGATAATGAAGTATTCCTTGAAGCTATCTATCATTATGTTATATGACATCAACTTGTCATATTTCGTCTAATAGTCATCATTGACTTGTCTCACTACTAGTTGGGAATCACCATATATCCGTAGTTCCTTAATCTTCCATGTAAATCCATCCTCAACCTTGTTATGATTTCTTCATGCTTAGCTATGTTTTTGGTACATGAAAAATCTAGCCAGTATGACTTAGGTATGTAGTCACCTTAAGGGGTGATAAAGAGAATTCTAGCTCTTGAACCATGTTGAGTATGAGAGCTATCAAAATATAGTTTCCATTGATTGATGGGAGTAATGGTGAATATTGCTTCATCTCAAAATCCAATATAAGAGGATTTTCATCATATATTGGTGCTTTTGCTAATTGATCTGTGATTACCTATCATTTTGATTTCTTTTCTATCCACGTATTCTATGTAAAATTCATTGAGAATCATAACCCATTTAGCCATTTAACTTGTGAGAGTTTCCTTAGACAATAGATATTTCAGTGGATCCACTTTTTAAATTAACTTAACTTGGTGATTGAGCATATAATGTCATAGTTTTTGGGAAGCAAAAACTGTTGCTAAGCAAGCTCTCTTAATATGTGTGTAGTTAAGCTCATAGCCAACTATGGTTTGACTGATATAGTAGACTGCTATTTCTTTTCTTAAGTCATCCTGTTATGCAAGAAGAGATCCTAATGTTGTTGTACTTGAACTGAGATAAATATAATCAAAGGTTTTTCTTGAATTGGTGGCATTAATACAGGAAACAATGCAAGATAATACTTTAGCTACTAAAAGGCCTATTGGCATTTTTCATCCCATTTAAATGTTACATATTGTGAATAAGATGCATGAATGGATGATATTTGTTTGCTAACTATGCCATAAACCTTCAAATAGATTGTAATTTGCATTGTAATCTTCAGAGTTGTTTCAAATTTTAAATGGAGGAATATCAATGATTGCCTTGACTTTGGTAGGGTCCACTTCAATTCCTCTTTAGTATACTATATATCCCAAAAGTTTTCTAGAAGTGGCTTCAAAAACACATTTCTTTGGATTTAGCCTTGATATTTTTCTAGCCTGTCAAATATTTTAGTTAGCACATCTTGTAATGACCTCCGTAGATTAAACTTATTTAACTTTAGAAATTACACATCACCAAGCATGTAAAAATATGACACATGCACATTACTCAAGTAATAGATACAAATGAATATATACTATTTGAAGAATTTTAATTACAAGATATTTAGAGTACAAATGCCAACATTATGGCATACATAAAGGAATATATTCCTTACATAAGAA
>VDFB02000003.1:299910325-300008708 GCA_007258455.2 Sequoia sempervirens
CCAATAGATTTCTTCACAAGCAAGGGTTTTTGAATATTCCTTATTCAACTGTTTTTCCAATACAAAGTCTTCTTCACTCATCCCCCACTCAATCACTTTAGAGTGAAAATCATTCAAATCCTCCTCCAACCTAATCTTTTCAGCAATTTTTTTTAAAAGATTCTCAATTCCATTTTTTAGCTGCTCTTTGATATATTGGAGATCTTTTTTAAAAATGAAAGCTTTATAACTAGAACACCTTGGAGCACTACGCCACCATTCTGCCGCCAAATCCTTTAAGCCTTCATCTTAAAACCACATTGTTTCAAACTTAAAGGGGCAACGATTCAAAGTGGCTTCCTCTTGGATTCTCAGACCTATTGGATAGTGGTTTGACCCAGTTATAGGAAGAATATTAACTTCACAAATCCATTGATGTGCTGACCAATTACCTGCTAGAAAAAAAAGGGTCCAATTTTTCTGCTATATTCAGAAAACCACCTCTTCGATTTGTCCAAGTGAATTCTCCATTCTTGAAAGGAATCTCAATGAGCTCATTGCTCACCACAAAATCACATAAATCTTGCTGACTTTTTCCAGACCAACATAAACCCCCAAATTTGTCAGACGGTCTCATTATTGCATTAAAATCACCCACATCAAGAACAAACTTTCCCCCTCTTCACTTAAAATACCTGAAAAATGTTGCCATAATAGCTTTTTCTGAGCTGAATTGTTTGGACCATATATATTGATTATTGAGAAATTTACCTGTAGTTGCTTAGACATCACTCAAAACCATTGCCAATATCTATCATGTTTGATCATTTGTACATCAACAATTGAATCATTCCATAAGATACCCAAACCACCAGAAGCACCAATCGCCCCAGATAAAGAACATTTCCAATGGCTGAAGCATTTTGAAAAAGAATCAAAGTCGGTTTCCTTAATTTATGTTTCTTGTAAGAGAACCAAAGAGGGTCTCGTTTGATCAAAGCATCTTTTGATCAAACGTATCTTGTTAAGGGCATTGCAGCCCTTGATATTCCACGATAGGATTTTCATGGCTGTCGAGAAAAGGCTATGCCTTTTCCCGATCTCAATTTGCTCTAACCAACTTCATTACCGGCCATTTCAAGGTGCATCTTGCTAGTTTTAGGACCACGCTTCTTCTTTTCACCAATCTTAACCTTACTGGTTAAGGCTATAGATTGATCAATTGTTCGTTTCTCCACAATACCAATATTATCATGTAAACCAAGAACATATTCACCCCCCAAATCATTATCTGAGAGCAAATCTGAATTTGAATCCTTCGGGTTGCCACCACTATCTCTGGCTTTGACAAAAGCACTATCTAAGTTTTTGATTAGAGATATGGGGATATCCTTGAACACAGGCTCTTCATTTTCAAACATTCTATCCTCCTCTTGAGGTAAGTTTTTTGTAACTCTTTCTTGCCTATTGCTCTAAGGAGAGTGTTGGACCCATTCTTCACCAGGTTTTTTTGCTCTATTAGGCATCACCCTTTCACCACTTGATTTTTTCATTTTTGAAGGTGAATTAGAGTCATTTAACTTATCAGGAGTTATGTCTGTTTGCTCTACCCTCAAGTGGGAGCTTTGTTCTTGGAAGCTGACTTTTTTACTTAAAGGAGAAAAATTCTAAGTTTCAGGCATAACACTACAGAACCTTTGGATTTCAGATCCATCCAATTGCCACTTTGGGTTAGGCCAACCCTTCGCCACCTCCACTGAAGAAGTTACTAAAGTTTCTTCCTCTGGACTATATATCGGATGCGTCCATGTCTGAGATAGAGACTCAGATCCACTCCCGAAAAGCAAATCTATTTCTTCTTTCTGAACCCCTTCCCTGTTATTTGTAAACCCATTTGTTACATAAATCGAGTGACACCAGTTTAAGCTTTAGGGTCCCCATTCTTGAGCATACCACATCTCTTCCCACTACACACTCTTAGACAAGGTCACAATCTCCCCACACACAGAGTTCTAGACTGACCCCTTTCCCTTTTTCATGGGCGGGCATAAACCATCTGAGTGTTCTTTCCCTACGCAGTTTAAATAGGTAAACATTGCATCCTCAACCTCCAGCCTTTGGCGCCAAACCCCTTCCCCAGTCTTTAACTCTAACATTTCAGGTAGAGGATGAATCGCCCATCTTAAAATGCAAACCCTTGGGAAAACACTGAAATCATATTTATCCATTGCTTCTTCCGATTTCACAAAAGTCTCAAATTTATTCCCAATCTATTTCAGGGTTTCAAGATCCCAATATTCCTGTGGCAGATTTTTCAACCTAATCCACAACAAAACTTCCTCCATCGTCATTGCATTGGGATCAAAGTTTGGAGACCAATCCTTGATAAGAAAACCAATGCCCTCCATCACAAAAGGACCACTACTAAGAATCCACTCTTTATCCTGAGTCGTTTGGCAAGTCACAAGATACAAGCCATTCTCAAGGGTTTTGAGACCACAATATTTACCCCAATGTTTATCACACCATGCCCTAATCTTAGAGAAAGCAAGCCATTTCCCACCCCATTTCATAAAAAATGCCCGAGCCTTAAGAAAGGTAAGAACATCATTTAATTCACTATTTTCCAAGCACAATGAAGCCATGGTTGCATAGGAAATGCTAGATATTACCTTGCTTGGGCCCACCTTCTCTTCTTGTTGTTTTGGACACAAAAACTTGCCTTCCAACTACCAAAAGTCCACCTTCTCCATTTGATAAACTGACCAAAAACGGTCCTCCTTTTGCTCAAGATTTCTAGGTCTTCTGCCCCCATTTTCCTTGTCTCCATGTTGATTGGATTGATTATCTGGAGCTTGCCATGCCCTACTTGGGTCCATCTGTCTATAGTTTGGATTATTATAGCCTCTTCTATTGTTGAAAGACCATCTCACCTACACCCCATTGTCATATTGAAAGCCTTTGTGCCTTCAAAAATCCTACCTGTGTCGCCCCTCCGCCATTTTTCAATAAGAATGATTTTTAAATGTATGTAATTGTTATTTTTTATTATAAAAAATCTAAAAAAAAAAACAATTAGCTAGATTTGCATTCACACTATTAAAATAATAATAAAATAAAACTTAAATTAAAGCACATACATAAATGAGCATATACATATAATATTTCTAGAGATTTAATTTTACATAATTAAAATAAAAATTTAAATTAAATCTTAAACTATTTGATATTGCCACTTTTTATATTAAGGTTAGGGTTAGGGTTAGGGTTAGGGTTAGGGTTAAGTTTAAGGTTAGGGTTAGAGATAAAATTAGGATTAGGTTTAGGTTAGCATGCATTAGTATTAAGTTTAGGGTTAGGGCTACGATTATGATTAGAGAGAATTAGAATTTGGGTTGCGATTATTATCACAATTAGGGTTACAATTAAGAAATTACACACAAAATTAGGATCAAGGGTATGGTTAAGGTTAGGGTTAGGGTTAGAGATAGAAATAACGATTAAGGTTGGGGTTGACTTTAGTATTGGGATTAGGGTTAGGGTAAGCGTTATTTTTAGGATTAGCATTAGTGTTAGACTTAGTGTAATGGTTGAGGGTTAGGGTTAGGGTTAAGGATAGAGAAAAATAATTAGGGTTAATATTGGGATTGATTTTGTTTTTGAGAATAGGGTTAGGGTTAGGTTCAAAGATAGAATTAGTATTAGGGTTGGAGTTAGTATTAGGGTTGGGATTAGGTCTAGGTTTAGGATTATGTTTAGGGTTAAGGTTAGGGTTACGATTAGAATTAGGGTTAAGATTAGGGTTAGGGTTCAGTTAAGATTAGGTTTAAGTTAGGATTAGGGTTAAGAATAGGTTTAGGTTTAATATTAGGATTAGGGTTAGGTTAGAGATAGAAATAGGGTTAGAGATATAATTAGGGTTACCATTAGTATTAGGGTTAGAATTAGAGTTAGGGTTCAAGTTAGGGTTAGGGTTAGGGTTAGGATTATTGTTAGGGATAAAGTTAGAGATAGAATTAGGGTTAAGGTTAGGGTTAGGGTTAATATTAGGGCTAAGATTATGGTTAGAGATATAATTAAGGTTTGGGTTAAGGTTGCATCTAGAGATACAATTAGGATTAGGGTTAGGGTTAGGGTTAGGGTTAGAGATAGATTTAGAGTTAGGAAATAATGTTAGTGTTAGTATTAGGGTTAGGGTTGTAGTTAGAGTTAGAAATAAATTTAGTGTGGGGTTTAGGGTTAGGATTACAATTAGAACTAGTGTTACATTTAGAATTAAGGTTAGTGTTAGGGTTAGATATAGAATTAAAGTTAAGGTTTGAGTTATAATTATTGAGTGTTAGGGTTAGGGTTACAGTTATAGTTAGGGTTAGGCTTTGAGTTATAATTAAACCCTAATTGAATCATAAACATAACACTTATCCCAACCCTAACACTAACCCTAGCCATAATAAAACTCTAACCTTAATTAAATTATAATTATATTCAAATTGAACTCTAACTCTACCCTAATTGAAATGTAACCTCGATTAATTCATAACCTTAATTTAACATTAACACTAACTTTAACCCTAATACTAACTTCAAACCTAATTCTAATTGAACCGTAACCCTAATGGAACCTTAATCCTAACTCTAACCCTAACCTAACTCTAATACTAACTATAACCCTAATTAGACTCTAACTCTAGCCCCAATTAAATCCTAATTCAACCCTAATTGAACGCTATTTAAATCCTAACCCTAATTGGGTGATACCCCTAACCCTAATTCAACCATAATTGACCTCTAACCCTATTCCTAATTAAATCTTATCCCTATTGAACCCTATCCCTAACCCTAAGTCAGAACTTACCCAATTGAACTCTAACTCTAATATTAATTAAATCTTAACCTAATTGAACTTTAACCTTATTAAACCCTAAACCAAATTGAGCCCTAGTCCCAACCCTAATTTAAATATAACCCTTATCCCAATTGAACCCTAACCTTAACCCTAATTGAATCGTAATTGAAATCTAATCCTAACCCTAATTAAACTCTATCCATAACTCTAAAACCTAATTGAAGTTGAACCCTAACACTAATGCTTACCCTAATTGAACTTAACCGTAATTAAATCTTATGTGAACCCTACTCCTAACGCTAATTAAACCCTAAACCTAACCTTGACCCTAACCTAATTTGAACCTCAACCCTAACCCTTACACCACGTTTTACTGTAAGAACCTAACCCTAACCTTAATTGAACCCTAACTATAATCCTAAGTGAACACTAATCTAATTGAACCTTAACTCTAATAAAATCATAACCTTAATAAACCCATAACCCTAACCATGATTGAACCCAAACCCTTATTAAACCTTAACCCAAATTGAACCCTTATCCTTAACGCTAACTCTAACCCTAAAATCCTAATTGAAATATACCCAAAATTTGAACCCTAATTAAATCCTAAACCTAACATTAACACTAACACTAATACTAACCCTTAACCTAATTTAATCTTAACCCTAACACTCACCCTAATTAAATCCTACTCATAATTGAACCCTAATCCTAATCATATTTAAATCTAAACCCTTACCCTAATTCATCCCTAACCCTAACCTTGACCTTAACCCTATTTGCACCCAATTGTAACCTTTATCCCAAACTTTATTATACAACCCTGGTTAAACCCTAATTGAATCTTTGCACTTAAAGCCCAACCCTAACCTTAACACTAACCATCACCCTAATTCAACCCTAACCTTAATGGAACCCTAATCCTAACTCTAACCTTAACTTTGAACCCTAATTGAACCTTAGCACTTGAACCATAACCCTATCCGTAACACTAAATCTTACCCTAATTGAATTGTACACCTAATTGAGCCCTTAAAGCTAACATTAAACCTACCCTAATTCAACCTTAACCGTAACCTTGACTCTAATTCAATCATAATTAAATCCCAACCATAATTAAATCTTAATCCTAACTTTGACCCTAACCCTATTTGAAGCCCAACCCTAGCCAAAATCCTAAGCTTTATCATATAACCCTAACCTGGTTGAACCCTAAATGTAACCATAAGTGAACACTAATCCTAATCAAACCATAACCCTAATTAAATACTAACCCTAATTGAATACTAACCTTAACCTTAAACTAACCCTAATTGAACCCTTTGATAGTAAACTTAACTTTACCCCTAACAATAACCATAGTTATAATTGTAATTCTAACTCTACTTGTCACCCTAATTCTAATCCTAACCTTAACCTTCATCCTAACCCTAACTCTAACCATAATTCCAATAATTTTTGAATTATAGTAAGAAGAATTAGGGTTAACATTGTAATATTATTAATAATTGTAAAATTAAGGTTATAATTAATTATTTTAATTATATCTCTAAAATTATTAATTATAACTGTAACCTTTATATATAATCATGAGTCTTGAAACATTTAAAAATAATTATGTAATAGGGTTAAGTTCTAATATAATTTGATTATCTCTCTTTATCTAAATTTGGGTTTATTTAACAAAACTTACATTTATTTATTTATTTTAAAAAAATATAAAGATATTGCTCTCCTTGTGATTTTTTTTCTAAATGTGAAATTACATGTGAACCTACTGAATGTGAATTAATTGGCATACAAATTTCACTACAAATCTGCTAATAGTAACCTTGGATAATCAAAAACAATGGAACAAAATAGAAGGCCTGAGGAAGTGAACACAAGAAGAAGAATAGAACAAGCAAAAACGAACAAGTGGAGAAGAAGGCCATAAAAAACGGAGGAAAAATACATAATCAATTTTAGAAAGCCACATTTTGTTACTTGGCCAAACCATATTGAAATAGATAAAAGGAAGATGCGAACAATAACTATAAGAAGAAAAGTCCCAAAAAAACATAAAAACCTACAAGTGCACAAAGAGGGACAGAATAGAAGACAACCAGAATAACAAGCCCCCACAAACAAGCCAAGAGAGAAGGAATAGAGAAGAAGCAATAGCGAACAAACTCCCCAGCCCATTGCAAAGAAGGATAATGAAGCCCCTAAAAAGGAAAAATAAAGGTATCAATCGAAATAGATGTCCAAGAGGAAACAAAGGAAGACATCAACATTTTGGAAGATCTAGCCATAATATGCAGAATCCTCAGACCATAGAAGGGGGGAAAATAAATAGAAGAACGGGCTCAATTGAGCATAAAACAAAACCATGGGATAAAATTTCTCCCTAATGGCTTCTTCATAGTAGTCTTCCTTTCTGTAGATAATAGAGATGGGGCCCTGAATCAGAGTACATGGGAAATAGACGGTCATCCCATCTACACACAAAAATGGGAAACTCACTTTAATCCCTGAACTTACGCATCATACTCAATATAAAAATGGATTAGACTATACAATCTACCTCTCAAATTATGGTTTGAGGAATGCTTAGAGAAGATCGGAAGGTCTTTGGGAGCACTAGTGCAAATTTATGTTCCTCTGCTTAAAGAAAACTCTTATATTCACGCAAGAATCAAGATAACAACAATAAAGGAAATCCCTATGGAAATAAATCTCAAATCCAAAGTGGGGATGTAGAAACAAGGAATGAAAATAGAGGAACAAAAAACCCCAAGACACAAAAAGGTCCCAAAAGACAACAACATAGAAAATCAAAAGGCTCCCCCAAAAACTAAGCAAGTTTGGAGAAAAAGGGAGTCCAACAAAGCAATGAGGGAAAGTAGGACTCCAAGTCCCAAGGAAGTCTCATATATAAATCAGATAGAAATCATAATGCATGAGGTAAAGGTGGCACAGGAGAAACACACAAAAACACCACCAATCCCAAGCCCCATGCACAAAAATCAAGTTGCAGAGAAGGAAGCAAAACATCACAATGCAAATAGAGGAAGCTAATATTCAGAAACCAGGGGGGATAAACCCACATAAACAAAGGCAAACCCCTATAATCAGCCAATAGAGGAGACAAAAGGCTTCTCGAGCTCGACATAATTGAGAATAGGAGCATAACACAAACAGTAGCACAATATTTTGACTTACCAAAGAAAGATAAAAAGAAGAAAGGGAGAAAGTCAAGAAAGCAAATTAGAGAGGAGCTGGCCCATGAAAAAGGGTTGAAAAGCATAAAGAACTTTCTACAAGACATTAAGGGAGTTGAGCACTCCCAACAAGAAGAACCATGAAGATCACTACATGGAGCATTAGGGGATTGAATTCCCCTAACAAAAGGCGCCTAATCAGACGCCAAATAGAAAAGGCAGACACAAACATCATTTTTCTGCAAGAAACTAAGATCGAAGAAGAAAACAAGGTCTTTTATATATTTGGATGGGAGGAGGCATACTCCAAGGCCTTTGGAACAATAGGAGGCTTAGGCATACTTTGGAGAAGTAATGTTGTTGAAGTGAATATAAGTCAAAAGCATCCAAATTGGATGATGTACAATATCAAGAATGTAAAAAACAATGAAGATTTCTATATGTTCAATATCTATGGGCCTACCAGGAATAGGGAGAAAGAGAAGTTACGGAAAACCTTGAGTCATAAAATCTCCTAGATTAATATGCAAAGAACAATCTTAGGGGGATATTTCAACGCAATACTTAGAATAGAAGAAAAGTGGGGTGGCAACATAATTCAATCTCCTTCAATGGTGGCCTTTGGAATGTTCCCGTGCCAAAACAATCTTATAGAGGTACCTACCAAAAATGATGTATATGCTTGGTCAAACAGGTAGAATGGAGAATGCTGCATAAAAGAGAAGTTAGACAAGTTCATTTACTCTCAAGATTGGTTAGAAGGAAACTAATCTATAGAGGTAGAAATCCTCCCATTGGTCGAGTCAGACCATTATCCAGTCAAAGTATCACTAATAGAGGAAAGAAACAATTCAAAATCATATTTCAAGATGGAGAAAATATGGTTTAGGAGGGATGATCTGATCAAAACAATTTGTAAATGGTGGAAAGAGGCCCCAAAATATAGTGGGACCAAGAGTTTCATTTTTATGTGTAAACTGAAGTATATAAATTAGAAGTTACAATACTGGAATAAGACAATCTTCAAAAATATTTTCTCAAAGAAAGAAAGATTGGAGGAAGAATTGTCACTGCTAAATAATAAAGTAGTTAAAGAAGGTATGATCTAGGAGGATTACCTAAAAGAAAAAACACTGATGATAGAATAAGAATAAATTTTAGCCAGAGAAGAGGAATATCAACGAACTAAGTCAAGAGAGGTATGGTTGACTGAAGGAGATGCAAATACAAAGTTTTTTCATAACACATCCAAAATTTAAAAGGCCCAAAAGAGGATATCAAGCATTCAATCTACAAAAGGTCCTACTACAAGAGAAAAAAGGCATTGAGGAAGAGGCAGTTAAATTTTATAGAAGGGTCCTAACACCAAAAGGTGATAAGGAAGTTCTCAATGACAATAAAATCATAGCAAACATCCCCAAGATAATAATGCCAGAAGAAAATCTGATGCTAACTAAACCCTTCTCCAAAGGAGACATAAAGGTGGTTGCATTCCAACTCCACCGTGACAAAGCTCCAGGCCCTGATGGGTATCCAACTTTCTTTTGTCAAAAAAGTTGGCATATTTTTGAAGATGAAATATGGGAATTAATAGAAGATTCCATGGGACATAAAAAGTTTGTGAAAGAAAAAAAACAATACTATGATAGTACTTTTACCCAAGAAGGAAGTATGTGAGAATTTTGGGGATTACCACCCCATCTCACTATGTAATAACATATATAAGATCCTTTCCAAAGCCTTAACAAATAGGTTAAAAAATGTAGTGGAAAAGATCATATCACCAAACCAAAGTGGTTTCACTCCAAGAAGGGATATTGTGGATAGAATCATCCTAGCCAATGAAGCTATCCACACAATAAACAAAGAGAGAAAACAAAAAATGATGATAAAGTTGCACATAAGCAAAGCATACGATAAGGTGAAATGGAGACTATTAATCAAAATCATGGAGAAGTTTGGTTTTGGCCAAGAATGGATGCAAATGATATTTCAATGCATTTCCTCAATAAGATATTCAATTTTGATCAACAATTCCCCATGTGGCTTCTTCCAAAGCTCCAATGGGATAAGGCAAGGAGACCCACTCTCCCCCTTTCTACTTGTTATTATGGCATAAGCTCTAGGTAAGCATATTGCCTCCAAATAAGAACAAATCCTATGGAGAGGGTTACAAATTGCATAAGGGGAAAAAGCCCTAACTCACCAACAATTTGTGGATGACACACTATTATATGGAGAAGCTACCATTCAAGAGGCATAAAATATAAAAGAATGCTTACAAGAATACAATAATATTTCAAGTTAGCAAATAAATATGGAAAAATCCAAGATATACTTCTTCCACACAAAGAAAACCTTGCAAAGAAGAATTGCCTAAATTTTGGGTTATTCAACTGATGAGTTACCCTGCAAATACAGGTGGGAGTATCATTGTTCAAGGGAATAAGTCAGACTATCCTATGGGAACAAATAAAAGAGAGATGCAATAATAAAGCTCTAAGCTGGAGGGGGAAATGGCTTACCCTAGCAAGAAGGATAAATATTATCAAAGTAGTCCTATCAACAATCCCTATATATTCAATGTTGTGTATGCAACTAACATCTAAAGCTACAGCTAGGCTAGAAAGCATAGTTAAACATTTTTTGTGGGAGGGCTCAAATGAACAACATAAAATCTCACTAATCTAATGGGACAGTATGTATGTCCTAGGAAGATGGAGGAGTTGGTATAAGAAACTTAAAGTTACAAAATGCAGCCTTAGGGGCTAAGTTAGCTTGGAAAATGTACCAAAATCCTTCATTGCTATGGTGCAGAGTAATGAAGAAGAAATACCTAGACAGTCTGAAACCAAAAAGGATATTGACAATAGTAAATGCAAGAAATGGTTCTCATATTTGGAACTTTATGCAAAGCTCAAGGCATGTAATAACTTACCACATAACATGACAAATCAATAATGGGGAAAGAGTAGAATTCTAGGACTCATGGGGTAAATACAAACCATTAAAAGAGTACCCAAAATTGGCACCCCATATTCATCTTATTGAAAACAAGTTTGGCAGAAGTGTATGAGACTATGTTAGGAAGGATGAAAACAGGGGAAGCCAATGGCAAATCCCAGCTGATCTCCCCACAGACAAAAAAGAAGTTAGAAGAAATAATGTAAGAAAGGAGGGTAAGTTTGAATGCTCAAGCAGACAAGATAATTTGGTCTAGAGCCAAATCGGGTAAATACACAGTTAAAATGGGTTATCAGATACAAATTAGGCAAGAAAGTGGTGACTGACCCAAAAAACTTTGTTGGGGTAAAGGGTTGCTCCCTAAGGCAGGGGCATTCACCTGGACAACACTACATGGAAGAATCCTAACAGGGGACAAATTGAAATATGTAGGCTTCGAAGGCCCAAGCAGATGTGTAATGTGTTACAAGAATGAAGAAGACTCATATCACCTACTTCTAAATTGTCCTTTCATAAAACATTATTGGGACTGGTTACATAATAAACTAGGATGGAAGACCCCAAGGAATAATAAGCTAAGGGAGTTACTCACTAGTTGGCCTAATTTAAAAAAGGAGTCCCTATAGGGGAAAATATGGCAAACAAATCCCTCAATTTTGATTTGGAACATATGGAAAGAACACAATAAAAGAATCTTTCAGGACAGCCAAAAAAGTTGAGGAAATCACACAAACCATCAAAAGAAATATAACAGAATGGTTGAATGCCTGCATCAAGCTACAAAGGAAAAGCAAATTTACATGTTGGGATGAAAGTTTGATGAAGAACTGGACTTGAACTTAAAAATTTCACCACCATTCCAACTAGCCTTGGATTTAAAGGTGAAGAGGGACAAAGCCAAATGGTGCCCCCCCACAAAGGTAGATTCAAATTAAATATGGATGGAGCATCTCGGGGAAACCCAGGACTTTCAGGAGCAAGATGCATTATCCATAATGAGAAGGGCTCACTAATTTCAACTAGATCAATTAAACTTCCACCATCAACAAATAATGCATAAGAAATAGAAGGAATCCTAAACGGATTGCTACTCTACAAGGAGAAAGGACTAAGGTCTATTGAGATAGAATGTGATTCGACAGTGTGTGTAAGTGCCATCACAAAATACCATATTGGAGATTGGAAACTTCAATTGAAAGTCAATAAAATTAAAGAATTCACGGAAGAAATACATATTGTTTCAATTAGCCACATATATCGAGAAGCAAATAGGGTGGCAGAAAAATTAGTAAACCATGGTATTAATCAGACAGAGATTTGTTTAACTACAACACAAATGGAGGCATGGCAGGACTTGGAAACAATAATCTAGGAAGAAAAAATAGATGGAGGAAGAGCATAACGAAGAAGCTCAAGGAAGGGTAATGGGGTCAAGCATGTGGTAAGTGTTCAAATTTTTAAAATCTCGAACCCCAGAAAATGTACGTGTTCTCAAACCTAAAATTGCATTGGTTTTATAAGTGAACTAATAAGTAATAATTTATAAACATAGAGAAGCACATCAAACTATAACAATTAATCCAAATAGTGACAACATTAAAAGGTACAAGGAAAACAATCATAATAATTAAGGAGCAAATGAAAAAAAAGAGCACGAAGATGATAAACAACATTGGCAACAATGTCATCCATAACATAATGAAACTAGTGTTCTTTGTTAATAGAAACCAAGAAAAACAAAATTACAAGCAACATATCTTTTGAATTTTTTTACCATAATCTGGAAATCTCAAAGAAGGAAACATAAAACTAGTCAGATAAAGCAATTTATTTAATAACACACCTTTATCTTGTAAAGTAGAAACTGCAAACTCAATAATGTAATCCCAAGTGGCAGAGAGTTATCCGTACAAAAGTTACAAAAGTTACAACTTTATTATGCTACATATTATTCTACACATCTAAAATGAACAACTTATGATTCAAAGAAATTTCAACTAGAATTGCATCAAGAGCCAACATAAAGATGAACCGACCACAAAATTGCCACATAAACTGAAAATGGAATGGTTGTAAAGAAATCTAAGCTAATCTTTGTCCCTAAAGCCTACAATCGAATTGACAAGTTAACCCCAACCTTTAGGGAAACACAAAACTGAACAAATATATATAAGTACTACTATATACAACATCCAAAATTAAGCTGGAAACTATGTTTCCTAGGCCTCATAAGCAATAAAATGAGTAATCCATTTAGGATCTTTAATAGGTACAAGTTGATACAAACACTTGAGAAAGTCATAAGCGTTTTTAGTGCAGAGACGATGGTCCCAATAATCTAACTCATTAGCATCTGATAAAAATGGAAGAAGTTTGATGGGGTTATGGCTTGAATGTAATAAATCACGTGAGTGAGGAATTCCCTCACCTAATCAAGCAAATTCTAATACCACGTCTAAACCTTGGAGAAAAGCGGGTTTAAAAACTTGTTGGGTCAATTGAAAAATCATTTACTTGTTGGCATAAAGATTCAATAAGGATGCCACAAAGCGAGAAGTGATATCAGAATTTACTCGATATCTCTCACTAATGGTCATGAACCTCCTCCCCAATACCATTTTCAAAGCCTTAATGGTAAGGGAATCTGGGTTCTGCAATAAACCTTTTAAATGTCTGTCAGAAATTGTGATGGGGAGACTTACCTTTCAAGAGAACTCTTGCTCTTCCCAAGACCTATTCTCTGGTCTTCCTAGGGTATTCATCTCTACCCTATTTAGGGATCTCTCCTAAACCCCTCTCACCTCATAAGACTCTCCACCAATTTCAAATTCTTCTCCATTACTCTCAATTCGCCACTAGGCTTCCCTGGCCTCCAAACTGACCCAAATTGTCCTAACCACTCCAGGGGCTAGGAAAGGTTATTATACTGTCTCTTTGTTGATTTGACACCTCACTGATCCATCTCATTGTATTCTTTCACCATTCTCCCATCGCTTTCTTGAAAAACTCCATTTTAGGCCTTGTAGCCTTTTGCCCCAACTACGCCTCCTAGAACCTGTTTTCTTGGCTTTTCTCAAAAACGGTCTTAACAACCCCAATTTTTTTTTTGATATTATTTCTAGTGGTACCCTAGGCTTCAATATTTACCAGGTGTAAGGTCTCCCAAGTGGCCTTTCATATGACTGTCCTCATACCTCCCTAATTTCAAGGGTTTCAAGGGTTTTAGCTCCTTTTTCCAACTTTGAGGGCTTCAATGACCTCCTCAACTCTCCTCCTTGCACACACATGTGGAATACATGTTCCCACACTCCCATGCTCTTTATTGGCACAAACCAATCCATTTAGAAGCTTTCTTTACTGCTGTCCTCTCCAAGCCACTAGCCAGAATGCACTTGCACTCGCTTAGTGCTTGATAGTTTCTTCACTTCCCCTGCAAAAAAAGACTCCTAAACCTGTATGTACATTATTTACATAGTCCCCAGCTTTATTCCAAGTTTCCATGAGAGGAAAGCCACAGGAATTCAAGTGGGACTCATTATTCACAAAACTGGCCCAAACCGGCAGTGAGTCCAAAAACCCAAAAACTTGCAAAACCCTAACCAATTGGTCTAAATGACTAATCTAATGCTAGGTATAGTAAATAAACGAAAAAAATGAAACACTCAAAGCATCAGGTTATCCCTTTCAATCCATTCTTGATTGGATGAAGGCTCAAACACAAAAATGCACTCAAAAGTTGTTGAATTCCAATCACACAAAAATGCTCTCCAAGTCTCAATTCATGAAAATGAACTTCCA
Source organism: Sequoia sempervirens (assembly GCA_007258455.2). NCBI lineage: Eukaryota > Viridiplantae > Streptophyta > Pinopsida > Cupressales > Cupressaceae > Sequoia > Sequoia sempervirens. Next base: position 299,925,119 of record VDFB02000003.1, read on the forward strand.
ACCCAGGTATTAGGGTTTGGATGACCTTATATACCTTTCTCCCACATGATAGGACCCTTGGGTCGGACTTAGAACAACATTAATGCTATTTTTCAACTTTTAGGCCAAATTGCCAAGGCAACATTGCCAAAATGCTCAAATTGCCAAGATTTGTCTAGGAACTCATAAAGTTCAAGACTCTAAGCCAAAACTACCCTAACACACTCTCAAAAAAAACCTAGGGACTTTATATCATAGTCCTTATTCCCTTGGTGGCTGGCTAGAACCACCTACAAGCCAAAAATCACTAAGATCTTCCAAAAGACCTTAAGGTGCTCCTGCACCATTCTCCCCCTGCAACAAAGAGGTTAAGGAACCTGTGATGTCAAGAGTTCCTCACTAATTCCATGCTTCTTAAAGTCACCTTCTGCTATCCAAGTAGCCTCTGACTCTGGTTGATGTCTCCACTTCACTAGGTGCTCCATGTATGTCTTGTGCCTAGTCTTCTTCTTCACCCTTGAGTCTAGAATCTTGTCCACTTGTGGGATGATCTGATCTGGTACCTTGAGTGCTTCCACATCCTTGTTTATCTTAGCATTGTACTTTTCTTCATCCATTTCTGGTCCTTTATACTTCACCAAGTCCTTCACATTGAAGATAGGAGAAATAGACATCTCCTTGGGTAACTCCACCTTGTATGCATTTGACCCATACTTAGCCAACACTTTACATGGCCCTATCCTTTTCATCTATAGCTTGCTTGGTATTCCTTTCTATAACCTTTCCTTGTTCAAGTATACCATCACCAAATCACCTATCTCAAATTGTAATTATCTTCTCCCTTCATCTCTCTTAGCCTTCAACTTTTGATTAGCCTCTATCAATGTCTTCTTTACCTGCTCATGAACCTCTCTCATTGATTGAGAAAAATCATCAGCATGTCCACTGATCCCTTCATATCCTTATAGATCCCTAAGCTCAAGTACACCCCTTGGATGTAAGCCACATACTATTTCAAATGGACTCTTACCCGTTGTTCTATTTGTGCTATCATTGTAAGCAAATTCAGCTTGTGGAATCACTTGTTCCCATCCTTGTCCATACTTCTTAGTTAAGCATCTCAACAAGTTTCCAAGTACCCTATTGATCACCTCTGTCTGTCCATCCATTTGAGGATGATATGCTGAGCTATGAGACAAGTTGGTTCCGAGCCTCTTCTAAAGAGTTTTCCAAAAGTGTCCCATAAACTTCACATCTCTGTCTGCAACTATGCTCTTTGGCAACCCATGTATCCTCACTATCTCTTTGAAGAATAGGTGTGCAATGTGACTAGCATCATGTGTTGTTTTGCATGGTATGAAATGGCTCATCTTGCTGAATCTGTCCACTACAACAAACACACTGTCCAAACCAGTTGGTGTCCTAGGTAGACCTACTATGAAGTCCATGCTTATGCATTCCCATGGTCTATTTGGGATGGGTAATGGCTGATAAAGACCTACATTTGTTGATGTTCCCTTTGCCTTTTGACACACTCCACATTGCTCTGCATACCTTCTTACATCTCTTTGCATCTTAGGCCACCAATAGAACCTCTCCACTAAGTCTAGTGTCTTGTTCAAAACAAAGTGACTACTGAAATTGCCATTATGTTTTTCTTGGATTAGATTCTCCCTCATGGAACCTCTAGGAACACACAATTGCTTCCCCTTAAACAATAAAACATTCTACAAAGTGTAATCAACATATTCACTATGAAAATGATTCTCAAAATCATTACATACCTTGTATATTTCTGAGAAATAAGAATCTCCTTCATATAGGTCTTTGAATCCTTCAACCCCTGTGCTTTGTAGCTGTATCTCTTGGACAGTAAGAAACCTCCTACTAAGAGCATCAACAACCTTGTTGTTAACCCCCTTCTTATGCTTGATGGTAAAAGTGTATGACTGCAAAAACTCCATCCACTTGATATGCCTCAAACTGAGCTTCTCTTGAGTGTTGATGTAACTTAATGCCTGATTGTCGGTGTATACCACAAATTCTTTTGGCAATAGGTAGTGCCTCCACTTCTTAAGAACCTATACTAAAGCATACATCTCTAAGTCATAGGATGAGTACATATACTTTGCTTCATTCAACCTTTCACTAAAGAATGCCACTGGCCTGCCTTCTTGGCTTAGGACAACTCCTACTGCTATGTTACTTGCATCACATTCTACTATGAATGGTTTGTCAAAACTTGGTAAAACTAAGATAGGTTGGGTAGCTATCTCCCTCTTCAACCTTTCAAATCCTTGATTGGCTTCTTTGGTCCACACAAACTTTTTTTTCAATCCTCCTTTGATGGTGTCAAGAACCGGTGCACAAATTTCACTAAACCTTCTCACAAATTTCCTATAGAACTGAGCTAATCCATGGAAACTCCTAACTTGTGTCCCTGTCTTTGGAGTAGGCCAACTGAGAATGGCTTCAACCTTGCTTTTTTCCATCTTCAAGTTCCCTTGGGATACCACAAATCCTAGATAGACCAATTCTTGCTTCATGAACTCACTCTTCTCAAGGTTTATGGTGAGCTTCTCCTCTTGAAGTTTTCTCAACACAAGTTCTAGGTGCTTCATATGTTCTTCTTTTGTTTTTCTAAAGATGAGGATATCATCTAGGTAGACAACCACAAAGACTCCTATGTAGTCCTTCAAGACCTCATTCATCACCCTCATAAAAGTGCTAGGTGCATTTGTAAGCCCGAATGGCATCACTAACCATTCATACAACCCTTATGTGGTTTTAAATGTTGACTTCCATTCATCTCCTTCTTTCATCCTAATCTGATAATAGCCACTTTTCAAATCAATTTTGGAATAGAACTTAGCACCCCCTAAACAGTCCATTAGATCTTCTATCCTAGGAATAGGAAACCTATATCTAATGGTTATCCTATTTATGGCCCTAGAATCAGTACACATCCTCCACTTGTCTCCCTTCTTAGGTGCCAACACAACTGGAACATCACATGGACTTATGCTCTTTCTGATTAGCCCTTGGTCCAAAAGTTCTTGAACTTGCCTTGCTATCTCCTTATTCTACTCTGGTGTCATCTTGTATGCAGCCTTGTTAGGTAGTGTTGCTCTTGGTATAAAGTCTATTTGATGATTGATTGCTCTCTTGGGTGGTAGTGTAGCTGGTGTACCTTCACAAATGATGTCCCTAAACTGATCCAATAGTCGCTTCACTTCTGCTGTCATAGGTAGCTAATTAGATAAATCCTCTTCCTTTGGCTTCAACATGATTGCATAGGCCTCTCCTTCTTCCTCCTTTATGTCCTTTAGGAATCCCTTTCCACTCATCAAAAGTGCACTAGTTTCTGCCTTTTCCACTGTGTTTTCTTCTATCAAAGACTGAATTTTATAAGTCACTCCATCCTTCTTGAATGAGTACTTATTCTCCTTGCCATGGTGTACTGCCTCCATGTCATATTGCCATGGTCTGCCAAGCAGCAAATGGCTTGCATCCATTGGTAACACATCACATAATATCTTGTCTTGATACTTTCCTATAGCAAACTCAACCCAAACTTGTTCATTGACCAATATATTCTGCCCTTTGTTCAACCAAGTAACCTTGTAAGGACACACATGGGGTATCTTGATGAGTTTCAACTTTTGTACTGCCTCCTCTGAGATGACATTATCAGTTGATCCTGAGTCTATGATGACCTTGCAAACCTTACCTTGTATCGTGCACTTGACTCTAAAAAGAGCTCTCCTTTGTTTGTGTTCATCCTCGGTAAGTGCCTTGATCAAAATCCTTCTTAACATGAGTTGTTCTCCTTTCTCTGAATCCAAACTTACTTATGAGTTTTTAGAGCAGTCCTCTTCTTGGACATATGTAATCTTCCTCTCACCTTGTGAAGATGCTGGCTTGTCTGGACACCTATAAGCCGGATGACCCAACTGTCCACAATTGTAGCATTTCATGGAAGAAAAGTGTGAACTTCTCCCAAAGCTTCCTGATCTGCCTCTTCCACCATTGTTAGAGCTTCTACCTCTGTATCCCCCTCTATTATTTTCCTCATGGGATTGTTCTCCAACCTTGGAATCCCCTTGACCTTTGTTCTCATGGCTTCTTCCACCAAAACCTCCTCTATGTCCACCTCTAGAGTCTCTACCTCTTCCTTTACCTCTAGTATTGGAATCTTGTTTCTTTTTCAGTTTCTCTTCTACCTTAATAGCCATTTGATAGCAGCTATGGAGGGTAGTAGGTGTGAAAAGACTCAACTCCTCTTGTATGTTCCATCTAAGACCGTTTAGATACCTAACAACCTTGATGCTTTCAACTTCTTGCACTCTAGATCTAAGGCTTAGTTTTTGGAACTCCTCTGTATATGCAGCTACATCTAGGTCTCTTTGTCTGAGATTTTGTCTCTTCTTGTGCAATTGAATATCATAGTCTTCAGGTAGATAGTTCTCCTCCACTTTAGCCACCATAGTTTTCCAACTTCCTATGGGTTTCTTGCCTTCCTTCTCTCTTTCTTCTTTATAGAAACTTCCACCAAGTTAGTGCTTGTCCTCTTAGCCTTGATTTGGCTATCTTCACCTTTTGTGCCTTTGTAATCCCATCACATTCAAAGTGATTCTCCATTCCCTCAATCCATTCCATAACCAACTCTGCATCCATTCTTCCTGTGAACATAGGGATAGCTTCAAGTGCCTTGCCACTCAAAGCCTTCAATGCTTTGAGGAAGGGTTCCTCTGCTAATGGAGGGTCAGGTTCTGGTTCTATGTATTTCTCTATTTGATTCTTACCCTTATCTTTATCCTCTCCTAACTGTACCTTCATCTTGCTTGCAGTCTCTGCCACCTCTTCTAGTTTGTGCTTCATCTCTTCCATAGCCTCTTCAAGACGCCTATTATTTTCTTGTTGCTCTGTCAAGTCTCTAGCTAGCTCTGCATTGGTCACCATGGTGTTCTCTCCTATGGATTCACTTCTTTCTGACATTCACTTCTCAATTCTGAAGCCTTGTATGGCTTTGATACCAATTTGATGGGGAGACTTACCTTTCGAGAGCACTCTTGCTCTTCCCAATACCTATTCTCTGGTCTTCCTAGGGTATTAATCTCTATCCTATTCAAGGATCTCTCCTAAAACCCTCTCACCTCATAAGACTCTCCACCAATTTCAAATTCTTCTCCATTACTCTCAATTTGCCACTAGGCTTCCTTGGGCTCCAAACTGACCCAAAGTGTCCTAACCACTCTAGGGGCTAGGAAAGGTTATTCTACTGTCTCTTTGTTGATTTGAAACCTCACTGATCCATCTCATTGGATTCTTTCACCATTCTCCCACCACTTTCTTGAAAAACTCCATTTTAGGCCTTGTAGCCTTTTGCCCCAACTACGCCTCCTAGAACCTGTTTTCTTGGCTTTTCTCAAAAAATAGTCTTAACAACCCCCAATTTTTTTTTGATATTATTTCTAGTGGTACCCTAGGCTTCAATATTTACCAGGTGTAAGGTCTCCCAAGTGGCATTTCATATGAATGTCCTCATACCTCCCTAATTTCAAGGGTTTCAAGGGTTTTAGCTCCTTTTTCCAACTTTGAGGGCTTTAATGACCTCCTCAATTCTCCTCCTTGCACACACATGTCTGGAATACATGTTCCCACACTCCCATGCTCTTTATTGGCACAAAAAAATCCATTTATCAGCTTTCTTTACTGTTGTCCTCTCCAAGCCACTAGCCAGAATGCACTTGCACTTGCCTAGTTCTTGATAGTTTCTTCACTTCCCCTGCAAAAAAAGACTCCTAAACCTATATGTACATTATTTACACAGTTCCCAGCTTGATTCCAAGTGGCCATGAGAGGAAATCCACGAGAATTCAAGTGGGACTCATTATTCACAAAACTGGCCCAAACTGACAGTGAGTCCAAAAACCCAAAAACTTGCAAAACCTTAACCAGTTGGTCTAAATGACTAATCTAATGCTAGGTACAGTAAGTAAATGAAAAAAATGAAACAGTCAAAGCATCAGGTTAGCCCTTTCAATCCATTCTTGACTAGATGAAGGCTCAAACACAAAAATGCACTCAAAAGTTGTTGAATTCCAATCACACAAAAATGCTCTCCAATTCTCAATTCATGAAAATGAACTTCCAACCTAGGTATTAGGGTTTGGATGACCTTATATACCTTTATCCCACGTGCTAGGACCCTTGGGTCAGACTTAGAACAACATTAATGCTATTTTTCAACTTTTAGGCCAAATTGCCAAGGCAACATTACCAAAATGCTCAAATTGCCAAGATTTGTCTAGGAACTCATAAATTTCAAGACTCTAAGCCAAACCTACCCTAACACACTCTCAAAAAAAACCTAGGGACTTTATATCATAGTCCTTATTCCCTTGGTGGTTGGATAGAACCACCCACAAGCCAAAAATCACTAAGATCTTCCAAAAGACCTTAAGGTGCTTCTGCACCAAATTGGCCCAAGGAATGTTGATTGAGATTTTGTGCAAGTTAAAAAAATTGGGGTTTCCATAGCCAGGACTTTCCCTAAACAATGACAAAGCAAGCACACACAAATGGAAAATAAATGACCCATCTTGAAATAACAAACAACTTAAAGTGAGGCTTGGTAGCTAGAGCATTGCATACGTGTCGAGGGCCGCGACCACCCCAACCATCAGAAGCATGAATTTTTTAGGGAAACACCTAAGGTGGAATAATCAATCATGATTAAAGACTAAGAGAACAACACATGAGTATATTGAACGCAGTCATGGGCTGGCCCAAGGGCGAAATTTAAATGCATAGGTGGCATACCCCTAACTAAAAAGGTGGAAATCCTTTGAAAAATTAAAAAAATTGCCACAAGATATTGCCCTTTATGAAAAATAGAGTCCTAAGGGCAATAAAACTAATAAAAGTTTCCTCTAAATGAAGCTCCAGTCTGGTAATAAAAACCTTTTGAAACGAAAATGACAAACATATGCTATCTTGGGTGAGTAATTGAAGCTAGATAAATATAAACCTTTGAAAATAACACATACATGAACTGAAAAATTATGAATATCAATGCCAAAGGAATATAATAACACCTAAATTCGCTCAAATAAATTGACACCATATTTATAATGGATCCACAAAAGGGCCTTTTAAATCTCTAGAATTAAGGTTAAATCTCAAGATTAAATAACTAGAATCATTAGACCATTAGAATTATTTTAAGCAAAAAAGAGGAAAGTAGCCATATGAAAGGGAAGTATGTATTAATATCATATCATTATTTTCATAAGAGTATAAACCATAAAGGAACGTTCTTTTCAATATACTATTTAAAAAATGAGCTTATATCTCCCCAAACCTAAGCTAGCACATTTTTGCATTTTCAAAACACTTGAACAACGAAGATATTTACATAAGTTGCTCCCATATGAACAAACATTGAAACAATGTCAAACTTGAAACCCTATAATATACCCATTAACACTTAAATTGAACCCAACTCATATAAGTACCCTAGATGTATCATATCTGGGCTCGTGCCAGAACTTGAAAGCAAGTCTTTTGTCATTCTTCATAAATATCAAATTCCCCAAGCCAATCGTAGTCATCTATCAGTTCAAACTGGTACAATCTACGAAGGAACCAATAGGCAATCAAGGTGCAACCGTGATGAACCAAGAGCTCCCCATCCTTGATATCTAACAAAAATGAATAATATCATGGAACCCCAATTGGAAAATGGAGATCCTACGGGCGAGGGATCCAACCCCAAGTTGAGCAGCATTTAGAACATCTAACTCTCCAAGCAAATCCGGAAAAAATAACTTGCAGGTTAATTATCTAACGACATCTTCCGACACTCGAAGATCAAGGAGTGAAGCAACAAAACGAGCTGGAATATCTGTATTAACTCGGTGACGCTCCTCTGAGACTAAAAAATTATTGCCTAAAATAAGTAGTACAACCTTCATCATCAATAACCCTCTCTCAACCAACACAAGTTTCGAACATTGATTAGTAATGCAACCCAAGAAAGACAATTGGCTCATGTCACTAGTTAACAAAATAGGAGTCTCCATTGAGAATGCAAACTCTGAACTAATCTTTCAGACTCCCATTAATTCGGTTTTAATTAACCTCCAACGTGCGAAATCATATGAAGATAAACCTGAATCCTCTATAATGGAATGGAATACTGAAACACATGAGTAAGGTATAGTTTAATTATTCCATCTCAAGCCAAGAATTATGGGAAATGAGAGCAAGTAAATGCCATCAATATTGATAAGAATGATGGATTGTGCGAAGATGAACACATTTTCACTCAACACAAAATCTGTAGGAACGGGTGGTAGGGTTAAAAATGATAAATTAAATTCCCACCTCATGTTGACAGCGTGGCCACCAAAATAAACAAAAGGGTTAATGCCACGAGGGAATATCTCAAAATAACTAAAACAATCTAAGCGTTACCACCCATAATTTTGGTAATACTTACCCATAAAAATTAAAATTAAAAATAAAAAATTGGGTTTATTTTTTATTTATTCTTAAATACATTTATTTTTGTTTAACAGATCTTAAATCTTATCATTGTGTGCACATATACCTTCCACATTCATTATTTCTAATTTTTCACCATATTTTTACTTTCATTTTCTATATAAATATTAGATCAATCTGATAACTATAAGTCTTGATCCTCAAAATATAAAAATAATACTTAAATTTTGCCCACTTCAATTTATCATTTATGTTATTTCAATTAAATTTTTTAAATCATACTCTTTAATTCATTATTTTAAAAATGATATGTAATTTTGTATTAAATACATTTCAACTTATTTTTATAGTTTATAGAAATGTCATTTTTTAATTTTCATTATTTAATTAATTTTTTACCTAAATATACTTTAAATTTACATTTCAATTTTTAAAAATAAATATATTCTATAAATATATTCGGTTTAATTTAAGACTTCGATACTCAATCTCTGTAGGGTTTTAAAAAATAATTCAACACTTATCCTGGGAATTATTCAAGCTAGCAACTAATTTGAGATCATTATTTAAAATAAAATGAAATAAATAAACTTTTGATTAGTTTTATTTATCTTAAAGCAATAAATTGGAGAATTTAGCATCGGTGTTTATTAAATTATCAGTTTATCATTTTCAATAGGAATTTTACAATTGTCGTGGAACTCAAAATTTGAAATAGAGATAAACTTAAAATTTAAGGAAAGTTGCAAAAATTTCAATTTTCATCCAAAACTATTCACAAATTGTCAATATTACCACAGGATAAGTAATACCAATTGACCCAATTAATTTATTCTTCATTATAAAAATATATTTAAAAAACAAAACTAAAATCCACGTTTTCCCAACACTAAATTCATTGTATGAGAGTGCAATTTTAGCAACAATTTTTCAATTTCACTGACTTTTAAAACTGTTGTTTGGCAATTACTATATGAATATCAGAATATAGAAAAGGGTTGAAGAAAGAAAATAATCTGATTTTTTTTCTTATTGCTGCTCTGTGAAAGTTTTGGCATGCTTTAATTTCTTTTGGTTGGAAACCCTCAAATAAAGGAACAACCCGCCTCCTCCTCCCACGCACTCATAAGAAATATGTGGCCTCTTGGAATGTCATGGATAATTGTAAAAATCTATTACTTAAAAATAGATAACTGGTTGGTCGAGGAAGAATGGTAATTGGAGAAATATAAGAAGGATAATTGCAAACAATTGTTACTTAAAATAAATAATTGTTTGGTAGAGGAAGAATGATAATTCTTATGCTTAAATCTTGCACACAAGTACAAATGAATGAATGTTTAATAGCTACTCAAAGCCTCTAAAGCCTCTAAACATACCATTGGGAAGAAATAATGCACAACTATGAAAGTCATACTGACTATGCAAAAATATGAGAATAGTGTAGAAGTGATGAAAAAGGAAATAGAGAATTAAATGTCAAGAATCCAACATAAAAAAACACCTAATGTTAAATCCACAATAACAAAAGCCTGCGTGAAAGCTAATAAGAGGCCACAACCAAAGGAACACTCTGCTGGTAATTTCAGTGTTATAATTTGTTTGGATTCCACTGACCATTATGTTTACCCACCCAACCTTTGTCAATATTTGTTCCATCTAGCCTCCAATAAGATTTTATTAGCCTTTTAAACATTTTGAAATAGTATTAATTAATTTAACTGCCATGAAATTGAATTAAAATTTGTGCATATGTTCATTGTGTAAGCTAGTTGAGGGAGTAGGCGCCTCTACCTCCTCCAGGGCCCTAATTAACATTGCACTTATCACACATGCCAGAGGGCAGGGATTAGATTTTAATAAAAAAACAAATACCTTATACCTTGTCAAGAAAAAACTCTAAGCCTTTTTGGATACAAATTTAGAGCAAACTAAAATGATCCAATGGAGGCGACAATGTTGTCAAGGATTGATTTGTCTGGACGGATGATAATGGATAGAACTTGGCTCTAAATGTGGTAGAGAAGGGCTACAACCGCACAATGAGCCGCATGAATGAATGAAACCATATAGCGCATAAGAGAGCATGGGAGGATTTCACTCAAGGGTTTTACGTTAAATCTCTTTTATAGAGCTCGCGAGTGGGGATTTTAAGCCTATTCCACTATGATATGTTACATGCAAGATAACATTTCAATCACCAATGAAGACCAAACGCTTGAAAGTCAGTTTGTTGCTCATGACTACCGCCAGCTGCACGTCAAATTTTGTATGAAGAGCTTTTGTCTACATCAAGTTTTTGTTGTCACTATAGACATGCCTCTTGGCATAAATATGAATAAAAATTAAATTAAAATAACTAAAATTATTATAATTATTAATTAAATTATAATTTTAATCCTATTATTATTAATTATTATAATCCTAAAAACATTATAATTAGGATTAGGATTAAAACTAAGAATAGGGTAAAAATTATGGTTAGAATTATTGAAAACTTAAAATAAATTAAAAATAAAATATTTCTAATAAAAATCACTAAAATATGATTAATAGATATAATGCTCCAAAATTTTATTCATCTAATATCTTTATTTCAAATCTTATCCCAATATTAATTAGTCGATAGGCTATTTTATGTGGGGGAACCCCACTGGCATCTCCTACAGTCAGACGTCGGCGGGAACCCCACGAAATTTCTTCGGCTAATAATTCTACTCTTGGGCGTCGGAATATGGCTGACAACGAAGGCAAGCAGTGACTGCGAGAAGCTTCTTCTATGGCCTGCGATAGTCCTCAGAGCATTTCTCATGCTCGTCTCTCTCGCCGGCTTGGTAGGTGCCTACTGCAGAATCACATGGCTGCTTTGGCTTTACTTGGCCGCCATGTTTGTGCTTATTCTACTCTTGTTCTGCTTCACTGTCTTCACCTTCGTCATCACCAACAATGGCGATGGCCAGGCCATCTCGGGGAGAGGGTACAAAGATTACCGGCTGGGGGACTACTCAAACTGGTTGCAAAAGAGAATAGAGAAGAGCAGCAACTGGAGGCCCGTGATTGTTATGCTCAGCTTCGCCCCTTGTACATTTCAACCAGTCTTTTAACCTCTGCGTGTATTTGCTCCTGTGCGCTGGATTTGGCGAAGAGACAGTTTTTCTCGCTGGCGGTGTAAACTCCCAGTTTATACGCCTGATCCACAGTGCCCTAAAGATGAAGGCTTTAAGGAAATTGGTATACCGAAAATGAAAAAAAGCCTCTGGAAGGAGAGACTCGTCAGAATACAGGAAAGAAAATGAGAACGAAGATGCTAAAGCAACAGAAAAGTTGACTGAGAGGAAATCATCATCAATTCCTCTTCCTCCTCCCCCGCCACCGCCATTCCCAATGGTTGAGCACCACTGGTCTTTCTATGATGACCCAAAATTCCAGAAGAGTAAAATCTCTTCTCCTGCAGAATTGGCTGAACCTGAGTCAGTGCGAGAGCCAGAACATGAGCCTGAAAGTGACTGGTCATTTGTTTTTAGAAAGCAATTTTCTTTAGATAATGTTGATTCGTCGTTCTGTCCCAGTCCCAGCTCTGATGAGCTGAACAGGAAAGCAGATGCATTTATTGCTAGAATGGACCAACAGTTGAGGCTCCAGAAGTCCAATTTGTTCAAGAAAGGTTTCGCTGAGTCCACAAATGTTGTGGTTATGTATGGTTGTTGAACTGGCAGCAGCTGTATCACTATGATTAATTTCCTTTTTGCCTCAAGTTCATCTGTCTCATAGTACCATCTTCTACTGCAAATGTTTTTTATGGCGAAAATCCTACAATGCAATGATAATTTACATTGCAATCCCCACACAAAGCGACATATCTATGTGGATAAAGGAGCAATACAAATGTCTAAGGTGGGGGTTCAAGTTGGTTTAATAAAGATGTGTACAAGAGTTATTGAATATTTGACAGAATTATTGGTATTGAGTGTAAACTTGATTTGAATTTGGAGAGACTGGGAATTGTGTCCATACCTTGACCAAAATTGCTGTTTAGAAACCATTTATAAATATCTTTGGTGTGAGCAATATCTAAATCTTTTCATTTTATACAACATATGTTTCTCATGTTTATCCCAGGATTATTGAGAACAGTCTTATCTTGTGCCTGAGAAGGAAGATCTAACGACATTCAGCTACATCAAAGGGCTCAAAGATGCCTAAATTGAATGATAATATGCATTCAAAATCATTTTCAGGACTATTTTTTCCTATTTGATAGAAAGTTCTTTGTACCTCATTTTTATGGGTGTAATATCTCAGATTGTGGAGGAAATAATCAGACATTTTTTGGCATTCCAGATTTTGACTTTAAGAGTGATATTTGTTGTTGGTAATCTACATACAAATGAAAATTTACCTGTGATTGTTTTTTTCTTATTCAAGGAAACTGAAGTATATAAATTGTAAAGATACCAAAAGGCCAATATTTTCACTTTAATGCTTAAATAAGGAATTGTCTATTTCGGTTATAATACTATCTGATAGGCAAGATGGCTCTTGATCCTGTGATAAGTGCTTTGAGCGATTCCTTAGCTCATTGAAAAGGAATCTGTCTTCATATTATGACAAGTGGATTTGATTATCTTACTTGGAAGCTTGGAAGGCAAATATATCTGCCAGCCACTGTATCTGTTGAAATGTACTTCAAGTTACGGTGGAATTTAAAGACCACTTTTTTATAATGTTCTGATAATCTCTGTATGAAAGAAATCCTCCTTATTGAAGAACTAATCTAACTATGAATCCTAGTCATTAATATAATATTTTGAGTTCTATATAGTAAAGATACACATGTGAAATCTCAATCAACTTTGTATTCTTGAATAAATATGAGTTTTAGTTGGTATATGATAATTAATATTGTTTCTGATTTTTTATGTCGTATAAATCCTCTGTCGTCGAAGAAAATATTTATATATATTTTTTTCTACTCCCGATTATGTCTGTTGTTAGTACATTCAGAAAGGATGCTGTAACAACTTCCAGGTTAATATTGGGTGAGGCCTGCAGCTCACAAATCTCTGCCATCACACAGAGGACTGGATCCAAACAATGTTTCTTGACTGATGACTGTCAAATCTAGAGCAATAAACTTAGGAGATATGATTGCTTCCTAGGTTACATAGTAGGGGTTTTTTGATGGGCATGTGATTGTGAGACCTGGAAAAAAGCCAAGTTCCCAATTTTTTATCTAAAATGTCATTCTTCAATTTTTGTTTGTTGAAGTTTGACGATGGAATAGATTCAGTTAGTTCATCAGCAAAAGCATGTACTCTTGCAATGAAATTAAAGCATGTTATAGAGTTCATTAAAGAATTCCTTCAATTATCTTGATCCCCTGATTGAATTTTTGCTTATTTTTAGTAACAAGCATACCAAACAACACAATTTAAGTAAGAAATGACAGTCTCTTTTATATGGGTGTGGCTCTTCATGGCCGTAAATACTGTGGGCTTAGCCTATCGGCGTAAGTATTGCACCTCATTGGGGTGCAAGTGCTAGTTCATAGATTTTTTTTTAATGTCACTCTATAATTCTTTATTGTTAGAGTTAGAGTTATGACCATATTTATGGATAGTGTTACAACCATAGTTAGGGTTAGAGATAGGTCTACGATTAGGATAATGGTTTAGAATTTATTGTTAGAGTTAGGGTTAGGATTAGGGTTAGAGTTAGGGTGTGAGTTAGGGTTAGGGTTAGGTCATGCAAAGAACTAATTAACAATACTAAAACACTATAATTAACAAAACTTACATTTACTTTTATTCACATTAGTAAAACTTACATTTAGTTTTTTCCAACTATAGAAAACAATAATTACAATACTATAAAGGAAAATACTAGCCACTACGTGGTACTTGTTTGTGTAAGAATATTAAAGCATTTATTATAGACAATTTATTTTATTTATTTAGTCAATCATATTATAGAACTAAAAAATTAAGTAATAATTTTATATATTTTAATTAATTGTCTTATTTAATAATTTTAGAAATGACATATAACTTTATTCAATCAATACTAGGTATTTTAGGATGGAGTTGCATGGGTATTTTCCTGAGCAGTGGGTTAAGGTTTGACGGTCTTAGTTGTGTCGGCTTTTTCTTCCTTGGTTGGTGATCTATGTTTGTTGTGTTATCCTTATTTGTTAGGTTGGGGTTTGTGTGTTGTGCAAGGTGGGATGGTTTTTGTGAGTTGTGAGGGTGTATAGGGTGGTGGCTGGTTGGTCTTAGTGCTAGAGTGGTGTAGGTGGGGTTTGGGGGTTGACTCTTTTTTGATGTGATGGCAATTGATGATGGAACCAGGTGTTGGCTTAGGTTCTTTTGAGAGTATGTATTTTTGTAAGGCTTTAACGGGGTTTGATTCTCTCTCATCCATCCTTCACAATACTATTAATTTCTTAAATAATGCTTTGAATGGAGAAGGCTCATCTTAGTTTGGGGGACTTCATGTGCCAAAAGTAAATGGATGCTTAGAAAGGAGCCAATAACGATCAGTTCTAGTGATCCAACCGGATTCGGTAGATGAGGATGTTAGTTATCTGAGTAATCATGCTTTAATCTGTAAGTGCATGTGTATTTATGTCTCTCTCTCATTCTTGGAGTTGTGGGCTCAATGGACTTAGAACCCATAGGGAGATATGGAAGTGATGATATCAACTAACATTTTTTTCATGGTGGTGTTCTCTTTCCTAGGAAATTGAAATAAGGCTTATGAGGGGGTCCTTATTTTTACAACCAGTTGGGTATTTTTATTAATCACTAGCATATTGGCTTTAATCTTGTGGAGGAGCTTCCCTCGAGAGTTCTTGTTTGGGTGTGGCTTCCTTGGCTCCATTGGAGTTTTGGAGGAATGACATTCATATGATTTCTTTTTTGTTGGGGAAGTCGATAAGTCTGTCACAAAAAACATTGGATAAGAAGGTAATCTCATATGCTTGTATTTGTATTGAAACTGATTTAAATAATCCTTTTCCAGACTCTTTGGAAATTGTAGTTGGATCCACATTATAGATTCAACACATTGAATATGAAGCTTTATCGTCCTGTTATTGGATTTTTCATGAGTACGACCATTTACAAAGGAAATGTCCTAAATTTAACCCTTCGAGAGTGTCACCCAATGGGGCTTCAACCAAGTAGTCTTCTCATACAATGTCATTAAAGGATAAAGGGAAAGCCCCTATTTCATAGGGAGAATCAAATAAGGAGGGTTTTGTTTCAGTTAAGGCTTGCAATAAGGGAAGAGGTTAGAAGAGAACTCTCAAGGATAGAAAAGGTGATGAGTCTTATAACCATTTTGAGGCATTGGAGAACTTGGATTAGCATGAGGTGAACCCAAATGGGTTGTCACCTGGAGGAGATAATCTGGGGGCAAAGTAGTTGCTTTCAAAGGAGGACACCAACCAACACAGTTTGTTGGGTGAGCGCACCATTTTGCAGATGGATATAGACCAGTTTCAAGGGGCTCCATGTGAGTTGGATCCAAATAGGAGATAGGAGGTGGTAGGGGTTGCAATTCTGGTTGTTCTTGATCTAATAGGGGCATTCAGAGAAAAATCTCAAGGTGGAGAGGAAAAAGATCAAGATAAAATAAAACTAATGGTTGAAAATCTAGTGGATTTTGGTTCAATTAAGACTATTGACTCCCACTTTTCCAATCCACATAAATTATTTCTTTCTTGGAATGCAAGGGGGTTGTACAACATCCCTAGGCAAAAGGTTGTTCGAGAGTTGATCAAGTTGCATTCTCCTAATGTTGTGCATTAATTCTTCCACTTGCAAGGGGAATATTCCTTACCCTTTTGCACAATTAAACTTTGTTTTAATTTGCAAAATATCTATTTACTCAACCATGAGAATATTCCAAAGAATATTCTTTCTCCTCACTCATTTGAAAAAGGGAATATTCTTACAAAACTCCATGTGCAAGTTAACTCAAAACTTCATGTGTAAGTTAACTCAAAAATTCTTGCGCAAGATAACTTGTGACCTCTTGTACAGGTTAAAAGTGTGTTTGTTTGAAGGAATAAGAACCCTTGATTAAATCTCATCATTGATTCTCATCACTTGATGAGAATCCATGATCCATGCCTCCAACTTCTTCCATCCTTGACCATTGATTAGCCTTTTTGATCTTAACCCTTCATTTATCATTTGCTTTCCTATAAATAGGTCACTATTTGGAGAAAAATGGATCCATATTTTAACAACAAACTTATGTTGTTAAAATCATTTGCACTTGCACTCACATTTAACATCATTTTAGCTTTATTTACTTGCATATTAGCTTAGCTTCCATTGATGGCTTCCATGATAACATAGATGCATACATTAGCTTATTTGTTAATTAGGATTTTAATCTTTTGAAGCTTGCATACATTTAGAATAGCTTTGCATACACCCATATTGACCATCTTAGCATATATCATGTTAATTTAGCATTTAAATCATGTTTTATCACATATATCTCATCGGTTTCATCGATTCTCTTCAATAGAATTGATTGAAACAAGCTCATTATCCAAGGGATTGGGATTTAGGGTTATCATTCCACATCAATGCGACACCACTCCCCCAATAGGATAAGTTTCAATGTCTTATATTAGAGGTTTGTCAAGCTTTCATGATTTAGAATTTTAATTTTAATGGCTTCTTTGTCTTTGTTTACAGTGAATGATCTTATTGGGATTAATGCTTAGTGGGATAAATATGCCTCAAATTCATATGGATCGGGTGTAGTTAACCTATACTATGACATTGGTCATAGGAGGAGAAGAGAGGGGGTGTGGATAGGCATGAGTCCTCTTCCTTGTTATTTAAAGATAATATTGTTTTCTCAAACTTGGTAGACATAGATCTAGGAAATGGTTTGTTTACCTCGTTTAATACGAGATGCGGTGAGAATTTTATCTCTAAGAGATTAGATAGGTTTCTAGTTTCTAGTTTCTAGATTGGAAATAATTAGATTACCAATTCAAAGATTTTGGAGTGGAGGGGCTCTGATAATTGGCCTATCAAATTATATGTTACTGTGTTCGGTGCCACTAAGAACCCTTCTTTTAAATTTCAACTTATGTGGTTGTGTGAGCTATCCTTGTAGGAGCTTATGAGAGCTTGGTGGAGTAAAGGTTCGCTTGCTTATGGCACAACTATGTATACCTCTGTTAAGAGGCTCCAATTTATGAAGTATCAGATTAAGAGGTTGAATAGGCAGTGTTTTGGGAATATGTTTGAGGTGAAATCAGGTGCTCAGAACCGCCTAGATGCCATCACCAAACATAATCAAGATCATGGGCTTACAGAGGACTCTCTTAGAGAAAAATATAGACTTATTGATGAGTTAGCGGAATGGATATTGCAAGAAGAGATATATTGGAAACAAAAGTCTGAGATCGACTAGATTCAAAAAAGAGATAGGAATACAATTTTTTCTTCAACTATGTCAAGGCCACAAGGCATGGGAATTTGATTTCTACCATTGTGTCTTCCCAAGGTGATCAATTGTCTTCTTTTTGAGATATTTCAAAGGAGGTTGTTCAACACTTCTCTTTGTCTTCAGAAGACTCTCTCCTAGTGGATGTAGAAGAACTTTATTTTGGATTGTATTCCACCATTGGTTTCTAATGAGATGAATGGGATTATCTCTAGTCCCCTTTATTTGGAGGAGTTAGAGGGGTTATATTTTAAAGATCCTCAAAACAAATGGTTTTTTGATGAGTTTTTTTAGGAGTTTTGGGAGATTCTCAAATTTGACTTGTTGGGGTAATGCAAGAATCACAAAGAAGTAAACAGGTGTTGAGGGTTATGAATTCTACTTTTTTGGTTCTTATTCCCCAACGAGAAGGTGTTAATTCCCTCAATTTATTTAAGACAATAGCCCTATGCAATATGGTATATAAGATTATCTCTAAGTTAATTGCAAAGAGACTTAAGTTGTGGTTGAACATAATTATTTCAGCAGAACAAGGTGGCTTTGTGTCAGGAAGGAAAATCATAGATGATGTGGTTATTACAACTAAGGCCATCCATTCGATGGAGAAATCCAAGGAGAAAGATAAGTTCATCAAACTGGACATGGCCAAAGCTTATGACCAGGTGAAATGGTCATTTCTTCAAAACAATCTCAATGCTTTTGGGTTTGTAGATGAATGGGTCAAATGGGTGATGGGTTTTGTTATGTATACTTCTTATTTTGCATTGATTAATGGCAAGCCTTCTGATTTGTTTGGTGCTTCTTGAGGTCTTAGGTAGGGTGACCCTCTATCACCCTATATTTTTATTATCATGGTTGAGGGCTTGGGAATTATATTAAAATCTCATGTGAGTCAAGGGTTAATTAATGGTTGTGTGTGGGGTGAAGGGTTGATGCCTCAATCTCAATTGTAGTTTGTTGATGAAACTACATTGATGGGAGTTTCTAGAATTAGAGAAGTGATTAAATTTAGACAAGCCTTGGATATTTATCTTGCTACTTTTTGGTAGAAGATTAATGAAGCTAAATCATCCATTTTTTAATACCCCATCCTCTTATTTAGTTTATAATTATGCAAATTCTTAGATTTTAAATTAGCTCTCTTCCTTTTGTGTATCTGGTTATTCCCCTATCTATTGGCCCCTGGCCTAGCAGGACTTGGAAAAATGTGCTTGATAAGTTCCAGGTAAGAGCCAACAATTAGAATTTTAGGTGGCTTTCATTTGCTAGAAGAGTAATGTTATTGAAATATGCAATTCAAGCACTTCCTATCTACATATGTATGGTGCAAGTTGCTCTCTTAAGATTCATTAAGGAACCAAATTCTCTCTCTAAATTATTATTATTTGTTGGTAATCATGACTCATTAAAGTGAAGTTTGGTAAATTGGGAGACTGTATGTAGAACAAAACATGAGAGTGGCCTTGGTCTGTGGTAGGCTATCCTCACTAATTAGGCCTTGGCTACCAAGCTTTATTGGGAATGGTGTACTAATCAGGATCAAGCTTGGGTGAAGATTCTTTCTGCCAAGTATTTGAGGGGGGCGAAAAGTGAATATGTGCCTAGGATCATCTTATTAGGTAAGGGGTCTATGATTTGGGACACTCTTAAAAGGGGTGCTAACCTAATCAATCAAGGCTTGTTTTGGATTTGTAATAGGGGCTCAAAGAACCTCTTCTGATTTGACTCTTGGGATAGACATCCCCCAATCATGACCATGTATCCGCACTTATGGTCTTTTTAATTTAGGTTTCTGGAAGCTAGTTGGACTAGGGTGGTTCAAGATTTCAAAGTTGCTAAGAGGATGGGGTTAGTTGAGGTCTTCAAGTGGAATGAATCTCACAAGTGGCCACCTGGAGGATTTTATAGATTTATCTTAGATTCTAACAAGTAGGCATGTAGTTCATTGATGAGGAATGATATTCTAGCTTGGATTTTGGAGCCTAAGGGGGTGTACTCAATGGTCATTGGGTATCAGGAGTTGGATCAGTAGAAAAATGGAGAGGTTGAAGCCTCTTGGTGGAAGAATATTTAGGATAAGTTTTTTTGGCCCAAATGCATCTTTTTCCTTTGGTTAGTTGCCAAGAAAAGGTGTCTCACCTAGGATAATCTATGAAAGAGAGGTATTTAGGGGTGGTATATTTGTGTTCTTTATGGAAACAATGGGGAATCTTCATCTTATTTATTTTTTCAATGCTCCTTTTCTAGGATCATTTGGCACCTATGGTGGGGTGTGTGGAAACATGCCCACATGCATCATTTGCCTCTTGTGGATTTTTGGAGGACTTTGGGGAGACTGCCTGCTAAGACTTTTTTCTTTGGGTGGCTTGTAATATTGGGTCTTCTTACATCCTTTGATAGATTTGGTTGGAGAGGAACCATATGACCTTTCAAGGAGGGAGGATGGTTTCCCATCAAGTTTGGAAGAGGATTACTACTTTGATTTAGGAGACTATCCAGGCTAAGTGTGAGGTGGTTACCCCTCTTAGAGTTTGGGGAGGTGGAGGTGATGCAAGGATTGGGATTAGTTGAGAATGGATCGAGGTTTTATTTATCAAGGGGAAGACAACCCCCAATAGAAAAATATAGAGAGAGGGAAATTGGTCTCTACTGTCTGTTGGTTTCCTAAAGATTAATACAAATAGCTCCTCTAGGGGAAATCCCAGACATGCTAGGGTTGGAGGTGTGGGGAGGGATAGTTCAGGTACTTTACTATTCTTATTCTCCATCTACGAGGGCCATTAGACTAATTATTTTATGGAAGATCTAGCTATCCTTCTAGCTCTGGAGAGTGGTTGTGCTCTTGGATGGCGCAAGGTCATTTGTGAGTCAAATTCTCTAATTCTAGTTATTATGTTGAATAAGTAGACTTGTGGTGGTGTGAATTGGTAGTTAGCTTCAATGGTTCAACAGATTCACCGATTGAGCAAGCCTTTGGATATGGTTTCTTTTGTCCACATCTAGAGGGAGTGCAACAATGTGGTAGATTGTTTAGAAAAATGGGCCTTTGAGTATAAGGATAATTGGAATGTTGGTGACTGGGAGCATCTTCCCTTGAATTGCTCCCATCAATTGAAGATGTTGATTCAGAGAGATATTTATGGGTAATGGGGAGTGTTGGTGGAGTCATTGGTGGCAAATTTATTTTGTGCTTTGCTATTGTTTTGCAGGGTGGACCTATTTGGCCCTTGTTGGTTGGGTTAGGTTGTACTTGTATTGTCGATTCTTTGATAAATAAAATTTTACCTCCTTTTTTAATGTCATTTATCTTTTTTTATATTGGTTCATTTTGTTGGTGTAATTAAATATTTAATTACACTTTATCAAGTTTACTTAGTGTTGGTATGTGGTGATTGATCATGTAAGTACTATACACTTGTTAACAGGTCAAGGTTTTCCCACTGACACGTCAAGGTTTTCTCTTGTTGACACGTCAAGGTTTTCCCGTTAACACGTCAAATGAAAAAGGACCTTGTAAAACCCTAATTCTAGAAGGTTTGAAAAGGCTTGTTATAAGCAATTGGGATGTATGTTGCGGTATGGTGTTTGTGAGATTGTAATCTATTTTGCAGTGGATAGTAAAATCATTATATGACTAAGTTTTTGTGGATGTAGCCCATATTGGGTAAACCACGCTAAATTTTGTGTTGATCTCTTTTGTGTTATTCTTCATTGTTATTTCTAGGTTATTTAATCTGCATATAATTGTTAATGCTTGTTGCTCTAATCTGCCTAAACCCTAACACTTAGGTCCTAATTAGGTTTTACATATTACTTTATAAAAGCAAGTCATCTCATGTAATTCATAATTCCTAATAATATTATTTGCACATATTTTGCAAATTGCTCTTGCATTTTTGTTTTTTCTCCTTGTAGAAGGCTAATCTAGGTTTTGCGGGTGGTCTTGGTTTTATGGAGTTTATTGGAAACTCTAACATGGTATCAGAGCTCTAATCTACAAGCCCCTTCTTAGATCCAAGAGAAATTCAATCAAATATTTTTTTTGGGGATCCTCAAGAGATCAACCTTGAGCAATTTTTTAGTGCATTTTGGATTAAAAAAATGGCCAATATCTTTTTATTTGTGTATTTTTGAGAAAAATATTTTCTGGGTTTTGTTTAAAATCATGAAATTTACCATATGGGTATCTACTAGATTTTGTAGATGTGAGAAAATATTGCAAAAACGACTATCAAAATTTTCTAGCATAATTATTTTCCTACTGGTGAAGTTTTTGTTTTTTACCTAATCACATGTTATGCTTTTTGGATTCAAAAACGCTTTCTGGGTTTTGTTGGAAACACCAAAATATTATCTAGGTATCCATTAGTTTTGTATGCAACTAGTAAATTTTTCAAAAATCAAATCAAAAGGGTTGTGTCTACATTATTGCTTGGCAAAATTTACCTCTTTTTTTTTTTCAAAAATTCATAACTTGAGCATACGGTGTCCGTTTTTTGAAAACTTTATATCGTCAAAAAGTTGATTTCATCCTTTACATAAATCTAAGGTCAATTTTTTTTATGGAGGAAGATGTGAACATTAATCCTTGCATACAATATTTCCTTTTTACATGCTTTATGTTTTTATATTCTCTTTGGTTTCTGCATGTTTTGCATGTTCTCCTTTTACAATCTTGGGGTATTGTAATAAATGAACTTCAATCAAGTTCCATCAAGGGGTTTCTTACATAATAATTTGATTAGAGTGTAGTCACATGATTGATTAGAGGGGTTTCCTTTTTACATGCTTTATGTTTTTATATTCTCTTTGATTTCTGCATGTTTTGCATGTTCTCCTTTTACAATCTTGGGGTATTGTAATAAATGAACTTCAATCAAGTTCCATCAAGGGGTTTCTTGCATAATAATTTGATTAGAGTGTAGTCACATGACATGCACTTTGATCCCATATTTATATTGATGACAACTCGTATGAGTTATATCCAGATTCTATAGTTTCTTTTGGCCACAATCTTGCTCATAACTTAACACATTTTGGTTCGCATTAGTTCATGTCTCAGATTGAGAGCCAATGGTTAATGACCATGAATCACATCAGATTATCATCAGGTCACATCTTATTTTGAGGGCCATTCATTTTATGGTTAATGTTCCAGAATCTTCATGGTACTTGCTCCTATGGATCAATTTTAGTCACAATTCGACATCAGCATCGAGATGCACATAGCTTCTAGATTCTTTCATCATATCTTTCCCTCTTATGGGGGAATTTCTTATGTATCTATGTGATGGATGGTGTACTTGGGGGGTCTTATGGATTCCTCCATGTTTCATCACTTGGTTGAATTCTCTATTTCTTTTGCATGTTGATTTATTCATCTATTATTACTTCATAGATTCTAGGTTTGTGCTAGTTTGCGAGTTTTCCAATGTTCCTTGGCATTAGATCTACTGTTGCTTTATCATGATTTTGACCCAAGTTGTTCAATGACTCTAATATGGTTTCTAGTAAACAAAATTATTTTTCCTTTCTTGTTGGATTAAGGATTCTAGTGTTACTCACCAGTGTGCTTCCAGTGCTTCTTTGCAATAGGTTATCTTTTGGGGAGGAGTTTTGTTTCACTGGGTTTTCTCCTTTTCCCCTTTTTTGCATATGTACATGGGTACCTAACATGGCCTTGTATTGGGGACCCATTCATGCTTTCATACATCCATCCTTGCATTATTTGCATGTTTCTTATTCTCCCTAAGTTTCACTTAAGGGGGGTTGTTGGTGTAATTAACTATTTAATTACACTTTATTAAGTTTACTTAGGTCCTAATTAGGTTTTACCTTTAGGGTTTTACATATTTCTTTATAAAAGCCATTAATCTCATGTAATTCATAATTCCCAATAATATTATTTGCACATCTTTTGCAAATTACTCTTGCATCTTTGTTTTTTCTCCTTGTAGAAGGCTAATCCAGGTTTTGCAAGTGATCTTGGTATTATGGAGTTTATTGGAAACTCTAACACATTTTAGAATAGTTAGTGTATAAATGAAATTATTATGTAAATTTTACTAAATTTTCAATGCATTAAATTCTTATGATAAAATATCAACTATATTAATAATGTAAGTCTTATTCAAACATTAATTTGAGGCTCAAGTTTAAACTATTTTAATGTTTTGTTGTTGCTTAAATGACATTGAAAACTATTATAGCTATGATAATTGTCCTATATTGTGAGGTGGTGGGGTAAATTAATATAAAAAATAATTATTCCTGCTATGAAATTCTCTTCTATAAAATTGCATTATTGAATTTTAAATTATTGACTCTTTTGGAAAAAATACAAAGTAAATATATTATGCACTAAATATACCTAAATATACGTTTGTAAAATTTTATTCACATTTATTGAAATGTTTTGTTTTTTTAGGCAAAAGTGGAGGACCACTATAGTTTTATTAATATTAAATATATATTTTGTACAAAAACCTGGTTCAAGCAGACATACTAGCGGGAAAGAACCAGGAAGAAAACCCCCAGTTATAGTCCGAGTAACTTATTTTTACAATTCAACTGACTTTTACAATTCAAAACTTGAACCCACACAAACAGTTTGACTGTTTCAGTAGACTAATATGATCCTGTTTCCTTCCCTATACAAAATACCACATTTATTGAAATGTTGTGTTATTATCTAATATCATTTTATTGCTTTAGTGCAAAAATTATTATCAAGAATTGAAGTCATCTATGATTAATGACTTGTAATTGTATAACATGAATAATGGGAAATGATTAAACAAAAAGATTAAAGAAATTCTAGGGTTAGAAACCATCAAACACCTAGAATTAAGAGATCAATTAAACCCATTAACCAATGAAGTTGAATGCAATGTATCAAATGAATAAAACATAAATTAAGAACAATGTTACACCTTGTTGTGTTACTACTTATTTACTTTTACCTAGCAGGGTGAAAATTCTTTAGAAGAGTGTATTTATGCTTTATGTGTTTTGGAACTATGAAGAGTAAATGCTGATTTAATTTGATGTTATGAAATGTCTTGATTATGAAAATATACGATACTAGTGAATGTATTGTTTTCATCTAACTACTATTGTAAAGTGTAAAGTTGGATGCAGGAAAAGTATCAAGCATGTTGAAGAGAGGGGAAGTATCACTCAGGGAGAAGAACTTGGTATGGTAACCTTTGATAAAAAATCTAAGTTGAGCTTTCACACACACACACACACACACTACTAAGTTGGTCAAGCACATAGCTGCGCCAAGTAAGTTGACCTTTAGGAGGCAATTACCTTGCATTACTGATCGTCATTCTTGCTATCTATTTTGGTATCGACTCATTCACCTTGGATTCATATGTGTTTGTTGTGCAATGAATTTATTGGGAACCTTTTCTTTTAATTTTTGAGTCGAACCTCTTGAGCTAAGAAGTTTCATTCTTGTTGCCCTATTTCTAGCCTTTTGTTATTGATCTTTGTGTATAAATAGAGGTGCTCTCAACCTCAATAGGGATGCATACTTTTCAACATTCACGTTGTGTTTTTCTGAGTGATTATAATCTGAATTTCTAAGTGAGCAATATTTGAAAGTTGTGAGAATAATTTGAGAGTGAGATTTTGGTGGAAATTGAGAAGGTTTATTTGAGAAATTGCATACCTGTGACATAGATTTTAGGAACCCGAAATGCTAGCTCTCTTCCTAAGATTTTTCACCTAGAAAGAGAGATTTAGGCTCCTAAAATGCTTATGCACATTCAAATTAGGATGTATGCAATGTGATGTGATGTAAACGAACTAAAATAAATGCAATTTACTGATTAAAATGATATAAAATGAATGTTGAAGTGCAATTTAAGCTATGCTTGAAAACACATTGTGATATGCAAACAACTATGAAAGATGAAGAAATTGAAAGAAATATGCAAAACAGAAGGTACAGGGTCAAATCTGAGTGCACCTGGATGTTGTGTGAGCTTTCTGGAGTGTCTGGGATGTT
Organism: Sequoia sempervirens; assembly: GCA_007258455.2. Taxonomy (NCBI): domain Eukaryota; kingdom Viridiplantae; phylum Streptophyta; class Pinopsida; order Cupressales; family Cupressaceae; genus Sequoia; species Sequoia sempervirens. Next base: position 299,951,103 of record VDFB02000003.1, read on the forward strand.
GATGATTTTTTTTGATTTTTCACAGTGGGACTCATTCGCCAAGGGTGGCGAATCAGTCCTCCTACTGTTGAAAAATTGTCGGGAACTAATTTTTGACAGCCGAGAGTTGATTTCTAACAAAATGCAGATTTTTTAGATTTCAAGTGGGACTCATTCACCAAGGGTGGCGAATCAGTCCTCCCCAAGATTTTTGGAAAATCAAGAGACAACACTGCTACTCCAGATCTGGCAATGTCTGAATTTTAGGTTGTCAGGGTCAATTCTATAGAAAACAGACATAAAACAGTCAAAATGCTTAAAAAGAGGATGAGTTGACTTGAAGAGCCTAGTTGAATTGAATTCCACTTTTCAACTCCTTTAAACCTATTAAATTTTCAAAACAAACCTGCAAATACACATACACAAAGGGGAAAAATGTTGGAGGGTTAGTGAATAGGGGTTTGCCTTGGTCAAACCCCACTTTGGTAATCAAACCCAATAGAAATGAATGAAATGTAAAGGAAATGATAAATGAATAACATGCAAGTATTACAAACTTACCAAATCCTTGAATATGTAAATCTGAAGTGATGTTAGTGGCTGCTCCAAATTGCTTGAAAAGTGCTTGAATTGATGATAATGCTTGAGTGCTTGAATGTATGCTTGAATGAGAAGATTGCTTGAATTGTGTTAGGAGATGTAAAATGAGGTTAAAATCACATTTTTATACAAATATTGTGCCTTATTATTCGTTCATACCTCATCACAGGCCGACATGAAGTGAATATGAGTAAAATCCCGAAAGAAATTTTGAAATATTTTGAATTTGGGGCCAAGGGGGACTCATTCGCCACCCTTGGCGAATGAGTCCCACCTGGGACCCAAAACCAAGTGTCGGAAATAATGTTGTGTTTAATGTTGTTTGTCAGAATAGGACCCAAAAATACACTTAATATAAGCATATGAGGGCATAAAGAGACAAAATAAAGCGTGAGAAGGGTGTAAATACTGAAAATATGCCTAGAAAAGCATGAAATCTTATTACAAGACTTTACAACACTTCAAAATAGGACTTGTTATTGAATGAAAATGTGGTTTTTAGGTGAATTGCATTAAATAGAGTCTAGAAGAATGTAGAAATGTCTTACAACACTTCACAACACCTTCACAAGACGTTCTTTGAATTTTAGCACCAAAATAAGCATGTTCAAGCCAAGATACATCATAAAATTAAAGCAACATAGTTCCAAAACTATGAAACAAGACCTAAAAGACCATGAAAATGACAAGGGTCCATTTTTTGATGACACATTTAGCCCCCACTTTAGTGAGAGAAACTTGCTTCCTCACACTAAAGTAGCCATGAACATCGAGAAGAGGGTTCAAATGCAGTTACATTAGCAAGATGGAATACAACAAACAAGAGGGATGATCAAGCCCCCAGGATGAAGATCCCATGACAAACTGAACATAAGGAAAAAGGAACACACAAGTGTTGAGAGGAATTGAGTGAAGCTTCGATCATCAATCCAACTAGTTGTGAAAAGAGATCTAGGTTGATTATTTGAAAACTTGAAAGAATGTGTACTCACTCTGGGGCCATGGAACTAGTTGTCCGCGGGGTGAGAAAGCCCAAAAAGGTAAGATACATACGCTAATTGGTATTCACTCACAAAAACGCAAAAGTGGCCATGGAGAAAAGTCATGCTGCTAGTTGGGCTTCCCGCTCAACCATGCCAAAGCTATACCCGTTCGATAACTTTAACACTACTTCTAGGCGCCAAAAAGCCAAAGAAAAATGAAAATGTTGGTTTAAGTTTCATAAAATAAGCAAAATTGGATGGCACCACAGGCATGCAAGTTGTGTTATGCAAGGTGGCTGAATAAGAATTTTATGTGTAAAAATGTTATGTGTAATATGTTCAAAGGAGTATCGTTCAGTTTATGCAAGGTCAAACACTTAGGGAACATTATGTCTAATGTCTCCAAGAGAGGACCGATCAAAGAATAGTATATTCGCAACTTAGGGGATGCAGTGTGTCGCATCAAACCACAAAGAGGAATGCAATATGCTGAGATAGATCACACTTATGAAGGACATCACACCCAATGTAATCCACAAAGTGACAAATGCATCACGTAAACGACAAGGCTTCACTAAGAATGCAAATGAAATAATGGTAATGTATGCCCCCCACTTTAAAGGAATTGATACACATCGTTCTGTGAGCAATTACTTGAAAGTAGAGAAGAAAGGAAAATGCAAAAAGAAAACAAGACACGAGAGCGAACCTGGAAAGCTCTATGCCAAGTCATATGTTTCAAGGGTAGGTTGCATCATGTCAAGATGGAGGAAAAAAAGCAAGGAAAGAAGGGAGTTTCCCCCAGAAAAGAAAGCACACCAAACACATAAGGGATCTATGGATTTGGGGTCAGTATGTTCGTTCCTGCAATGTTTTGATTTAAAGAGCTCAAAACTATCATCATTCCCCAAAGCACATAGAACTGGAATAATGACACAAAGAGAGTGAAAGAAAAGGAAAAAGTCCATTTTGAGTCAACATGGAAGAGACGTTGCAGTCTCGACACTTTGCATCATTCCCAAAAGGAAAACACAAGCGAAAAGCAAAAAAAAGTGAAAAATCCTTTGGGTCAACATGAAGGAGACATTTCAGTCTCAATGCCTTGCATCATCCCCAAAAGGAAAAACACAAGAAAAGACAAAGGTAAAAGGAAAAGAAAAAGGGGGTTTTTGGGTCAACATGGAAGAGACATATGGCATCTCAACGCTTTACGTCATCCCCAAAAGGAAAAAAACAAAACAAAAGAGAAAAGTATAAGGCACGACAAAAAGAATAATAGAGATACACATAGAAGAAGTGTACAAAGAGAAGAAAACATCAAACACACGATACGGGGGAACACAATACACACATAAAAATAAAGAAGAAAAAGGGTAAAAGACAAGCTAGGAAAAGGAAAATCACTCATCTAACAAGTCATTCGCCTCCCAATCATTTTCAGTGCAATGCGAAGGTGGTTGACTGTCCAAAGGAGCAATCGCAAGTGTTGAACTAGGGGTTGTACCAGTTCTTCACTTGGTGGAGAGGATTTATCATTTAAGTTCATTGTAGATGAAAATAAAGAGTTTAAATCATTGTTTATTTCTTCATCTATTTTAGCAATTGTCCCATCATCATCATCATCATCATCAAGATTAATAAAGGCGGGAGGACGAAGGATGATTTATAAGGATGGATGTATTAAAAGCAGTGGTTGTTGAATATGCTCATTTTGTTGTGATGGTGGTATAGGATTGTCGTGTGGTTGCTCAGGAGAGGGAAGGTGATCATCTATTTCTTCTGTCAAGGGTATAGGTTGATTTTCTTTATTGTCTGTTAGGCAAGATTGATGAGCAAGGAGACGACGACAACGCCTTCATTCCCTAGCACCACAGTTCCGTTTAATTCAATTTTGCAATTGTTGAGGTGTAAGAGAAAATTGAGTAAGTATAGGTTTGTCTACTTCTGAAGGGGGAAGAATAGAGGAAACCGAAGAAGAGGGATCAACCGATTTCTCTTTTGCTTTATATACTTGTTTGGTTCGAGGAGGCTGAGTAGGATTTGTGTCAAGTTCCCTTTGTCATTTGAACAATGGTGGGGAAGGGTCTAGAGGGATTTGTTTTGAAGTTGTGTTGGTTTGTTTAATGTCATGCTTAGGTGTAATCATGGTTTCATCTAGGACAAGAGGAGTGGAAGTGGACAGAGATGTATTATGAAGAGATAATTCAACAATTTTTTTAGCTTTAAACTTTTGATAAATGATGTAAAAGAAGTCCTTTTGAGAGGTGATAGGTTCGATGGGTGTAGGCCAAAAGGATTCTAATGAAAAGTTACCTTTGGAAGATAAAGGATTAAATCCACTATGGTGTATGGTGACTACCTCATTGGCATGCGAAAAATTTAAGCACTTGTGAATGACTGATGGGACCACTTTCATTGAGCGAAGCCAAGGAAGGCCTAACCGCAAACAAAATTGGTCGGATTGTGGAATAATAGAAAACGTTACCTCCAAAGTCTTAGGTCCTATGTGTAAAGGTAGTACGATCGATCCAATCGTAGGGCATGCAAAACCATGAAGTGTTTTGATCCATGAAATCATGGATTATAGTTATCTTGATATATATCATGTAATACTAGAAATTATTATGTGATCACATTCTCACCACAAGCGAGATCTATTAATATCCCATTAGTAGGTTTATCATAGATTCTGTTGGCTATGTAGAGAGGACCATCATGAAGCTTTTGTAATATGTCTTTAGCAGAAAAAGTAATATCAAGAGATTGAGTGATTTGGCCCTTGTGAGGGATAACATCTATCCTAGTGACAAGTTTATCCATAGGACGAGCTTGGGGAACATGAGGAGATGTATCAGGTTGTTCATTGTGTGTATCAACAATCATCACATCAGGCTTGGAAGGTTCACTAGCCTTGACAAATGACGTAGTATGCTTAGGCATAGGGTTGGTGAAGATTTGGAGATTTTGGTTAGGGGGTGCAACAGACTTATTGCCTTGATCATTAACACCCATAATGGTCAATTCACCCGAATCAATGAGGTCTTGAACTAGATGTTTAAGATGCTTGCAATGTTCGGTGTCGTGGCCATTTTGACAATGAAAATGACAATAAGCGTTAGGCTTGAAGGTAGGAGATAGGGGTTGATTAGGATCAAGTGGTCGAACAGGTGGTAAGGTAAGCATGCATTTTTGGATGAGTTGGTTCATTTTTTGATGGAGGGTGTCAGGTAAAGGGGTGAAATGTCTATTTGGATCACCATAAGGATCAAGCGCGACTGTTTTAGAGGCGGCCATTAAATTTTGAACTTGTGAAGTTGGTTGTGGTTGGGGTGAAGGAGGTGAACTAAATTGTAAGAAACCTTGGTTAGGTTTGCGGAAATTTTATGTGTTGTTTTGGTGTGGATTGTTATGTTTAGGTTTGTCAACTCGGTTAGAAGTGGATTTTGACTCACGACTTGAAACCAAAATTTGATAATCACATAAAGTTGTGCACAAATGCATGAATGAAGGGAATTTCATCATGATAAGTTTATCTTGGAGGTTGGTGTGCAAATTCTCAATAAACATCTTCTGTAGATGTGCATCTGGAATTTGGACGTCAACTTGAGCATATAAGGACTGATAACGGGAGATGAAATCTGTCACTTTTTCATCTGTGTTTTGTCTACATCTCATAAGGTCGGCCATTGTCTTTTTAGGTGTCATGTGAACTTGAAAGTGATTAATGAAGGATTTTTCCATTTCATTAAATGAAAAGATGGAATGATTAGGTAAGTTGGAAAACCATTCTAAGGCAATATCTTTCAAGGTCCTTGGAAAAAGCTTTGCTAAAAGTTTATCGTCAAGGACAAAATCACAACACAAGGCAGTAAAAGCGTTGACATGGTTTATAGGATCTCCTTTTCCTCCATATTTCTCAAACCTCAAAATTTCTATTCCTTGTGGCATCAGGGTACATAAGATTTCTAATGATAAGGGGATGCTACGAACAAGATATGTGGTTGGAGTAGTTTGAGCTTGACTAATGGTGGCAAGTTGGTGTTGCATGGATGAAATAGTGTTAAGAAGTTGTGTCATGAAGGGATCAGGATTATGGGGTTGAGATGGAAGTGAAAATGGTGATGGAGTATAGGCGATGTTAGGGGAAGTGGAAGGAATATTAAGGGGTGGGAAAGTGGTGGAAGAAGATTGTGATGCCACAAAAGGAGTAGGAATGCTAGTGGAAATTGGGAAAGAAGTAGCGACATAATTTGATTGATGTAGAATTGTATGGACTTGCGGATTGGTATAAGTTGGTATGGAAGCTACGGTTGAAGGAGGAGGAACTTGAGATGCTCCTTGGGTGGCAGGAGTGTTTGTTGATGGAGTATTGGAAGAGGCATGTTTATTGTAAATCTTGGCTATTTGTTTTAGCACTTGCAAGCCATCATCACTTTCAATTAAGCGATGAAGGTTCTCAATAGCAGGTATAACAATGGTGGAAATGTTTTCAAGGGACAAGTCTTGTTGTAAATGTGCAAAGTCCTCATGAATGTTAATAACCTTTTCTTGCGAGAGAGAATTGTTTTGATTGTTAATAGGCATAGGATGGAAAGGGGAAGGCATGGAAGTGGTATTGTCAGGGCCTAATGCACCATTGTCCATACTAGGAGTAGGAGCTCGTGAGATCCCAAGGTCCACAACGAAAGTGCTATCGCGGGATGCCATGAGTCTAGAACTTCTTCTCACTAAAGTATTATCAATGGGGCACCAAACACTCATGCAAGTACCACAAGGAAGGGTGAATGGAATGGAAGCTAATCTAAGAATGTAAAAAGCCAATAACAAAAAATTTGATAACTGTAATAGAGGTGCAAATACAAAAAATAGAAATGCAGGAAAATGCCAGAAACAATGCAAAATTAATGTCTAAAATATGCAGAGGGACTGATTCGCCCTGGGTGGCGAATGAGTCCCAGGATGAATTTTTTTTGTGTTTTTCAGAATTTTAAGAATGATTTAAATGTTTTTTAGAATGCAAATTCAGACACAAAATGCAAAGTTTCAGTTTTTTCAATGAAATTGAATGCAAGAATGAAAACTAAATGAGTTTTTCACTAATGCAAAATGAAAGGTCCTAGAATGCAATAACCAATCAATGTCCTAATTGAATGCCAATGCAAATGAAAACTAGGATGCAAGATATGAATGCAATCAAAAGTTTAAAAATGTTCAAGAGTCGGGTTCACCAAAATGTGACATAGATTTTAGGAACCCAAAATGCTAGCTCTCTTTCTAAGATTTTTCACCTAGAAAGAGAGAGATTTAGGCTCCTAAAATGCTTATGCACATTCAAATTAGGATGTATGCAATGTGATGTGATGTGATGTAAATAAACTAAAATAAATGTAATTGACTGATTAAAATGATCTAAAATGAATGTTAAAGTGCAATTTAAGCTATGTTTGAAAACACATTGTGATATGCAAACAACTATGAAAGATGAAATTTAAAGAAATATGCAGAACAAAAGGTACAGGGTCAAATCTGAGTGCACCTGGATGTTGTATGAGCTTTCTCAAGTGTTTGGGATGCTGATGAAATTTTCAAATTTTTCACAGTGGGACTCATTCACCAAGGGTGGCGAATCGGTCCTCTTACTATTGAAAAATTGTCATGAATTGATTTCTGACAGCCGGGAGTTGATTTATGACAAAATGCAATTTTTTTAGATTTCAAGTGGGACTCATTCACCAAGGGTGGCGAATCAATCCTCCCCAAGATTTTTGGAAATTCAAGAGAAAACACTGCTACTCTAGATCTGGCAATGTCTGAATATTAGGTTATCGGGGTCAATTTTGCAGAAAATAGACATAAAACACTCAAAATGCTTGAACAGAGGATGATTTGACTTGAAAAGCCTAGTTGACTTGAATTCCACTTTTCAACACCTTTAAACCTATTAAATCTGCAAAACAAAGCTGCAAATACACATGCATAAAGGGGAAAAATATTGGAGGGTTAGTGAATAGGGGTTTTCCTTGGTCAAACCCCACTTTGGTAATCAAACCCAATAGAAATGAATGAAATGTAAAGGAAATGATAAATGAATAACATGCAAGTATTAAAAACTTACCAAATCCTTGAATATGTAAATTTGAAGTGATGTCAATGGCTGCTCTAAAGTGCTTGAATTGATGATGTAGAATGCTTGAGTGCTTGAATGTATGCTTGAATGAGAAGATTGCTTGAATTGTGTTAGGAGATGTAAAATGAGGTTAAAATCACATATTTATACAAATCTTGTGCCTTATTATCCGTTCATACCTCATCACAGGCCGACATTAAGTGAATTTGAGTAAAATCCCGAAAGAAATTTTGAAATATTTTGAATTTGGGGCCAAGGGGGACTCATTTTCCACCCTTGGCGAATGAGTCCCACCTGGGACCCAAAACTAAGTGTCAGAAATAATGTTGTGTTTAATGTTGTTTGCAGGATAGGACCAAAAAAGACACTTAATATAAGCATATGAAGGCATAAAGAGACAAAATAAAGCATGAGAAGGGTGTAAATACTAAAAATATGCCTAGAAAAGCATGAAATCTGGTTACAAGACTTTACAACACTTCAAAATAGGACTTATTAATGAATGAAAATGTGGTTTTTAGGTGAATTGCATTAAATAGAGTCTAGAAGAATGTAGAAATGTCTTACAACACTTCACAACACCTTCACAAGATGTCGTTCTTTGAATTTTAGCACCAAAATAAGCATGTTCAAGCCAAGACACATAATAAAATTAAAGCAACATAGTTCCAACACTATGAAACAAGACCTAAAAGACCATGAAAATGACAAGGGCCCATTTTTTGACGACACAATACCAAATTGAGAGGAAGTTAAGAAAGGAATCTAGTTCGATTAATTAGATCATTGCATAAATAGGCATACTGATTTCTTCTCTTTTATTATATTTATGTTTTTGTAATGATGGAAAATGTATCCCCTTACATTTTCGCATTTTTTTAGGCCCTCCCTATTGAATTGAGCATAATGTTGCCTTGATTTAGTGTTGTAATGTGTTTAACACATTCACATTAAGCCTTGGACCCTTGTAAACTAAGTGAACCTAATTATGCCTTATTGAGGGTGTTGTAAAGTGTACCTTCATACTTTCACACTAATCTAGGGTTTCATCAATAAATTGGGCTTCTTTATGCCTTATTTGGCCTTATTTTGCATGCACAAGCCTTAATTAATGCATCTTTCCAAGGATAATCCTGACATAAACCAATGCCCAATCATAATTAATGTGTTTTTGGATTGTATGGCCCAAATTTAGTGATCTAGGACTCATGTACACCACCTTGGGCATATGAGTCACACTTAAGTTTCAAGGCCCCGATCCTGATTTCACATCAATCTAAGCCTTTCTTGAAAAATGTATCCCAAAGGTTAGCCTAATGGGATTCATACACCATCTTGGGAATATGAGTCCCGTGTGGCTTAAGCCTAAATTAAATTCAAATTCTTGGTGGGATTTTATTCTCCTAGATCTAATGTCGGCTTTTAGTGTTGTAATTTTGAGAAATTCAGCATAAACAAGTATAAATACAAGATTATTTCACTCATTTTTCACCTAGCAAGCAATCAAGTGACCTAAGAATTTCATGAGAGCATTCCTAATACAAATTGGTGATTACATGAGCATACAAGTGTTTATAAGAGCATTCAAGAGTTGATTATCAAGTGTTTTAGAGCATTATTCAAGTATCAAGCATCATGTCAAATTCATCATGCATCATGTTTGTTTTTGAGCTAACATTTGTGATAGAGGGTTTCATGATTCAAAGAAGCATTCAAGTCAAGATCCATATCATTCAAGCAAGAGTCAAGATCTACATCCTTTGGAGCCATTTCATACATGTTTGCAACACTTTATTCTTAGGGTTTGGTGAGTTGCAACATATCATTTTGTTCATCCATCATTCATCATTCCTCCTTTCCATTTCATTTCATTTCAAGGTTTGATTACCAAAACGGGGTTTGACTAAGGCAAACCCATTTCTACTAATAAATTTTTTCCCTCTCTTTAGTGTGTGATTTGCAAATCTCGATTGAAGACACATTGAAGAGAAAGATTGGAAGAAGTTTTCAAGTTTTCAAAGATGTCACCTTGTTTACAAGATCACTACAAGGCATCTATAGAGCAAAATTCAACATTTCAAATCTGGAAATCAGGTTGAGAAGACAAAGAAGAGATTGAAGAGCAGATTAAAATCTTGATCCTTTGAAAAATTCAACTAGTATTGATATGCCACTTCTAGCGTATGAGTACTAGTAGAATCAAATTTCCAGATTTCAAGAGTTCCAGACGTATCACTGCTAGATTCCTGTTTCAACCCAAAAACCCTAATCTGGGACGAAATCGCCCATCTTGGCGCATGTGTCCTAGTGTGTATTAAATTCAACATTTTCAGCATTTCAAGTCTTCATTCAAGCTTCCACAGGTTTCTATGTGCCCCTCTATACTTTTCCAAATTTTTGTTTTGTTTTGCATTCATTTCTAGGTCATCTATTTAAGTCTCACATATCATTAGATTTGATTATTAGGTTTTGCATGTTACTTGTCTTTCCAAGCCCTAGCTTGGTGGTTAACCCATTTTTAGTCACTAAACACACCCTAGGATACCTTATTGCAAGATCTCTTTCCCCCCTTGCTACCTTCAGATTGAGATCTCTAAGGTTTCCTTGAATGGAACAAGTGTGAAATAGGAACCCTATCCTCATGATCCATCTCCTAAAAGGTGGGGCACCATATTTCTATTGTTATAGTTTGGAATGATTGTGTGTTATTGATTATTTTGATTAGATAATTGTATCATCTTTTTATAGGAAAATATTGTTATATTCTTAAGTGAAATGGAAAGATTACTTGTTATACTTAGTGAAAAGATATAAATTGCTTGAAGTGTTTGTACATATTCCATATTAAGGAATGGGTGGATATAGTGGTAATAAATACTATATTGGGGATATAGTTTTCATAGCTAATGTTTAAACTAGTTGAGTCTTAGAGTTACTATGAATTGCTTAGTAGATGATTTAGTTAAACATAGAGGTAATAGGTTATTCCTGGGGTTAGGATAACCTAGTGAAGGGGATAAACTATGCATAGATTATAAATGGTCAACATAAATCAATCTAAGAAGGTGGGTGAAGTATATGGCATCCACTTGAAGTACTAGGTGATGAATACTTTGGCCAAAGTAGAGTAAGTTGTCACTGTTTACACTGTTAGTTCACTGTGATCTAGGTTTACATACTAGGTAGAGGAATGTCATATATGTAGGTTGTAGCCACTATGTGATAGATCTAGATATGTAAGACACAACACCAAGCTCATAAAAGGTTAATATTTATTATGAGGTTACCAAACCAATATCTTCGTCGAAGGGTAGGGCCATCTATCATTTTGATAGTTGTACAGGGGACTGTAGTTAGTCCAAGGTTGGTGGAAAAGCGCTTGAGTGATGCTTCTCCTCATCAATAGGCGACCAAGATTTGAATGGAGGATTTTTCAGGACTATTCGTACATCTTTTGCCAGTAAGCTTCATGGAGCCTTGTTTATGTATTATGTATCCATTATGATGGAAAGATTGTAAAAAGAGAAATGATATCATGTTGTCATGTACTATGTAATCATTACTTTGGAAAGTTGTAATACTATGATATAATGCAATGGAAAGTTTGGAAAGATATTATTCAAGTGTGCATGCACTATCTTTATGGTTTTGAAAGAATTTTTTTTACTGCTCATAATGATTAGATAATTCAATATGTGGATTTCTCAATTGTGCATAACCCATGTTGCAAAAGCTTTGTTGATGAAGATCTTGATTCACAAAAGTGCTCAAATATTCAAAATGATGAAGAAATAATGAATGTTCAAGCTCATGAAGATTATGAATGATTTTTTAATGGAGGAAAGGCTTATTTTATAGAATTGATGAAGGTTTGATCAACAATGCATATCAGATAATGAGATTAGATCAAGAGATCAATGGTGGAGGATTGACGAGAGCTTCAGTTAACTAAAAATATCTCCTCATTTCAAGGGAAATAGTTTGGGATATTTATGAAGGGAAGATATTTTGAAAAGAGAATATTCCCTTTTGAAAATAGAATATGCCATGTGCAAGTTGGAGAAAAATTAGTTAATTAAATAGTTAAGAAATTATTTAATTGTGAGGTGAGAGGAAATTAGGATTTTTAATTAAATAATTGAAATTATTCAATTATTATGGAAGGAGGGAAATTTGAAATTAATTAAATAAATTATTTAATTAAGGTGAATTAGAGGAAAGGGTGAATTAATAAAATATTATTAATTATTTAATTAATAGAGGAAAATAATGAATTTAATCAAATAAAATTAGAAATTATTTAGTTAAAATTGATGAATTATGAGATAATAAGGAAAATGATGTAAAAAAGAAAATTATGAATGTGTGATGTGTTTAGACAATTTTAGGTGTCTACATTTTCCCCCTCATTGAGACAATGTACCTATTATGTTGTTTCAAAGACATGATGCTGATTGGATTTTTTTTTTTTAAATTGATGCCCCACTATTCCCCAGTGAATGAAGAAATGATGGGAGGATGGTAGGTTACCCCCTCAAGAGGTTGGTAAAAAAAAATCTGTTTGGGCTCGTGACAATATGACAGGAAAGGTTTGGTGAAGAAGAGGGAGAAAAATCAGGTCCTAGGAAGTTAGGAAACTGATTAGGAAAGATGGCAAAGGTGAGAAAATATGATGAAATGGGGGAGGGATGAAAACTAGGGTTTAGGAGAGCATATATATGCCTTTGGGGTCATTTTCAATTCATTTACACCTTGAGAGTTATAGATTTCCAGAGCTCAGAGTTGATTCCTATTGCAGAGACCTTGTAGAGATTGCTCACATTCCACGTGCCCCACATCATGCAGATGCAGTTAGACAGTTCCAACAGCTTGCTGGAGTAGATCCCCTGATATGTACCTAAACTATTCTTGAGTTTACATAGTTCTAGGCATAATAAATGCTATTTGAAAGTAGGCCATCAAACATGCCGAGTTAGACTCAACGCTTATGAAACTCGTCGTGACGCATATGAAGAGCAACACAACACTTTTGATTTTTATGTGATGCTTCTACACATGAGCGAGTTAGTTTAAGTTCTTGGTTCACTTTTGACTAATGCAAAGCGACGCTATTGCAGATAGGTTTTCTTTTGAAATGGTAACGTGATGCTTTTAAAAAAGGATCAATTATGACTGTGATAAAGCACCGCTTTTGCAAAAAATCTCGCTTATGATTTAGGAATTTGTAGACTTGGGTTTTTTTAAAATTTTCAAAAAAATCATGTTGTGGACATTATGCTTGTAGGTGGTAATTGATCCTATCTTATCATGGGAGTGACGACCTAGGGTATTGGATCAGATGGTTCATTTGAGCGGAGTGGACATTGAGTTCCTGGACACATTTAGATTATATCATATAGCTTACATGCTTGAGATCTAGGCACATCAGGCATTCATGGCCAATATGGTAGAGAGATAGCACTCAAAGATGTCTACCTTTAGGGCTGATGCAAGAAGTTGGGTACACAAAAAACACAAAAAGTGGAAGTGTTTTTTGTTGTTTTTCAAAATTTGTCACACTTGGACTGAAAATTTGAGGCACTTACACAATGAATCTTTAAAAAAGTTAGTAATATGAAATTTATCATTTTGAGTCTAGTTTCCAAATATGTAAATTATTCAAATACCCAGATTATAGAAATTAAATTTTGATAGGGATCTATAAAAACCACTTTTTAAAAGTCTTTTTTTACCATACCAAGCACGTGTACAACACCATTTTTTGACCCAAATAAAAGTATTTTTCTAATTCCTTTTGGAAAAAGAGAGATAACAACATAAATATTGATGTGGAATTTTTTTTGTAATTTTTTGTTGAATTTTTTTTTAATTGAATTTTTATTGGCCTTAATTGTTGTTTTTAAAAATCAACATGTACAGACAACATAATTGGACCTAAACTAAACATTTTTTGAATTTTTTTTTTCATTGTGTAGAGAATTGTCTGAAGTTTGATGCCATATAATTTTTTTTACAAGAAACTTAACCAAAAAAAGTTATTAAAAAACAAAAAAAACCTGATATTTCAAGTTTAAGGACTAGTTTGCTTAGAAATTAATTAAAAAATAGAAAACATAATCCAATATTAATAAAAATAATATATTTGGAAAGTAGACATTGTTTTCTCTAATGGGTTTTAATTTTATAGATTGATTTAGAAAAAAAGTCCATCAACCATATTGTCAAAGTTGGACATTCTTCTTCAATCTACCTTAGTTTTTTAGTTGCAGGTCAAAGGCTAAGGCTCAGATTGCCAAGCCTTTCCCAAGCCTAAAACCAAGGCTGCATGTGGGTTGGGAAGTCAATTTTTTAAATAATGCGTACATGTTACTAAAACACGTACGCGTTATTTAAATGAAACGCGTACGCATTTCATAATGCATACACATTATCTAATTACCCATTGGGTAAAGGTAACACGTATGCATTATGTAACGCGTACACGTTCCTATAATAGAATACGTATGGTTTCATAACGCATACGCGTTTCTGATATAGCCATTTTTTCCTAATTTGGTAAATTTTGATAAAACATGTTTTTTCTGCAACATTCCTTTTCTGCAGTATGAACCAAAAGCGCCATTTTTTGCATTTTTTATTGCAAATTTGTCTTGTGTAGGAAATATTCTATTCAAATTGTTGGAAGAGACAAAGTGCAGGTTGAATTTTTTGAAGTGGAATCAAGTACAACAACTTTTTACAAGAGGATTTGGAAAAAGAGAATTTTTGGATGCATTCATGATGTTTTTGTACTTCAGAGTTTAAAGAAAAAAAGATCTTCATACTACATAGTTTTAATTGAATATTTGAAGGAGATAGCAATTTGAAATTAGGTTGTATTTGAATCATTTTTTTTGTCATCAAAGAGGGTTTGGTAACCATGGGTGATAAACAAAGACAAAGAAAAAGATATAGAAAGTTAATGACACCTGAAGAAATTCAAGCAAATAGAGATATGGAGGCAAAAAGACAAAGGGATAGAAGAGAAAGGATTCGTCAAATGAAAAATTTGCAAGCATCTAGTTCCAAGAATGTTGAAGAGGAAGCCATGATGATGAAATGAATGTAGATGATGCAAATGTGGAGATGGTGAATATGGAAGAAAATGCAATTATGGAGACAAACCCAACTATGCCTTCAACTTCAACTTTGAATGATGTGGAAATAGTACCTATGCAAACAACTTCGGGTATGTCTTCAAATCCACCTCCCAATGATATGGAAAATGCACCTATTCATGAAATCCATCCAGGTATGTGTTCAAACCCAAGTTTTGATAATATTGATATTGCTTGTTTAATTGAAGCTGGATACACCATTAATGATATCAATAATTCTAGGGTTGAAACAATGCAACAAAAAAAAATGATGAAATAATATCTTATGAGAATGCAAATGAGAATGAAATCCCTCATACTAATGAAAATGTGAATGAAATCCCTTCTACATTTGAAAATGAAAACCCTTGTATGGATGAACCTAAAAATGTTTTTTTTACAATTGAAAGAGATGTGCTAGATAAAATTCGTGGTAAAGTTTCTTGGAGAAAAAATAGAACTTATGGAAATATAATATATAAAATGTTTTTTTATAGAAAGAAATTAGGATTCCAATGTCAACTCATGGTGCAATTGATGATAATGTCAAAAATGAGAATAGTGATGAAAAAATTAGGTGTTTTTGTAAAACCAAAAAAGAAAGATGGTTCAATAGAACAAGTCATATCTAGTGTTGCTAATGCTATTAATTTTATAGGTAAGAAAAGTTGATCAAAAGATAAGAATGCGGCTCATCGTGTAATAACAACTGCTCTAGTTGATAAAGCAACTTCAAATAAAAGAATGTTAAGTAAGATTAGTAAATGTATAAAATTAAATCCTATAACTTTGATAAGAGCTACTAAAAGAGGAGAAAGTATTGAAAAGGATCCAATTAATCAATGGTGGAGTTTTAGTTGTAGACTCCCAAGATCAGACATGAAATTAACTAATGAAATTAAATCTTTAATCAAATTTTTTTGGTATGATAATACAAGAGTATCACCTAACATTAGAGATGTCTTAAAATTAAGGGTGGGTTCCAAAATTTGTTAACCTCATCCAAAGCATCTCTTAGATATGACTCAAACTGAATTATATAATTTTTTTTAGATGCTTCAATCTTATCATTGAATATTAATATAAGTCAAAGATCATTTGAAAAGTGTAAACCTTGGTATGTTAGAATTAATAAACAACGAATCTCTTGTTGTTGTAAGACCTATGTGCAATTTCATTATTATTATGATAGTTTTCGATATATACGATGCACTTTGCATGCTAACCAAATTATGCAGGACATTTGTGGTATTCATATGCCACCTGAAAGAATCAAAGATTTTATTGCAGGTTTGTTTTGTGAACCCTCTAATGAAAACTTATTTTATTTAAAAGCATGTATTTCTGGAGAATTGGATAGATGTGGTAACTTTTCATTATTAGGATAATGTATGCATGAAAGTAGCTTAGATGAATCTGGACAACAATTAGTGGATGTAAAAAAAATTAAAAATGTTGAGTATTCTTTAAAAGATGGAAAAATTGGAAAACATTGTGAGCTAATTGTGGAAAAATTTAGTGTGCATGCATTTATTAATGAATTTAAAGATAAGATTGTACCTAAATATGTTCAACACTCTCAGTATGCTCATTGGCTTGATAATCAATTTCGTTTATGTAAAAACACATTCCCAATTGGAACTATATTGTCAGTTGTTGATTTTGCTAAAAATTATACTCTTGCTCCACAAGAAGAAATTCAATCACAGTATTATAATTTAGTGCAAGTAGCTATATTTGTTCACATTGTTTATAGACATGCATATGATAGTACAAAAGATAATATAATTTTTTTGAGAGAGTACCATTTTTATGTAAGTGATAATCGATTACATTCATCTGATTTTGTTCAATATTGTTTTGATATATTTTATAAAAATTTAAAAGAGAGAGGAATTCAAATGCTAGAACATCTCATATGGTTGGATAATTGCACGGGTCAATTCAAAAATGCTAGAATGTTTTATTGGTTATGTAGACTTCATAAAGAAAGTAATATCCAACACATATGGAGTTTTTTTGAAGCTGGTCATGGTAAGGGAGAACACAATGGAGCAGGTGCATGTGTGAAAAAAGCTCTTGCTAGAGAGCAACTAAAATTTGAGGATGCTGCGAAATTTAGAGATGCACATGCAATTGTAGATTGGTGCAATACGAAATTATCTACAAGAACAAGTGAGAGATCAATAATTCGACGTTTCTTTTGGTTAGTTGAAGAAAATGATATTTTTTCTCAACAAGATTGTGAAACAATTAATGGATCTGCAAAATGGCATTCGTTTAAGAGTTTGAATGCAAACACATGGAAAATATGGAAAAGGGAGTTGGCATGCTTTTGTCAATTTTGTATTGTAGGTGATTGGGAGACATGTGAAAATATAGAATGGGTCGAACAATGGCAACAAAGAGCCTTAACGCCTACATCGACACATGTTCAACACATAACGACAATTGAAGATAATCAAGTGTTCTCATCAGATGATTATGATCGTGTTTTGGATCTTGTACAAGAAGGTACATTATTTATTGAGTTTGATTTTATATGTACCCATGTTTAATATATGTGAATTAGATATAAGTCACTCTTTATTGATTTTTTTTTTTTGCAGGACATGTGTATGCTGTTGTTGCACCTGAGGGGAATGAAGAGGAGACCGAGTACTGGTTGGCTAGATGTGTTGAGAGAAAACATAAGTTGGTACATCCTAGAGTGGATGATGACAACTTTGAGTATCCAACTATTCAGTGGTTGTTGTTGGCACCTGGCTTCGAAAATATTTGATGAGAAAGAATGGCTTGCATGCATTTGAAGATTATGAAAGACACAAGAAGATTATACATTATTCACATTTGATTTTGGCAACCAATATAAAACTAGTTAGATATCAAGGGAGGCCTTCTAATAAAGTTTTATGGAAACTTTCAATGGATGATCATGAGACAATCATAGATGCATTACAAAAAAGAGAGGATGTAGATGGTACAATGGAGTAAATAAATATTTGTAAGTATATAGTTGTATATATATTTAATTGATATATATATTTTTCTTTAATAGTCATTTCCTAATTAAAGTTTTATATCATTTTTTGTTTCAGGTCTCCCAAAATTAGATATATTACAATGGAATTCGAATCTAGAGACAGGTAACTATATATATAGTTCTAGATACATTTAATTGATAGTATAAATATAAAACTAAATTTAATTCATTGTCATTTTATAAAAAGTTTATAATTGATTTCATATCCCCTTAAGCCATTCTCTTAAAACCCCTTAAGCCATCCTCTTATATACCATTAATCCATCCTCTTACATCCCCTTAAGTCTCTCTATTAATTCCCCTTAATCCATTTTATTAGGACCCCTTAATCCATATCCTCGTATATCTACCCTTAATCCATCCACTTGTATCCCCTTAAGTCACTCTCTCAACACCCCTCGAGCTATCCTCTTAGGACCCCTTAATCCATATCCTTGTATATCTACCCTTAATCCATCCACTTTCATCCCCTTAAGTCACTCTCTCAACACCCCTTAAGCTATCCTCTTAGGACCCCTTAATCCATATCCTCGTAAATATACCCTTAATCCATCCACCTGCATCCCCTTAAGTCACTCTCTCAACACCCCTTAAGTGATCCTCTTAGGACCTCTTAATCCATATCCTCGTATGTCTACCCTTAATCCATCCACTTGCATCCCCTTAAGTCACTCTCTCAACACCCCTTAAGCTATCCTCTTGGGACCCCTTAATCCATATCCTCATATGTCTACCCTTAATCCATCCACTTGCATCCCCTTAAGTCACTCTCTCAACACCCCTTAAGCTATCCTCTTAGGACCCCTTAATCCATATCCTTGTATATCTACCCTTAATCCATCCACCTGCATCCCCTTAAGTCACTCTCTCAACACCCCTTAAGCGATCCTCTTAGGACCTCTCAATCCATACCCTTGTATATCTACCCTTAATCCATCCACCTGCATCCCCTTAAGTCACTCTCTCAACACCCCTTAAGCTATCCTCTTAGGACCCCTTAATCCATATCCTTGTATGTCTACCCTCAATCCATCCACTTGCATCCCCTTAAGTCACTCTCTCAACACCCCTTAAGCTATCCTCTTAAGACCCCTTAATCCATATCCTCGTATATCTACCCTTAATCCATCCACTTGCATCCCCTTAAGTCTCTCTAGGGTTCATGAGATGCTTAGAATAACAAATCTATATGGGTTAATGGTTTAGGGTTCATCTCCCAATCTCTAGGTCATATGGTTTAGGGTTTAGGGTTTCTAGGGTTCATGAGATGCTTAGAATAAAAAATATATATGGGTTTTAAGGGTTTAGGGTTCATGAGATGTTTAAATAACAAATCTATATGGGTTAATGGTTTAGGGTTCATCTCCCAGTCTCTAGGTCATATGGATTAGGGTTTATGGTTTCTAGGGTTCATGAGATGCTTAGAATAACAAATCTATATGGGTTTTAAGGGTTTAGGGTTCATGAGATGCTTAGAATAACAAATCTATATGGGTTAATGGTTTAGGGTTCATCTCCCAGTCTCTAGGTCATATGGTTTAGGGTTTACGGTTTCTAGGTTTCATGAGATGCTTAGAATAACAAATCTATATGGGTTTTAAGGGTTTAGGGTTCATCTCCTAGGATTTAGGTCATATGGTTTAGGGTTTATGGTTTAAATTCATTCTCTCAACTCTCCTTAATCCACAATCTTGTATCCCTTAAGTCACTCTCATAATTCCCCTTAAGCCATCCTCTTAGGGCTTGTTAAGCCATATCGTAAGGTTCATGACATGCATCTCCTTAATCCACTCTCTTACATCCCTTTAAGTCATTCTATCAACTTCCCTTAATCCACACTCTTACATCCCTTCAAGTCATTCTATCAACTCCCCTTAATCCACCCTCTTGCATCCCCTTAATCCACTCTCTTACATCCCTTTAAGTCATTTTATCAACTCCCCTTAATCCACCCTCTTACATCCCTTCAAGTCATTCTATCAACTCCCCTTAATCCACCCTCTTGCATCCCCTTAATCCACTCTCTTGCATCCCTTTAAGTCATTCTATAGGGTACGTCATGCATCCTCCCTCTCTTGCTACTCTCTCATTTCAACTCTCATTAATCCATCCTCTTGCATCCCCTTAAGCCATCCTCTTAAAGGACCCTTAAGTCATATCCTCTTACATACCCTTAATCCACAATCTTGCATCCCTTAAGTCACTCTCATAATTCCCCTTAATCCATCCTCTTAGGACTCGTTAAGCCCCTAGGGTTCATGACATGCATCCTCTTAACTTGCCATCCTCTTAACTCCACTTAAGGCATTCTCTTAAGACCCCCCTTAAGCTATATATCCTCTTAGGTCCCCTTAATCCATCCTATGACAAACATCATTTGAATTTGAATGGAATTTACTATATATTATTCTTTTCTCGCATGAATTTTTTACTTAAATGACTCATAAAAATTACAGTTAGTTTACTTACATTAATTATTTTTGTAGGTTCTCATCAAGTCGGTCTACCATGTGATTGTCACTGAAAAAATTATTTTATCAAGAGACTATGCAAATATCAATTTTTGGTCTTCACGTAAAAGTTGATAAGCTTTAATTGTATCGACATGCACATATATGTTTCATCATGTTATATAGTTGTATTAAACATCAATAGACTTTATATATGTTTGTTCGATGTATGAACTTCAATGAGCTTATTAGTCACTTTTTAAATATCTTGTTCCAATTTTATAGATTATACATTTCATGTCTTGTATTTACCACATTGTATATAATTGTTCAATTGTATAGATTATACATTTTATGCATACAAGGAGATAGATTTTTGTTTATTGATTCAAATATTTGCTAGAATTGGAAAATAGTTAAAATTACCTGTCCTTAATTTATTATGTACATATTATCTAAACTATTTAAGGAATGTTTTAATTTGTCACCTAACCATATGATGAATTATATATATGAAATTTGATTCTAGATAAGAATTTATATATTGCATGTATTACTTGAAAATTAGATAATTTATATCTATACATACATGAGTGCATATAATCATCAAAATGAACATAACACGATCATAATTGACTACATATATAATCATCATGTATTAAAGTCAACTGATATAAATAAACACAAATATGATAATAACATGTTCAAAATAAAACTATAGATAGATAGTCCATAAAATTTATATGTCAAGATGTATATGTCAAGTCCAACACATATATTTAAATAAAACTCTAGAGATCTATAGTCTATAAAATTTAAAACCATCTAACTATCAGGTTGATCGGTCATATCAAGTCTCCTCTTTGTTCCATGTCGACTAGATGTACCCGCATCATGCTGGAAAAGAGTACAAGAAACTTGAAATTGAATTTAAAGTTATTTAGAAATTTTGATATAATTAAAACATATTTAAACTTGAAAATATAAACTTTTAGATAAAAATAAATTTAATTAAATATATCTAGTAAATACAATAAAAATGATTTTTAGTATGCATAAATTACCATATGATCATGTGAATCTACTGACACATTTTGTTCAACGGGTAGTGTAACTGTCAATTAAGAAGATCTAAATGCCTAATCTACTATATCCTGCATATTCATATAAAGCAAACAATATGTTAAAACCTCGAATATATATATATATATATATATATATATTTAAAAGGTCCGTAAAAATTGTATAGGAGATTTAGTAAAGTTTACAACCTCGAATGATATGACCTCATGATCACGCACCTGAGATTGCCCATGCATAAATGCTGATGACATCTCAGGTGCGCCCGTCATGGGTATCTCATGAAATCCCTGCATGTATAGATGTACAACAGTTTGTATAGATCATTCACACGTGTATGTAAATGAACAAATTGAATTAGATCTATGATGTGTATTTAATTTAAACTTAACAAAATTTTGAAAGCACGCACCTGAGCTGATGATGTCTCAGGAGCACTCACCACAACTTGTGGTTGATCAGTACTAGGTATCGTATGACCTCCCTGCATCTAGATATAATATTATATTATATCAATTCACACGTGTACAAATTCAAATTAAAAATTAGATATATCCACACAAATTATTTAATATATATTGGTTCAAGTACCTGTCCAAAAGGTGAGCCCATATCTACATCACTCGACATATAGACACGATGATCATATTGACTTTCAGGCATCGTGTGATCATGCGTCTACACCAAACACTTATTGAATTAATATTATATTATATATATAATTTGATGTTATTATTTATATGAATTTTTCACATTTCAAACTTAAATTAAATTTAAGTTCAAAAGATGAACATACCTGTGTAGGATGATCCTCATATAGTAAATTCATGTATGAATCCATCCCAGATGCATGTGGGTCACCTGAAGTGGATGCTTGAGTATCCCTATAGCTCGAGCCTCCATGCTCTCTATTGGCCACTTCAGTCGCTGCGTGTGCAGTTTGATGAGTGAGATGTCCTGAAAGAAAACTCAATGCTCCTAATGTCGATAACATGGTTTGTTGCTGAAATGTAGCGAGAACACTAGGAGAAGGAGGAGGAACAATAGGAGCAATAGGAGCATGTCGCCGAGGATCGACATGTGCTCCTAGTCTATGTTGGGGCATGCCACGCCCAACTCCCTAAAATGACCTCATATCAAAATAGTTAGGTTTTCTACCCAACTCAAACTCAGCCCATAACTTTCTCAAAAGTATAAGGGAACCTCACAGTTGCCATGTGGTGGATTATCAAACACCATCCACCATTTATCCCAAAAATGTGCAGCTATTTGTGGGTGCCTACACCATAAAATTGAAATTCATTTTTTGGTTGGAGGAATTGGTTGGTTTGTTTGGGGGTTAATAAAATATTGGCACATGGCTTGTTTGGTAATTTTAAGGTCATTGATTTCTTTGTAGGACAATCCATCTGCATAGAATTGTCTCCTCTCTTCTCTCCATTGATGGAACCTATCTAGGTCCGCATCAATGGATCAAACATAATTGACAATAGTTTGCATCGTAGATGCAAATTGTGTGAGATGGGGAGGGATTCTAGGTTCATTTTTTATCAGATCCATATTTCCTTGAATCACAATAAGGTTTGCTCAGATGCTCTCTCTTAATTGATCCTCATCTACTACAGGGGGGGTGGGGGGTTAGGCGGTGGAGAGTTTGGAGGTGTGGGGTTTTGTTCTAGTGGTGGATCTAGATGAATTTTTGGATCTGGCATAAAATCCTCTAAATTAAATTCTGGATCCATGAGAGCAATTAAATGACAATTTCATGTTAAACAATAAAAAAATATATATCAACAAACTAATTAAATAATGCACACAATTTGAAAGTTATTTTAAAATCACATTGAATGTGCACAAATTCAAAATACATTTCATTTAAAGACCATTCGATTTATAACATTAAAAAATCCATAACATTAAAAATCCATAGCATGTACACACATTAAATTGAGTCCAGTGTGTGGTTGTTAATATAATGGGTAGAAATGAAATTAGGGGGTTTTATTAGAACCCTATTCAAATGCATGCACTATGTCATTGGTTTATTAAGTGAATCCCCTAAAAGAAGGCCCCATAAACTTATTTTTAGCTAGATATCACTTGATAATTAAACTATAGCCAAATTTGATGATCTATACATTAATTGATTTATTTAAAAATAAATAAAACCACATGGATTAAGGTAAAAAATTAAGATTTATTTAAATAAATCACCATCAAGGTAAAGACTTAAGATTAAGGTAAAGGACTAAAGAATGAAAAATAAGACACATGTAGATATATAACTTTGATTTGTCAAATTGGGTGTTAAAATAGGAGGTTAGGGGTAGGGGTTGTTTAGAGTGCCTTTTATTACATATATAAAGGTGGAAAAAGAGAAGGAAAGGTCCCCAAGCTAATTTAGGTTATGAACAACTCAAGAATGAGTGTCAAAATGGGTAAATGATGAAAACCATGTAGTTTAATTCAAGTGAAAATTATACTAGATTCTATTTATATATTAGGATTATTGTTAGACACGGGTGCTCAATGGAGCTCATAAATATCAAGCCCATCATTAATTAACTAATTCATCAATAAGTAATTTATTCTTCTAAGTTTTTATGGGTCTAGAGCTTTATCTTTTGGGGCAAGGGGAAGTTTACTCATAGGTGTGGTTGTTTCCCAAAAAGAGTATATCTATAGAGCTAAGGTATATCGAACAAGAATACATGTAAATTAATCAAGTATGACGAATTTAATTGAAAAATTCAATGACATAAATTGATTTATCTAAATTTTCAAATTTCATGATAAGAGACACAAGTTCTCTATAGTGGGACAAAGTAGTTAAGAAGAAATTATAAGTTTAACAAGTTAACATTAATTCATAATCCCATTCATTGTTCTCAAAGAATACTAAAGATAAGAATGAAAAATTAATAGAATACATGTTCAAAGGGATGCATAGATACATGCTAGTGACCTAATTGCAATGTACAAAATAAACAAAGATGAGCTTGAGCTCTATTCACCAAATTTTGAGAACTTGTTTGATCCCCTTAAGAAATGTCATATTAGGACCCCTTAAGACATCGATTTAAGATTTAGGGTGATAGGATGGCTTAAGGGGATCTATAAATTCTAGTAAGGTCCTAGGACAAAATGGTCCATGACTTAAGGGAATAAAATTTGGTGGAGTTGCCTAAGGCAACCAAATTTCATTTTAAGGTCCTACGACAAAATGAATGCTTTAGGGTTTAGGGTTTGGGGAGCTTAGGGTGAAGTTTGGGTGGCCCTTGGAATAATGGACTTGCAAGTTAGTGAGCAACATTTTCTTGTGGAATAGTTGATTGAGATAGCTCTTGTTTCCCAACAAGAGTATATCTATAGAGCTAAGGTATATCAATTGTGAATACATGTATTAATCAAGTATGACATAGAATTTAATTAAATCTGAGGACATAAATTGATTTATCTAAATTTTCAAATTTCATGATAAGAGACACAAGTTCTCTATAGTGGGACAAAGTAGTTAAGAAGAAATTATAAGTTTAACAAGTTAACATTAATTCATAATCCCATTCATTGTTTTCAAAGAATACTAAAGATAAGAATGAAAAATTAATAGAATGTACATGTTCAAAGGGACACAGATATATGCTAGTGACCTAATTGCAATGTACAAAATAAACAAAGATGAGCTTGAGCTCTATTCACCAAAATTTGAGAACTTGTTTGATCCCCTTAAGAAATGACATATTAGGACCCCTTAAGACATTGATTTATGATTTAGGGTGATAGGATGGCTTAAGGGAATCTATGTCTAGTAAGGTCCTAGGACAAAATGGTCCATGGCTTAAGGGAATAAAATTTGGTGGAGTTGCCTAAGGCAACCAAATTTCATTTTAAGGTCCTACGACAAAATGAATGCTTTGGGGTTTAGGGTTTAGATTTAGAGATTTGATGACATGATTTCAACATATCTATATGTCAAATAAAAAATGTAAGAAAACTCCAAGGAGCCCTAATTTATGACACTACACAATGTGATAAGGATGTTTTATAGATTTTGGTCATTGAAGTGTAGCAATAACTAAAAAATCCTAATGTGAATTATTCGTAGCCTCAATCTCAATCTCAATCTCAATGAAAACTACCCCGAATCTAGGTAGCGTTCCCTGGATACTTCTAAAATTATGTGAACTATTAGGGTTTTAGGTTTACATTTTAGGGTTTAGGTCCAAGGATTAACCTGGGTAAATTAGTTTTTAGGGACCTATGTTTTTTGGAACCTAGGGTTTCTAGGGTTTTGATTTCTAAGTTTTAAAAATGTGTCTAATTTAGGTTTAGTTTTTATGGTTTTCGATTTACAATTTAATGTTCTTTGTTTCATTGATTTTTTCAGTTTTCTAAATGCAATTAAAAAACTATAAAATATTGAACAAAAACAAACTAAATAAACAAAAACTAAATACCAATTACAAAAGAAAAGTGCAAGATATAAAGCTAAAAATGGGAAGAATTCAACCAACCTAGAGGTCGCTGAGGTCGGTTGTGTTGACGGGAGGAGGTGGCAGTGAAAATTTTCTTCGATTAGGGCATTTGAAATGCGTACGCGATCTGGTCTCCTCTTCTCTGACGCAGACAAAACTTGCAGTTAAAATGAATAAACAGTCGCTAATTTTTAAAAAAATGAATACTTTTAGGAAACACATACGCGTTTTCGGCTCGTGTACCCGATGCAGAATGCATACGCGTTCGGATTTAGGCTCGGGTACCCGATCCGTAATGCGTATGCGTTTCGTGCAATTTTTTTTTTGGCCAAAACTTCCTCTCATGCACCCAACTTCTTGCTTTTACCATTTAGACTACCAACGAGAGAGGTGACCATCACTTTGGAGGATGTGTGACACATCTTGAGGGTTCTTATTTATGGAGTAGGGGTTTCATACGAGCCTGAATTTGGTGTAGAGGCTTTGGAGAGAGTCTTGATAGATGATTAGTTAGAGATTGATAACGGGTAGATTGATCAACAATAGTACATCGAGATCGTTGATGACATTATCATAGCAGTGGTTAGAATTATCTATGGGTAGATCATTCCCAATTGGTGATCTAGTGGTTTCTCGGTTGGATGGGATCAAGTCCTAGAGAGGTTGATGAAGGACAATAGGGTCTATACATGGGGGCCATGGATCTTAGTGTAACTCTACCATGATATGCATAAGGTGGTATACCGATTAGTGAAAAGCTTGTTAGCAAGTGCTACATTGCTCCATATCTGGGCATGGGAGCACATAGAAATTACTAGACCCTTTGGGGAGGCCATCTGAGTAGCGAGTTAGCCTTTTGTATATAGATATGACACATTTCTTACTCAACATCGACTAGGAGAATTAAACTACTGGCAACAAATTATTGATGATATAGATGAGTTTAGATGGAGACCATGGCTTCATTACAGGGCATGGGATGACGATGATGTCCACTTTCCATACTACAAACAAACCTGATAGTTGATCGAGAGGAATCCCTATATCCTAAAGAGATATCTACCAAACAGGGTTAGACAATAGTTCGGGGAGGTACAAGATGTATTGGCCCCTAATTACCATGTACTTTTTTCTAAGACCCATACAAAGATTATCAATTGGGGACCTATGCCAGTACCATTGGTAGCAATCATGAAGTTTATTCAGTTGAAACATGTTCAATGGATATGGGAAGATGGGTTGAGGACCTAAGAGTTACTGCAAATTACGATGCTTGGTGGATTCCCTAGAGACCACTGAGATTTACACATCCTGATGGTAGAGTAGTGGGAGTCAGGAGGAGGAGGGATATAGAGATGTAGGGAGAGCCCAAAAATAATGATAGAGGGTGAAGGTCGAGATCCCAGTTACCCACGATGCAAGACAACAGACCTGGGGGTACCAAAAGTGGTCCCCATAGGAGAGGGTGAGCAGAGGAGAGGTGATGTAGAGATGCCCCATGAGTAGATCTAGATGGTATCTGACTCCGAGTCGCTTTTAGTGAGAGAGACTAGGTGAGTAGGGAGAGGGATGGGTACCGAGCTAAGAGGGATGGCCTCACAGTTTAGTTGATACAAAGACCACAAAGAGGGACCAACGAACCTTAGAGAGAGATGTTGAGACTATAATGAGACGATAGCTAGAGGCATAGGTGGCTCAACTGACCATGGAGAGAGATGTAGAGAGGGGCCAGGAGATAGTAGTTAGAGGATGTGAGATAGAGGAAATGATTCTGATGGCAGATCATATCAGAGAGGTCAAATTCCTAGAGCGAGAGGCTACCTATTACTGTACCCTCTATTAGGTAGTGGTACCAATAGGAAGGATACAACCTCAGTTTTCAACCAGGAGTGTAGTGGTAGCCTTAGGTAGGTTAGATGGAGGATCTGTGGGTTGTCCTTCTCAAGTACAACAACATCTTCAACAGCCACATGAGTTAAGGGATCAAGGATCTTGTGAACAGGCACCTAGGGTTCAATAGTAGCCTCCAACACAACAGGTGGTTCCTCCTCCTCCTCATTCTCCTAGTTGGGAGGAGAGGGTGAGTTCGATGTGATCTTGCCACTAATATTTTATGTACATATATATTTTGATGTACACACATTTTTTTGACGATGTATATATGTATTATTGGCTCTTGATAGCCCTTTGTACACACATTATTTGTATAGACTTGTATCATGACATACATTTTGATGATATATATATACATATATATGAGATGAGATTTTGATGCGGCTATTATTATGAGTTATGTGATGTTGTAATTTCTAGATGATTCTTAAAATGATTTGATGTATACTTTTAATGATTTCATGATGTGATGATATATGATGGCATGCTATGGATATGTGGTGATGTTATGCTTTGGACATATGATGTAATGTTATGGATATATGCAATGATTTTATGATGATACTAATGATATGTGGATGCAGGATGTATGATGCTACTGATGCTTTGTGGATGCAGTATGTGATGGATATTCTTGTGTATGTCATGATACTTGGATATAAATTTTAACATGATGAGTAGGATAGAATAAAGGATAAATGATTAAATAGATAGATATAATAGAATATGATAAATGAATGATGTTAATAAAATATCAACAGATCTATGATTATTGGATGGATTTGATTATTTTAGTGGACATGTGATGAGATATGATAGATGGTTTTTCTTTTACTTTAGGTTATGCTAAAGAATGTAGAGCAATCCTTATTTTGATATAGCACGTAGACACTATGAACCAAGGTATGAAGAACTAGGGTGGCATCGTATCTATTGCATGGACTTTGAATTTGCAAACAATAGGAGTATCCTTGTTCAAACCTGACATACAAAAACCTTGTTTGATCATGTGAGCTTGAATGAAGCCTCAAAGAAAGTTAGGACAATGCAAAAAAGTATAAATAACAAGATATTCAAAGGTTGTTGTGTTGCCTTAGACTATCCCTACACACAAAAGGCAAGTATTCGCCATGGTTATGTTACAAGAAGATCCCACAAACACAACAGATGAAAGCAATGACTATGCCCCATTATGTACCC
Organism: Sequoia sempervirens; assembly: GCA_007258455.2. Lineage (NCBI taxonomy): Eukaryota > Viridiplantae > Streptophyta > Pinopsida > Cupressales > Cupressaceae > Sequoia > Sequoia sempervirens. The sequence continues at coordinate 299,980,069 of VDFB02000003.1, forward strand.
CTAGACACACCAAAATTTTGAAGATCAAGCTGGTGTCGAGTGAGTGATGGAATGAGAAAAATTATAAATCAAAAGAAAAGACTGACTGACAAAACATATCAATGCCATTATATCTCTTGCCAGAGAGATTGTTGTTTTTGATCCGTGATTGGTGCCTATTGTAGGAATGATATATTCGTTAAGGAAACTATGTTGGATGTTGAATTAGATGCTTTAGATTGTTGACATGTAGGTAGTTGGTGTGTTTTGACAATGATAGATGATTGAAAATTTTCATGAATGTTTGTATTTCGATGATTTCCATATTTTCTTTTGCTTACTTTGTCAAAGATGAGTGCACCAATAGGTTTAAATTATGGACATGGGTGAGTTATAATGATTTGTTTTTGATAATTTTTGGATGTTTTAAAATGTTTTAAAATTTTACAATATTTGAGGTTGTTCTTGAATTTTATTGATATATTTGAATGTTTTTGGATTTTGCATTTTTTGGATGTTTTTGGATTTTGCATTTATTAGATGTTTTTGGATTTTACACTTTTTGGATGTTTTAAATGGATTTTGCATTTTAGGTGATGAATAAGGATCCCACCTCCACCTCCACCTCCATCCAATATGACAACAAGGTTTAGGAGGATGCCCCCAGTTAAATGTAAGATCATTTTATTATGGACTAAATGAGGCGATCCTAGGACGATGGAAGATGATACAGGTAGTGATAGATATTGGTCAAATACTAAGCCATGCTAGGGGTGTTGATGGAGATATGATAGATGGATGGATGAAGTGAATTTATTATGGATGAGATGGGAAAGGCCTTTGATAGATGGTGGATGATGCTTATTTAGACATGGCGCCTGTTTTCCATGTTTTCACCAAGGTACTTATTCAAAGCGCCACCAAAGTGGTTTTCACTAGAGGACGATTTTTCTCTTTACTATTTTATTCCTTTTTGGATTTTTGGATTTTTTTAATTTTTTGAATAAGATACCCTCAATGGGTTAAGCATAGAACTATTTGAGGTGAATTTTGTTGATAGGATCCTAAAAGGGGTTACCTTCAGGTGCTTCTAATTGATAAGCTCCAGATCCATAACTTATAGTAACAACAAATGATCCTAACCAATTAGGTTCAAAATTTCCTTTGTTATCCTTATCCAATTGATTCTTTTGGTTCTCTTTAAGGACTAGATCTCCTGCTTGGAATTTTTATCCCTTGATTTTCTTGTTGTAGCTTTGATGAAGATGATTCTGATAGGTTTGAAGATGGTTAAGTGCTTGAAGACGTCGTTCATCTAGAAACTCTAGCTCATTCAGTCTAGACACTCGGTATTCTTCATCATCAATAAGGTTTGTAACGAGACCCTCAATAATGGACGATTGACCTCAATAGGTAAATGGATTCGGTATCATAGACCAAGGAGTATGGTGTGGTATCAGTAGGTGTTATGATACTAGTTCAATAAGCCCATAATGTAGGATTGAGTTATAAGTGTCAGTCACATCCAACATCATTAATAGTATTTTTTAGGATTTTTAAGATATTTTTGTTAGATGCTTTGACTTGGTTGTTTCCTTGAGGATAGTCTAGGGTGTGGAGAAATGATGTTGGATATGGAATTGAGTGCAAAAATCCCAGAAATCTTGGTTCTTAAAAGGTGTTTTGTTATCTATAATGATAGCTTGAGGGACACCATACAAGAAAATCAAGTAGTTTAATGTAAACTTAGAAATTTGGTTTTCGGTAATAAAGGTTAGAGGAATAGCCTCAATCTACTTTATGAAATAATTAGTGGTAGTGATGATAAACTTATGGCCATTAGAAGATGTAGGTGAAATATTTCCTATAAGGTCGATCTCCCATTTTGAAAAATTCCAAGGTGTAGTTATTGGTTGTAATTCTTGCATTAGAACATGAATAGATCACCATGTTGTTGAAATTGTATATATTTCAAGTCATAAATTGATTTTCTTCTTGTTCCATAGTCATCCAATAGTATCCAGTTCTTAGCAAATTCTTAGCAAAGGTAGGGCCACTTGAATGAGACCCACAAATGCCATCATACACCTCTTGTAAGGCAGGTATAGCCTCTTCTAAATTAAGTCACCAAAGCAGAACACCATCGAGACTCTTCTTATAAAGGGTATAAAAAATAATGACAAAGCAAGATGATCATCAAATAAAGCTTTTTTTGAGGTTAGTAGTGAGATTAGGTGGTATGCTATTGTTATGAAGGTAATGGAAGATGTCATGGTACTAGGGGAATTGGGACCAACAATTTCGTACAAGAATTCTAATTTAGGGACTTCAAATGCTTGAATCAATAGTTGTTCGACAAGAAACTTGCACTTGGGACTATTATTTGGCATATCCAATAGAGACCCAATTATTGTCATAACATCTACTACCCTATTATTGATCCTAGGAATTTTCTCAAATGTAATGATAATGAAGTATTCCTTGAAGCTATCTATCATTATTTTATATGACATCAACTTGTCATCTTTCGTCTAATAGTCATCATTGACTTGTCTCACTACTAGTTGGGAATCACCATATACCCGTAGTTCCTTAATCTTCCATGTATATCCATCCTCAACCTTGTTATGATTTCTTCATGCTTAGCTATGTTTTTGGTACATGAAAAAGCTAGCCAGTATGACATAGGTATGTAGTCACCTTAAGGGATGATAAAGATAATTCTAGCTCTTGAACCATGTTGAGTATGAGAGCTATCAAAATATAGTTTCCATTGATTGATGGGAGTAATGGTGAATATTGCTTCATCTCAAAAATCCAATATAAGAGGATTTTCATCATATATTGGTGCTTTTGCTAATTGATCTGTGATTACCTATCCTTTGATTTCTTTTCTATCCACGTATTCTATGTAAAATTCATTGAGAATCATAACCCATTTAGCCATTCAACTTGTGAGAGTTTCCTTAGACAATAGATATTTCAGTGGATCCACTTTTGAAATTAGCTTAACTTGATGATTGAGCATATAATGTCATAGTTTTTGGGAAGCAAAAATTGTTGCTAAGCAAGCTCTCTTAATATGTGTGTAGTTAAGCTCATAGCCAACTATGGTTTGACTGATATAGTAGACTTCTATTTCTTTTCTTAAGTCATCCTGTTGTGCAAGAAGAGATCCTAATGTCGTTGTACTTGAACTAAGATAAATATAATCAAAGGTTTGTCTTGAATTGGTGGCATGAATACAGGAAACAATGCAAGATAATCCTTTAGCTACTAAAAGGCCTATTGGCATTTTTCATCCCATTTAAATGTTACATATTGTGAATAAGATGCATGAATGGATGATATTTGTTTGCTAACTATGCTATAAACCTTCGAATAGATTGTAATTTGCATTGTTAGCTTCAGAGTTGTTTCAAATTTTAAATGGAGGCATATCAATGATTGCCTTGACTTTGATAGGGTCCACTTCAATTCCTCTTTAGGATACTATATATCCCAAAAGTTTTCTAGAAGTGACTTCAAAAACACATTTCTTTGGATTTAGCCTTGATATTTTTCCAGCCTGCCAAATATTTTAGTTAGCACATCTTGTAATGACCTCCGTAGATCAAACTTATTTAACTTTAGAAATTGCACATCACCAAGCATGTAAAAATATGACACATGTACATTACTCAAGTAATAGATACAAATGAATATATATTATTTGAAGAATTTGAATTACAAGATATTTAGAGTACAAATGCCAACATTATGGCGTACATAAAGGAATATATTCCTTACATAAGAAATCATGGTCAAGTACAAGAATATATAATATACTAAAACTTGGACCTTCCTGATAGGATTCTTTCAACTTTTAAACTCCTTCATCGATTCTAAGGGTGATACACTTCCTTAGAATTCTTCCTAAATGAAGAATACCCGACCCAACATGAGGAAGAATAGCAAAGAAAAATCTGATTCGAGTAATGGAATTTCAAGTGACAAACTATAACTAAGATGTCATGAATGCCACATATATCAATGGTACACACTGAAGTTCACTTATCAATCTCATTAGTTTACAAGAAAAACATCTTCAAATTTCATCAAGCACCATCTTTGCATATGAAATGAATGTAATGCCAACATTGTCATGAAATGCTCACCAACACATAGAAATAGATTGATTTCAACCTTCACTATTTATGGGTATATAGAGAATTCAACAATAAAAGAATATACAATAAATAAAGAAGGTATAGGTCATGTATGTATGTATATGCATATATATAAGAATATATATGAATATATGTATGTTCTTAAGAAAAGAAATAGCAGTACCACATTATCTCCTATCTGACTATCATGAGAATACACATTTCATGGATTCAAGCATTACGTGGGATAACAAAATCAATAATTTTTAAGTAAGAGTTTCTATTTTTAGAATGAGTCCACATCTAGGTATCTCTTCATCCAATCATGCAACCAACAATATTTTTATATATGAAGGTTCATAAGAATTCTTCTAATTCAACCTTTAATATGCATCTCATTTCTACTATACTTTTAAGCGATGATTAACAATTATAGAAGGAGTTTAAGGTTTATTAACCTAATGGCCATCTTAAGCCAATCCAAATACCCTATCTTGATTGAGTGGATAATAATATCTTGTTAGGTAGATATATAATATAACAATTCAACATAATACAATTGAGATGATATCCATTTAGTAGTATTCAATATTCAAGATTTTAACTTTCATAAATTGATTTACATCTTAATCAACACAAGAAACTAGGTTCTCACCTAATTAAAGATTCTTATACTAAGATAAGATCTTCATAATAATGTTTTAGAATTGTCAATATAATGCATGATCTAATTTTGACCTTTCATTCTTGTAGAATCATTGTCTAGGTATCAACCCTAAATGTAGGCATAACACCAAATTGGTCACTATATCCATGTAGGAATAGGAATTACCAAATTACTACATGCATTATCCAAATCTAACAACTAATCCATTTGTTCAATTCTATTTTATGAACTAAAACCTTTCAATTATTGTATTGATGACTCGAGATACTAAAGAATGCATTATAGTTTGAATAACATAATAATGGTATACATGATTCTTGGGATAGTATCATCTTGATGTTTATCCATTCCATCAAATGTCTAACTATTAATCTCTTATATTTGATTTAGTAACTATTGAGTTCACTTTTTCTTCAGTTTTGAAGATGATTGTTAGCCCAAAATTATTCATCAATCTAAGTTACTGTTTTATCGATTTATATTCACCCTTGGTCTCCAGTCCATATCCTAATTTCTTTCATTTTATTACAAAAATAAAATGGAATCTTACATTTCTAAGCAATATCTATGAACATTTTAATTTCTCGATCTCTTTACTCTTCACTCCCAATATATTTCTATCTAAATCTTATGTATTTAGATATATGTTTAAGCATTAAATGCTCAAAGGCCAGAGATTATTCCAAAACACTCCTCAATTATCATCATTGTTACCTCAAATATTCTTAATTTAAGAATGAGTTGAGTTCGATGCAAGGTTGTGAAAATGACATCAATAGAAGCTCCTGGAAGGGAAATAAAAAAAAGGGACGCATTTATCTGGTTTATACCTTACCCCTATTCATATACTTCTTTTAAAACCCAAGCAATCTTTTCCAATAGAATCTCAGTGATATTGTGGGTGACTGGCAAAATGGCAGCCAAGAGATGCATGGTTCTAGATTAGAAAAGACACGAGCCATCATTAGCTAACTTCTATCTATAGGTATCTATAGGGTATGAGGCCGACCACCTTGGAATCTATTTGAAAGACAAAAAAAAAACTAAATAAAGTGATAACATTCACTCGAATGATAGAATGCGATGTTTCCAGTTATCATGGTCGATGAAAGCAAAGAGAAAATTTAACAATACAAAAAAATATGATTCGAATGCTACAACAATCAACTTATTTTATTCACTCTAAAAACATTTACATTGCCTCTCTATTTATAGAGGATTTCAAACAGTCGATCTCAACTCAGATGAGGAGACAAAAGTAAAATAGGAAACTACAACATAATAGAATAGGAAACGTGGAGAAGAGAGTAAGAGATGTGGAAACAATTATAACATATTAATAGGCAACGTGGGAAAAAGTTAGAGACGTGGAGAACAGGTGAAGGATGGGCCAAAAAACTTCAACGAATAGCTTTAACAACTTGACAACATTCAAACTATCTTTCAGTTCAGTTTCAACTGATTACAGTCATGCAAGATGACTACGCACGAGGAGAAATTAGACTACTTCAACACTCCCCCTTAATTTCTACCTTTAACAACTTCAACATCAATAATTCCCAATTTTCCTCTTAGATACTCAAAGTTCTCCTTCGGTAATTCCTTTTTTCAAGATGTCTGCTAATTGATCTTTAGATCTACAAAACTCCAAATGAATTTCTCCATTATTCACCAATTCTCTAATGAAATGGTATCTTGTATCAATGTGCTTGCTCCTTTTGTGAAAAACATGATTATTTGATAATGCAATCGCTGAATTGTTGTCACAAAAAAATGGTGTTGACTCCTGTTGCGCTTGCAATAAGTCTATTGATACTTTTCTCATCCAAACTACTTGGCATGCTGCTGATGTGGTTGCTACATACTCTACTTCAGCTGATGAAAGTGTTACTATTGGCTGCTTCTTTGATGCCCATGAGACTGCACCTGTCCCACAATGAAATACATATCCAGATGTACTCTTCTTATCATCCATGCTACCTGCAAAATCACTGTCAGTATAACCAATCAAACAAAAATCATTAGTATTGGAATACAAGATTCCATATCCTATTGTTCCTGCCACATATCTCAATATCCTCTTTCCAACTTGCCAATGTGAGTCTTTTGGTGACTCCATGAATCTTGAGATTAGACTAACACCATACATGATGTATGGCCTTGTAGCTGTGAGATACATCAAACTTCCAACTAATCTTTTGAAGATTTTAGAATTAACATTAGGCCCTTTGTCTTCTTTGCTAACTTTAGTGCCTGTTGCAACTGGTGTAGACACTGGATTACAATTCAACATCCTAAACCTTTTTAGCACATCCTTTGCATATTTGGATTGACTAATGAAAATTCCTTTATGTGATTGAACAACTTCAATGCCCAAAAAATACTTCATCAAACCCAAATCTGTCATCTTAAATTCTTTCTTCATTTCTGATTTAAATATGTCTACAGACAAATTTCCAGTGAAAATTAAATCGTCAACATATAAACACACAATCAAAATCTGACCTTCTTTATTGATCTTTGTGTACAATGTGGGCTCACTCTTGCTTCTCCTGAATCCATTTCTTTGCATGTATGAATCAATCCTACTATACCATGCTCTTGGTGCTTAAGACCATAGAGAGCCTTCTTCAATTTATAGACCATATCTTCGTGTCCATGCACTTCATAACCTAGTGGTTGTTTCACATATACTTCTTCTAGAAAACCATTTTAAAAAGCTGACTTGACATCCATTTGAAAAAATTTCCAATCATTTTGTGTAGCTATTGTTAAAACCATTATGACAGTATCAAGTCTAGCAATTGGAGCAAATGTCTCATTTTAATAAACTCCGTATTATTGTGAAAAACCTTTTGCAACTAATCTTGCTTTATGCTTTACAACTTTACCTTTAGCATTGAACTTATTCTTATAGACCCATTTGACTCCAATGCAATCTTTACCTTCAGGTAGATCCACTAATTCCCATGTTCGATTCCTTTCAATAGAATCCATTTCTTCATCCATCACCTTGATCTAGTTATCTTCTTTCATTGCTTCTTCAAAATATACAGGATCACAAGAGAATAAAGCAAAATTTGAGCACAAATCCAAAATTTCTTCTCCTTGATCATATATCTCTTTTAAACTCCTCATTTTCTTACCTTTTAATGAGGTAAGTATAGGATTTGACTCATTACTTACACTTGAATTAGGAGTAGAATTCTTTGCATGACCTGATGATTGACCTTGCACATGATTTCTTGATGGAGTGCTTGGTTCTACTTGATTTGATTGATCATCTTGACTTTCTTGTTCTTCTTCACTATGAGGTACTGGTGCTCTTGTTGTTATTGTACTGTCAACACTTCCATCCCATGATTCTTCCTCCTTAAATTTGACATCTCTGCTAGTAATCATTTTCTTTGAAATGGGGTTATACAATCTGTAAGCTTTCAATTGCTCACTATAACCAATAAAGATACATTTCTCACTTTTATCATCCAATTTGCTTCTTAATTCATATGGCACTAAAGAATATGCAACACAACCAAAAATTATAAGATGAGATACACTATGTTTCTTACCATTCCATGCTTCTTGTGGAATTTTGTCCTTAACACTCTTTGTAGGACTTCTGTTCAAAATGTAAACTGCACACGCTACTGCTTCTACCCAAAATTCATTAGACAAGTTTTTGGCCTTCAACATACTCCTTGCGATTTCCATTATGGTTTTGTTCTTCCTCTTTGCTACACCATTATGTTGTGGTGTGTACCTTGTTGTGAGCTGTTTCTTAATCCCATGATCTCTACAAAACTCTAGAAACTCATTTGAACTAAATTCACCACCCCTATCAGATCGGAGTATCTTAATGAATAGTCCACTTTGCTTTTCCACCATAGCTTTGAACTCTTTGAATTTATCGAACGCTTCAGACTTCTGCTTGAGAAAGTATATCCAATTTTTCCTGCTAAAATCATCAATGAATGTTAGAAAATATATACTTCCTCCTAAAGACAAAGTTTTCATTGGTCCACATATATCCGTGTGAACTAACTCCAATGGAGCCCTTGCTCTATTTGAACTTCCTATAGGAAAATTTTCTCTGTTTTGCTTTGCTAATATACAACTCTCACATGGATTGGTTGGCTGCATGATGGTTAGTAATCCTCTTACCATGTTTTTCTTTTGCAATAAACTCAAACCATCAATATGAAGGTGACCATACTTCAAATGCCATAGCCATGTCTGATCTAAGTATTTTGTCCTGAAATTAACTTCTTCTTTTCCTTGAATACAAAGCATCTGGAGGGGGAACATCCGGTTCCTGGTCATCTCAACCCTTGCAATTAATCTGTCACTAGGATTTCTATCCATAATTGTACAAGTATCATTGTTAAAGAAAACTTTGTACCCATTTTGCATTAGCTGTCCCACACTCATTAGATTATGTTTTAATCCAGGCACAAAGTAAACATTAGGGATATATCTATTTTTTCCACTTTTAGTAAAAAAAATTATAACGCCTTTTCCCATTACAAATACTTTACTATCATTTCCTAATTTCACTTCAGATTTCACAGAATCATCAAGACTAGCAAATAACTCTCTATTCCTAGTCATGTGATTGCTACAACCACTATCTAAAAACCAAACATCCTTAGAACTTTCCTGAGCTACATTGCAAGTTATAAATAAACTTCATGAATTATTATTAGATACATCTGAATAATTTGCACCATTCTTGTCCATTTCTTCTTGTTTCTTTCTACACTCATTTGCAAAATGACCATATTTTTTATAGTAATAACATTAGACGTGGGATTTATCAAACCTTGGAGATTGTTCTTGAAATTGATTTCTTCCTCGTCCTTTGTTATTGAAACTATGATTGGACTCATTAGTCCTTTCTCCTTGATTTGAACTTCTATGACCATTTCTACCTCTTCCTCTTCCTCTAAAGTTTGATCTTCCTCTTCCTCTATTAGATGACACTTGAAATCTAAAAGCATTCTCTGTAGAAGAATTGTTATTCCTATTCATTCTAGATTCATGAGATAATAAGGATCCCAATAGTTCATCTACAAATAATTGAGTTAAATCTTTTGATTCTTCAATGGCAACTACAATTGCATCAAATTTACTAGGAAGACTTTTAAGAACTTTTTTGACCACCGTTTGATCAGTTATGTTTGCCCCATGTATCCTCATTTGATTAACAATATTCATAACTTCAGTAAAAAAATGATCTATAGAATCAGAACCACTCATATGAAGATTTTCAAAACTTCTCCTAAGTGTCTATAACTTAGCTACCTTTACTTTGGTCGTACCTTGATAAGCAATTTCTAGTGCCTCCCAAGCTTGTTTGGACCTAGTTGCTGCAGCAACCCTTGGGAACATCGAATCATCCATAGCTTGCTGTATAATAAACAAGGCTTTAGCATCCTTTTTCTTGTTGTCTTTGAGCTGGTTCTTTTCTGCTTGTGATAATGCCTGAAAGGCTGCATGGTCCTGTGGTTCTACAAAACCCCTCTCTACCAAATCCCATACATCTTGAGAACAAAACAATGTTTTCATCTTTACAGACCACAAATCATAATTCTTACCGGTGAATATCGGAATCTGAGGTTGAGAAATGCTACTATTTGTAGCCATATCTGCAAACTGAGCTTCTCAAACAGCAACAAATATCTGCGGCGATTCCTTCAGAACTGCAATAAAACAGCTTCTTAAATCTACCTCTCTGTTTATCTCAGCACAACGAATTTGATAAATCTCCTCCTTCGATTGCTTCTTTCTGCAGTCCTTCTGCACATCAGCTACAGCTGGCTCTGCTACCAAATTTGAAAGCAAAGAGAAAATAACAATACAGAAAAATCTGATTCGAATTGCTACAGCAATCAACTTATTTTATTCACTCTAAAAAACATTTACATTGCCTCTCTATTTATAGAGGATTTCAAACAGTCGATCTCAACTCAGATGAGGAGACAAAAGTAAAATAGGAAACTTCAACATAACAGAATAGGAAACGTGGAGAAGGGAGTAGGAGATGCGGAAACAATTATAACATATTAATAGGCAACGTGGGAAACAGTTAGAGACGTGGAGAACAGGTGGAGGATGGGCCAGAAAACTTCAACGAATAGCTTTAACAGCTTGACAGCATTCAAACTATCTTTCAGTTCAGTTTCAACTGATTACAGTCGTGGAAGATGACTACGCACGAGGAGAAATTAGACTACTTAAACAGTCGAAACATCTCCTTGTTAATTATTCTATCTGGGGCCTAAGTCATCCACGGGCTTCACATCAAGGAAGAGGGGGGGAGAGGGAGGCATTTGAGTTTTAGCAGTGTTATACCGAGTCACCTATTGCTTACTCAAGCTAAAAGGTGGATATTGTCTCATTTAAATCGAACAACTCTCTTTCTCATCTGAGTTATTCGCAAGATCTAAGCAAAGTGGGAATTCTATCTACCGGTAAGGAAGAAGGCGTTGTCTGCAGTAGAGAATTCGACCTTCATCTTACGTAGAAATCTATCGAATTGCTCGAGGGATCAATCTATCCCTTCCAACATCGTTTAAACAAAAGTTTAAGTCTTCCTTGTAGACAGTAAGGAATCTCACACGTCTCATTCTCCCACTTTGTCTGCCTTCTATCGCAGGCCGAACAGTGGATCTTTGCATGAAGCGATGCAGGCTTACGGAGCAGAGAGATATGGCATGTCTCAAACAACCTCAAGCCTAGATACGTTGCCCTCACCTAGATTACCATTCTTTAAAATGATCAATGTCAAGCTATATAATTTAGAACGATTCAACACAAAAGAAAGAAATGTGGTAGCTTAGACAAGGCATACATGGTCTGAGACCAACCACGTGGAACGATTCAAACGTTACCTCCTGAAGGTAGTACGAGGCTATCCAACAAGATGTCTATCACACTCAGCATAGAATAGGCTGTACATCAGCCGACATGAAACAAGAAATATAAATGCTCACTTGTTATTTTCTAGTTTTATTTGGTATGATTCCAATGCAATAGAGGACTGCCCAACACATGAATTAGACATAATGATATGCAACCGTTTCATGGCTAGCATAAACGACTCAAATGTCTTGATAGAAATAAGCATATAAATTCTATGATCTTTTAAAAGAGCGAATGTCTTTGCGATAAGACTAAGTGAGACACGCAAACAAAGTCATTATTCGAGAAGAGTTATACACGTCGATACAGGAGAAACAATTACTCAGGCATACTTGTGACAAACGCTAACCCTCCATGTGTTGATGAAACTTTCCTTCGTTTCCATTCCATTCTATATTCTCAATGGTAAAATGAAAGGTACTTGTCTTTTGCCCATTGTCTCTGTTTCAACCTCCATCGGATGTTCTCCTCTCTCATCGGCTTCCCCAAAATCCAAGATAACGTTTCTTCTCCTCCCAAAGAAGAATATCCCTCTCCTCCATAACTCGAGTGGGTATTAAGACCCATTCACGCTCCCCGCCTATTGCATGTTATGCATGTGTTTACCTTTGCTGCATGCCTCTTCCAATTCGCCCCTCAATCACATCCGTCGTCCCACCTTACACATGTAACATCCAACTTAATGCTTACATGTCATGCTGATTTTAATTCTACACACTACACAATGGCTTTATAGTTATTTCCAATAACTTCTTATTTTATTGACTGAATTTTATTTAACAATCATTGCTTAAAAGTTTTTAATCTATGTTAAATGATAATAATGTATTTTCTTTTATTATCATTTCACTCATTCACACATATATAAATCAGAATTCTATTTATTATTATTTTCTTTTCAAACCCCATTTTTTTAAAAGGCAAGAAAATTTTAATTTTTTCTTAATAATTTATCTTCTTCGGTCTAATAATTAAGTTTCACATAAAATGAGACGTGACACATCTAGGTGTTCTTTTCTTGTTATTGATTTAGCCAAAATATCATCCATATAATCTTCCATGATGGCGTGGAACATGTCATAGAAAATTACTATCTTAGCTCTTTGGTAGGTTGCTTTTGCATTCTTGAGATTGAAAAACATAACATTCCAACAATAGGTACCCCATGGCCATGTGAATGATGTCTTGTGTTGGTCTTCTTGTGCTGTTTTGATTTGGTTATACCCAAAAAATCCATCCATGAGGGATAGCATCTTGTGTCCTATTGTAAGATCCACTATGGTGTCAATATTTGGTAATGGGAAGTCATCTTTAGGACACGCTTTGTTAAGGGCTCAGAAATATGTACATATCCGTATGCCCAGGCAGTGGGTTTGTAAACTGATACTAGATTGGAAATCCACTCAAGATAGTCAATAAGTATGATGAAATCGACATCCAACAGTTTCTATAGTTCAACCTTTACAAGGAGTATTATCTGAGGATGCATATTTCGTAGTTTTTATTTGATTGGTTTTACATCAGGATACAATGTTAGATGATGAACCACTAAGGTTGTGTCCAACCCAGGCATGTTTGCATAAGACTAGGAAAAATTTATCTTTCGTTCCCCCAAGAAGGCTATAAAATTTTGTTGTTCTTTAGGATCTAAAGATGTTGCATGAAGTGTTATTTGAGGGTTGTCGGTTGTCCCAACATTGATTTGTTGTGCTTCTCCACAAGTACTACTGATTTTTACTAATATTTAGCGATACCAGGGAGATCGAATCCTTCATCCTTGGGCACACCAGAGAGGTTTTCATTATTGGATACACCCTTTATTTTACTTTTTCCCGATCCGAAAGTGCCACATTATGGATTTTGCTTGGGGATCTATTTTTTATTTTCAATTTTCAATTTTGCAGTTGAAGGATGCATGTCTACCCCCATAGTATGCTTTTACATCAAGTTCCATGTCAAAACCTACTTTATGATCTCCTAAAGGTATGTCATCTCTTAGTCCCATGAACTCAACAATAGCTTCATCATTTTCAAATATGTCTAGAATCAATGCTTATTATTGGTCCCAATTGATAAGTTGAGGGTAAACGAGTTGGAGGCCATTATCTTGAGTAGGGGAGATGAATGATAGGGTTGTGATGGTATATATGGACATGCTTTTGAATAGATTGGTAATACACATAGGAGAGTCCTCAATGGCATCATCGTTAGGTGGATTAACCATAGGATAAATCACAACTTCCTCATTAAAAATACCTTTCACATTAGGGACCTTACATTGTCTAGTGATCCATACCCAAGACCTTGATAATTTTTTGTCATTTTTATAAAAGAATAGGTTCTCTTATACCTTGTTGATGTAGACAAAGACTACCATAGCCTATAAATCCCATGCTCTTTATCATTTGGAAGCCTTTACTATTTTGATCAATAGGAAGAAGAGCTTCTTCTTGTTCTTCTTGATACAACCATATAGAGAAGTCTTCTTCGTCTACAACCTCTTTATTGAGTTCACCCCACTTGGAAAAGACTGTGGGCTCAAACTTGATAGTGGTAGAGGTTTTTTAATATGTCGTAGTTTCCCATACATCTTTGGAGAAGATGAAAGTTATCCTACATAGAAGGATCCTTTGAGATTGTAGTCACTACAACCATTGTCTCGTACTTGGACCTTGATTTTTGGTATTGGTTGATGAGATGTAAATGCCGAGGCTAGTGTAGATGGTTCAATATAGGACACGAAATGTGAAGCTACATCATTGTTGGGAACTTGGAGTAACTTATGGTATTTCTCTTCTAAGTTCTTGCAATAATGGAAGGGTCCAGGATCACTATAAATGGTAACTTCAGTCTTGTAATATGGAAATTTTATGCATTGACGATAAGTGGATGGGACATCCTGCATGGCATGTTCCATGGGAATCTTAGGAGAATGTTATAGGGTAGATCAAGGTCCAATACTTGACATGTGGTTTCAAAGATCACTGGACCAACTTGAATAGGTAACCTTATAGTTCCCTATGATTCTCTTTTATTATCATCATAGGATCTGATAGTGATTCCCTTTTGTCTCTTGATAAACTCTTCAATGTATCCCTATTGTCAAACAAGTTGAAAGGTGCAAATATTTAAGCCAACAACACCATCTATCAAAAATATCTTTATTTTGTGCTTATGAACAAAAACTTAAAGATGGAGAGTGTTATTGTGATAGGTATGAGTAGGAAGATTTTTTTTGTAAATACCAAGTGGTGAGTGGATGGAATTGTTCCCTATCATGGCTTGTAATTATTCTATATCTATATCAATGGGGACGAAATATTGTAGGAGAGCCTTATCTAGGACTTCCTTGTGTGTTGGGGAAATTATCAACAAATCTAAGATGGAAATTTGTGTGGGAGTCTTTTTGAGGTGATCAATTAGATTATAATTGGTTGGGTGCACTTTAGTTACACCTTTGGATGCTGGGGGAGTTCCTTGAATAGTAACCTTCCCTCGTCATGTGGTGACTCCACACTCAGGATTTCTACCATGGATGGTGATGAAATTTTTTTGGTTGTTTGAATTTTCAATGTGTCCTATGAAATTATCATAGGAATGACCCACTTTGTTATATTCTCTTGTCTTATCAGTTCATTTCCCTTACCATGATTAGGGATCATATCCTTATGCATCCCTAGATCATTATTTCTAGATGTTCTAGGGAGTTGGTCAATGCTCACTTCTCCTTGGTCAATGAGATCTTGAATTAGATTTTTAAGTTCCACATTTCAGTTAGATGCCTTATGTCCCTTTGTTATATGGTATTCACAATAATCATTGTCATTATACCATAATGGTTGGAATTGTGGTTCATCATATTGTCGAGGCTCAAGAAGCTTGATGAGGTTTGATTGAAACAATTTGTTTAAGACCATTTCAATGGGTTACCCTAAGGGAGTGTATTTGTGTTGTATTGTATTATTTGTTCTTGGTGGTTTTCCTCTTGGAGGATAATTTTCATTTTGAACATTTCGTTGTATATTTGGTTGGGGTTGTGGGTTTTGGATAAATTTCATGTCGATATCATTTGTAACCTTCTTTTTTTAGCCCATAGGTGTTGTTTTTCATTATAGCTTGAAGGTTGGCCCTTGTCTTTGTAGATTTTGATGAGCCCTTCGATTGTTAGACCCTCTTCTATGAGTTCTTCAAATGTATTGGCACATTGTATGCATTGGTGAAAACTGATTTCTGTGTTGAGATTTTGAACAAAAGTGTCCACAAGTTATTTTTCCAGAATGGGCCATTTACATTTACTAGAGCTTATGTCTCCATCTTTGTAAAAAGGATGTGAGTGTTTCTCCTTGGTTTTGTTTTGTGATATATAAGTTGGCTATAGTAATCTCATGTTCTATATTGTAGGAGAAGAGAGGTACAAATTTGTCAATAAGTTCTTGGAATGTCTTGATACCTAGAGGTAAGTGAGAGAACCATTCAATCACTTGTCTACCTAAGCTTTATGGAAAGAGGTGCATTAGATATGTATTGTTATATGAAACCTCTAAGCAAGCTACAAAGAATTCCTTTATATTTTCACATGGATTGTTGTGTCCTTTGTATTTATCGAACCTGAACATCTCAAAATAGTGAGGAAAAGGTGTCAATGTTATGTTCCCGTCGAATGGATAAGGACATAGGTCTTCAAGGGCATATGATTTCTTTATGTGTCCCAATTGCATGTCATTGATTTTTCTATTTAGGTTTTGAATTTTTGAAGCCAAGTCATTAGGAGGGTTGTTTGGTGTTTAGTTGAGTGGGAGGTATGTGTTGTGTTGGGGTATGGATGATGAGTTATATAATGGGTTTTGATTTGATGGGATATTGTGAAGGTTGTCATATATGTTGTATGATGGGTTTTGTTGCAGGTTGTATTGATTTTGTGGAGTTTATTGTTGCTAATTTTGTTGTTGTTGTTGTTGAGGATGGGGGGATGTATTGTTGTCAATGGTGGATGTATTGTTGTTGGCGAATTTGTTGTTGATGTTGGATGGATTCTTTTTGTTGAGGGGTTTTTTGTTGAAAGACGTTTTGTTGAGGGGTTTGTTGTTGAAAGATGTGTTATTGAGGTGTTTTTTGTTGAAATAAGTGTTGTTGAGGGGTTTTTTTGTTGAAATACATGTTGTTGAGGGGTTTGTTGTTGAAATATGTGTTGTTACGGGGTTTTGTTGTTGAACGATGTGTTGTTGAGGTTTTTATTGAAAGACGTGTTGTTGAGGTGTTTGTTGTTGAAATAAATATTGTTGAGGGGTTTGTTGTTGTTGGGGGATGTATTTTTTTTGAGGGTTTTGTTGTTGTGAGAGATGTGAGATGTTATAATTTTTTGCTACATCCAATGTGGGATCTTGTCTTGTGGTAGTGAGAAAGGAATTTTGTGGGTTGGGAAGGTAGTTTGAGATATCGAGGTTGTTAGTGGGGTTTGTTATGTTCAATGTTTGGATAGCGTTTGGGATGTTAGACTATACACGAGGTGGAGGAGTTGGTTTTGTGAACGAATTGTTTGTATAGTTCATCATGTTGGTATTTGGGGGGGGGTTTTATGTTTGGGATTGTTATGGATACGTGTGTTACAAATAACTGGATGTTCATGTTTGGTGGAGTTGATTTTATTTGATTGCCTATGAGTTGATTATGGTATAGCAGATTGACACATTATCTCAAAAATGGTAACAAATTTATGTCAAAGGGTGTGATAGTAAGTTGACTTGGTGTATTTTGTATGGGAGATGGTGGTATTTGTTCAATGATAGTATGCACTATAGGTGCGTTCTCATGCATAGGTACACTAGATATTATGGAATTTATAAGGGCTTGCTCCCTAAGTGTGGTAACGTCATAGTTTGAGGGTAATTTGGCATCACCTTGTGCAAGTTTGAGCAAATAAAAGTTAAGATTTGCAGCTAATAAGGAATCAAGTGCTCTATTCATAGATGGATCTTGTTGCATCTCTAGGAGTTGTCCATTATTGAATTCTATAAATCCCTCTTGTTCATTTGTGATGTCTTCTATAATGACTGTTGGTTCTTGTTATTTTTTTTGAGGGGTTTGATATTCTTGAGGGTTAAACCCGTTGCTAGATATTCCAAGGGTTATCTCGGAAGTACTTATAGGTTTCATAACACTTGAACTACTTGGGTTGTATTTCATGATTCGTTTGTGTTGAGATCTTGTTATAGGAATAAAATTTTTGATGACCTTGTAAGACATGAGTTTGGACGATGTGTTGTGGACAAATGTTTTGTTTCAAGATGGACTTGGAAAAAGACACACTAAGTAGTTTTTGGACCAGCATTTGATGTTGATGTTTGTTGGATGGGTGTAGGATATGAAACCTCTAAAAGATAAAGTTTTAATAGATCTTATTTTGATTGGTGTTGATGATGATCATTGCTCATCCTAGACTAGTAAGTCCAAGAAAAGGAAGATGATAATGAGTTTACTTAGGAGTAGACGATGACTACTAAGCAAGCTTGCTCACAAATATTGATGCTAATTTAACAATTCACTTGAAAATGACTATTTTCCAAGCAAAAGGCTAAACTAGAAGATAGGATAAGAGATCTAAAAAATACTTATGTCTAATGTTGGTTGCTGGTGGATGAGTTGTTTGTTATTGTTGATAAGGTTGTTGTTTGGTCCAAAACTAAAAGGATGTGATTCTAGGAGCCCAAGATGAAAAAATCATATGATATGTATGGGGATGTTTGATTTGTTGTTTTGGATGATTGATTATGATTACAGGTCTATTTAACTCAAGTCTTGGGTCCTATAATGATTGATTGTTGAATTTTGAAATTTGGAATTTTTTTGGGATTCTAGAAAAATTATTTTGACAGTCAAACATGTCGCTTTCAAAAGTGTCACTTTAACTTATCAAAAGTGTGGTACTACCCATATCAAAAGTGATTATCTATGGCAAAGGTGTTAGGATTTTGAAAAAGAACTACTATGTGTCATTCAAAAGTGAGCTTTTAAAACAAAAGCATCACTATGTAAATTCAGGGTTTTAGGACTAACAAAGAGCAAGTTTGTGGATCAAAAGCATTGAGTTGCACAAAAGTGTTAAGATGAAAATTAGATGCGTCAAAATTATTTTTTAAAAGTGTCAAGTTACAATCAAAAGTGACGGAATTGCCAAAGCATCATAGTGACGAATCAAAAGTGTCACTATGACATAAGGACAAGGTTTTGTAAGTAAATCTAAACTCTATCTAGGGTTTTGCATTTATCTAATTGTTTAGAGGATTGATTTTGATTTTTTTGATCTAGAAATAGATAACAAACAAAAGAGAATAGAATATAAGATTGACTCCAAGGTAATAAGGATAATTTCATGAGCCTTCTTCAATAAGAGCAAACTATTTGGTATCATGGGTCTTGACAAGAAAATACTTCAAAAAGCACAACCTAGCTAGTAATATAGGTGTATTGACTTAGTAGAGGCCCACCTGCCAAAGTGTAATACCTTAAAATAAATAGACCTAACTAGGTTATTATAAATTGATGTATCACCTTACCACCCCTTTCCTTAGAAGGACAAGGTCCAATAAGGAATTATGTCACCTCAATAAGAGAAGAGTACGTGGTGAGCAACTTCAGGCATGATAATGTACCCTAAACCCTACTAAGCCAACGATCGATGGTCTTAAAGGCTTCTAAAAAACAACATTCATAGTGTTTCCATGAATAGTGGACCCATCCAAGGATGCTCGAGTTGAGGGGGGTCTCCCCTCTCCTCCTTACCTATACATGTCTCAACGGACCAAGGATTGCGAGGCTTGGCTTAAAAGAAATTGGTCACACCTTGGGGTATAAATTTCATTCTCCCCCATTTATATACCCCAGTGGTAAATGTGGTTTAGGTCATCCTTGAGGCAATGAAATCCCCAAGCAAGCCTCCTACTAGAATAAACAGATATATGATACATTGTTTTTGATTCCCAAGATCATTCTTAGTAGTCACGAGGGAAGAGCATACATAGATAATCAAATCCTCGGGTAAGAAAATAAAATGTAAATCCTAAGGTATTTGTGATGTCCAAGTTTTCACTAGGTGTGAGGAGAGAGCATATGTACCCAAGGACTTACCAAACATGACAAATAAGTTTTTTAATTAAAACCCAAATTCAAATTTGTGGTTCATTTTAAAGAAATTGAAAGCATAAAGAAACCCTTCAAGAAGATTTGTTTGTAGTTTCAATATTTCTTGTCTTCTCCCAATGTATACCAAGACTGCACAAATATGTTAATCTCAAAAGATCAAGCACACATTAGGGTTAGGGTAAAAGAAAATTTCAAAAAGATGAATTAGATGTACTCAGTCAAAAGTGCCATTGTAAATGGAATCAAAAGCATCAATATACCTTATAAGTGTCGTTGTAATTGTTCAAAAGCATTGAGTCATGAAAAATGCTTCGAGTCACATCATAAGCATCGTTGTAACTATTAGAAGCATTGTTGTAACCTGAAATCACAAAAAACAAAGAAGGGTCAGTTTATCAGAAGTGTCAAAATTCCTCGAAAGCGTTGCTATAATTATCAAGTCATTTTTTGTCAAAAGTTCCACTCTACGAACATCAAAAGCACCAATTTACTGCAAATACATCATTGTATAAACATGTTGGTGTCGATGGGCAGGAAGAGCAATGGTTTGAATTTTTCTACAGATGATGAAAGAGAGAGTGATGGCGAGGATGAGGATGGGGATGGCGGTTCCCTTTCTATTTGGTTGAAGATTGCTATGCAGGGTGGTAGTGTGCCTAGTGGTGTTGTTTTGGCTATGGATGGATCTCCTATGCTTGTTGTTTCTACAAATTTTTCTTTTGTGCGATGTTGAATCTAATGCGGTTGGATCTCCCCCTCTGGTGCGGTTGGTGCAGTGGTGGTTGGGTTTCATGTTTTGGGGAGTGCTTTGTTTGGAGCTGTTTGTGGCTCGGTTTCCTGCTAGGTCTGTAATTTTGCAGAGACCTGTTTCCTTTGTTTCTGATGAGGATAGTGTTCCTCCATATGTCATGGTGTTCACTACTTTGTTGCTGAAGTATTTCCCCTTTCTTCACTTTGGACCTCTAGCCTTTTGTGCTCGAAATATGGTGTTGGGTGTGGAGATGGTGGATGATATTCTCATCCTCATTTTCTATTGGTCTAGGGGAGCTGCTTGTTTCCTCTTATGTTATGTGCTTCTCCCTCCTTGCTAATGATCTGACAAGGCATTTGTGGTGAAGGAGGTGCTGCTTTGGCTTTGTCTCTTTCGTTGGAGGCTGGTTTATGGTGATGTCCATGCCTTCCTTTGGCTGGAGTTTCACGACTGTTGGCAGTGTGCCATGGTTCAGGGCTTGCTTGGTTCCACTTTGACACACTCTAGTGTTGTTGGATTGGTCACTTGGTCTGGGTCCTTTCGTGCAACATTTGTGTTGTTGTGCTCGACAGAGGTGAAGGTGGTGTTCTTGACCTCTTGTATCCTCTTTTGTGCGGGTCCCTTGCCGGTGGCGGGGGACAATTTTTTGGCCCTTTTCCTATAGTGGGGTGTGGTTGGGGCAAGGTGCTTCTGTTGGTGTGCTCTACTTGGTGTGTGGGAGCTTTTGGGGTCCCATTGTTGACCTCTGGTTCTTCGCCTTTCGTGGGGTCTAGTGGGGACTTGTGTTCTCCTAAGCTTGTGCTTTGGTTGAAGCCTATTGGTTCCTCTATGGTGTTTTCCTTGGGCCTTGTCTGGTTGGCTTAGATGGGTGGTTTCCTTAAGCTATTGGATGGGTTGATTTTTCCTACTTGTATCATGTTTTTGATTCCTGTTATGCCAATGGATGTGTTGCCCTTCCTTTCTACTTTCATTGGTCTTTTCCATGTTCTACATTTGGCTTCTTTTGAGGTGGAGTCTGCTTCTATTGAGGGGGAGCCCTCTCATTTTGAGGTGGATTTGGTTGCTGTTGAGATGGCGGAGAGATATTTCCCCTCTTATGAGTTCCTATTGAGGTGGAGCCTGTATGTGTGGGTAAGTGGTGGCTCTAGTTTCAATGGTTTTCATTTTTTCTACTCCTATAGAGGGGAGCTCTCTCCTCTTGAGGCAGAGTTTGGGTTGGTTTACTAGGTGGGTTGGTGTTGCAAGTTGATTGATGTTTCTCATGTTTCAGCTTTGTTCTCTATCTCTGTTTTGCCTTCTTTTTGTGGCTAGGAGACTGATGAGAGGTTGGTCTGCTATGGTTTGATTGTTGTAGTGTTTGCTCCTATAATGGTGATTCCCTCTCCTATTGGGGTTGTGCCTGGTTGGTTGGGGCATTTTGAAGATTGTTTCTCTGCAGCTATGGGAGATTCTTACCCCTCTTTTGGTGGGAATTTGGTAGGCTTAGTTTTGAGTGGTAATTCTGCTGCAGTCCAACTCCTATAGGTGGTTAGTGGGTTGGTTGTTTTCTGGAAAGACCTTAGGGCTTGCTATGTTGTGGGTTGCTTATGACTATTGTTTTCCCTAAGTGTTCGGTTGCTCTTGGTTTTGGTGCTAGGTTTGGGTTGTTAGTCTGTCTTTTTCTTGGGACTACTGTTGGTTCTAAGTGTCCTGCCACACTTGGTGCTGGTTTTTGTTATGTTGGAAAAGTTTGAGACTTTGCTGTTTGGAAGTGTCCTTTTCTTAGCTCTGTAAAAGGGTCTTGGTCCTTTCAAAAACTTGCTTACCTTATCAAAAAAAAAAACTACAATTGTCATTAAATCTAGAACGTGGGTCCCACCGAGCTTTGCAAAATATATAACAATAATGGGAAATGATTAAACATCTACAAATTATAGCAATCAAGGTTAGAAACCATTAAACACCTAGAATTAAGAGATCAATTAAACCCATTAACTAATAAAGTTTGAATGTAATGAATCAAATGAATAAAACATAAATCAAGAACATAATTCTATAAATATCAAATCACTCAAAAGAAACATGCAAACCTTGTACTTCATTGTTGAATTATGAGAATTCAATATGTGGATTACTCAATCGTGCATAACCCATGTTGCAAAATCTTTGTTGATGAAGATCTTGATTCACAAAAGTGCTCAAATGCTCAAAATGATGAAATGTTGAATTCTCAAGCTCATGAAGAATGTGAATGATTTTTAATGGATGAAAGGCTTATTTTATAAATTATGAAGGTTTGATTAATGACATAGATCTGAGGATGAAGATTGATGGATGAGATTAGATCAAGAAATCAACGGTAAAGGATTGATGAGAGCTTAAATTAATTCAAACTATCTCCTCATTTCAAGGGAATTATTTTGGGATATTTTATAGAGGGAAGATATTTTGAAAAGAGAATATTCCCTTTTTGAAAATGGAATATGTCATATGCAAGTTGGAGGAAAATTAGTTAGTTAAATAATTAAGAAATTATCTAAATGTGAGGTGAGAGGAAATTAGGATTTTTAATTAAATAATTGAAATCATTTAATTATTGTGGAAGGAAAGAAATTTTAAATTAATTAAATAATTCAAAATTATTTAAATTAAGGTGAGTTAGAGGAAAATTATGAATTATGATGATTTAATCAAATAATATTAATTACTGCAATGGTCCACTATTTATGCAATCTAATAGCCATTAACCTTCACTTCAACTACAATTTCAACTATCAAATCACTACTATGAACCAAATATTATGTGGTCAAGTACATTGTTAATCCAAAAATTATGATGTCATGACTTTAATTTGGAGCTATTTAAGTTAATGATTGGATGTATTCTATCAACTCTATTGTCCTAATCAACAAAAATAATTACTATTTCAATATTTATCTCCACTAAATACACAAACTAATCAATGACAAGAACAAAATGCAATGCAACTCTTGTTTTGAGAGAGTTGTTTTTAATGTAATTATATATTGATAAATTGTATAATTTTATATAAAAAATATGTAATGGTAAATTTTATATAATCTTGTACATATATGTGTATGCCATATTTAATGGTAAAATTTGCATACCCATGCTAATTTCTATTTAATTTTGTTCCTATTTTGAGATAATAGCTTGATTTAATTATATATAACGAATGATATAATATTGTGCAAAATCCAACTCGCATCCCCTCTGGTTATTGATCCTCAATCACACACATTCCCATATATTTATCCCTACATAACTAATAACACGTATTCTCATACAATTTACTTGATTATTCACTTTTTTATGCTTACCCATACACTCATTCCTAAATATTTCATTTTCACCTTGATTCTAGCACCTTTTTTCCTGATGCCAATCATGTAACTATAGGAAAGGCCTATATTTGATGGTCATATGTCTATATTTAGAGAATTTTGCAATAAAATATAATCAAAATTTTGAGAAGACTATATCAAATGAAAGGAACAAATTTTAGACAAATCGTCAAATAATATGCAAAATTATAATTAAATAAATATCTAATTATTGGAAATTGTG
The DNA here is from genome assembly GCA_007258455.2 of Sequoia sempervirens. Taxonomy (NCBI): domain Eukaryota; kingdom Viridiplantae; phylum Streptophyta; class Pinopsida; order Cupressales; family Cupressaceae; genus Sequoia; species Sequoia sempervirens. The sequence continues at coordinate 300,004,242 of VDFB02000003.1, forward strand.
CCTCAACTTGCTGGCTTGTATCTTTGTTCAAGTCTTCATTGTCGGCCGATCGCTGGAGTTCCTAAGTTTGTAACCTTGTCGCGAAGTTTGGAAGTTTCGTAATTTCCTGACTGACCGACTTCCTTCGTTGATGAGACATCGATGATTTCTGTAACTTAAGAACCTTGTTGCGGAGTTTGAAAGTTTCATAATTTCCTGACTAACTGACTTCCTTTGTTGTCTCGACATTTGGGAACTTTCTAACCAACAATGGGAGTTACAAAGTTTGTGTTTTATCCGACTTGGCGATGATGGTATCGACTTGTCACAGGGATCGATAAATTCATAACTTGTATGCAGTGGTTATGAAGTTAACATTTTGAGCGACATGCCGATGGATGTTTCTCTCGCTGATAGGCTGGTGCATTCGGTATGAAATCTTGGCGATAACATTTCTCTCATCGACAATTTGTGTTCGGTATGAGCTCTCGCCGATAGCGATGGTCTTGCTGATAGAGCTACTTGTGATGGACATTGGTATGAATTCCTAGTGACAGTAATGGTCTTCCCGATAGTTCTGTAATGGGTATCAGTGAGATGTCTTGCCAATAGAGTTGGTCTGGCCGATGGTTTTGCATTTGGTATGATCTCTTGTCGATGGACAATTGGTTTTCTTGTGATATTGAGGAGACTTGTTTTGTTATTGGTTTGAATTCTTAGGGTGTTTCTGATACCTTTGGTCTTGCCGATAGCTATGTGTTCGGGCATTTTGGCATCAGGGAGACACGGTCTAGTGTCTCATCGACATGCGATTCAGTTGAAAATTTTGACCTAACGATTGTCCGACGTGGTCTGTTTTGAACCAATGAGCGAAGCGAAAGGAGAACCGTTGGTAGTTGAACTGTTGTGACCGTTCTTGTGTGGAAGATCAACAGACCATGAAAAAAATGAGATATACTCTGTAACGGATGACAATGATCGGTTCAGGTAATGGAGATTTCTGTTCAATATTGAACACAGATTGATCTAAGTGGGTTCATTGTATGCGTCTGAGAGCATTGTGAGATTAATGTTTTGTACAAGATTGATCAGTGAATGTTGCTGCTGTAAATTGACATCAGAAAGTTAAGTCTGATCTTTGTATGTAATTTTCTTTATTGTAATAGAAAGAGGATTTCTTGGTGTGGTGGGTTTTTCTCCCGTAAGGGTTTTCCCATGTAAATATGGTGTCCAATTGTGTATGTGTCCATTTATTTTTTCTGTTAATTCTTTTCAAGTGTATCTTATTGAACTGTAATTGCAAAATTTAAAGTCATATCTGCATTCTTCCCTGAGGTTTTGGCGTTAGGAGAGTTTGTTCCGCACCTAAGCTTTCCTTACAAGTAGTATCAGAGCCTGGCCAATTGTGTTATCCTTGTGGGTACGTTGGGTTTTTTTGTGTCAATTCTATTTAGTGGGAGTCTTGTAGAAGTCTGGTAATTCAAATTATAGATTAAGATGGCAAGCACGTCAGGAAAGATTGAAATTGAGAAAATCAATGGCAGTAATTTTGAGTTGTGGAAACTCAAAATGGAAGATCTGTTGGTTGATCGTGATCTTTGGCTTGCTGTGTCTGGAATGAAACCTACATGCATGAAGCAAGAGGATTGGGACCTCACAAATCAAAAATGAAAGGGGCTGATAAGGCTCTGTTTAGCAGACTTTTTTCTTCTAAATGTTTGTGAAGAAAAGATTGCATCTTCTTTGTGGAAAAGACTGGGAGCTATTTATCAGGGAAAGTCCTTGGTGAATAAGTTGTTCTTGAGAAAGAAGTTGTACTCTTTGAAAATGCAAGAAGGAGCATCTATTGCTGATCATTTGAATGCTTTCAACATGATGATTGCTCAGTTAGCATCTGTGGGTGTGAAGATTGATGAAGAAGATCGATGTATGTTATTGTTATGTTCTTTGCCAGATTCTTGGGATCACTTGGTGATGGCTATTAGGAGTACAACATCCACTTTTAAGATGGAAGATGTTGTTGCTTCTTTTTTATCAGAAGAGATGAGAAGAAAATCTTCTGAGATGGTGAAGGAGGCTCTTGCTGTTAGAGGCAGATCGAAAGAAAAAGGAAAGAAGAAGGACAAGAAGTCCAAATCAAAATCAGAAGGGAGATCAAAGTCTCTTGGCAAGAAGTCCAAGGTGAAGTGCTGGAATTGTGGGCAACCTGTGTCATGTCGAAAGGATTTTTGCACGCATTAATAATAATTCTTCAGAATGTCTGAAACCTTTCATGCAACCGCTTCAAAGCATCGATAATCTCTGGCTGATTGGTCTGGAGCATCTTTCCACATGACATCTCATAGAGAGTTCCTAAGTATAAAAAATCTGATAGTGGAAAAGTGTATTTAAAACTTAATTCATCTGGAATAGTTGGATAATAATGGAAAAGAGTCGAATTCAATTCCCCTAACCAGAAGAGTGAAGGGAATCAATGATGTAATGCATATACCAGGTCTGGCTCAAAATTTACTATTTGTTAGTAAGCTGAACGATGTTGGAGTGCAAGTCACGTTATCTAGAAATGGCTGCAAAATGACTAGAGGCTCAATGGTGCTAGCTAGGGGTGCTCGTATTGGTACCTTGTATAAGCTGGATGCATTTGTTGTGCAATGCAATAGTGTCTCTGCAAAGTCACAAAAAGCTACTCATGGAGAAAAGGAGGAAAAAGTTCCTGATAGTGCAAACTCTATAGAAGTTAAACTTCCAGTAGAAAAGACTATGCTATGGCATCATAGGCTAGGCCACATTGGAGAAAAAGGTTTAAAAACCTTGAAAAATAAAAACCTGGTTGAAGGGCTTGATGATTGTAACCTCGAATTCGAGTTTTGTGAACATTGTATATATGGTAAACAACACTGTGTTTCATTCTACTCTAGTCCTCACAAATCTTCTAGTTTACTTGATTATATACATTCTGATGTTTTTGGTCTAGTAAATGTTCCTTCTTTGTCTAAATCAAGATATTATGTATCGTTCATTGATGATTATTCAAGAAGGGCATTTGTTTTTAAAAAAGAAGAAGTAAATTAGAAGTGTTAAGTCATTTTAAGGAATTCAAAAACCTTGTGAAAAATCAGACTGGAAGAAAAATAAAATGTTTAAGGACTGACAATGGTGGTGAGTTTTGTTCTGATGAGTTCGAAAGGTACTATAAAGATCATGGGATTAAAAGACATAAAACTACACCCTACACTCCGCAGTAAAATGAAGTTACTGAAAGGTCCAACATGACAGTAATGGAAAGAGCACGAAGTATGCTAAGCAGTGCTGGCTTGGAGGAGAAGTTCTGGGTTGAGGTAGTTGCAACATGTTACTTAATAAACTGTTCTCCTAATTTCGCTCTTGTTGAGAAAACACCTTTGAAAAAGTATGGTTTGGAAAGAAGCCCTCTCTGAGACACATTAGTGTCTTTAAAATTTGAAACATATGCATATGTCTTAGAATGAAAAAGTCCTAGAATGGAAAACAAGAGTACATTAAATGTATTTTTATTGGTTATAGTCTTTGGCATATAAAAGCATACAAGCTTTGGAATCCCGATACAAGAAGGTTCTCTCTTGAGAAGTGTTATTTTATTGGTGAAGCCTTCACTGGATTATGTCGGAGAAAAATCAGGAAGATAAAAAGGATGTAGTTGAAATTCCTTGACACGAGATAAAGAGGAATTGAAAATTAAAATGTACTGGCCCGAGGAGAGCTCGAAGTAGTTCTAAGAGTTAAAGAAGAAGAACAAACTTCGGCCTCAGCACGAAGGAGTCCAATCATTGAGAAAAGCATTTGATAGGTATGGGTTTTTCTATGTTAGATTCTACTTGTGCCTATAGTTTAATTTCTAGCCCGGTGAGCCTAGAATTTGTGAAAGAGGCAAATTGATGCGATTCAAACTCTTGGTTGGAAGCCATGAATGAAGAAATAGCATCATTAGAAAAGAATGATACTTGGAGTTTGGTGCCCTTGCCTGAAGGCAGAAAAGCTGTTGGATGCAAATGGATTAAATAGGTCTGGATGGCAGTGTGGAGAAGTATAAGGTGAGGTTGGTTGCAAAGGGGTATTCCTAGGTAGAGGGAATTGATTATGGAGAATTTTTTTCTCTTGTAGCTAAGCTGACGTCTATCAGATTTCTTTTGTCACTTGCAACAACGTATGACTTAGAGGTTGAATAGATGGATGTGAAGACAACATTTCTTCATGGTGACCTTGAAGAAGAGATTTATATGTCCCAGCCTGAGCACTTTGTGGAAAAAGGTAAAGAAAATTCGGTTTGCAAGTTGAAAAAATCTCTGTATGGATTAAAACAATCTCCTAGAATGTGGTACTAGAAGTTTGACACTTTTGTTTTGTCATTGGGATTTGTAAGATCAAAAACTGATCATTGTGTGTACTACAAAGCTGAAAATGATTGTGTTCTTATTATTGCTCTCTATGTTGATGATATGATGTTCATAG